>JAHRHZ010000024.1:19429025-19558938 GCA_024137785.1 Ginglymostoma cirratum
CCAGCCCCATGCTTGTTATCTCGGATTCTCCAGCATCTGCAGTACCTTTTATCTCTGATACAATTATCCTGAAGGAGTTGAGAGGAGAGACGTTAAATCATATCCTCTCGAGACAATGAATTGAATCAAGCCTGAGGAAGACAAGGAGATGTGCTCCATTGGCCAAAATAAGCAAGGAAATCACTGACCAGATCAGCCATTGCGTTACTTGTAGTGAACACCAAGCTAAGTATGCTAGCTGGCCGCTGATGATACATGACATCCCAAACAGACAATGGATGCAGCTGAAAATAGCTTTCTCCACACTCGCAGGAAGTGACTGTCTTGTTACAGTAGACCATTGTTCTGAATACTGATGGGTGGACCAGCTGACTTCAATGACTGCTGCTGCGATTGCCCAGTGCCTAAAAGAACCCATCAGCCATTTTGGCATTCCCAACACTGTTATGAGTGACAGTGGCTTCCATTTCATGACGGAAATCTTCAGCCACTTCACAAAAGATTGGGAAATTCAGCACCATCTGTCATCTCTGTGTTATCTCCAGTCAAATGGAAAGGCTGAGGCATCAGTGAAAAATCACCAAATGAGTCATAAAGAAATGGAGCAAATCCAATACAGATGTACATAAGGCAGACCTCATGCGGAAAAACACAGCCATGGAGGCATGGAAAGTAGTCCAGGACAAAGATTAATGTTGCACCCCACACAAACTACTCTTCCAATTGCAAGAACAGTTCCTGAAGCCGGAAGTAGAAACCGGCATGAGTGCAAACATGAAGGCGAAATGGCAGAAAACCAAATTTCATTTCAACAAGACTGCGAAAGACTGTTGTCAGATTGAATATGGGAGAGCCAGGTTGGGTATGATTATTTAACAATCTCAACAAAAACCATCTTAAGTGGCAACTTGGCACTTGTGCAGAGCAGTTGTCACCTCAATGGTATATGGAGGAAGTGAACCACCAGATACATCCTCTCAATAGCAGGCACATGAACTGAGCTGCAGAAACTGTTCCTCAACTGCCTTAAGAGACCAGCATGATTTGTGGACTATGTATGCATTGCACATAGAGACTTGTGGGAACAACAAACTGCGAAGATCATATAAATTTATAGTTGAGAACATGGGTAATTTAAAGGCACATGAATATACATGCCATTTTTTGTATTAAAAGTGGGATGTTTGGATTAAGGTGTAATCATGTACAAATTCCTGTCCTAGTCAGTTATAGTTATGAGACCTCTACCATGAGGCAAATACCCTGTAGGCAGATATCTTTAGCTTCACTTCAGTAAAGTCCTCATGTTTAACATACTGCTATGTTTTACACTATGTACTCCATGCTTATAGCCTTTTGCTTCCAGCAACTTGCACATTTTATTTTATCTAACCAATAAGCACAGTGAGCATGAATAATAAAGTAATCAAACACAGAGCATTTGAAGAATTGCACAAAATGTCAGAGATCTGCAACATTGGATATGGGGGAAGTTGGAGTATTGGATGGGGAGGTGTTCGAAGTAAAAAGAGAACCTGAGGGAGTAGGTTACAATGTAGTTTCACCGTCATGTTGCTTTTTCAGCTTGGGCCTTGATTATTACTGACTCATTTGTTGCTGTTGGAACTGTTAGCTGAAGTACTGGGTAGTTTTCTCACCTCTGAGTCAAAAGGTTATGAATTTAAATTGCACTTGAGATTTGAGCATAAATACCCTCGCTACACTTCCAGTGCCTTGGTTTTCAACGTTGGCAGATTTTTAATCTTTACTAAAACCTCTGTGAATTCGACATGTATCCACAACTATTCCAATAACCGTAGCTGGCCTTCCCCTTTAAACCCTCAGCAAGCTTAAGCTCACCCTAAACACTAATTATCCTTATGCTTGCCAACTTATATAGGCTGCAGCAAGGCTTTGGATTTAAAGTTCACATCCTTGTTGTCAAATACATTGTCTTGACTCTGCCTAGCTCGGAAATGATCTGAAACCCTACAACTCTCCACTATCTGCACATTACTCTGATTCTGATCTCTTGTGCGTTTCTAGATTTCCTGACTCCAGCCTTGGTAGCCATGCTCTTGGCTATAAGCTCTGGATTTCCCATCCACACCCTCTCTGTCTCTCTCCTGCTTTCCTTCTTGGAGACGTTCCTTAAAACTATCCGATCAAGCTTTTGGTCGTTCTCCCAAAGATCCATGCAATTTTTAGTGTCAAACTTTTTTTGATAACACTCGTATGAAGGACCTTATGATGGCTACTACACAAATCCCAGTTATTGTTGAGAGGAAATAGTCAGTAGGCTATTTAGTGACTGATTGGAATGATGTCTATGGCCAGGGACCAGCCAGATGTTCCCATTGAGGATTAGCAAGAGACTTTCAAACGAAATGGGATAACATTCAAATTAAATAAAGAGATTCTTTAAAATTGCTAAGGAGGGAGTTACAAATCATGGGAAGGACAGAATCAGCCCATCTGCTCCAATAGCTAGTCTATGAAACTTGCTAACCCCTACCATCTCACCCTAACAACATACCATTCTATTGCTTTCACCTTCACATGTTCCCCTAGCTTCCCCTAAAGTGACAGAGCTGAATTTTCCTGGCCTATTAGTATTTGGCCCTTCCTCCTCCCAGTCGCCTGGCAATACGGTAGGGAAGACATCCGGAGAGGAGTTTGATGTCTTACCTGCCCTTGTTGGCATTTTCCCAAGATCAGTCAGGCTCACCATCCTGCGGGGAGACCACTAGGTGAACCCTCGCAACTTCCCAGCGTTGGAGGGGGGAGGGTGTTGGTACTCCATGACTCACAGAGTGGTCCTTGTGGGGGAACAGAGCATGAGCCTGCATTGAAGGCGTGTCCGTACTCCATGTACAGCTTCTACCAATCACCGGGAGCCTGACTGGCATCCGGTTTCCTGCCTAAAAACCTACCTGTTGTTCAAGGGCACCTCACCATTGATGGGCCCTTGCCTGGAAGCTACAACCTCAGCTGTTGGCACTATTTCGATTGGCTGGTTATGGTGGGCTACCAGCAACTTGCCAATTGGGCTGTGAGCTCTGGGCATGTAGGCTGCCTTCTTCAGAACCACCACCTGCTTTTTAGCCCTGACAGCAGATCATCTGCAAAATATAGGACTCGAGGGGCTGGACAGCAGTCTGGGCCAACCACTTGGGACATTTTGAGCCCTCAAGTGAGTGTTAATTGTCTAATAAAGGACCACATCCTGCCCCTGTTGCAATTTAGCAGGCAGTGAGAGTCATAGAGCTTGGCCATTTTGATCCTGCAGGCTCTGGCTAGTAAATAGCAGGGGCAGTGCCTCCTTTACTGATCTAAATTGGAGGCTACCCCCACAGCTCATGGTTTTCTTTCCCTACATACATCAGTGAGCCCTCCCTCCACTACTATCCTGCAGAAAACACCTTCCACCGCCTTGCCAGAGCCTCTGAGCCAGCCTGGTCCCAGTTAGATACCAGACCTCCAGGACAGCCATGGTTGCTCCTTCTGCCAGGTCTCCTGCATTACCAGCTGTAGCCACCGATCCCTGTGGCGCTGCCAGTGCTTCAGAGTTGCCAGCCCCGGATTCTCTAGCTACCCTATGAGATGGGACTTACTCCTGGAATGGGGCAGATAAAAGTCCCCTCGGCCGAAAAAGTAAACTGGGAAGAGCTGGACGAGTGAATGTGGGCTGTCTTCCCACACTGCAGTGTACAATCCGCTCCATCGAGTCATTATGGTATAAGGAAGATACTCATTATCAAATGACCCATTGAGTCCATGCCAACTCTCTTTAGAATCATCCAGCCCTTGCCTTATCCCAAAAGCTGTGCAAATATATTTCTCTTAAGCACCTGTTTGACTGTGTCTGGTTCCACCACACTCATGGACAGCTGGTTCAAGGTGTTGATTAAAGGCATTTGTGCTATTCACCTCCATGTTGCACTTGGTGGTTTGCCAAAGATTTGTTATTACATTGTTTAAAGCAGAGAGGCTGATGTGCCTGCGAGATCTGAAATTCATCTGGTAACAGGCCTGTGTGAGTTATCGAACACGAGGCCGTCAGTTTTAAAACCCAGACTATCAATCTCTACTGAATGTAGCTTGCCGAGACAGCTGGGATCAAGTGAGGATTTGGGGATTAATAAAGTGGAAACCGAGCCAGGCAACTGGGATTCTTGTGCACATGCATGACAAGAGTCAATGGGCTTGTGAAAAAATCAATTGTGATTCTGAGGCCTGCTCTTAGAATATACCAAAATTATCTTTGTATCGATAATTGCTCATCAAATAGTCTATTTACACAGACAGTGGTGAGAATGTGGAGACATTTAAGGCAAAGCTGGATAAACCTGTGAAGAGTATTACAAATGAATTTTTGTAAAAAAGATCATTCGCCATCTGTACACAAAACATTTGGAAAGATGATAAATTGACTGGAGAATAAGATAAAGCAACCAGAGGACTTTTAAATTGAACCTGTTCTTTGGGGAAACTGGAGGAATTGTGTGCAACACTGCTTCCATGTTTTGTCTGCCTTGACACTGTTGAAGTCAGCACTGAGAGGTGTGTCAGACTGGTCTCTGAATCTAAAGAGGGACATACTTACAGTGGAGATAGTTCAGACCAGGTTCACTTGATTGATTTCTGGGATGCAAAGTCCATCTTATGATGAAACGTTGAACAGATTTGGCCAATACTCAGAGTGCAGAAGAATGAAACATGACTTGAATGAATCTTATAATATTCTGAGAGCGCATGATAGAGTCATTGCTAAGAGGATATTTCCTCTTATGGGGAGTCTGGAACTGGGGACACGTTTTAAAATTAAAACAGAGAGGAGGTGGTATTTGTTCTCTGAAAGTCATCAGTCTTTGCAGTTCTCTTCCTTGAGAGCAATGGAGGCTGAAACATTGAATATATTCAAGACTGAAATAGGCAGATTTTTGATCTACAGAGGAGTTGAAATTTTACTGGGGGATAGGTAAGAAAATGGATTTAAGACCAAAAATCTGATCAGCCACAATCTTATTGAATGGTGGAACAGATTCAATGGGCCAAATGGCTCTCCTGCCCATGTTTCTCATGTACCCAATTCCATGAGATTTCTGCCTGGTCAGATTGCTTGCTTGATTGATTGCTTGATTCATTCATTCATTCATTCATTCACTAACGTCACCAATGCAATTAAACTCACTTGGTTAAACTTGGACACTGCAAATTCAATCCTGATGGTATTTGCAAAGCTGAATGGAGTTTATAAAATGTCACAAATTCTTGGTGAAAGACCTGACACTGAAGATTTGTGGCTTTGACTGTCTGCAAGACTCAGAGAGTCCCTCAAACAGCAACCGCTCAAACCAGAGCAGATACAAGTAATTGATGCACAAATGGAAAATTAAAAACTGCCCAGTGTGTGAGTGTGGTCACCCAATACACACTGTGGAACAGGTAACAACACTGTTATCTGACTTAACTAACTGAATGTATAATTGTTGCTGAATATCTACATTGGCCAGGTTAATGTTTCTACTTTTACAACACATGTACAGTAATTTCCAGACATGCCTTTGTTGATGGAAGCAATTTTATCAAATGACTTACTTAGTATGATGTTACGAAGTTCATATCTCTAAATCAATGTCATTCTCCTTTGAACAAGTTTGAACAATTATTTTAACTCATGAATAAATCCAGTAGGAATTCAATTTCTTTACTCAGGGAGTGGTGAGAATGTGGAATTCTCTGTTACCGGAAGTTGTGGAGGTGAATAGAAGAGGTACATTTCAGAGGAAGCTACATAAACGCAGGAGGGAGAAAAGAATAGAAGGACGTGGGGTCAAAATGTTTCAGGTAGTGGGTTTTCAGGTGTGTCTCTCACAACTCATCCAAAGAGTAGGTGGAGAGTACATCCCAGGAATGTGAGCAACCCAGCATCCATTGAACTGAAGTGTTAATTGTTTGGAGGCTATATCTCTGTCCATCATTTGGGAGAAAATCACACCTTATTGAGCTGTCAGCTAATCTGAGTGTGCAACAGCTCTCTGTAGACACAGCAGTACTGGTGGGAGCAGCAAGCAGTCAAGGTCCACGAGTGCAGAGTGGAGGTACATGTGAGTGTTCTGCAGTGGAGATAGGAAGAGAAAACTAAGTTGTAGCAGGAGAGGGGTTTGCTGATTGCGACAACTAGGTGGGGGAGGAAGGGGGATGCGGCAGTAATGAAGGCTCTGATTCCGCACTCCCCCATACCCACTTCCACCCTCTCATTAGGCTATCATCCTACTCATCCCTCAAACCCCTCCTGCTAGCTGAAAACTTGCAGCCAGGCGAAAATGGCCTGTAAGTGACTACTGACTTGCCTGAGAACTTCCATTGGGTTAGGTGAGTCACCCTGTGGTAAAATTGTGTGCAAGGCTCCTTGGTGATTTTCATACCCTATCTAACTTGCTGGTGGACACCTGTAAAATTCTGTGAATGTTGATAGGATGGAGGGAGTTGAGAGGAAGGTCATGACAAGTTGGGCCAAATGCTATGAATTCTGTGTGATTCTACACAGTGTGTGTTGGATTCACGTTTCTGGCAATCTCCAGGCCCTGAGTTCCAATTGTTTTTGGGATAGATATTTATTTGCATTTCCTGTCTTATTTCAGTAACAGATACTCTCTTATTTTTGCAGGTGGCTTTCTGATGTCCAATGCAAGGTTCGGTTACCATCAGGAGTATGTAGCTCACCTGGCTGGCCCACTTTTGCATGCCAATCTCCAGTATTGCTTGCGCTTCTTTTACGCCCTGAATCACTTTGTCACAGGGGATGCCCTCGCAGTCTACATCTATGATGAAGAAGACCGTGTAGTAGAAAAGATTTGGTCAATTCCTAAATCGCCCACTGGAATATGGATTCAAGCAGAAGTTAACTATCGAAGGCAGGAGGCCAGCAAGGTAGTTATTGTTCAGCAGGGAAATGGAGAAAGATTAATTAGGGTTCATACTCCAATAATCACTGTCCAGTGCTTTCTGCTGGAAAATGTATCTATGCGAGGGAGAGTGTGAATCTTGTATGAATACTACCCACTTCAACACTCCATCATCTGTCACTCCATACACAAGTCAGGAGTATGGTGAAATATTCTGTACTTGCCTGAATGAGTGTGGTTCCAAGAAGCTTGACACTATAAAAGACAAAGTACCCCTCTTGACTCGCATACCGTCCAGCTCCTTAAACATTCAGTGCCTTCACCACCAATGCACAGTGGCAGCAGTGTGTACCATCTACAAGATATACTGCAACAACTCTTCAAAGCCCATTAGATAGTACCTTTCAAGCTCACAACCTCTACTGCATAGGACAAGGGTAGCAGATGCATGAAAACATCACTACCTGCAATTTCCTCATCAAGCCACATGTCACCCTTAGTTGGAACCAAACCACCATTCCTTTAAGGGCTCTATCTGTGTTGCAGCTCTGCCTATCAGGTGGTCTCTTGTGGGTGTGGCTTGCTGTAATGTTTGTTCCATAACTTATAATGTGCTTTACTGTTTCAATTAACTAACCCATACAGTTGATCAATCTCAGATGAGCAACTTATTCACTTTGAAAGGATTGGCAATGGGTAGGAAATTTCTTCATTGGATGCAATGGAGAAAATCAATTCAGAAGTGCTTAAGAATCATGAGACTCTTGAGCCTTTTCTGGACTGAGGATCTTTCAGAGGGTCCTTGTGAGGACCACTGCTTGGGCTGAGCGTTGCCTGCAACAAATGGATAATTCAAAGACTTCAGTGACTTGACACCCTCTTCAAGAAGGTGGGCTCATTGGTAACGTACAGAACCATCTAAATGTGACATTGTGCCAGTCTTGAGGCAGGAATGAGACATCTGAGCTATTTTTATTAATCCTCACTCACCCTGCCACCAATTCTTGATTTGTCAACTGATTGCCACCTATTTTCAGACAAGAAACAGGCATCCCTGGGTTGAAAATGGAAATGGGGTAAAAAAAAGTAATCAAAATTCCAAGTAAACAAAAAATATTTGCAATCGTGCGCTCCTTTAGTGATCTTGACACTTTTCAACATCCACATGCAATTCAATACTTCTTGATATAAAAACAGCAACTGCTGGAAATTCTCAGCAGGTCAGGAACCTTGGTGGATAGAGAAAGAGAAGATCAGCAACCTAAAATAACGTATAAAATTTAAGCAGATCAATCAGCTGGCTGATGAAATGGCAGATTCTTCAAAATTCCACCTTTCTTAAATGATTCTTCCACTTCCCCAGTCAAGGTTTATTGAAAATATTTTTCAGGAATTAATATTTTTGTTGTGTTTTTAATTTTTTTTCTGACCTGACCAGATTTGCTCTCACTTAGATCCTTCGCAATTATTCACTACTAGGTCAGCAATGAGCGATAGTGTGTCTTGTGCCAGAAATCATAAAATACTGTGCCAGCATTTTACTCTCAAGTGGAATCTCTAGACTGTTGTGAACAACTTCCAACACTCCAGCATATCTGTAGCATGCAATTTAGATACAGCCATGAAGTGTGTTGAGTAGTTGACAACTTTACTGTACAACCAATTCTTTTTGACATTAAACAGGCTTTTCTTGGGTTCAGATTTGACAAAAGATCGCTCCATTATTTGAGCAATGTGTGCATCACCACCGTAACCTCATTTCGTAGCTCATGAAAAACTACTTTTATTAATGTTAATGTTTTCTATTTCTGCTCTTTGTATTGGTATTTGGAAGAATGTTTTAGCTTAAATAATGAGGTCCGATGACATGATCAGAATCTAACCTAGAGCGATACTGAGCATGAAAGCTCAGTGAAGCAGGGCTAAGATCGGGAGCAGTATTTTGACATCCTACTGCTTGGTTGTGATGTTAACCTATCTCATCAGTTGGGAAAGTGACAATATTAGACACACTGTTGGTTTTGCACCTTAGCCCACGTTACTGTAAATTGAAGTCAACGAGAAATATTGGGTTAATGACAATTTAGAATTCCATAGATCCCATGAGTTCCTAAATTGTTCAGCATCGTTTTCCATGGCTTTAACTGTGTGTTCACTCCTGCTAGTCTGGTAACTGATCAATGCTGGCTGTGTTTGATTAGGTAAACATAAGTGTGGACTCAGAACTAGACACACAAAGAGCTCGAAGCTGATTTGAGATAAGCACTAGTGCAGACATTTCATAGATATTTGAAATAATCTATTGCACGTTTAAAAACTAGGTTCATCCCAGCATTGTTCTGAGGTAAATCAGATATACGAAATATACAAGGAACCAGATGCACATCAGTGAGTTAGGTTAATATTGGCCCCTGAGTATATCGTGACTGATGAGACTATCACAATCAATTTTGCTCTTGTCTTCAGTTGACACAGATGCACTTTTTCAGTAGGGGTCATGGGCGAGCGGTGACACAAAAAAGCACTGATAATTCAGAGATAGTAAGAACTGCAGATACTGGAGACAGAGATAACACAGTGTGGAGCTGGAGGAACACAACAGGCCAGGCAGCATCAGAGGAGCAGGAAAGCGGATGTTTCGGGTTGGGACCCTTCTTCAGAAATGGGGAATTTCTGAAGAAGGGTCCCGACCCGAAACGTCAACTTTCCTGATCCTCTGATGCTGCCTGGCCTGCTGTGTTCATCCTGCTCCACACTGTGTTAGCACCGATAATTCCCTTCCTTTTCTCAGAATCGATGTAATCACACAACAACGATCCCTGCTTACACTGGCCAACAGTGCAGACCAAACTTTTTTGTTTGGAGGTTCAGCATTACACGACATGGCATTGTGTGTGAACGTTGTCTGAATGATTATTTGCAGGTCGGAGAAGTGGTGGCTTCAGTCCCACTCAATTCTCACGTGTACGTGATCCAGTCAGATACTCTAATGCAGCTTAATTTAAAAAAATTGCTTTCATGTCCCACTTATCAGAATAATCCAGAGCACTTTACAGCCAGTGAAGCACGATTAGCAATTTGATAATAACCAGATAAGTTGTTTTTGTGATCTGGGTAAGGGGTAAATGTTTGCTAGAACACCAGAGAAAACTCTCATCTTCTTCATTGAAAGAGCAGCCATGAAATCTTTTACAGCCCCTGTGTGAGTCAATGAGGTTTGGGGTTTTAACCTCTCATGCAAAAGGCAATACCTTTGAACAGTGCACTGGAACTGTCAGCCAGGGTGTTATGTGCAGTTCTGTAGACTAGGTCTTGAATTGGTAACCTCCTGACTCTAAGGTGAAAATACTACTGTCTGAGCTAAGGATTAGTATGGCAATATTGGAGCTTTTGTCTTTCAGATGAGATGCTAAATTAAGGTCTTGTCTGCCCTCATGAGGGGATGTGAACCATTTTTTAAATTCACTTGTGGGATGTGGGCATAACTGGCTAGCCAGTATTTATTGCCTGTCCTTAGTTGCCTTTGAACTAAGTGGCTTGCTAGGCCATTTCAAAGGGCAGTTGAGAGTCAACCACATTGCTGTGGGAATGGAATCACATGTAGGTCAGACCAGGTGAGGATGGAGTACATCAGGAAACCAGATGGGTTTTTCCAACCATTGACAATGATTTCATGGTCATTGGAAGATTCTTAATTGCAAATTATTATTGAATTCAGACTTCACCATCTGTTGTGGTGGGATTTGAACCCAGATCTCCAGAACATTACCTGAGTTTCTGGATTAATAATCTAGCGATAATACCACTAGGCCAATACCTCCCCCTAACTATGAACTATTTGAAGATGAGCAGGGTGTGATTCTATTCAATATTTATTCCTTAATCAACATTACTTAAAATTATCTAGTCTGTTAATTATTTGATATTTCTGAGAGTTTGCTGTGTGAAATTGACTACACTTCAAAAGTGGTTGATTGCTGTGAGGGACGTTGGAACATCTTGGGGTTGTGACAAGTTCTATACAAATGCAAGACTTTTCTTGCCACTGTCCCTTTGGGTGAATCTCATGTGATGATCTGCTGAATTTAGAAGATTATGGAGTATGAGATCTAATTTTCAGTGATATTTAAGAGGTTTAAATGTTTTGATGGTGTAGCTGAAGATAAACTATTTCCTTTGGTGAGGGGAGTCTAGAATATGGGTGCAGAACCTTAAAATTAGAGTTGGGCTCTTTAAGGCTGATGCCAGAAGTACTAATTCACATTCTGACACTCAGGATCGATTGAAATTTTCAAAATTAAAATGGATAGATTTTTGTTCTGCAAAGTTTATGTAACCAAACTGGATACATTTAGTTAAGGTATGGATCACCATGATCTAACTGAAAGCACGGAGAGGCTACTTTCTGTTTCTGTGATCTAATACAATTTGTAATAAGTTGGTACGCAGTCCGTCCTGGACTCTGATAATGATTAAAATAAGATTCTGTTACAATCATGTTCTCCCTTGCCTGCAGTCAAACAATTTTGTATCTCACTTACAGACCTGAATTGCAAAGATTTGTGGAGTCATTAGTTGTAAAGATGGATTGTTCATAAAGGGAGAAATCTTTTTCCAACAGAACAAAGTTTGTAAATGCTACTGAAATAATTGAACAGATAATTTTCTTCTGTTTATTTCCCAGATAGTTTTTGTCAGTGTCTGTAAGAATTTCTGGAACTGTGGAAAAGTAGCACTGGATGATGTCACAGTGAGCCAAGGAGACTGTCGAATTCCTGGAGGTACAAATGGGGATTCATGACAAAAAAAAAGTTTATTTGTGCCATCTGTTACAATAGTGAACATTAAAATGCCAACTCTGTTACCATGGTTAAGACAACAAAATACAATCCTCTGATGATATGATACCCAGAATATCACATTTAGATAACAATGAAGGATCAATTAATCACCTGGTCATTCTAAGCTAAACGCTTAACCGTGCAGAGCTGTTTGCATCTGACTGAGTGACGAACTTAGGAGTAGGGGCTGAGCCAAGTATTTCAGGAGTAAAATGAGGAGTCATTTTTACACATAAAAGCAATGGCAGAAATTTGGAACTTGCCTCTGTTAAGTCGGTGATCTTTTGAGCCAATGGTTCATTTTAAATTTGAGAGACTGATAGATATTGTGTTAACCTAGGCTTTTGGGGGATATGGGGAAAGGCAAATATGAGGCTGAATCATGTGGAGGTGAGGGGAAGTCACTGTGAGTGAGCTGGTGAGAGCCCTGCCTCACCTGTTTTTGGGAAGGCTTTTGGTATGTTGTCCCAATTCGGCACTTGACAGGCCAGTGACAGACTTCAAGGACCCAGGGTTAGATGTCTTGCTGCTCTATACTCAATCTAACCTTGTATCTGAAATCTTGACAGTTCGATGAGCATTTTTGCCCCTACTCTGTACAGGTTCCTGGCTACCTGCTCCAGGGCGGTGCAATTTTGATACGGATTATTGTGGATTCGTTCAGGATCATAAGGACAAAGGCAACTGGTACAGAAGAGCTGGTACAACACCAACATCCTTCACGGGTCCAAAGGGGGATCACACGACAGGGGTAGGTGAGTTGTATTTCAGTAACCATTCTTAGCTGCAATATCTTGTCTCTATCTTCTCTTTAGCATAGGCCAGTGCAGAATGATAAAGCAATGAGTCTTACCTTGTTTAAACAGTGGCCAAAATTCTGGTAGGGAAAGTAAGGCGGACATCCAGTTATTGTTGCAATCCTTAACTTTCTAAGTAGTGAACTCTTGTTGTTTACAATGTATTGCTTCTGCTGCCAATTTCCTGACTCGCATCAGAACGTGTTCACACCTGGCCTGGCCCACATTGGTTTTCAGTTCAGCAATGCCTCAATTTTGAAATTTTTTGTCATCATTCAAGTACCTCCAAGACTATCCCCCAACTCCCTACCTCTGTAGTCTCCTCCAGCCCCACCAACCCTTTGAGATCACTGTACATCTCTGGATTATGCCCCTTTTACATTCCTGACTTTAATCACTACTCTATTGATGACCGTGCCTTCGCCTGCTGAGATCCTGACATTTGGAATTCCCTCCTTCAGACTTGATACATCTCTCATTTGTTTTAGGAAAATGATAAAAACTACCTCTTTGAACAATGGCTTGGTCATTTGTTCCAAAAATTTCCATTTGTGCCTCAAGGTGATAATCCCACATTGGAGATTAGTGAGCAAAATTAGGGCACATGGTATTGGGGGCAAAATACTGACTTGGATTGAAAATTGGCTGTCTGACAGGAAGCAAAGAGTAGTGATAAATGGGTCCCTTTCGGAATGGCAGGCGGTGACCAGTGGGGTACCGCAAGGTTCGGTGCTGGGACCGCAGCTGTTTACAATATACAGTAATGATATAGATGAAGGCATTAAAAGTAATATTAGCAAATTTACTGATGACACAAAGCTGGGTGGCAGTGTGAAATGTGAGGAGGATGTTATGAGAATACAGAGTGACTTGGACAGGCTAGGTGAGTGGACGGATGCATGGCAGATGCAGTTTAATGTGGATAAATGTGAGGTTATCCACTTTGGTGGCAAGAACAGGAAGGCAGATTACTATCTAAATGGAGTCAAGTTAGGTAAAGGGGAAGTACAACGAGATCTAGGTGTTCTTGTACATCAGTCAATGAAAGCAAGCATGCACGTACAGCAGGCAGTGAAGAAAGCTAATGGCATGCTGGCCTTCATAACAAGAGGAATTGAGTATAGGAGCAAAGTGGTCCTTCTGCAGCTGTACAGGGCCCTGGTGAGACCGCACCTGGAGTATTGTGTGCAGTTTTGGTCTCCAAATTTGAGGAAGGACATTCTTGCTATTGAGGGAGTGCAGTGTAGGTCCACGAGGTTAATTCCCGGAATGGTGGGACTATCATATGTTGAAAGATTGGAGCGACTGGGCTTGTACACACTTGAGTTTAGAAGGATGAGAGGGGATCTGATTGGGACGTATAAGATTATTAAGGGATTGGACACTCTGGAGGCAGGGAGCATGTTTCCGCTGATGGGTGAGTCCAGAACCAGAGGACACAGTTTAAAAATAAGGGGTAGGCCATTTAGAACAGAGTTGAGGAAAAACTTCTTCACCCAGAGAGTGGTGGATATATGGAATGCTGTGGCCCAGAAGGCAGTGGAGGCCAAGTCTCTGGATACTTTCAAGAAAGAGATGGATAGAGCTCTTATAGATAATGGAATCAAGGGTTATTGGGAAAAGGCAGGAACAGGTTACTGATTGTGGATGATTAGCCATGATCATAATGAATGGTGGTGCTGGCTGAAAGGGCCGAATGGCCTACTCCTGCACCTATTGTCTATTGTCTGTAAGGTGAAACATTTTGGGATATTTTACAATGTTAAGGAGGCTACTCAAATACAAGTTTGTTTGTTGCTTGCTTTTAATTTTGAATATGTACATTATTCATAAAAATAATCAATGAGTACATACAAATGTTCTAAATCAGTTCTGTACATCTTTGCAGAGAAAAAAAACAAAGCATTGGAGTTTTTGGAGGTTCTCTACAGTTGCAAAACAAAAGGCATTTTCTAATTATGCAGGAAACTATTTATGTTCATTTTGAGGCACTGAGAGGGTCTGAGAACTAAATGGGCCTTTTGTTAAACTTTGTCAGAAAGACCTTAGACAGCAGTCTTTCTCCACTGTGTCTTGGCGGCCACGGCCGCACGCTGCAATGCTTCCTTCAGCACATAGCCCTGGACCTTGGAATATGCCAGTCCGCAACATTTGGTCGAGGTCAACTCTTTACGATGGAAGATCAACATGTTTCGGGCAGACCAAAGAGTTGATGGTCGTCCAGCTGCAATCGATGTTTTTCTCAGTGTGCGTCTCAGGGAACAGCCTGCTGAACAGAGCCAAACAGTCCTGCGTCTCAGAGCTGCTCGGAATGAACCTCAACAAAAAAACCACTCATCTGACACACTGCCTCCAGGTCAATGAGAAGGATTTTGCAGGGTTTCCCATTCTGCAATGGTTGTTTGGCCACCTCACAAGACACTAAGGGTTGCTCATACAGTTCACAGGAACCACTTGTGCATGCCAGCAACATGCACTGGCTGCTCATGTCAGGACCTGTGTTTGTTCTAATTTCTGCCGTCGTTGCATGGACCTCCAAGCTCTTGTGCCCGGTAGTGGCTAGAGAAACTGTAAGCTAATGTATCGATACGTTGATTAGAGTGCACAGCCATTCAGAACAGCCGCACAGCTTAGAGGGAATGTTGGTCAAGACCTCTGCCCAATTGATAAAATTCAGACTTCAGAATCGAGCAAAAGCAATTTGTTCTTTTGCAAGATTTGGGCATGGTTGTCAATGCCAGCATTTGTTAGCTATCCAGAATTACCCTTGAACTGAGTGGCTTGCTCGGTCATTTCAGAGGGCAGTTAAGAGTCAACCACATTGACAACATGTTGGTCATATGTAGATCAGACCAGGTAAAGATGATGGATTTCTTTCTGTTTCCACATTAGTGAAACAGATAGGTTTTATGATAATAGTTGTCCTGGTCACCATTATTGAGATTAGTTTTTAATTCCACATTTTATTAACTGGCTTTGAATTCCATCAGTTTTCATGGGATTTTAACCCATGCTTTCAACAGTATTAATTCTGTTTTACCGGTTTACTAACATTACCAATATTGTACCATATTAACTATAGAGAATTGCTGGAAAGTTTTCCTCACAGGGTATCACTGTCGGTTAATGGTTAACAATAATTTCCTTATTTTGACTGCTAATTGCTGGACCTATTGGTTTTAAATTTCAAAAACTGCCATCATAAGATTTGAACTCATGTTTTGGATTTTCAAGTCCCAAACAAGGAACACTAAGGTGCAGCATTCCGTGTGACACAACCATTGTGAAATGCAGCTTTGCCTTATAAGCCTATTTTAGGGAGGATTTGGACTTCCAGCTTTGAGGTGGTTTCCATAGTTGCACGACAGTTATACAGATTTTGCTTGTATTCACCGCAAATATTTTGATATGAAGCTGGCATTTATGAGCTGCATTTTGAAGTAAAGCACTGCTGGTCTGATTTGTTGAAAGTCTAACTAAAGAGAGCTTTGCAACACTGTATGTGGGGGTATTTGTGCTCCTGTGTCAAGTGCCATATTTGTACTTGTTGCTTCCATTCAGGGAGAGAAAGAGGAACGTCACTTACTCAAGAGGCAAAATAGTTTGGGTGCTGGAAATCTGAAGTATAAGACAGATGGCTCAAAAAGCTCTCTTGATCATTTTCCTCAGCTGGTCTGGCAGCATATGTGGAGAGAGAAAAGAAGTTGACATCTCAAGTTAAGAATCATTCTTCTTCAGAATTTGAGAGTAATATCCAACTGGAAGCAGACCTACTCAGTAGGTCTGGCAGCAACTATTGAGAGAAAATGCTAATGTTTCCAGTTGGCCTACTCCTGCTCCTATTTTCTATGTTTGTATTGGCTAAGTAAGGAGAGCAGATTTCCTTCTTTAAAGGCAATTAATGAACATTTTGTTTTTATGACCGTTGATAATAGCTTCATGATCTGAAACTAGTTTTTCAGAATTTATTAATTGAATATAAATTTCACCGGTTCCCATGGTGTCAGTGTGGCCTCAAGATACTTGTGTAATGACATTGTACTATTAACACCATCTCCTTAATTAAAGGTTTTTTTCTTTATTCGTTTCTGTGACGTGGGCGTCGCTGGCTGGCCAGCATTTATTGCCCATCCCTAGTCGCCCTTGAGAAGGTGGTGGTGAGCTGCTCTCTTGAACTGCATCAGTCCACCTGCTGTAGGTTGACCCATAATGTCCTTAGGGAGAGAATTCCAGGATTTTGATCCAGCGACAGTCAAGGCAGGTTAGCATACTTCCCAGTCAGGATAGTGAGTGGCATGGAGGGGAACTTGGAGGTGGTGGTGTTCCCATATATCTGCTGGTCTTGTCCTTCTAGATAGTAGTGGTTGTGGGTTTGGAAGGTGCTGTCTGAGGATCTATGGTGAATTTCTGCAGTGCATCTTGTAGATAGTACACACTGCTGTTACTGAGCGTTGGAAATAGATGGAGTGGGTGCAGTGCCAATCAAGCGGACTGCTTTGTCCTGGATGGTGTCAAGCTCCTTGAGTGTTGTTGGGGCTGCACCCATTCAGGCAAGTGGGGAGTATTCCATCACACTCCTGACTTGTGCCTTGTAGATGGTGGACAGGCTTGGAGAAGTCAGGATGTGTATTACTCACTGCAGTACTCCTAGCCTTGGACGTGGTCTTGCAGTGTTTATGTGCTGAGTCCAGTTGAGTTTCAATTGTAATCCCTAGGATGTTGGTTGTGGGAGATTCAATGATGGTAACACCATCGAATGTCAAGGGGCAGTGGTTAGATTGTCTCTTATTGGTGATGGTCATAGCCTGGTATTTGTGCAGCACGAATGTCACTGGTCACTTGTTAGCCCAAGCCTGGATATTGTCCAGATCTTGTTGCATTTGGCAATGGACTACTTCGGTATCTGAGGAGTCACGAATGGTGTTGAACATTGTGCAATCATCGATGATCATCCTCACTTCTCAGTGCAAGTCATCTCTCACAAATCTTGTTTACAAAGATAAATTGACAGAAATTAAGTCTCTGAATTTGATCTCTTGAGTATCCCTGATTTTAATCACTTTGTTATTGGCAGCTATGCCTCCAACTTCTAAGGACTTAAGCTCTACAGTTCCCTCCCTAAACCTCTTCACTTCTCCCATTTCCTTAAATTCACTGCCTTTATGTCCAAACTTTTGGTCACCTGTGGTTTTGTGTCAAATTGTTTTTGTCCCTGGTAGTTCCTGTGAGCCACTTTGGGATAGTTAACTACATTAAAAGTGCTCTATCAAGACATGTTGTTGGTGTGTTGATGCAGAGAAACTCTAATTAGCAGAAATGACTAATGTCGAAGGAAAGCTGGTCACTGCTCAGTGGGAATAGTTGCAAACATGAAGCCAAACCAAAGTTTGATGAAATCAATCAAGTATGTGCTTCTCCAGCTGTCAGGACTTAAATTACAGTGTTCTGCAAGGGTGTCATTTGGAAAAAGACAAGTTGAACTATCTAACCTCAGGCAGACACACCACAATGTTCCAATTAGTACTGAGAGATGATTCCACCCTGCCTCTTGTGCATAATCCATCATCCAAATGAATCACGTATGAGTAATATTTTTAGGCTGTTCTACTGTGTGGGCTTTCACAACTCAGGCCTGATCATTATCCTTGTCCTCATTCCTCTTGTGTGTATTCCTCTAGAGAATAACCAGGTTACCTATCCTGCACCCCACCTACAACTCCTCAATTCTCCACAGCTACTAGTCCGATGAAATCCATCGTTAAACCTGTAAGAGTTGTGCACAGATCTTAAAATGAGTAGAATATGTGTTTGTCTACAACTGAAAATTCATTGTACAATAGCTGGTAAAATAAAAAAAATTCAAATGTTGCTGAAGCTTTTCATTTTACTGTCACCCCAAGATGAACAGCTTTGGCAACATGCCTCGCTCTTCAGTAGTGCAATATGTATACATATTACTTATATCACCCTTTTAAGTGAAGCTTCCCAATGTTCTGGAGAGTTATTAAATGAGAAATTAAGACCCAGCCACAGAAGGAGATATTCAGTCACTGAAAGCTTAGTCCTCAATCAAGGAGCATCTTAACTGAGTTTGGGAGCAAGGAGTACGGAGGAGATGAGGTTTAGGGAGGTACAGGTAATTCAACAGCTTAGAACTCAGGCAACTGGAGACACAGCAGCTGTAGCAGAGTGATTAAAATCAGGGATGCATGACCGACTGGAATTGGAGGAGTGCAGAAATGTCCAAGGAGTGTAGAACTGGAAAAGATTACAGAGATGGGGAGAGGTAGAGCTGTACTGGTGTTGTATCATCTCTTTTACCATCTTGATCTCTAAAATTAACTCAAGGACAATAGGTGTCATGTATTTTTCACTGAGAGAGATTTATTTTGGTGTGTGATGCCTGCTGTCTAAATGAATTTAATTCTTTTCCTTTAGGGCGCTACTTGTATGTAGAGGCCTCTCATATAAGGTATGGATACAATGCACGCTTGTTGTCATGGCCACTGCGAGGATTCACAGGCGACCAGTGCCTGATATTCTTCTACCATATGTATGGACTTGGAACTGGATCGTTAAATGTTTACTTGAGGAAGGAGAATGCTGAAGAAACTCTTTTATGGAAAAGAACAGGGGAACAGAGTGTATCTTGGCTCAAGGCCTCCATAGAATACAACTGTGAAGAAAACCATCAGGTTAGTTTCCCTTAAAAATTTGTTCGGTTAGGAATAGCCAATGGAAAAACAATAGAATATAAAACTTTTCACCCTTGAATCTGGCTTTGTATCCCATCCAAACTGAATGAGAATTTCTTCTGTGAAACTAGTTTGACCAGAACCTGAGGTTAAAAAGAAAAGTACTAGATATACTCAGCGAAGTCTGTGGAGAGAGCAAAGGCGTTAAGAAGAAATAGGACTGAAAGAGGTCATTTGGCCCTTCAAAACCTACTGCAACATTCAACAAGACCATTGCTGACCTTTTGCCTCAGTTGCACCTTCTCATCCTATTTGTGTGTCCCTTAATTTCCTTAGCATTCAGTAATCTATTGGCCATTGTCTTGAATATATTCAATGACTGAGCTTCCTTAAAATTGCAAAGATTCACCACACACTGAGTGAATCAATTCCTTATCTCAGTCCTAAATAGCTGAACCTCTTATTCTGAGAATATGTAGCCCAGGATCTGGATTCCCCAGTCAAGGGGAAACATTTTCTTAGTATTTTAAGGATCTTGTGAACCCCCATGAGAATTCTATCTGTTCAATTAAATCATTGCTCATTCTTCTCAACTCCAGGAACATAGATTGCGTTTACATTATTTCTCCTTGTAGAATTGATGGTTATCTTGAAATGTTAAATCAGTCAGCCTCTGCACAAATGCTGCTGGGTATTTCCAACATTATCTGTTTTTATTTCCGATTTCAGCAGCTGCAGTACTTTGCTTTTGACCAATTCCTCATTATTATGTGTCTATGATACAAAATATTATTCCTAGTTTTACATTTTAAAAAAAGTCAATGATGTGAGAGTGAGGGCACAGGATGGTGAATTTTGGAAATGAGGAAATGTCACACTGCTGATGTAGGCGATAGCCTGATGGTATTGTCATATTAATCCAGAGACCCAGGTATTGTTCTGGGGACAAAGTTCAAATTGCATGATGGCAGCTGGTGAAATTTAAATTCAGTTTTAAAAACCTGTCATTGAAAGCTAGTCCCAGTCATGATCACCATGAAATAATCAACAACAGTCATAAAAGCCTACTTGGTAAAGGGAAGGAAGTCCTACCCGTTCCAGCTTACGTATGACTCCAGATCCACAGTAATGTGATTTACTCTTAACTGGCTTCTGAAATGGCCAAGCAAATAAGGGATGGGCAACAAATGCTGGCTTTGCCAATAATGTAGACATTGAATGAAATACATCACTAACATTACCATTGACCATAAGCTAAACTGGACTCACAGTATAAATACAGTGGCTACAAGAGTAGGTCAGAGGCTGGGAATTCTATGGCAAGTAACTCATCTCCTGGATCCTCAAAACCAGCCCACTTTCGATAGGGTACAAATCAAAGTATGATGGAATACTCTCACTTGCCTGGACGAGGGTATCTTCACCAACTGTCGAGAAGCTTGACATCATCCAGGACAAAGCAGCCCTCTTTATTGGCACCACATCACCACCTTCAACATTCAGTGTCTCCACCATCAATGCACCATGGCAGCAATGCATGCCCTCTACAAGATCCACTGTAGTAACTCACCAAGGATCCTTAGACAGCACCTTCCAAACACACAACCACTACCACCTGGAAGGACAAAGGCAGCAAATACAAGGGAACAGCACCACTGGCAACTTCCCTTCCAAGCCATTCACTGCGCTGATTTGGAAGTTTATCGTCATTATTTCACAATCACTGAGTCAAAATTCTGGAATTTCATCCCTAACAAAATTGTGGTTCTACCTATGTCAGATGGACTGGTTCAAGAAGGCAGCTCACCAGCACCTTTTAAAGGGCAGTTAGGGATGGGCAATAAATGCTGGTCCAGTCAACCACTCCCACATCCCATGAACAAATAAAAAATATTAAATTGAAAATCACCGCAATTTACTCCACAGCTTCCAATTGTGAACAAAAGGCCTATTTCATTTTCTGCAATATAGGAATTGACTATTACATTACAAAACACCACATTCCTAGACACAGTTGTGCTACCTTAGACTAATCATATCCATCTACACTCTAGGTAAAGGAGACAGACTTGATCCTTTTTAATTTGTTTTCACTATGTGTTTCTTTTTGTTATCTTGTAACACGATAAATAAATAACATTCTGTTGAATTTTAGCGAGTTGCCAAATTGTTTTGATTAAACCAAACTAAATTATCATAATTTTTGATTCAAAGCAGATTTAAGGCACTGTTACAACCACAGTTTGTGGGGAGTCTGAAATTCATTTTAAAGTCGCAGAACAGGAGGCCATTCAGCCCATTGTGTCTGTACTGGCTCTTCAAATGAGCAACTGAAATGAGTAAAACCATTCTCCTGCCTTCTCCCTGTAATCCTGTACATTTTTCCTTCACAAATAACAGTCTAAATCCATTTTGAAAGCCTCAAGTAAACCTGCCTTCATCACACTGTCAGTGCATTCCAGAATTAACCACTTATTGCATGAAGAAGATTTTCCTCATGTCACTTTTGCTTCTTTTGATAACTATTTTAATCTTTGCCTTCTCATTCTTGATCAAACAGGAATGGTTTTCCTCCATTTACTTCGACCAGAATCCTTATGGTGTTGACTTCTTAAAAAAATTCATTCAAGGGACATGGGCGTCGCTAGCTGGGTAGCATTTATTGCAGATCCCTAGTTGCCCTTGAGAAGGTGGTGGTGAGCTGTCTTCTTGAACTGCTGCAGTCCATGTGCTGTAGATAGATCCACAGTGCACTCAGGGAGGGAATTCCTCTGCGGCTGTCTATCTTAGCCTTCTCTTTGCCAAGTAAAATAGTCCTAATTTCTCCAGTCCAAATACATGAAGTTCTTCATCCCTGGGACCATTCTACTCCTGAGAGATAAGAAAGAGGATATTTCATCTTGTTAGATGGCCTGCACCCTAGGGTATTAAAGGAGGTGACAGCAGAGGTAGTGGATGCATTAGTCATGATATTCCAAAATTCTCTGGAATTTGGAAAGGTACCAGTAGATTGGAAACATGCTAATGTGACATGCTTATTCAAAAAAGGAGATAGGCAAATAGTGGGACACTGTAGACCAGGTAGTTTGATCTCTGAATTGGGGAAGCTTCTGGAGTCAGTCATAAAGTAGGAGATAACTGAGCACTGGAAAAACAAAGCTTGATTCACTAGTGTCAGCACAGTTTCAGGAAGGGCAGGCCATGCTTGACAAACTTGCTGCAGTTCTCTGAGGACGTAACCAGCAAGGTGGATAATGGGGATCGGTGGACGTGGTATATCCAGAAGGTATGTGACAAGATGCCGTATACAAAACTGATCCAGAAGGTTAGATCCATGGGGTTAAGGGTAGAGTATTGGCTTGGATAGAAGATTGGCTGACTAACAGAAAGCAGAGGATCCAGATAAATGGGCCCTTCTCTAGGTGGTGAATTGTAACTAGTGGGGTGGTGCAGGATTCAGTTCTCAAAACTTAGCTATCGACAATCTGTACAAATGAACTGCAAGAGGGGACAGAACGTGACATAACAAAATGCTCGGATTTAGCTAAAATAGGTGGGAAAGCGGGCTGTGATGAGGAGATAGAGGTTACAGATGGATATTGATAGGCTAGAAGAATGGACCAGAATCTGGCAGATGGAGTTTAATGTGGACATGTGCGAGGTTATTTTGGCCAGCAAAACAAAAAGGCAAATTATTATTTAAATAGGAAGCAGATTCAAAATGTGTCAGTGCGGAGAGATCTGTGTGTCTTTGTGCATGAATCACAAAGTGGGTATGCAGGATGCAATCAAAAAAGCAAATGGAATCCTGGCATTTATTGCAAAAGGGCTGGATTATAAAAGTAGTGTTGTTACAATTATATAAGGCATTGGTGAGCCCACATCTGGAGTATTGTGTCCAGTTTTGGTCTCCTTACTTGAAGGACATGGTGGCACAGGAGGCTGTTCAGAGATGGTTCAGAAGGTTGATTGCAGGGATGAAAGGTCTGTTGTATGAGGAGCGGTTGAATAATGTGGGCTTGTACTCGCTAGAGTTCAGAAGAATGAGGAGAATCTTCTTGAGGTAAATGAATAGGTAGAGGAGATTCATCAGGTGAACACTGAATAGGTATTCCCCCGTGTGGGGCAGTCTGTAACAAAAGGCCATAGATACAGAGTAAGATAGAGAGAAACAACATCTCTCAGAGGGTTGTGAATCTGTGGAACTCCTTGCCCCAGAGCGCAGTGGAGGCAGAATTAATCAACAGATTCAAGAAAGAAATAGATGTGTTTCTGATGAAAAGTGGGATAAAGGGCTATGGGGAGCAGGCAGGACAGTGGAATTGAGACTAGGATAAGATCAGCCACGATTATGTTAAATGGCAGAGTGGGCTTGAAGGGCTGAATTGCCTACTCTGCTCCTAATTCTTATCTCCTAATGTTTACAGATATGTCTGGTTGGTCCGCTTTCAGTTCCTTCTTGGTGAATCTGGTTCTACCATCCTTTTAGGTAGTGCATTCCAGGTCACAAAAACATGCTGTTGTATTTACCAATATTTTTCTTTTTTCAGATTGTGTTTGAAGCGATTCGTGGCCTGTCAAGACACAGCGACATTGCAATAGATGACATTTTATTTCAAAATGGACCCTGTGAAGGTACGTGTGGAAACTGTATTGAGTAACATAATCTGTGCAAGCTCTCTGATTTGAGGGTTAAACCCTAGTAATTCCTGTGAGCGAGTTGAATGTCATGAATGAGACTAAGCAATAAAAAATTCAGTTCTTGAATGGATAAACCTTTACAGAGCGATGGGGAAAAGAGCAGCAAGGAAAGGAATAATGTAGGAACGAGAATAGGCCATTCAGCCCACATTCAATACAAACACTTCAATGCCTTTTACTTACCTCATCCCCATAACCCTGTATACCACAGGTAATCAGAAATCTTATCAATCAACCTCTGCCTTAAAAGTACTCAAAGAGTGAGCCTCCATTCCCGTCTGTGGCAGAAAATTCCAAATGTTCATAATTCTGAGTAAAGGAATTTCTCCTCATCTCAGACCAAAGTAGCATTCCCTTTATTTTCAGATTGTGTCCCCTGGTTTCACAAGTGGGTACAGATACATGGATGGAATGGCCTCTTTTTGTGCTGCATCATTCTATGACGCACACTTGAGGAGAATTTATTATTCACTTTAACCCAACGAGCAACATCAACTAAAAGTGGACCTTTAATTTCCTGTCTTGTGCACTTCTATGACTGAATGAAAATGTGTAATGGAAGAGGTGCTGAAACTGCACTAATGATGTGCATCGATTTATTTTGTTGCACGGTAACCTTTCATCAAGATTGTTGTGTTTACTGTTCACCTCTTCCCTACCTCTGTCAATTCCACCAGCCCTACAACTTTTAAGGATTTCTGCACTTCTGCAATTCCAGCTTCCATCACATCAGCAATGGTGGTCATGCTTTCAAATGCCTGGGCCCTAAGTCCTGGAATTTCACTCCCACCCACCCCACAATCCCTCTGCTTCACACTCTTCCTCTTCAGGCCCTCCTTAACACCCACCTCTTCAATCAAGCTTTTAGTCATCAGTAGATGTCTGTCAAGTTACTCACTTCCTTGTACAGGAGAAATGCCATAAAATTAAGCCCAACAGCTAAAGGTCAGTCTGTTTTTAGACATAATGACTTGTCACTTGGATAAGTGTGGACTAATTAAAAAAGGACAGCACAGATTTGTTAAAGGCGAAGCACAGTGATTAAACTTGCCTGATTGTTTTGAAGATTTAACGAAGACAGTTAATGAGGGTAATGCGGCTGATGTGGTGTGCATGAATTTCCTAAAGGCATTGGATCCAGTGCCACATAACAGGCTTTACTGGAAAATTACAGATCACTTTAGCAGCATGGATGCAAAATTGGCTGTTTGACAAGATGTTTCTCATACTGCTGGAAGATTTATAGTCACTTTGTAGAACTTGAGTGGTGCAGAAAAATAATGTGTGTCTTTTTTCAGTGGGTTGGTATTAAGCCCCCTGCTGTTTTTGATTTAAATGATCTGGATCTTGCTGTACCTGGTTAAATTTTAAAAACTTGAAGATGGTACAACATTTTCAAAGGACTAGGAGCTACAGAAAGGTTGGTGGAATGGGGAATAAAACTGACAGGTGAAATTTAATGCACAAAAATGTGAAGTGATTTATTTAGGAAAAATGAGGAGAGGCAATATAAAGTAAAAGTTTACATTGTCAAGAGAGCGAATGGGCAGAAGTGTTCATTCGCAAAGCACTGAAGGTATCAGGGCAGATTCAGAAATTGTCACTAGGGGCAGAGATTACAAAAGCAAGGATGCTAAGTTAAACTTGTATAAAATTAGGTCAGCCTCGTCTGTAGTATCATGTCCAATTCTGGGTACCGTAACTTTGGGAAGGATGTGAAAGTATTAGGGTACAGAAAAGATGCATAAGAATGGTTCCAGATGAGAAATTTCATAATATGGATAAGATTTGAGAAGTGGGGGCTGTCTGCTCAGAGAAGAGAAAGTGGAGAGGAGATTTTATACAGGTGTTCAAATCACAAAGGGTCTGGACATGAGTAGATAGAGAGAAACTGTTCCCATTCGTGGGAGGATTGGGAATCAGAGAACACAGATTTGATTGGGAATCAGAGAACACAGATTTAATTGGAAAAAGAAGAATGACGACATGAGAAAAAGCTATTTCATCCTGCTAGTGGTTAGGATCTGAAATATGCTGCCTGGGAGTGCGGTGGAGGCAGTTTAACTCATTCCAAAAGAGAATTAGATCATTACCCAAGATGATAAGATTTGCAAGGTTCCAGGGAAAAGGTGAGGGAGGGTGACTAACTGAGTTGCTCTTCCAGAGAGCCAGAACAGGCATGATAGACCAAATGGCCTCCTGTTTGACTGTAACCATTCTATGCTGCTAATTGGGTTTGTGTAAAATTTGATGAGGTAACGCTCCAAGTTAAGGTCTTAAAGACACTATGTAAACGTAAGTTGTTGATGCTTAAAGGCCTACCTTGTTCCTGCAATAAATTGTTCTACTGATTAATTCTCCAATATTCTGTTTAATTTCCAACATGAGAGAACAAGGCCTTTATTGGTGATCAATTTAAGTTGGGGAGAAGAGTTCAGTTAAAAGAATTAAAGCTTAGAAATCAGAAAAGCAGAATTAAATCAGCAAACTATAATTGAACTAAAATGTTTGAGCACCATTTACACGTTATGTTTCTCTAATTCTGAGCAGTGCTCTCCTCATTTTAGGACAATGGGGTGTTATTAGATGTTTGCCTATGGCTTTTTCATTGGGAATTGCTCAGTTGAGTTGCTGCAGGAAATGAGAGCATTTTATCCCACGTTGCTTGGTACGGAAAGTTGAGGAAGAACAAAAGATAAGGGTTCACTTGGTGGTACCGAACTTGAATCTTGCTGAAAAGAGAGTGATTGTGTTGTTGATACTTTCTGTCCTCGACTTGTCAGGACAAAACATTTGTCATAGTTCGAAACTTGGTACTCTTGCATCTGTCCTAATTTACCCAAGACACAAAGCTATGACAATCTTCTTAAGCAATGTAACCACAGAAAGGCCAGAAATAATGAGCGTGTGAGGCAGCAACTGTGCGAAAGTAGACACAGGAAAAGACAAAGAGATTAATTTTACCAGAAATTGACGAAGAGTCAACTTTAGCGAATGTTGTGAAGAGTTTCTCTCTGCAAATCCTGGTGAGTTTTCTGATGCTTTCTTCCCAAACTCAACTCATTTTCTATTCAGCACACTCCATGGAATCCAGTTCACTCTCCTCCTGCTTGCTACAGGTAGATGTACTGGCCACTGCTGGAACCTCCTGGGATTTCTGACATGAGAAGTACCTTTGAAGCCTGAGATAACAAGGTGTAGAGCTGGATGAACACAGCAGGCCAAGCAGCATCATAGGAGCAGGCGCGCTTGATGATTCGGGCCTACAGCCTGGCTAAGAACCCAGTCCAGTATTGAAAGTCTGCAGCTGTCCCACACGGTTCCTGTCAAGTTGCCCCAGACCTGTCGGGGGCAGAGGGAAACTGGCAGTCCATTGTGCCAATAGGGTTCTGGTGCATGAGGCATGCTGGTGGGTACTGCCCTTTGTGCATGCCCTGAGAGTTGGTGCCAGGTGTTTCAGATGAAGGTCCAGCGGAGCAAGTGACAAGTTGGAGCTGCCAGGTTACCCTCTGACTTTGTCACCATCTCGTTTCTATGCAGCTGGTGGGAAAATGGGAAGCTGCATCTCAATAAAGAGCGTTGACGTAATAATGAGGATGTTAATGCAAGCTGACACGTGCAAACAGGCCTCGCACTGCTCACTCACGGGAATCTCATCTCATTGTTCAATAATTGGTCGGAGAGTTTCGCTCTCGACATCTTGAATCACCTCACTGGCCACCTCACATAATTCTCCCAACTTTTGTGCCAAAATGCCACTGTGCACAGTGGCTGGGAAGATTCAGCCCAACGTTCAATGTTGGTGAAGATTCATCAGAGCAGAGCACAGATGCTGTCCTTTGAGTTACCAGCAGGTCTTCATTGGTGGGCGTTCTGGCTCCAACGTCCTTAATTCCAGGGAAGGACCTCCCCCACCCCCACTGCTTCCCACTTGAGTGCCTGATGGGTAACTTCATTTAGCTGAAGAGAGACAGCTTGGGGATCTCGCTGGCTAATCCACCAACAAGTCATTTGGCAGAGAGATCTATTGAAAGGAATTTGGGAACTGGAGGAGGCCATTCAGTCCCTCGAGCCTGCTACACCATTCAGTTCAATATTGGCTGTACCTGAAATCTGTTTTTCTTGGGCTTGATTCATAACCCATAATTCCCTGACCTAACAAAAGTCCATTTGTCATGGTCTTAGTATTTTCAATTGACCCTCAGCCATAACAGCTTCTTTGCATAGGAGTTCCCTTTCTGTGAAAGAGTGCTTCTTGGTATCACTCCATGTGACCTGGCTGTAAAGACTGTCTAAAGTCATCTAGGAATTTGGGACGTGGCCATGCTTGCAGAAAAAAAACACTTGAGGCATTAATTTGAAAACAATTTTGTATTGTTCAATGCACAGATGGTGGCCAAATTGGGAAGAAGTGTGGAATTCTTGACTCATATGCAGGCTTGGAACCTTTGATTCATTCATGATGAATTTGCTGGCTCGGCACCGAAATGGAAACTGCAAGGCACATTTAGTCAGCTGTTACTTTTGTGAATGAAAAAGACAGGCACTATATCACTTGGTCGAAGTAGGACAGGCAGAGAAACTATTGCCACTGGTTGGGGAATCTGGAAATAAGAGCCCAGTCCAAAAGGTACAGTCAGACCTCTCAGGAATGAATTAAAGCCAGAAACTGTTGGAAATGCTCAGCAGGTCTGGCAACCATCAGGAGAGAGAGGAATAGTTAACTTTTCAGGCTGTTGACCTTTCATCAGGACAGGATGAAATTAGCAAACATTTCTGCACCAAGAGTCGTAGAGATTTGTAACATGCTTCCACAAATGGCAGTGGATGCTCCATCAGTTGTTCATTTGAAGACTGAAATTGATAGACTCTTGGTCATTGAAGATAGTGAGAGATATGGGAAGGGTGGGTGTATGCAGAGCAACCATGATCTCATTGAATTGTGGAACAGGCTCGGGGGGCTGAATGGCCTCCCCAGTTTCTATATTCTTGGGACTAGGAATTCTCTCATGGTCTGTTGTTTTTGTGCTGGAGAGGGCCTGTAAGGTAGTTCCGATTACAAAATTCTACTGTGTGAAGGAACAATAATTGTTGACAGAATGGTGTATTTAAAGTTCAGACTTGGCTTGTGTTTATAAATATAGTTAACTGTTTAACTCTCCTCTCTGCTGATAAGACAAGATATAGTATACAATAACTTACATTTACGTAACACGTTTAACTTAACATCATTGGCCTGGGTTTCATGCTGAAGCCCCTGGAAGGGGTCTTGAACCCATAACCTTTTGACTCAGAACGGAGAGTGCTACTCATCGAAAGCACAGCTGACACATGCATGATGTTCGCTTCGACAACATAATCCGAGCTTGTTAAATGCCAGCTGATATTTAAATGGAAGGCTGCAAATTAAAGGAGAATGGCTTTTTACAGAGATAACAAGCATGGGGCTGGATGAACACAGCAGGTCAAGCAGCATCATAGGAGCAGGAAAACTTGACGTTTCGGGCCTAAACCCTTCATCAGAAATGGGGGAGGGGAAGAGGGTTCTGAAATAAATAGGGAGAGGGGGAGGTGGATAGAGGATGGATAGAGGAAAGGATAGGTGGAGAGGAGGCAGACAAGTCGAAGAGGCGGGGATGGAGCCAGTAAAGGTGAGTGTAGGTAGGGGGGTAGGGAGGAGATAGGTCAGTCCAGGGAGGACGGACAGATTTGTTTTTCAGATTTGGTCACAATGTTAACAGTACCTTTATCACACCACAGCCCGGTGATAATCATAGATAATCAGATCTTGTGGCATACTCCCTTACGTGGATGGTGTAAACACTCTCTTCAGTACAACCTGTGCAGTATAAACAATGGATTGTTACATGGTTCATGCATTGGCAGATATCTATCGGATAAGCTATGTACTCCTACAAAAAGCTGACTAATAACAACTACAACTTGCATTTATATAGCTCCTTCAACATAGTAAAAAGGTCCCAAGTTGGGTTATTATCAAGCAAAAATTTGACATTCAGCCACATAATGAGATAGCAACAGAGGGGGGCTTAAAAGCTTGGTAAAAGGTTTTAAAGAGCACCTAAAGGTGGGAAGAAAGTCGGAGAGGTATTGAGAGGGAATTTCCGAAGGTGAAGACATGGCTGCCAGTGGTGGATTGATTAATATCAGGGCGTACAAGTGGTCAGAACTGGAGGAGTGTCAAGATCATATAATCCCTACAGTGTGGAAGCAGGCCATTCAGCCCATACTGAGTGTCCAAACAGCATCCCATCCAGGCCCAACCACCTTCCCCACCCGCCACCCAACCCTATCCCTGCATAACACTACAGGGCAATTTAGCATGGCCAATCCACCTAAGCTGTACATCTTTGGACTGTGGGAGGAAACCAGAGCACCTAGGGGAAACGCATGCAGACACAGGGAATGTACAAACTTCACACAGACACAGTTGCCTGACGCTGGAGTTGAACCCAGGACCGTGGCGCTATGAGGCAGCAGTGCTAACCACTAAGCCACAGTGCTGCCAAAAGATCTCAGTAATCTCAAAGGGCTTAAGGGTGGAGGGGGTTGCAGAGTTAGGGAGTAAGAGAATCCAAAGACTGATATGAAAATGGGAACAAGAATTCTAAAATCAAGTTTAAATCTTGATCTTTTTAACTTTGTGTAATGTTAGCCTGCATGGAAGGTAGATGCAAACTAAAGTGCTATCTCACAATGGGCTCTGTCCTGCAAAACCACTGATTAATAACAAAATGACAGCCAATAGCAGAACAGAGATAGAAATCCTGTTTGCGCACATTTTTTAGACCCTGCATTATTTTACTCAGTGAAAGAAAGAAACACTTGCAATTATGTAGTGACTTTCATTGCCACAGAATGCACCAAAGCCACTACTTTCTGAACTTTCATCACTGTTCTGATGTAGGAAAACAGGAGTTTGCACACAGAAAGATCTCACAAATAGCAATGTGATAATGGCCTTTTTTGTGAAACAGAAGGGAGAATGCTAGGGACACTCTGAAGGTCTGGCATCTTTGGAGAGAGAAGTGAAGTTAACATTTCGAGTTGTGTATGACTCTTCTTTAGAGGTTTCTCCAACATTCTCTGTGTTTGTTTCAGCTTTCCAGCATCCATGATTTTTGTGGTAATTCTGTATATTTTTGTCATGTGGGTTTAGGAGTAAACATTGCGCACAGAACACCTAGAGAACTCCCCTGATCTTCTTTGAAACATAGGATATTTCAGGTTCCCTCTCAGAAAGCAGATGGAGCAATGGTTGAATGCCTTATCCAGAAGACAGCATCTCCAACAATGTAACAATCCATCAGAACTCCCGAGGAATGTAGCAATCCATCAGAACTCTGCAGCAGTTTCATCTTTTAGTTTGCATATAAGTCCTGGATCAAGATCAAACCCACATTTACTGACTGAAAGGCAAGAGTATTACCCACTGAGTTAAAGCTGACTAAATGTGTGTTAAAGGTCTGTGGTGTACTGAAAACTCTATGTTCTGACCTTTAGCACATTCCTCATTATAGTTTGAGACCATACTATACTTCACTGCTGGCAGCTATGATTTGCCCTGAGTCCCTCATGGCTACTTTTTTCAAATTCATTCACGTGAAGACGACATCACTGGCTTGGCCAGCAATTTATTGCTCAGAGGGCAGTTAAGAATCAACCACATTGCTGTGGTTCTGGAGTCACATGTAGGCCAGATCAGATAAGGATGGCAGTTTCCTCTGCTGAAGGACATTATTGAACCAGATGGGATTTTTCCTGACAATCAGCAATGGATTCACAGTCATTGTTAGATTCTTAATTCCAGATATTTATTGAATTCAAATTCTACCATCTGCCATGGCGGGATTTGAAGCCAGGTCCCCAGAACATTGCCTAGGTTCCTGGATTAACAGTCCAACAATACTACCAGTAGGCCATTGCCTCCCTTTGGGTCAATCTCAGTTAAACCTGCATCTTTGTTCAAGCTTTCGGTTACCTGTCCCGATATCACCTCCTGGCTTAGCATCACATTTCAGCTGATAATCTCTCCAGTGAAGCCTTGGGATGTTTTACTTTCAAAAATGAGCTACATAAATGCAAGCTATTGTTGTTGTGGTTGGAGCCATCTGTTATGAATGCAGTTGTTGGCAAGCAGTGATGTCTAGAAAACAAAAATAGGGAGCTTTGAAATTGGGAGTTTTTCTCTTTATTCATTAACGGGATGAGGGCATTGATGGCTAGGCAGCATTTATTGCCCATCCCTAATTGCCCAGAGGGCAGTTGAGAGTCAACCACAGTGCTGTGGGTCTGGAGTCATATGTAGGCCAGACCAGGTAAGGATGGCAGTTTCCTTCCCTAAAGGACAATAGTGAACCAGCTGGTTTTTTAACAACAATGTTATTCTTGTGACACGAGTAACACAAGTACTTAAAGATTCATTGACACTCCTCAAGTGAGGCTGGTTTGTCTGCTGTCAGTGAGACTCTCAGGAAATTTGGGGATGCAGTCCCCTTGGCAAGCCTGGTATAGAAACAAGCAGAAATTTCAGTATATATTGTATTATTTCTAACACAGAAACAGGCCATTCAGCCCATCTAGTCTATGTCGGCAATGTTTTTGCTCCACACATGCCTACTCCCACCATACTTCATCTCACCCTATCAGCATACCCATCTACTCCTTTCTCCCTCGTGTTTATTCGGCTTCCCCTTGAATGTATCCATACTATTGACCTCAATCTGATAGTACATTCTCACCACTCTGTGCGTATAAATAGTCTTCCTGAATTTATTAGCCACTGTCTGATATTATTGACTCTGATTCTGATCTCAACTTCAATACGTTTTTCTCCACGTTCCCTTGTTTTTATTAACCTATTTTTCCTAATAAACCTGTTCAGAGGTTTCTGGAGCAGATGGCACCTGAACCCAGGCCTCCCAGTCCACGGATAGGGACTCCCTACCTCCATGCCACAAGAGCCTTCCACCTTCCCTTTTGAACCCTATCATCATCTTAAAGTCTTCTACCCTGTCACTCCTCCAAAGCAGAGAATCACATCTGTTCGGCCTTCCCTGACTGGTATAACCCATCAGCTCTGTTATCATTCTAGTAATTTCCGTTGCACTGCCTTTGCTCCCTATGCTAAGTACCAATTTTAAACCATTGGTTTCCATTGAATATCAAAACTGTATGGCTTTGGCTTGCGGTTTCCTACTTTCGCCAGCAGAGGCTGCTAAAGCTACGCCTATTGAATCTTGCAGTCTGGATCAATGCAAACCAATTCTATTTGAAATCCCCATATCTGACAGCGGAAATCTCTCTGTCATGAGCTCTAATTATTTCTCCACGATTTTTTTCCACCACGGTACCTAATTCTTGTATTCAGGCTAGCTAATAGAATCAAAAAAGTGTTATGGCACAGGAGGCCATTTCGCCCATCGTGCCAGCACCTGTTCATTACATGAGCATCATTAGCCAATGCCAATCTCCTGTTTTTTCACCATACCCTTGCCATTAATTTTATCCAGAATAACCCTCTAATGCCCTCTTGAACGCCTCAATTCAACCTGCCCCCACCAGACTTTCTAACATTCAGACCCAAACTACTCAAGAGAGTTATACAGTCATAGAACTGTACAGCACAGAACCAGACTCTTTGGTCCAACTCATCCATGTTGACCAGATATCCGGGATAAATCTAGTCCCATTAGCCAGTATTTGGCCCATATCCCTCTGAAGCCTTCCTATTCATATACCCATCCAGATGCCTTTTAAATGCTGTAATTTTACCAGCCTCCACCACTTCCTCTGGCAGCTCATTCCAGACATGCACCACCCTGTATGTGAAAATATTGCCCCTTGGGTCCATTTTAAATCTTTCTCCTCTCACCTTAAACCTATGGTCTCTAGTTTTGGACTCCCCCACCCCAGGGAAAAGACCTTGCCTATTTACACTATCCATTCCCCTTATGATTTTATAAACCTCTATAAGGTCACTCCTCAGCCTCTGACACTCCCAGGAAAATAGCTCCAGTCTATTCAGCCTCTCTCTACAACTCAAACATTCCAACCCTGGCTACAGCCTTGTAAATATTTTCTGAACCCTTTCAAGTTTCACAACATCTTTGTATGAGAAGCGTTTTCTTCTCTTCACCCTTGCTTCTTGTGAAAATCACTTTAAATCTGTTCCTGTTCCTTTTACAAGTGGAAAAAGGTTCTCCCTATCTACTCTATCCAGCCCCCTGATGATTTTGAAAAATCTCAATCAGATCTCCTCCCAGCCTTCTTCTTTCCAAAGAGAACAATCCCAGTTTCTTCAATCTGTCCTCATAACTGAAGTTCCTCATCCCTGAAAACATTCTTGCAAACTGATTCTGGGCTTTCTCCAAAGCCCTCATATCTCTCCCCAGGACCAGCCCCCAGAACGATGCCTGACCCCATCACCTCCTGGTGAACTGGACATCAGCGACGTGAAGACTCCATTACCAGGACTGTGGACTTCCACTTCTGTAACATCATCTGCCTCCTCTCTATACTTCTGTGCCACCTGGAGACTTGAAATATTGCTGACACTGGCCTCCTACATTCAACCTGCTGCAAGTATCAGTTCATCCCAAACTCTGCTGCTCATTGTTGTAAAACATTCCAACACACTTCACAGCCACGTTTATTGGAGCCAAGGTTTTGCCCCAAGTTATTGAGGGTGATATCAGGACTGATGACCAAAAGCTTGATCAAAGTAGTATTAGGTTTTGAGAAGCATCAGAAAGGCAGAGTAAGAGAGACAGAGAGGCGGAGTGGGTATATTCCAGAACCTAAAGGCCCAGGCAGGTGAAGTCATACCCATCATAGGTGGATTGATTACCAACAATGATGACCGAGATCAGAACAGGAGGAGCACCAAGATTTCAGAGGATTGTGGGGCTGGAGGAGACTACAGAAACAGGGACAGACGCAGCCCTGGAGGGATTTGAATACATGCTTGAGAATTTTGAACTTGAGGTGTTGGGAGCCAATGTAGCTGTGCACAGGAAGGTGATCACGGCATTGTTACTGTGCGAAAGGAGGCCCCTTGGCCCATTGGGTGAGTGGGGTTCGATCTGGGTCAGAACAAGGGGAAATGGAGTTTGGGATGAGCTCAGGTTTACAGGGTGTAGAAGTTGGGAAGCCAACCAGGAATTTGGGGCAAATTCAGAATGCCAGAAACCATAGGGCATAGTGAAAGCCTGTTAGCAGAAATAATCCGTTAACCAGTGATCTTTACCGACTTATCAACACCCTTGTGAATGTAAAGTGTTAGGTGTGCTGCCTAAATGTGTGTGCTCAATAACTGTTTGCAATATGTAAAGTGACTAACCAGTGACACTTCTGGCAGGGAGTGTCTATGAAGGCAGTGGATACCTCGATGCTCAAACATTTTTACCGTCTGTGAGGTGAGAACAAATTGTCACACTACTGGTGCTGATGTGCACTTTTCAGCACTGTTTCCACATATTACTTCACTGTGTTAATTCACCACATCTCAATGCAAACCGACACTGTTATTCCTTTCTAACCATAAACAACAGGGATAAAGCTGGCACAATCTGAGCAATGGCAATAATGTTCCATGACTTTTGTTGATTATGTCCTTGTGCTGTCCTCTCCTGCTGTGCTTTAACTTTAACTAACCTCACCTTTAATTAACCTCACTTCCCCACTTGGGGCTGGGTGGGGACGGGAACAGGGAACAGGCACTTCACTAACACTGCAAACTTTTACTTGTATTGCACACTGTTAACTCGTGAGAGTGTTATATACGGTAAAGTAAGTAAAGTCGCCATAGTCCCTCTGGAGCGTAGGGCTGCTCTCTCATTAGAGAGAGGGAACTGGAGGTGGTTTAACTTGAAGGTCACTGCACCTCAGGCAAGGGTGAGGTTGAGAATGAGAGATCTTGCAACTCTGTAACCAGAGAAGGGAAATAGGATATTGGCCGGTGTAGGTCAGAAACCGAAAGTGGGAGGTAAACAGGGATTGAACATTTGGGGGAAGGGGCTTGGTCGGGTACGGGTAGGACAAACATCAATGGCCTTTTCCTCACAATACTGACCTCGAGCCCTCCCGACACAAGAGGCACATGTCCACCCTCAACCTCCCAGCTTTGTGCACCAGTGCTAGATGCCAGGCTCCCCAGTCTCATAGAAACAGCATGAGGCCATTCAGCCCCTTCAGCCAGTCAAGTAGATCACGTGCTTCATTTACGCTCTAGCAGAGGCACGATGGGCTGAGTGGCCTCCTCCACAGTGTCATTCTATCATTCCAGTTTCCTACAACACATAAGCCTTCCCCTGCCATTGGGGATAACTACAAATCCAAGTTCCCACAGTAACACCCTCCCCTCCCCACAATCTACATCAGTAAGCTAACAGCGTTCTGCACTCTCTCCACTGGCTGACCTAACTGAAAAAAAAATTTAAAATTCCATCTTGGAAAACTCCCAACTTTGCAATTACTAACAGACAAGACTGTGACCACCTTCTTAAGGTCAACAGATAGCAAACGCTGGCCGAGCCAACAACAACCACATCCTGTGAAAGAATAAAATGGAATTAACTTAGAAACACATTAACAGGACTGTGCTGTATGGGCCATAAAGAAAAGCTATCCAATCTGATCCAACGTTCCACCTCTTGGTCCATCACTCTGTATGTTGGGGCAAGTCAGTTGCATGTTTGACATGATGAGGGTTTCTGCCCCTTAGTGGCAGAGAGTTCCAGACCCTCCACTGCCCATTGCCTGTAAAAATTTCCCAACTCCCAACCTAATCCCTTCACCAGTTACTTTAATTCTGTGACCCTGGTTATTTACCTCTAGTTAATGGAAATATGCCCTTCTTATCTCCTCTATCTTGCTCTTTGGTATGTTATAAACTTCAATGAAATGTCGCTTCAGCATTTTCGTTCCACTCAAGACAACTCCAGCCTAACCAGCCTTGAAAACAAAGAAAATTACAGCAGGAATAAGCCATTCAGCCCATTGAAAGGTGGAGTATGCTCAATGTAATCATGCAACTCAATATCCTGGTCCCACTTTGTCCCTGTACCATTTGATCCCGAAAGTCCTAATAACGATATTTATCTTCTTCTCCAAAACATTCAACGTTTTGGCTTAAACTGCTTTCTGTGGCTGAGAATTCAACAGGCTCACCCCTCTCTAAGTGAAGAATTTTTTCATCTTAGTCTTAAATGGCATACCCTGTTTCCTTAAACTGGGAACCTTGGTTCTAGACTTCCTAGTCATTGGGAACATACTTCCTTTGTTTACCCTGTCTTGAATTTCATAGGTTTCCGTTAGATCCTCCCTCATTCCTCTAAATGACACTGAACATAGTCATAACCCATCCAGTTTCTTTTTCATAGGTCAGTCCTGCAATCCCAGGAATCAGTCCGGTAAACCTTTGCTGCACTCCTTCTGTAGTCAGAACATCCTTCCTCAGATAAGGAGGCCAAAACCTGCACACAAATAACTACCACAGGTGTGGTTTCACCAAGGCTCTGTACAACTGCAGCAATCACACATCATAAATGAACTTGTCCGTTCCTGGCACTAGCCTTATAAATCTCTTTTGTGGCCTGTCTCTCACAGGAACTCTCTTGTGCTCTTTATTAACCACTGTTTATTGCATGTTATTGTGGACACTACACAATGATTGAGATCTCCTAAGTACTGGGCGACATAGGAGCAATCTGCCTTGAAGACAACACAGACGAAATCTGGTTATTGACCCATTTCCAACAGCATCACAACAAATTGCATTTATATAGTGCCTGTAACATATTAAACTGGCCTAAATGTGTTTCACAGCAGGGCTACCAAAATAGAAAAGTCACACTAAACTACGTAAGATAATGTCACCGCAGGAGACCAAATATTTAGCATATGGCCTTTATCATTTGACTTCATTTAATGTTTTTATGTATGTAAAATATCAGGAGAAAAATTTTTTTTTGCCATGTGTGTTTCTCTTTGCTTGTTTATTTACAGATACAAGAAAACCTTTGCTACATGACCCTGAATCTCCAAATCAACCAGATTGGTACAGCGTTTACATCTGAATTGGGGTTCCATCAGGATGGACTGTGGAACAACTACAGGGAACATTTGTGTTAAGAGGAGCTTGAGTTGAATCTTGTAGAAGTTGTAAATGATTTTTGGTCTTCATCAAAAAGAAGAATTCAATTGATTTGAATGACTCTTTGCTAAATATTAAAACAGATATGTATGTTAATTTGTTAGTGAAGACGTAGTAGCCATGGGCTTCTTAATGTTTGCTTTAGTACCTGGAAATATCCAGTATTCGTTCAGTACTGAAGAAATGTAAATATTCAACATTTCAAAATGGTAGAATTTGGGATGACCAGCACGATTTGAGTGTTTTTTGTTTTTAAAGTTATTACGGATGTGATTAGCAGTTCCTTCTTGGCTATGTACTGTCCAATCACATGCTAGATGTGTTCTATATTTAACCAATTCAAATAAAGATGTCAGAAAAACATACATGTGCTTGTTGAATGAGCAGTGGTCCAGTGAATCACATGCGATAACAACAAATTGCATTTATGGAGCGCCTTCAAGGTAATAATACATATCAAAGCACTTCACATCATTATCCAACAGATTCAGGCATGGCACCCCATAAGGAGATCTGAAGACAGGAGACGAAAATCAAAGAGGCAAGTTTTGAGAACCTCTTGATGGAAGATAGAAAGCAATAAGTTTTAGGGACAGGAGAGCTTGTTGAAAATTTGTTCCAGATATGTTGCTGCTTGGTGGGAAAACTGATTGAACTTTTGGACAGAATATTCCACTGTTTTTCCAGCATAGTTCTTGGAGGCAGGGAGGAAGGAGGTGTAGAGAGGCTGACCAGGTGAGGAGATTGAAGGACAGAAAAAAAACCTCAATTATTAAGCTGTTCTGTGTTGTAAGGAAAACCACCAAATTCCAGCAATTCAAAATGGAAATCTTAAATCATAAAAGCAAATTTATAGAGTCATACAGCATAGAAACAGATCCTTTGGTCCAATAAGTCCACGCTGACCATGTTCCCAAACTAAACTAGTCCCACTTGCCTGCGTTTGGACCATATCCCTCCCAACCTTCCCTATTCATGTACTTATCCAAATGTCTTTTAAATGTTGTAACTGTACCTGTATTCATCACTTCCTCTGGGAGTTCATTCCACACACTAACCACTCTCTTAAAAAAAGTTGCCCCTCAGGTCCTTTTTAAAACTCTCTCCTTTCACCTTAAAGGTATGCTCCCTAGTTTTGAACTCCCCCACCCTCAGGGAAAAAAAAATCATTGCTATTGACCTTATCTATGCCCCTCATGATTTTACAAACTTCTATAAGGTCACCCCTCAACCTCCTATGGTCCAGTGAAAAAAGTTCCAGCCTATCCAGCCTCTCCCTATAACTCAACCCTACATCCCAGCAACATCATGATAGATCTTTTGTGAACCCTCTCCAATTAAGGAATATTCCTCCTGTAGCAGGTCGAACACAACTGCACACAGTACTTCAGAAGAGGCCTCAGCAGTGTTCTACACATGACGTCCCAACTCTTACATTCAAAGGTATGAGCAATGAAAGCAAGCGTGTTAAACGCCTTCTTAACAACCCTGTCTACCTGTGACACAAACTTCAAAGAATTATGTACCTGAACCCCTTGTTCTCTGTTCTACAATATTACCCAGGCCCTACCATTAATTGAATAAATCCTGTCATTGTTGTACAAAAATGCAATATCTCACATTTATCCAAATTAAACTCCACTTGCATCTCCTCCATTGAACCAATTGATCAAGATCTCTTTGTAATGTTTGATAACCTTCTTCAGTGTCCGTTATACCACCAATTTGTGAACAAATTCCTGTTATCAGTAAATCAGAGCCGTCTGGTAAAATGGAGAGTTTTTTTTATATAACAAGGAAACCACAATGTAGACAATAATAGGCCTAATATACCACCTAGGCTGGGTGTTTATCCTCCACGTGTATCTTTGACACAGTAACACATTCTAAGTCTTCATAAAAAGGCAATTAAACAATAATTTGACACTAGGTCACTGAAGGAGATATTAGAACAAGTTGGTTTTAAACAGCCTTTCAGTGGGGGGAGAGCGCTTTGGAGAGGGTTTAAGAGAGTGAATTACAGAATTCAACACCGAGACAGCTAAAAGCACAGTCACTGGACCAGAAATTAGCAAGGCACATAATTCATTTGACACAACAATATATCTACTTTATTACAGAATAATATAGCAGGAGGCCTTTTAGCCCATTGTGACTGTGCCAGTTCTTTTAAAGATCCATCCAACAAGCCCTCTTCTCCCTCTTCTTTCCCCATACCTTGTAAACATTTCCTTCATAATGCAGAATATGAGTCAAATACCAGGAAAGAAACAACAGTTGCCAACAGGTTTCCCATTTTCCACTTTAATTGTATTGGCCTTGCAATTAACACAATACGTAGATACCACTTTTCTGATACCTTTTAGTCATGATTTTTCTTATATTTTCTTAATTTGTTCACAGAATGTGGCATCACAGCTATGTCAATTTTTATTGTCCATTCCTAATTGTCCTAGAGAAGGTGGTTTGAGTTGCTTTCTTCAAATCCGGCAGTCCATGCAGCATAGGAACATTCATTGTGCTATTAGAAAGAGAGTTCTAGGATTTTGACTCAGTGACACTGAGGTAATGGCACTACCCTCAACCCCCTGCGCATTAATTTTACATGTTAATCTCTTACAGAAGAGGATATCAATAGCCTTCTGAAAGTCCAAGTAAACCACACCCACCAGTACCCCTTATCAAATCTACCAGTTACATGTGTGGAAAATTTCAGTAGTTTTGTCAAGAATGATTTCCCTTTTGTAAATCCACACTGACTCTATCCAATCGTGTCACTGTTTTTTCCAAGTACTCTTCCATAAATCTCTTATAATGCCCTCTAGCATTTTCCTGGAAACAGGAAACAGCAGCGTTGTTGTGGTAGGTGATTTTAGCTTCCTCCATATGGACTGGGACTCACTTGGTGCTAGTGGCTTGGATAGACCGAATTTGTAAAGACCCTTCTGGAGGGTTTCCTGACATACTATGTAAACAGCCCAACCAGGGAAGGAGTTTTCTGAAGAAGGATCCTGACCCGAAACATCAGCTTTCCTGCTCCTCTAATGCTGCCTGGCCTGCTGCGTTCCTCCAGCTCCACACTGTGTTATCTCTGACTCCAGCACTGGCAGTTCTTACTAGCTCTGAAGGTGTTTTTTGGACCTGGTTTTGCGAAATGAGCCTGGTCTGGTGACTGAAGTTTTAGTGGGGGACCATTTCTGGAGTACAACAGTCATTGGTGAAGCTCTAAACTGGGGTAAGACTATCTACAACAATATTAGGTAGGAACTGGAAAATTTCTATTGGAGGTGGCTGTTAGAGGGTAAATCCACATCGGACATGTGGGAGTCTTTCAAATGGCATGTTCCTGCGAGAATGAAAGGTAGGTATGGCAAGTTACGTGAACCTTGGATGATGAGAGAAGTTATGACCCTGGTTGAAAAGAAAAAGGAAGCATATGTAAGGTCTAGGAGGATAGGAACTCATGAAGCATGCAAGGAAAATAGGAAAGAACTTAAAAAAGGATTAGAAGGGCTTAAAGGGGTCATGAAAAGTCATTAGCAAACAGGATTAAGGAGAATCCCAAGGCTTTTTATATACACATATATATGTATAAAGTGAGAGGGTAGCCAGGGAAAGGGTTAGTTCACTCAAGGACAAAGGAAGGAATCTACGTCTAGAGCCAGAAGGGGTAGGTGAGATCCTAAACAAATACTGTGTGTCAGTATTCACCAAAGAGAAGGAATTGGTGGAGAATGATCTCAGGGAAGGGAGTGTGGAATTTCTAAGCCAAGTTGCTAATAAAATGGAACAGGTGTTGTGCAACTTAAAAAGTATTAAGATAGATAGGTCCTTGGGTCCTGATGGGATCTATCCCAGAATATTAAGGGAGGTAAGAGAACAAATTGCTGGAGCATTGACAGACGTCTTTGTATCCTCTTTGGCCACAGGTACGGTTCCAGAGGATACTGGAGAATATTGTCCCATTGTTTAAGAAGGGTAGCAGGGATAATCCAGGAAATTACAGGCCTGTGAACCTCACGTTGATAGTAGGGAAATTACTGGAAAATATTCTCAGGGACAAGATCTATATGCATTTAGAAGAAAATGGACTTAATAGCGGTAGACACCATGGTTTTGTGCAGGGGAGGTCATGGAGTTTTATGAGGAAATGATGAACATTTTGTTGAGGGAAAAGAAGTTGATGTTGTCTATGTGGACTTCAGTAAAGCCTCTGACAAGGTCCCTCATGGTAGACTGGTACAAAAGGTGAAGTCATATGGAATCAAAGGTGAGCTGGCAATATGGATACAGAACTGCCTTAGTCACAGGAGACAGAGGGTAGCGGTGGAAGAATGCTTTTCGGAATGGAGGGCTTGTGACTCGTGGTATTCCATAGGGATCAGTGCTGGGACCTCTGCTGTTCACAGTCTACGTAAATCATTTGGAAGAAAATTTAGCTGGTCTAATTAGTAAGCTTGTGGATATACAAAGATTGGTAGAGTTGCAAATAATGAGGAGAATTGTCAGAGGATACAGCAGGATATAGATCAGTTGGAGGCATGCGCAGAAAAATGGCAGATGGAGTTTAATGTGGACAAATGTGAGGTGATGCATTTTGGAAGGTCAAGTACAGGTGGAAATTATGCACTGAATGGCAGAACCCTTAGGAATATTGATGTGCAGAGGGATCTAGATGTGCAGGTCCACAGATCACTGAAGGTGGCAGCGCAGGTAGATGAGGTAGTAAAAAGGCCTACAGCACTCTAGCCTTCATTGGAAGGGGTATTAAGCATAACAGTAGACAGGTTATGCTGCAGCTCTACAGAAGTTTAGTTAGGCGACACTTGGAATACTGCATATAGTTCTGGTCAGCACACTACCAGAATGATGGTTGGCTAGACTGGGTTTGTTTTCACTGGAAAGCAGGAGGTTGAGGGGTGACCTGATAGATGTTTATAAGATTGTGAATGGCATGGATAGGGTGGAAAGCACAAGGGAGGAGAGATCAATTACTCGGGGACACAGGTTCAGGGTGCCGGGGGGGCTGAAGTTTAAAACAGATTTGTGAGGCATGTTTTTCACACAGAGGGTGGGGAGTGTCCAGAATACATTGCCAGAGGAGGTGGTGCAAGCAGACACAGTAGCAGCATTCAAGAAGCACCTGGATAAATACATGAATAGGAAGGGAATAGAGGGATACAGATCTTGTAAGTAAAGACAGTTTTAGTATGGAAGGACAAAATGTGTCAGCACAGGCTTGGAGGGCTGAAGGGCCTCTTCATGTGCTGTATTGTTCTTTATTTGTTCACAGTACCGATGTGAAACTAACCAGTCTATAATTTCCTCTTTTCTCTGCATCATTTTTTTTTTTAAATGAGTGAGGTTACATTAGTTACCTCGCAATCTATAGAAATTCTTGTTTCAGAGCCTTTTGATTTAAAAAATGACCAATGCATCCACTATTTCTAGGACCACTTCTTCAGTACTCTGGGACATAGATTATCAGTACTTGGGACTGATTAGTCTTTAATCACATCAATTTCTGCAACACTATTTCCCTACAACTACTTTAGTTCCTCCCTCTCACTAAACTCTGTATTCTCCAGCATTTTTGGATCATTATTTGAAGATAATACAAAAATATACTTAATTCATCTGCCATCCTTGTTCCCCATTATAACATCCCCCACTGTTCCTGACTGTAAGGAATTCACATTTATCATCACTAATCTCTTTCACTTAATGCTACAGAAGCTTTTCTAATCAGTTTGTATATTCCCCATAAACTTACCGTATTTTCCTCTTCTTAATAAATCCCTTTGTCCTGCTTTGTTGAAATCTAAACTGTTCCTCAGATCTGCTGCTTTTTTTTTGGGCCAATTTGTATGCCCCTTTCTTGGACCTAATACTATCCCTAATTTTCTTTGTTAGCCATGGTCAGGCCACCTTTCCTATTTTGTTTTTGTGCCCCTCACAAATGAACAATTGTTGCAGTTCTTCCTGTCTTGGCACTCTTTAAAAGTTTGCTATTTACTGTCATCCTTTGAGTAACTTTCCCAAGTTTATCATAGATAGCTCTCACCTCACCCTGCCACAATTTCCTTTCTTTAGATTCAGAATCCTAGTCTCAGAATCAACTATGTCATTTCCATCTAAACAAAGAATTCTATCATATTGTGGTCACCCTTTTTTGAGGGGACCTTGTACAGCTAGACTTAAAATTATTTCTCTCATTACAAAGCAGACAATCTAGGATAGCCTGTTCTCTAAGTAGTTCCTCAAAGTGTTGATCCAGAAATCTCACACTCCCAAGAATTCCTCCTTTACAGCATTATTACCGACTTGATTTGCTGCATCAATATGCAGATTAAAGTCATCCATAATTATGTCTGTTCCTTTATTGCTTGGGTCACTAATTTCTTGTAAAGTGCCTTCCCCGATGTTACCATTACAGTTAGGGAAGGGAGTCTATTTACAACACTATTTTTCTTACCCTTGGTGTTTCTAAGTTGTAACCACACAGATTCCACCTGACAGGTGTAAGTAAAAACCGAAAGAACTACAGATGCTGTAAATCAGGAACAAAAACAAAGCCGCTGGAAAAGCTCAGCAGGTCTAGCAGCATCTGTGAAAGAAAAACAAAAACAAAAAGTTAACAGAAGGGAATAAAAGAGTTGACAAAACTGAGAATGGGACCTGAAACGTTAACTCCGTTCTTTTCCCTTTACAGATGCTGCCAGACCTGCTGAGCTTCTCCAGCAACTTTTGTTTTTGTGACAGGTGTAAGTATCCTCCTTCACTATTGCGTTAACGTCCTTTTTAACCCTACTCCTTTGCCTTTTTGTCTGTCCTTCCTAAATACTGAATACCCCTGTACATTCAGTTCTCATCCCTGACCATCTTCCAACTACATTCTGCGTGATTCCAACTACATCACACCTGTTTCTATTTGCGCCATCAGTATCCAAAACTACGATTGAAGGGAGGGGTTTGTGGCACCTTTGAACCAGGTGGCCTGAGTTCAAATTCCATCCATATCTCTGAACAGGTTGATTGAACAAAACTCCAAGAACTGCGATTTTCCTACAATCTGGCTACAGCTGATCAACTGTCCTGTACACTCCGCTCCCCCTCTTTGTGACTTTTGCACAGCCTCTCCAAAGATGGAGGAATAGACCTCGAACTCCGCGGTCGCGTAGCTCACACGCACGCACCCACCACAACCCACCAAACCTTCCCGCATCGCGTGTCGAGGTGAAGCGACGTCGACGTGATGACGTCAAGTCCGGAGGTTTGCGCGGGAAAAGAGCCTGGCCACCGTCAAGATGGCGGCGCTGAAGCGTAAGCTGGCCGGGCAGGGGGAGACGAGCGGAAAAAGAGGGCTGAGCGGCCGGCACGTCCCACTGGAGGCAACCGGGGAAGACAGGACCGGCAACCAGTTCGTGGAAGGATCGATCGTCAGAATCAAGATGGACAATTTCCTGTGAGTCAAGCGGCGGTAGCGGTGAGGGACAGACCGAGGCTTCTGGGCCTTCGGTCTGGGGGCCGGGTCGATGGAGTCCCCGTTTTATATCCGACCCCCAACCTTCCCCAAAATCAGACTGTGGCCAGGCCACAGTCGCCGGTTTCAGTTCTTTTCAGAATCAGGGCTCCGGAGGGTGAGGGTGAGGGTGAGGGTGAGGTCCCTTTAACTGAGTGATGTCTCCCGGGTTGGTCGCGAATGTCCCGCCAGAGAAGTTCAGTCGTTTCCTAACCCCGGGGGTTACTGAGCAAGGAGAGACTGCCCCTGGGTCCTGCCCGCACTGGGACTCATCCTCGAAGTAGAATTTTACAAATAAACTTCGGCTGATTCTGTTTCCTGGACTGAGTGGGAGGGATCTCAGCCGTATACGGTATGCTTTAATGATATTCGGTTGAGATATGAGAGTGGCATCGCCCAAGGAATTTGCAGCGCAGAAGCAGACCGTTAGGCCAAACTGGCCCGTGTTAGCGTTTATGGTTTTACAAGAGCCTTCTGCAAGCTTCCTTCATCCCTCTATTTCGCTTCCCTGAAATACGCCTCCGAGTGTTTGATGTGTCATGAAAAGGACACTCCCTCGCTGCATCTCAGTCGAAAGAAGTGCTTCCGAGTCTTTTATTTTCAAAAGCTTGCTGTTGCGTTCACGTTCAATGCATTGGACCCTATTCACAACCTGGTTCAGCGATCAGATTACAAAACCACAGAAGTGGCCAGATGGTTCCTTTCAGAGTCAGATTAATCCCGGAGAGAGATTGATCGTGTTTACTGTTTTCTGTACCCATCCCACTCATTCAAAGGAAAATTTAGATATTGACAGGCTCAGGCTTCACCTTCGATTAGGCAAACTGGAAAGAGCACTTTATGTTGATACCAAGTGCTGTGAATACTAAATTTGAAATAAATGCCGATGCACTTAAGTCAATCATCATCTGAGGGGAACCATAAATAGCTGCGCTTTTGGCTGAATTTTATTTCATAATTGGAAAAACCTAGGGATGAAATAAGTTTTAAGTGGGTGGACAAGTAAAGAAAGGGGGACAGGAGGAAAGAACGAAAGGGAAGGTCTGATGTGCTGGAGTGATTAAATGACACAGGTGAGATGATAATAGACAAGCAAAGAAATAAAATATAGATCTGGAGGAGGTGCAAATGACAGAACCAGAACTATTACCAACAGATGCCATCCAACAAAATCAACTGAAAGCAGTGCCATCAGTTAAAATTGTGGAATTTGGCTGTGGAGCCTGGAAGGCTATAAAGTGCTTAATAGAAAGATAAATACGTTTCCTAGCATTTCTTTTGCATTTCAGTAGAATAGTGTAAGAGTTTGTTTTAGAGTTGGGCAGAGAATTGAAATGAATGGTGACTGGAAGTTCTGATCATAGTTGTGGACTAAACTATTGTGTTCCACAAAGCGATCACCAGTCTGTGCTCCCCAGTCTTGAGGAATGGATATAATAATCAATAGTGTTTAAAGGCCAATGAGGTAAAAGCAGGGGTAGTAGCAGTAGGTGAATTACCCTTGCAGAGAGAAAGCACAGATACGACTGGCTGATGGTCTTCTGCAGCCAATGTAGGATCTTTAAATACAAAATTGAAAGAAGTACAAGAAAATTACTATATTCCAAAAGTACTATGATCAAGGGAAGAGAATTTGGATGATAAAGAAGGGACATAGATCTTGAGGAATGCTCCTTTATTCTAATTTTGAACTCTTTCCAAGTTCTGAGTATCTTTCTGTCTGACTTAGTACAAAGGTGATGGGCAATATAGAAAAAAATGAATACTGGAAATCTAGAATATAAATAAAAAGTGTAGGAAACAAAGAAGCTGACGTTTTGGGTCAAGACCCTTCTTCTCAACCTGAAACGTCAGCTTTCCTGCTCCTCTGGGATGCTTGGCCTGCCGTGTTCATCCAGCTCTACACTGTGTTATCTCAGATTCTCCAGCATCGGCAGTTCCTACTATCTCTGTAGGAAACAAATATGGTTTAACAGCAGCTTTTACGAAAAAACATTGATATTTCATTTAAATGTATAAATATTTTTGCTGTAGAAATTTAGCACAGCTGAAAGTGCCAAGAAAGTGAAATAGATTAATGTTTTGAGTTTGATATGCTGATTGTGTTTCCAACTGAGTGGGAGGGATCCCGGCTGTATAGAGTATGCTTTAATGATATTCAGGTTGTGATAAGAGAGTGGCATTGCCCAAAGAATTGCATAGAATTTGCAGCATAGAAGCAGTCGGTTAGGCCAAACTGGTCTGTGTTAGCCATTATGGTTTTACGCGAGCCTTCTGCAAGCTCCTTTCATCCCTCTATTTCACTTGCTGTGAAATCTGTCACCGAGTGTTTTGAAGTGTCACGAAAAGGGCACTCCTCGCATGCTTCAGAATTCTTGCGGATATTTTATCTTGAGTTTCCTCATTACAATTGTTCGGTGGAACACTATTACTCAAATATTATGATGCCTGCTCCCTGTGACTGCTGTCTTTTCAATTAATTCATTTGCAGCTGATGCTAATTTCTGTTTATAATTAGGTTTAGTTTTATAAATTTGGTGACAGTTTAGTTTGTCGGCATAATCCAGATATGTATAAAACGAGTTACTAATTTGTCTTTTGTCATTGCCTTGACTGTGTTTCTGTCAGTGAAAGTAAAGCAGCAAGCAGTCCAGCAATAAGAATGGAGGAGAAATACAATTAAGAATATTATGGGTACATATACATGATGTTACATAGCATATATTGTAGAAACTGGCCATTTGATCTCGCTGGTCTTTCATGACCCACCTTAGAGCCTTTTTCCTGTGACTCAGCAGGTATCCTTGAATTTCTCCTTTAATGATTCTCTAGCTTTGCTGTATACATATCTATGTATAGATATGTATAAATACACCTTACTGATTCTTTGTAATTCCAAATTTTACTGTCTTACATAATCATATTAAGAAATTATTTTAAAATAAATTTTGGTCAAAAAGAAAATTCAAAATAAAACAGATTGTATTCAATGTATGGTCAATTAACCATGCCACTCAAACAAACAAGAAAAAGATTTTCTGATGAAGGGTTTAGGCCCGAAACGTCAAGTTTTCCTGCTCCTATGATGCTGCTTGACCTGCTGTGTTCATCCAGCCCCATGCTTGTTATCTCGGATTCTCCAGCATCTGCAGTACCTTTTCTCTCTGAAGAAAATCCTAATATTTGCTCCAAATTATGTTGGTCGTGTGAAGAGATGAAGTTAGAGGGTCTACGTGTATTTTTCTGTAGTGAAACCTGACATTACTTTGGGAATAAGAACAGGCAGAGGACACTCATGATCACCTTTTCCCATCCTAGGTGAGGCTTGATATTTTGAATTATAATAGTAAATCCCTATTAATTATTTTCCAACAGACAGGTTAGGGAAAATCACAGCAGTAGAAAACTTTGAGGATTGTAGGTCTACAGTCACCTGAGCATATTGCAATTAACTCTAGCTCATGTCTCTCATTATGCATACCATATAAGGAATATAAGAACTAGGAGCAGGAGTAGGCCATCTGGCCCCTCAAGCCTGCCCTACCATTTAATAAGATCATGGCTGATCTTTTTGAGACTCAGCTCCACTTACCCGCCCACTCACCATAACCCTTAATTCCTTTACTGTTCAAAAATTTATCTAGCCTTGCCTTAAAAACATTCAGCGAGGTAGCTTCAACCGCTTCACTGGGCAGGGAATTCCACAGATCCATAACCCTTTGGGTGAAGAAGTTCCTCCTGACCTCAGTCCTACATCTGCTTTGAGGTGATGCCCTCTGGTCCTAGTTTCACCTGCTAGCGGAAACAACCTCCCTGCCTCCACTTTATCTATTCCCTTCATAATCTCATATGTTTCTATAAGATCTCCACTCATTCTTCTGAATTCCAATGAGTGTAATCCCAGTCTACTCAGTCTGTCCTCATAATCCAACCCTTTCAACTCTGGAATCAACCAAGTGAATCTCCTCTGCACCCCCTCCAATGCTAGTATATCTCATCTCAAGCAAGGAGAACAAAACTGCACGCAGTACTCCAGGTGTGGCCTCACCAGAACCCTGTACAGCTTCAGCATAACCTCCCTGTTTTTAAATTCCATCCCTCTAGCAATGGCGGACTAAATTCCATTTGCCTTTTTAATTACCTGCTGCACCTGCAATCCTACTTTTAGCGATTCATTCACAAGGACACCCAGATCCCTCTGCACAGCAGCATGCTGCAATTTTTTACCATTTAAAACATAGTCCATTTTCCTGTTATTCTTACCAAAATGGATGACCTCACACTTATCAACATTGTATTCCATCTGCCAGACCTTTGCCCACTCACTTAGACTATCTATATTCATCTGCAGAATTTCGCTGTCTCCTGCACACTTTGCTCTACTACTCACCTTTGTGTCATCTGCAAATTTTGACACACCACAGTTAGTCCCCAACTCCAAATTATCTATGTAAATTGTAAACAATTGCGGTCCCAACACTGATCCCTGAGGCACACCATTAGCCACTGACCGCCAATCTGAAAAACACCCATTTACCCCTACTCTTTGCTTTCTACTGGTCAACCAATCCTTTATCCATGCCAATACATTACCTGTAATACTGTGCAACTTTACCTTATGTAGCAGCCTTTGGTGAAAAACATTTTTCTGAAAGGCAGCTACCTAGTTTGCATTTGAATTTGTACTTTTTATTTCAAATGAAAGGGGCAGCCACCATGTTGTATGTATTTATTTCCTCCTGAATTTATTTTCAATGTGCTCTGGAATAAAGCAAAGCTTGCTTTGACTGAGCTCTTGTTCACCATTCCAATTATATCTTAGTTCGGCTAAGTGTCCCTTTTTATCTTATTATCTCCTTGTGATGAGCCTTGAGATATTTTTCTATGTTAAAAGTGCTATATAAGTGCAGTTATTGGAAATTATTTATTTACAGTTACATTTATCATTTACACTTATTGAAAGTTACAGAAAGCTGACTTTATTTTTTATTCCCCCATCCTTCCACATAAAACCTTTCACTTGTATTTGCTTGCAAAGTTGAGCCATACTGGGGAGTATTTAGTTTTTAGGATTTAATGGCCCAGAGTTGGCAATTGCTATAATGCAAGACTTCTAGCATTCATTGCCATTGCTGTGTAAAACTGACAGCAACCTCTGGCACCTGCAGTATATTTGCCTTTCCTTACGAAGGGCCAGTTCTCCCCTCCACCAGATCTCTTTAAGAGTTAAGCATCTTAGTATTGACTCAGCAGAAGCTCTATTACCTCTGAAATAGCAGGTGTGGGTTCAAAGTCTATTCCAGGGACTTTGCTGGTGTCTCGGTGTTGGGAGCACCATCATTCAGACGAGATGTTAAAATTGCCCCGATGGGTAATTAAGCTCATGTTAGTCATATCTACAAGTGCCAAAAAATGTTAACAATTCATTCAAGTTTATTTTGGACATTGTGCCATATTCGTGGGCAGGTTAATAGTCTAGTCCTGAAGCTTTCAGGCCAATATAGAGCTGAATTGAAGGCACATGGGGTGATCAGACAGAATCGTTCGACATTTAAAAATGTTTGACATCATAGATGTGGAGAAGATATCTCCGCGTAGAAAGCAGAAAAATGAGCAGGAGTAGGCCATTCAGCCCTTTGAGCCTGCAGTGCCATTCAGTATGATCAAGGCTGATCATTCAGTCATATTCCTGCTTTGTGCCCATACTCTTTGATTCCTTAACCCTAAGAACCGTATCTAACTCCTCTTGAAAACATTGTGTTTTGGCCTCAATCAGCTTCTGTGCAGAGAATTCCAGAGGCTCACTACTCTCTGGGTGAAGAAATTTCTCCTCATCTCAGCCATAAATGGTATACCCTGTATTCTTAGACTATGACTCCAGGTTCTGAGCTTCTCAGTCATCAGAAACATCCTTCTCTGTGTTATCCTGTCCAGTCCTTTTAGAATTTTCTAGGTTTCTGTGAGATCATTCTTCATTCTTTTAAATTCCGGTGAATATAGTCCTAAAATAACTTATGGTGGAGGTGAAAGCTAGGAACCTTGAGTATGAGGATCACTAATAAACTTGATAGGGAATTCGTGACAGACTCCTTTACCCAAAGATTGATGGGAATGTAGAATTGACTGACACAATGGTATAGTTGAGGTGAGCAGCATGTATGCATTTAAGGGAATGCTAGATAAGCACAAATGAGAGAGAGCAGTATCCTTGATATGTTGACTGGATTAACTGAACTATGTGGAAGGACACCTTTGTGAAGACATTAGAAAAGTTGGATTTCTGTGAAATGAACACTTACTATTTTGTTGTGCTTTCCGACAACAGAGGAGTATTTTGAGGTAGAGATTATGAGCTTGTTCCTGCACATCTTTTAAACTGCTAGAATTTTCTCACCTTCATAATTTTTCAGTTAGCCTCATTGGATCCTTTACCAGTTGCAAAAGCAGATGAAGAGTGCTGCATCCTCACCTGGTGTGGTAACTAGAGATGAATGCTGTCAGAATTACTAAAGTCACTATAATAAATTTCACTTAATTAAATGTAAAATACTGCAGATTGTGGAAGTCTGAAATAAACACAGCAAATGTTGATATGTTGATTTTCAGAACCTATGATTCCTGTGAAATTCATCCTGGGGCCAATTTGAACATGATAGTGGGTGCCAATGGCACTGGAAAGTCCAGCATTGTCTGTGCAATTTGTCTGGGATTGGCAGGAAAAACCTCCTTTATTGGCAGAGGAGACAAGGTAATGATGTTTTATGTAATAAGTCTGGCTTGATTTTACAGGAAGTTTCATAAATTGGAGAACTAAGTTATGAGAGGACTCCTTGTGGCATATTTCTTCTGAAGTATATGCTTTCTCAGCAATTGCTGGGTTGTCAGTAAGGACATGGTGGATGATGAGTTCAAAATTCATTCCTCAGATAGATAGAAGTACATAATCCAAATGGACACTCCAGTCTCGCACCGAGTGGGGTGTCTTCTTTTGGATGAGACGTTAGTCCAAGCCCCTATCTGCTGTCCCAGTTGGGCATTATCTTAAAAAGCATGGGAGGGTTCTCTCTCATGATTTGCACAAGAGATTCCTGGTTGTGCAGATTTGCAATTTTACAGAATTTTGAAATTGATGTAGTGATGACACCAACCGCACTCACTGTCATTCACTTGCAATTTGGTCAGCAATGTCCACTGTTTACGCATAGATATCTAAATGCGTTAGTCAGCATGTTGTTATCCAAGATGCTGTACTCTTCCAAAACCTTAACTGTAGTGGTTTCTTGTGTTCCAATCAGTCCCTGGGCAAAGTTCCCCAATTTCTTGTAGGTATAGAAAAGATACCCCAAATTGTCAAGTTCCCAGGTGAGAAGGGATATATGGTTCCCTTCTTTGTTCACCTGCCCACTTGATTCCTTTCCTTCTGGATGCCTTACTGTCAGGCCAAGTGAATTTACATTTCAAGAAAAGCTAACTTAACCAGTCTTTCTTGAGTTAATGATAAAATGAATTTATTAGTTCCTAAGCATGATAAGAAATAATATTTCAACATCTATTTGAAATGAGAATAAGTCAAAGAAAATGAAAGTTTTAAAAAATGTACATGGATTGGTCTGAGTTCCATAAAAAGGAAACACTGAATCATTGTGTCTATGTATTGTGTGATGACAATAGACAAGCAATTGATTGTTTAGTTTTGCAGATCAGCTGAAAGACTAGTGACTTGTTTCTTTTTGAAGGCAGTTTCATTTGTTTTCTGGCTTCCAGTCTGGAGAGAGAGAGAGAGAGAGAGAGAGAGAGAGAGAGACTTTCTGTTTACATGCAACATAGGGATGACTAGGGGTTTACTTGGCTGTGACTGTCATAGCACAGTCTGCTAGCACACATACCGCTCACTATTCTTGCAAGGGGAAAATACAAACATGTCTCTCTTGCTTTTTATACTTCATTCGTGTTCACAGTCTTGCAGTTCAGTTTGCATTGCATTTATTCCTTTGAAGCCCTTCTGTTTGAAGCCTCCTTGACATTTGTCAGATATAACATTACACGGTTTCTCTCGAGGCTGGGTTATGCTACACTGGCATTCCAGACAGTCCAGACAATGCATTGTGTTGCGCAGAATTTATACTTTCAATCATTTTTTCACTGTGTTCCTTTTATTAAGTGTTGCATGTTGTAATTAAGCTTATTACAGATATTTTCGTATAGACCTATTGCAGAGATGTTATTACATACCTCTGGGGCAGGTGGGACTTGAACCCAGGACTTCTGGCTCAGAGATTTGGGCACTACCACTGTGCCTTACATCCATAGATGATCGGGGTTCACGATCTGTCATTGTGACGTTTGTCAAGAGACTTGTCATTCAGATGTATTAAATTGTATGAATTTTCTGTAGTTGCTTCATATATAACCACTAAATGTACCATTGTCCATTTTTGTGTACGTACCTATTAATGATGTGATAAGTGTTTCACAATAATTAAAAATCACTTTGGCACGGTAAATTCCAACAAGCACAGAGGTGCATTCCATCAAATTTTAACCACTGAAGATATAGAAAGAGAATAATTTATTTTTCACTTTTTCCTCCTAGTTTATTTATTTCTTAATTCATTATTTCTTTCCCTCCTTATTTTCCTGTTACAATATCGTATTCACTATTCCAAATTTCACTATCTTAAATGATGATTAGTTCCAGGTGTAGTTTATGCAGGTGTCACATTTTGACTTCTGCTTTGCTTGGCAGCCTAAAAAGTGTTGGATTGTGAAGAGACAAGTAAATGTGTTATTGTGACCTTGCAGACTAATCATGATGGTTATCCTATATTACCTTACAAAAGTAATGATGATCAATTTGAAGCATTAAAGGGTTAGTCTTTAGTCTCTGACTAATATTTGAGAGAATGGAAATTATTTGTGCATTGCAAATCTAACATAATTAGGATGATTAGATCTTTGACCCACTGTCTCCCTGTTTGGAAGATGTAACTTGAGCTGTTTCGCACTTTGACATTGTGTTCTTTTCATTCACATTGGCAATGAGTAAACTAAATCCAATAAATTATTCCTTAATTTTTTTCAGTCCATTTTCGCGTTTCTCTAATGGCTGTACTAAAATTATACATCTGTTTGTCGAGCAGGTTGGTCTTTATGTGAAACGAGGATATAGCAAAGGATATATTGAACTTGAAATGTAAGTATATTCTAATGGAAACTAGACATGTAAATTTGTCTGTAATGTGGCACTACAGTATTAGCCATATTCATGTTAGCCACGGGAAATGCAGGGTTACAGGGAAAGGGTAGGGAAATCGGTCAGGTGGGATGCTGTTCAGAGGGTTGGTTTGGACTTGTTGGGCTGAATGGCCTGTTTCCACACTGTAGGGATTCTATTATTCTAAAAATATCTTGGTTTGGTCTTTCCTGATTCCTTATTTAGTATTGCAAGGAACTCCAACGCTCAGACCAACCCAACTTCTCAAGTTCTCATCAATTTTGTATTTCATCAGCCATTGCCACTAACCCAGTAAATAAGCACGTTCTTCTATGGGCTTGTTGTAGAATGTTAAGTGGAAGCTGTGACCAAATTTTATCTCTCTGCAGTGCTGAAATAAGTTGTAGCAATTCAGTCTTTTCGAGAAACAAAATTTTGTGAAGACACTTACATTCAAAGCATTCGTGGCTCCAGAAGAGGTCATTCAGCCCACCAATTTATTCACATTGTTGCTTGCTTGTACTTAGAATCAAAAACAGTAGAGATTGCTTAATGTGGTGGCAGTGTTTAACATATAAATTTTCAGATGCTGGTCAAACAGTAGAGTGCTGTAGATGTGAAAACAAAAAGTTATTTGATTTACATGTCAGATAGGAAATGTTAATGAAATCTCCAATACTTGAAATACCATCTATTTGAAGGGCATTTCCTGTTATAAGGGATAACAAAGGAATTTCTTTGGGCTGCAAATAATAGTGCTTTTATTGTCCAGAATGGAGACAATTATGCAGTTTCCCTGACAATTGCACCTGGAGATTGCACTTCTTTGTAAAAATCCTCCATTTATGGCATTTGGCTGGAGAAATTCTGTAGTTTTGGTCGTAGAGACCCTTTTAAAAAGATCTCTTTAAATAGAATGTTTGCTGTAAAATAAATTATATGATACAGTCAAGTTGCCCACCCAACCTTGCCTGTAAATCTTGGCTAATGCATTGGCTGACACAGATGTCAGGAAACACTCTGTTGCTTTGTGCTGATGTTTCAACATACCTTTGAATGCTTTTCCTTTTCCTCAGTTTTGTTCATCTGTCTAATTCCACATAGTGGCAGTGTGAGTAGCAAATATGCAAGCATGTCGTATTACTGAAACAGTTGAATACTTTGAAAAGTGCCAGGATTCAGAATGCTATTATTTTGTTGCAGGCAAGTCTAAATATTGTACATTTGGTTATTTGTTATATTGTTATCTCTGTGACCTGAATGATGTGATCTTGCTATGCTGTATTCCACCATCTGGAGTGGACAGGAGTGTGTTGAGGGAGGAGGGTGGATCTCTTGATCCTGACAATTGTGATTAAATTAGATAAAAACCTTTTACCTCCATGGCATGGAAAGTTGAAAATTTCACTTGTAGATTTAAGTCTGTTCGTAGAAACTGCTTTCTGCATTGAATGCAAAGAAGAATTCCAAAATGTTACATGGAACTTAACCAGATCAGTGTACATTGCATTGACCAGGGATTGACCTGGAAGTTGTTATTGGGAAGTCTTAAATAACAACTTCCAGTTTGAAGTTGTTGCACCATATAATTAATAAAAAGAAGTGGATTAGGTTGCATGGACTAAACTTGGATTCCTTTGCATATAGAAGATTTGAGGGTGATATAAATGAGATATTTACTATGAGTAAAGAGGTTTCTAGGGTAAATGCAGAGAAAACAATTTCCTCTGCTGGTAAACATTCAGAATCAGAGGGAGCAACCATAACATTAGAGCTAAGTCATTTAGCAAATATTCCTCCTCTCCCTGGTAGTGAAAATCTCAAACCCATCACTGTGCCTGCTGCCGCCGTCACCACCAACACCCCTACCTGCCCCAAAAATAAAAAAACAAAGCAGATGTTGTGGCCGTGGAGAGTTGCTTGTAAATTTCAAGCCTGAGACGGATCGATTTTTATTAGGTGAAATTACAGAACCAAGAAGAGAAAAAAAGAGTTAAAATACACATCAACCATGATCTTAATGAATAGCCAAAGGTATTCAAAGGGCTAAATGACTGTATGCTGTTTGTGTGTAATTTTTGTTGTATGAGGCAGTTGAAGCAATGTTGCTTTCTGATTATTGTCTAAACTTTATCATTCAATTTCTAAAGTTCTTGCATGATTACATTTTTATGATATTAAAAAAAATTGGCCTTTTACAGTTACAGGCGTCCACGCAACCTTATCGTGAGACGAGAGATTTCTGTTGTGAACAATCAATCTGTCTGGCAAATAAATGGAGAACATGCAACCCAGAAAATGGTGGAAGAACAGACTTCTGCTTTGAATATCCAAGTGGGGAATCTCTGCCAGTTTTTACCTCAGGTGTGTTTATGCCAAAAATAAATGGAAAATGTAAGAATTACTGTAGAATGCATTTGGGTGTATATTGTTCATGTTTCTTATTTAACCCTCACTCTCACCAGTTAATTGCATTTAGTATAAACCTACCGTGAGAACTATAATTCTTAATGACTGGTGATTTGTATTCTAGAATGGTGCGACACAATAGCGCGAACAGGCACTTTAGATAATTCTTCTGAACAAATGCAAGAAATGTTTGGCAGAACCCCAGGATTCAAATGTGCATTTGATCTACAAGTTTATTTTCCATGCCACCATTACTAACTAACGTTTTCTCTGAAAATGTCAGATGCCCCATTCCTAGTTGATTCCTTATTTGATTTGGGGAGATGGTATGATCTTTCTGATTCCTTATGCATTGTTGTTTGGTTTCTTACAAGTTTTGAAAATGGACTTGAGTTCTGAGTATTTTTAGAATAGAACTAATGCCACCTTTGGTTGCTCCTGGTGCACCTTTTTTCTATTGACTGCAGCTTTTGCATGTAGTTGGGAGATCTCTTTTAAAATGTCTTCTGATTGTTTTAGATATCTTTTCCCACACTGTCTCCAATCTCACTCCTGTTCCTTACTCTCTCTTTCTCTCTCTTCCAGTTTTTATTTATTTCTTCATTAATTTTTAAATTTTCCGGAAGCATAGCAAGTGGTTGAACAGTTTCAAAGAAGGAACTGGAGGAGGGTGGGTGAAAAGTAGCTGAAGATTTAACTGTGGAGATTGTAAGGAAGGGAATTAACTTGTGTTTGGCTGTGCACTGCTTTGCATGATGCACATATCTGTTTTTTAATAGATGTTTTGGGCTTGGTTTTGAGCTGGGTCTGATTGATCAGCTATGGTGCTAAGTATTAGTTTGTAGCAGGGCTCATCTTAATTGTGGATATACTGTGTCAGATTTCAAACAGAGATGACGAGACATTCTCTCAGGTTCGTGAATCTGCAGAATTCACTGCTCCAGAGGGCAGTCGATGCTGGACATTGAGTAAATTTAGGGAGGAGATAGAATTTTAACTAGTAATGGATTGAAGGTTTATGGAGAGTGGGCAGGAAAATGGGAGTTGAGGCTGCGCTGAGATCAACTGTGATTGTATTAGGTAATGGAGTAAGCTCGAGGAGCTAATTTGCCTGTGCTGCTCCTAGTTCTTAAGTACTTATTAATACATTGCTCAAATGCTTTAAAAATATGTTCTGGTGTGGAGGTAGATAGAGGTGCAGCGCCCAAATGTGACAGTGCTGGAGTAGGAAAATGGTGGGACAAAGAGTTATGGAACTTTTTTCCCAGTAGGATAAAATTAAAGTATGGAGAAACTGGTAAACTGTATTTAAACTTAGAATTCAACAAAGACATGAATGAACAGGGTTCGTAAGGTTGCTGTTTTCCAATGTGACCTTCCTCATGATCTGATTTGCAATATTGGGTGAAAGACCGAAAGTACAAATTACAGGTAAAGGCTTGCTATTAATGGTGACAGAAGGTGGAAATGTGCTCCATCAAGGATCAATGTTTGAACAATTTTCAACAAAGATTTGTTAATTTAAGAATTTTGATATTGACTAAATCTTGGGATTAGCTTTCTCAGGGCAGCTGCACCTGACTCAACCACAATGGTGCAGCCTATTTCAGAAGCAAGCACATATCAGAGGGAGAGAAGAAATGCAAGGGAAACAAATTGCGAGCCATCAACCCATGCAAAATCATTTGCAGTACCATGTCCTAATTTTAGCAAAATCTCCTCGGTGTCGATTGGTCTTAGTGGTTATCTTGCAGCAGCACTTTCTGGATGGGCGTGCTCAAGCTTTGAAGGATGTTAACAAGTTAATCAAAACAGAACTTCAAAATTTTTGAATGCATCAAATTGCAGGGTTTTGAGAAAAATAGCCATACTGGGGATTGTAATAAATTATCAGTTGTTAATGAAATTGTTTACCTGTATAATTTTCTATAACCCAACCTTTTCACATTTCCGTGCTGGCATGACGCACACTCTGCTTTCCAGTCATTGTAACTTACCTATGGTAAGGTTTTCAGCTGACTTGGACCTACACTTTGGAGCCCCTTGTTACTTTTCAGCGTGCCTCAAAGCTATGTCAAAGCACGTTTTCTGAAATGTATTCAGGTAAAATTTTAGTTGTTTTCTCGTTTTTGCTGTCATTGTGCTCCATTTCTACTCCTTTGATATATAGAGCTCTTTGGTGAAGTTAGTGTAGGGTAAAAATCGGGCTGTTTGACATCAGGCTTCGGTATTGGGAATTTTGCTGGGATCTCATGTATTGAACGGTCATTGATTCTGCAATTTTGACTTGGAGAACATTGCTATCCTGTGTTTACGGACTTGTAAGTTTGTTGATGTAGATAATACATATGGGACAGAAATACTTTTCGCAAGTGCCAGACCATAGAATGATCTTATTTTCTCACTGCTTATCACCACGTTCCCCCCCCAAAAAAATTGTGAACTAATTTTTTAATTCTGGAAAGTCTAGATCTAAGCCTGAATTCAAAAGGAAGAGCAAATTGGGCGCTCAAAAAATGTTTGCCAAATTTTACACTTGTTACTCCCCGTTTGAGAGATGATATTTCAGAGCTGCTTCTCGGTAATAGAAAGGATTACAACTTGTTGAAGCTTTCAAAGACTGATAAAAGAATCCCTTTAGGCACCACTTTTCAAGAGATAAAAATGTTCCTGTTGCAGACTTCATACTTAATATGCTTTCATTCGTGGTGTTCCTACCTTTGCAGAAATGTTAATGACATCACTGAGCAACAGTACCTTTTGTATAAAATTACTGAATGGTGCAGTCTAGTCTTCATGTAACTGTCAATTTTCTTTTGTTTTTTATTGGCTCAGTTTACCATTGTTTTGATTTATGTTTAAAGGAGAAAGTTGGAGAGTTTGCAAAAATGTCAAAAATCGAGCTACTCGAAGCAACTGAAAAATCAGTTGGCCCACCAGAAATGTACAAGTTTCACAGTGACTTAAAGAATTACCGCGAAAAAGAGAAGGAGCTTGAGGTATGGGGCAATAATACCTTTGTTATTGTGAACATTGTTTGGCTCCTATTTTTCTGTTAATGTGAGAAACTTTCTATGCATTTGTAGAATACATGTAAAGAAAAGTCGGCTGCTTTGGAGAAAATGAAGCAGAGGAATGAACGGAATGAGCAAGATGTGCAGCGGTATTATGAACGACAGAGACATTTAGACAAAATAAAGATGCTGGAAAGAAAGAGGCCTTGGGTGGTAAGTTATGACTTTGTAATGACGTGAGATTGCATTTTACTTCAGAGATTCATAGAACAGTGTTAGAGCTGTTGATTTGCTGTGAATGTAAACTCATTCAGAGTGTAATAATGTTGGCCATTTTCCTGCTGCAGAAACCAGTTTTGTGTTCCAATTTACTGATGTGTCGGACACTATTTGGAATGAGTTCGTCTCTGGGATTCATTCTGATGGCCTAGGTGGTTAGAAAGGAAGTTTTCAACCTTTCTTTACCTTTCAGGTTTTAATGTGGTCTCTGTTGTGATCGAGAGGGTAATTGTAATTGTGTGACAGGCTGGCTGAAGCACCTAGGCTTAATGGACAGGAAAAGACTAAGTTGATAGCTGCAAAAATGGAAGTTGATTCTGTATCTGTGGGGCTACATTTTGAAACCACTTGCCCACTGAGTAGAGGGCTTTTGATTTAATTAAGCTGCTTGTGTCTTTCCATGTTTTTGCGGTACTCTGAACAACTGCTTGCAATCGCGCGTTAACTTAGATATTTAACTTGGATGTCTTTGATGTGAATAGGCTCCCAAATCTATTTTAGGATTCATCAAAGGTCAAACATGTGGATTCCCTTAGTATAAGCTGCTGGTTCAACTGAAAAGGCACCAGCAGATCTTTATTTTTAATGGGGTCAAGAGAACTGAGGAGCTCAGTCTACACTGAAGTAACCCAAAATGCTGCTTAAATTTATGTTGGTCTGTACCCTGGACTAAGGATCGGGGATGTGTTTCAGAATTCAGGAATGATCACTTCAGTGGAAAATCCGTCATAGAGTGCAAGTATTCACTCTATAATTCATATTTGATCATTGATCTTTCAAATAAAGAAGAAAACTACATTGATTCAAGATACTCTGTCACTTTTTCGAAACTTAAAATAAAACACATCTATTTCCTTCAATAAATGTTTGACACCATGCTCTTTTTTTTTTAAAAGGAATATGAAGTTGCTCGACAGGAGCATGAAGAAGTGAAGCGTGTCCGTGACCAGCTTAAACAAGAACTGAAAGCACTCAAAGAAGCCCAAGCTCCAATGACCAGAAAAATTCAAACTGTTGAAAGGCAATGTCGGGAGCAGGAAACAAAAATAAAAGAAAAGGTTAGAAGATTGGTTGGTGCAAGAAAGAATTCCTGATTTTAGTCATGGCAGCATTTCATAGACTTTAGCACTCCTCAGTTACAAGTGTTGCACACATCTGGGCTTTAAAAGATGATATTTATAATTTACAAAATTTTATTATGGTGAAACTAAACACCTTTGTTAAACTGTTGATCTGATGAGAAACTTTTTTCCAAAGTGCGGTGGTTGTTTGGCTCATGACACCATAAAATGGCCCACAGTAGGATTTTACATCTGTCAAATTCCCTGACAGTAGGATGCAGTCAGCGTCCCACTTTAAGAGGGCTCCCCATGCTTTTACCGTCACCTTCCTCCTCACTTCCCAGAGACTGATAAATTTCAGGCTCTGAATGTTGCTTGAGATAAGTTATATTGACAGGGGAATGACATGCATGATTGTGAGGAAATCGCAGGGGAGTGGAATTAATTGGATAACACTGCCAAAAAGTCAATGCAAGGAAAGAGGGTCAGTTCAGATTATGATATACTGCATCGTTCTGTGATTCCTTGAATGTCTGTGTGTGCTGCAGATTCTACTTAATAACAATAGCTTTGACAGGGTGACACCACATTATTGTAAGTTTGGATTGCCCTATTGCATTTAATATTTTTGATGAGCCGTTTGCATAAACAAAGTTAAAGGATTCATATGGGGAGGGTTTCAATAATGAGAGACAAAGTGTGTAGCTAGTTGTTGGAATGAGCACCCTGTGATTTCCTTACTTCTGCATGCAAGAGTAAAGCCTTTAATAGTCTTAATCTAATCAGTAATTTCGACCGTGATGTCTGTCTACCCTAATTTGAATAACACATCTGTAGTTTATAGAGTGTTTAAAGCATGTGTTTTCTGTACTAACATAACTCAGTGGAATGATTGAAGTTGTGTTTTATTTTGTAGGGGTCTGAAATTAAGAATATCACTCAAGAATGCAAACAGAAACAAGATTATTTAGAAAGGAAGGACAAAGAGGTTGGTAGAATTTCACTTGCAAGCATGCTCACAATCTGAGAAATGGACTTGTGAGGAAACAAGTTTTTTTTTGATGAAAATCAACAGTATCATGGACTAAGACCAACTAGGCACGATGATACGATGCCCTTTGTTTTGTAATTATAATTTGAGAAGAATGATTTGCATGCAGAGTTTAGCATTGGCAACTTCTAACACCAGCCACCTTCACGGATGGTCTGAAAATTCTACTTATTGAATACCTTCATGTGTAGTGCGCTATATTAGAATTAAAAGACAAGCTTCATAGCCTAGCATTATATTCCTTTAAGTACAGAAGATTAAGGAATGATCTAACTAAGCTGTTTAAAATGGTTAACGGAGTTGTTAGTGTAGATAGAGAAATTATTCCAACCTGGGTTTGGGAAAATGGCCAAACGCCTATTGTAATGCTGTTACTACTCAGTCTCCTCGTATGACACCGACTCAAATTTGCCATCTACTCCATGCCACTATTACATGCCTATTGCACCCTCGCTTAAAAAAGACATTCAAACATGATGAATATCTAGCATATGCTCACTACTCTGATGCCAAACTATAATCATCAACAGCGATCTAGACACTTGCACGATATGGTGCTTTTAAATGTTTCTCTTTCCATTCTGCGCCTAGTAATCTTTATGGAATGAAAATACTGTACAATGACCTATTTTCTCCTGGAAGCTGACTTTAAAGTACTCATAAAATGTGCTGTTGCCCTTTTTTTGTGACCTCAACTGTTACTTTTCTACAGCCTCTAAACTGTTCAAATGTTGATATCGTGAAGTAAGCTTTATGATAAAGAGGATCTACTACAGTTCTTTCATTTCCTTTGTATTTTGATTTACTTAACTAAAGGACTTCTATCTTCAAGGTTGAAGAAGTTCAGCAACGTTTAAGAATGAAAAAAGATGAAGAAATTGACCGCCAGAAAAGAATAAGTAACACCAAAAAAATGATAGAAGATTTGCAGAAAGAACTGAACACGACCAGGAATTATGACCATGTGCAACCAGAAATAGATCAAATCAGTAGTGCTCTCCGCAGAGTTCAACAGGATAAAGGAGCTGTTGACAGTGAGAAAGTAGAACTACAAAGAGAAAAGGAAAATCTGGAGAAAGAGAAAAAGAGTAAGTGTGTTCTAGAAAAATTGTAAATTCCAGTGTTTAAAGACCTATGGTTTGGATATTGGGCAAGCCAGTTAAGGAAAGTACTGACACAGAAACTGAAAGTGCTGGAGAAATTTAGCAGATATGGCGGCATCTGTAGAGAGAAAAGTAGAATTAATGTTTCGAGTCCAGTGACCCTTCATTAGAATTTTGTCATTTTTACAGCGTCTGCAGTTCTTTGTTATTATTTAGGGAAGTATTGAAATCTATCAGTCTTGGATCAAACAAGTAAACTAGTGTCACAATAGCTATGTTCCAGCACAATAGAAAACTTTCACCAGAGGTTCTTAAATAGACCCAGAAAACTACATGTTTTTCTAATAGTAACTAGCCAGAATTTAATTCAAGAAGTTAAAGGTGGAAAGTATCTTCTACAAAATGACAAATCCAAGGGTCAAATACTCTACATTTTTTATAGTTCTCAGCTCCAAAGAAAAATGGTAATATGCATGTTATATGAATTAGTACAGTGAAAATGATGCTTTGTAGTATTCTAATTCCAAAGCCTTTTTGTCAATAAATTATTTCACAGTACTTAAATTAATTCCTACTAATAGATAATAGAGGATGAAATATTTGATCAAGGGGGTAAATTTGAGCATTAGTGTAAAATTGCAGGGGACATAGAAACTGACTGTAAAAGCTTCTAAGAATATGTGAACAAAAACAGAATAATAAATACAGCTGTAGATCCTCTACAACCAAAATCTGGGGAAACTATAATGGAGAACAAAGGAATGAACATGTACTTTGGTTCTGCCAGGACAAGAGAGCAAAGATAACCTTCTGGAAATATTATGGAACCAAGAGTCTGCTGAGAGAGTGAATTGAAGGAAATCATTATTAGTAAGAAAATGGTGCGTGATTTAATGGGGTGAAAGACTGACAGATCCTGATGACCTGCATCCAAGAGTTGTAAAGGCAGTGACACTGGAAATATTGAATGCATTAATCTTCGTCTTCCAAAATTCTCTCTCTTTTGGAGTAGTTCCAACAGATTGGAGGTGGTAAATGTGACCCCTACTAATTAAAAGAGGATAGGGAGGCATAAAACAGAATTACGGACCAGTTAGCTACGGCCAAAAAGGATTTTTTCAAAAAGGATTTAGATGTGTAGGCCTTGAGGCTAAAGGGATTATGGGTATGGGGAGAAAGCAGGAACAAGATACTGAGTTGGATGATCATTCAAGATCACATTGAATGGCAGAGCAAGGTCAAAAGATCAAATGGTCTGCTTCTGCTCCTGATTTCCATGTATCTATGTTTGCATTTGTGTTGTCATACTCAGCCAGTGGCATTATGTGGCAGCGTTTTTATGTGGCACTTACTGTCAGTGAAAAAATTGGTGACCCATTGATTAATATACTATTACTTGAAACACAGAGGTTATGGTTAATATCAAGAGACTCGAAGACATGATGCACATTAAAGAAGAAAATCTAAAAAATTATTTCAGAGATACATACAACGCTGTCTTGTGGTTAAGACAGAACAGAAATCGATTCCATGGGCACATCTATGAACCAATTATGCTTGAGGTAAAAGTTCTCTTTTTAATTATCTATATGTAAATTATTGGTAAGGATATTTATAATTAGAGAAAGTGATGTGAGTTTGATTTGTACTTGTAATGCTGGTTTGTTTTTGGACTGTTTTGTGCTGTTGTTCAGAGTTTCCAGTGAAACAGCAGGACATGAAATAACAGCCAGATGTAGAGCAAACTGTCCACTTTACGGCAAACCGAATCTATTTAGTAGCATACTGCAGCAGCCGATGTGCTGAGTTCTGTTCAAGGATACCATTGAAGCTGCCATTCTGGAGGCATTACATTCCAAATCCTTGCCGGTCGCTTCCAAAAAAATTGCTCAAGTTGCCTATGGTTTTTTTTTTGCAAATCACCTTAAGGCTGAGCCCTTTGGTTATTGACTGTCCAGTGGGAATGTGAGGAGACTCAATGGCACATAAAGTTTAGCATGACTAGTTGAAAAAAATGGCTTGTGTCTTGCACTGTAGTTCTAAGTAATTTTGTGATTATGATTGCAGCTTTTACTTATACTACTAACCTTCATGACTCTCTCTACATTACTTTTTCTTCTTGCACCCTGTCTGCATTGTAATGTATCTATTGCAAAGTCTCCTACTCTAATTTAGTGCTACTACCACCAACTTCTCAAGGACAATTAGAGTTGGCAGTAAATGCTAACCTGGTAAGCAACATGTGCACCTCATGAATGTTTAAAAAATACGTAATAAAATTCATAAATTCTACTTCAAAGTGTCCTTTCCATAATCTTCAAGATGTTTTGAAACTAAAATTTTCTAACACCCAAATTATCTTCTTTCACTCTTTCCAACCTTGCTTGTGTTCTGGATTTTACTAGTCTTGAACCCTTATGATTTTTAACCATTCTGAATGAAAGATGATGATCTACTATTTTGGAAGTATAATGCTGTGGAATGCAAATTTCAATGCTGTTAGTTTCAAATCGAGAAATTGATTGAATTTTCAGGTTATGGTTGTGCCCTCTCTTAGCAGCCTATTTTTCAACAACATTTTATCAGTTTTTACCTTGCTTTTAATCTTCTTACAGCTTAATATGAAGGATTCGAGAAATGCCAAATACATTGAAAATCATATTTCAATGAACGATATGAGGGCCTTTGTTTGTGTGAACATGGATGATATGGGTGCATTCCTTTCTGAGGTCAGTATAAGCACAGACTTCCACAAGACTTTGCATTTCATTTGATCTTTTGCAAGAAAACTTGAGAAAGGGATTGTTAGAATATCTCTACAGCTAAAGTTAATTAAATCTATGTTTGTCACTATTCTTCTTCTGTGTTCCCTGTCTGCTGCCTCCATCTAGCTTCTCCTCCTGCCATCCTTTCTGTCCTCGGTTATTAAGAAACCTATACCGCACATCAGGTCATTCCACAATCCTTTTATTGATTTTCTACTCAATTCATGGCCAGCGCTGTCCTGATCTCTGCCCTGAATTCAACGGAATTGAACGTTCAGAAATATGTAATCTGGGCTGCCATTAAACGCAATCGTACAAGGTCAAATTTCACCCAAAATATGTAGTTATCCAACTGTAAATTTTTCACGAGTGAAATTGAGAGACTTCCTTTCTAATGATATAGCAATTACACTATATATAATGTTTTAATTGTTGCACTAGTCAGAGGGAAATAGCGGTGTAGCGGTAATGTCATTGGACTAGTAACCCTGGCGATACGAGTTTAAGTACAGCAGCTGGTGGAATTTAAATCAATTAATAAATCTGAAATTAAGTCCTAAAAATAACCTTAAAACTATTGTCAGTTGTTTTAAAAATCCACCTGGCTTACTGCTTTTCTGTAGGAAGGGCAAGCAGCGCAGTGCCGTTAAGTAGGAGGTTCCAGGACTTCAGTCAAGCAGCCGTAAAGGAAAAACATCCTTGTTCCAAGTCAGAAAGGTTATTGGTGTACCTATTTCTGACTTTCAAGGGCACTTAGGAATGAGCAATAAAAGATGGGGTACCCAGTGACAGCCGCATCCCGTGAATGATTTTTGTTTTTAAAAGTCCGCTCAGATACTTACTTCACAGACTCTAACGTGCAATTTTGTGTTGCTACTGTTATTACTAAAGCTTGCTGATCTTCACTGAGAGGATGTGCTGACCTCAGCACTAGCTAAGTTAGGAGTGGATTTGGAATAGACGTCCAGGATCCACCTACCAGTTGGTGTGTGCGTGTGTGTATGGTAAAAAGAGGATTAACAAACATGAAGATTGTGAAAGAGGCAGGAGTTGACAAAATGTGAGGGTTCATAATCTTACACAGTATTGCCTAATAGGTTGGTTGATAGAAATCTTACACTTTCAGGTTCGTGATAAACAGAGGCTAAAAGTAAATGCAGTGTGTGCACCTTCCATCTCAGCTGCAGGGAGGCCACCCACGAGGCCCATTCAAGAACTTCAGTAAGTAGTTTAAATTTTAATGATTAAATTTTGAACTAAATTTGACATGATTTAAGTTATGAAATAATAACTAAGCTAAATATAAGGTTAAAACTGTATTACTGATTTTATAAGTTAACAATGTTGTCCTCAACGTGTGATGGAAATAAGGCCTCAATGAAATAGAGCTATCAGCATATGAATAACATCTCCATTCTGTTTTTAGCTTGTCATACTTGACTAGCTTTAGAACAGGCTTGTGCTTACCGCTTATGTCTCAAGCCCTGAATAATTGACTCCCCATCTGTCAATATGTATATTTCTGTTTAATTGATTTGCAGATCTCCTAATAACAATTTACATAAACATCTTGCCATTATAATCAAAACAGCTATATCCCTATATTTATCCCATTTAATATTTTAACAGATCTAATTAGTCTTTGCATGTAATCTTGCAATTTAACGATTGGATGAACATTATATTGCTGAATTTACATGTGTCTTGGAGCATTTCACTCTACTTTTACAAAAAATTGGTATAATTTTATATTTAACTGGATCTAATTTACTTTATTTGTTTTATAATGCTTGATCTAATGGTAACAAGTACAGCTTGGTATATAAGTATCATATTTACAATTGTATTCATCTGGACAGTTAACAGGGTATCAATTGCAACTACTTGTTGGTTAAATCTTTTTAGCCTTTTGTAACCTAGGCATCTGTGCACTTTGAACAATCAAATTTGCTTACTCTTTCAGAAACCTTTTGAACTTACTGCATTCTACTTAACTTTAACTGTCATTTTTTAAAAAATAGAATGTATGGATTTGTATCCTACTTGAGAGAGCTGATAGATGCACCAGAACCTGTAATGAGTTATCTGTGTGAGCAGTACAAGGTTTATGATGTTCCAATAGGGACTGCAAGAACCAAAATGATGATTGAAAAGGTATGTGTTCTGAAGAAGTTTGACTCAGTGTTAACTGTACCTCACTCTCTTTTTCTCTCTGTACAAATGTTACTACACTTGCTGAGTTTCTCCAGCACATCCTGTGTTTATTTCAGATTTACAGCATCAGAAGTATTTTTCTTCTATTATGAGGTGTTTTAAATTGAGAGACCTGAAGATCAAGGTCCTGAGGGAGAGTTGAGGCTTGATGAGCAAGGCCTGGGTGGCAGTGATCGAGGGCAGAAGAGTGAGGCACATGAGCCGGGGCATGGTTTCTATGAGACAGTGAGGACAGGGACAGAGGATGAGGGTCAAATGACTGGTGAGGTTGGGATCCCTGGGTAAGGAGTAATTTGAGCATGCAAGCCACAGAACAGGAAGTCTGGAAAGTGACATTAAAGTGAAATTGATGACTGTAACCAATTAGACCAACACTACTTTATTAACTGAGTTAAAAGTTAGGGTTGGGGTTAAAATGAAACGTTTTAAACTAAATTCATAAAGTAGTATGAGCTTAGTTGTTTATCGCTGTCAGTTTTAGTCTGATGTCGATTTCCATTTGTCCTGTTCGGTGGCTTGCATGCCCAGATAACTCCTTGCCCAGGGCTCCCAACCTCACCAGTCACCCGCGAGGATTTTAGTACTCGCCCTCTGTCCCTGACCTCACCGTTGCGTAGAATCCCTGCCCCTGCCCTGCTTCCAATGAGCTTGTGTGGTTTAATTGGCCTATAATTGCCCAGTTCAGAATTGCTCCCCTTCTTGAATATCAACACACATTCAGTTGCCTCCAAACACACGGAGCAGACTGCAAGTGAGCTATTAAATGTTTAGAGGGCCTTAATTACCTTGGCTCCCATTTCTTTAAGTATCGTGATATGAATTCAAAAGCTAAATCTACAAATGCTAGAAATATGAAATAAAAATAACATGCTGAAAATACTCAGGACGTCTGGCAGTCTCTGTGGAGTTAGTGCTCCAACTCCATTATGGTTCATTAAAACTGAGCAAAGTTAGAGACCTAACAGCTTTTTACACAAGAACAGACAACGAAAGCCAGGAAGAGGGAAAGACGGGAAGAGCTATTGGGTCGGAAGGTAGTAGAGAATAAATGACAAATGGGATGATAATGCAAATCAAGGAAATGGCAATGCAATAAGTAAAGAAACAACTGATGGGTCTAGAGAAAGTGTAAACAATAATAGTGGAGTCCTCACAGACAATGCTAAGTGTATGTTCATAATAACAAATGCTGTCTGGGTTAAGAATTAAATCTGGTACAAGACCTTTTAGTCTCTCCAAGATTTGTCTGCATCTATTTTAGCATTTACTATTAAAATGTAAGCAAGATGTTTTCACAAACCCTTCTATGAGATGTAAAACTGCTGTCTCAGATGGATAACTGGCTCTATAACGGAGAGGAGCAGTGAAGTTCTCCATAGTGTCCTGACTGATATTTATCCCTCAATCAGCATCACTAAAAGTAAATTGTTTGCTTAATATCATGTTGCTGCCAGTGGCTGTTTGCTCTGTTTAAATTGACTGCTTTATTTACAACGTTGACTTCACTTCAAAAGTACTTCATTGGTTGTAAAGTGTTTTGAGACATCCAGTTGTTGTGGAAGACGCTACATAAATGCATGTATTTTTTCTGTTGTGTTTATCTGCTTCCCCTTTAAATGTGTCTGTACAATTTAACTCAACAAATCCTTGCAACAGTGAGTTCCATATCCTCTCAATTCTCTAGGTAAACATGTTGCTTCGTAAAATCCTGCTGGATTTATTATCGACTATTGTGTATTTATGACCCTCCAGTTTTGGTCTTTTCCACAAGTAGAAACAACTTCTGCTGTAATCCATTGAAGATTAGAATTCCAATTATCTGATATATTGAGTGATCGCACTGTGATAGATTATCTATATTCACAAGAAGTAAATTGGACATGAGGAGATAACAAGCATGGGGCTGGATGAACACAGCAGGTCAAGCAGCATCATAGGAGCAGGAAAACTTGACGTTTCGGGCCTAAACCCTTCTTCAGAAATGGGGGAGGGCAAGAGGGTTCTGAAATAAATAGGGAGAGAGGGGGAGGCGGATAGAGGATGGATAGAGGAGAGGATAGGTGGAGAGGAGGCAGACAAGTCGAAGAGGCGGGGATGGAGCCAGTAAAGGTGAGTGTATGTAGGGGGGTAGGGAGGAGATAGGTCAGTCCAGGGAGGATGGACAGGTCAAGGGGGCGGGATGATGTTAGTAGATAGGAGATGGGACATGAGGAAGTGGCTTTTAGTTTTGGCAGCAGATTGATTTTGAGAAATGTCAACTTTAGTTTTTGACCCTAACAAATTACAGTAATTAAGTAGGTTACTGTAGGGATATTGTAAGATGTTTAGGAATATTGATTATATTCCCTTGATTTGCGTCAATTCTTATTGCATGGTTTCAGTAAGCCTTTCATGGGTTTTATGCCTGCTTTGTTAAAATATACTTCAAAGTTTAACAAGAGGATACTGATGAAAATTTAGTCAGCAAAATTTGTGTAACTTTGTTTAAAACAAAACATTTCTGTAATAGAGTGTAAATCTTCAAGGTGAAAATGGATCAGTCTGTACTACAGCAACATGTTAATTTCCCATAGGTAATAAGTGAAACACAACTGCGTCAGATCTATACAGGAGAAGAACGATACAGCGTAAAGAAATCCGTTTACTCAAATAAAATTATTTCAAGCAACACACAGCTAAAGGATGCTAAGTTTCTCACTGTACAGGTGGATGTGGATGAAAGAAGACGCTTGGAGGATCTATCAAAGGTAAAGTTTTATACAATATATTAGCTTTTGGTACACATGTGAAAGGAGAAAAAGAATCATTGCTTTGTGGTCAAGAGATTGCAGGTCCCTGACATTGAATAGTCCATTCACTTAACTTTCATTTGTTAGTCTTTTGAAAGCTTATCAGGATGTTAAACTTGAAAGACTGTTTCCCCTGTCTACAGATTATGGAACTATGGATCATAGTCTCAGGAGTCGACCATTTAGGACTGAACAGTATATTTCTTCACTCTGAGGATTGTGAATCTTGAAGGAATTCTCAGTTCCAAAGGGATTTGCAAGCTCGAGTATCAAGTATTTTCATGACCGAAATCAGTAGATTTTGAGCATGAAGGAAATCTAGGATTTGAGGAAGGGGTGTGGTAGTGGAGTTAATATAAAAGTCTGTCCATGACCTTATTGAATGGTTGAGCAGGCTTAATGAGTTGTATTGACTACTGTTGTTTTAATGGACAAACCCTAACGTTTTCTGAGCTAGTTGATAACTCCTGTAAGTATGCCTACTTCTCACCCTGCCATTTGCCAAGTTTCTTAGTGTAACTTCTGGAGGAACAGAGCACCTTCAGGCAGCACACTTTGGATTTATGCATTCAAAACACTATTCCTTAATCACTACTAACTGATTCTTTATTTTGGCTAATGATGCACAACTTTTATATCTGAATCTTCTCAGTAGGGGTTGTGGCTTAATGGGATCCACGAGTGGGCATCAGAAATAGCTAAATGTGTACAGTGCATTGTTCATGTCTTGTAATTTTTTATTATACTGTAAATCTTGTGTTTTCTGATCTTTTAAACTGCATCAATAATTTTAAAAAATTAATCTGAATTAAAAAGGCATTTCCTTTCAGATGAATATTTGTTGGATAAAAATACATTTTGCCTGTCTCCCAGGGTCACGGAAGACTATTTGTTTTAAACAGTTGGCCATCTGTGCAGAGCAGTACTTCTCAGAGCCAGTGAGGCTGGGTCCACCAAATCTGAATACATGAAGCAGATCTTGGGATGAGACGTTTGCATTCTCAGGAGGTTAGAGTGAGACAGATGCATGAGAAAGGTGGATCCCTGAACCCTCCACTGTCTCTTGGTTACTTGTTTCAGCATCACAGCTCAAAGTTTTCAAGCCCTTGATGTCTATGTTAGTTTGTGTTCCTTCATTTTTCTTTTTTCATTAAGTGAGGCTTAATTGTATCATCTCTCTGCACGTCTCATTTTCACCCTGTGCTCTGATTTGGTGATTCATTTTACCCTGCACTGTTCGCTTTACTGCAGGCAAGAAGGGCCATTTAGCATTGTCAAAAAATTATAATATAAAAATATTGTCAAAACAATAAAGGTTAATGCTGGGGGTGAGCAAGGAGTGGTGTTTAATGTAGAATTGGAAAGCAGCTGACAAAGTTCACAGTTATTCTTGTAAAACAATTATGTTCAAACTGTATTCCAGTTCATCTAAAATTCTACTGCCTATATTTTAGCCCACAGTGTCCTCCTTATCCATTATCCCTGCCTCCATTGATTTACTCATGCTTCTGGTCTCCAGCTCTTTAGTCATGATTCTAGTCTTCATGCTTAAATCATTTTGTGCTCTGTACCCACTTCCCCATCCACATATCTGTTCTTCCCCAACGTCTAGACTGGGGGTGAAGGAAACCAGAGGTGGAGAAACACAAGCTACTTGGTGAGTGTAGAGATGGAAAATGTTGCAGAGATAGTGATGCAAATTTTAAATTTTAAATTTGGGTGATTGGTAGCAAACTTAGGACAAGGATTGCATGGTATTGGGCAGGTAGGATATGATGGAGATAGAACACATGTTGCCAACTTGCAGCCTAAGGAGTGTCTCAAAAATATGCAAGAATGCGAGCCTCAACAAATCTATCCAAGCCCCTGATGTGAGATTTTGCATACCATATCCATTCATTTCGGCCAATGTCCCGTAACTGGGTTTTGCTACCTATGCAGGAACAAAGTAGCTCGTAACTGTGATAAACTGAACCCCCTGGTTAAAACATTTAGACAATTCAAGAGCATTAAACGACCAGTTCAATGAAATATTCCAGCTCTTGTTTTTGTCTTCACTGCCTTACTTAAGGGACTATCCAAACAACTTGGTACTTCTTGAGTAAAATGTTGGGGGCTAAGAGATGACAGTTTTAAGTTTATCCATGTTATCTAAACTAGATTTTTTATTACATGGTTGCCCTCCAAACATTTATACATTTTCCGTTAACATTAGTTATGAGAGTGGTTACAGTGGTGAATTCAGTTGGTTATTGTGTTCGCTCATACTCTGAGACAGTCAGTACAAAAAATCAATCTTGAAACATCTTGGGTGATGGAGCGAAGGTGACATTGTGTCATACTCAAAGGCTGAGATTTCAATCCATTTTACTTGCCAAACAAAAGCAAGATATAACAGTTGCCTAGAAGTCTGAAACAAACAGAAAATGCTGGAGAAATTTGGCAAGTCCCTCAGCATCTGTAGAGAGAGAGAAACAGTTAACATGTTGAAACTGATGTGATTTCAGAACTGAAAAAGTGTTATATCATACTTGAAACATTAACTCTGTTTCTCTCTCCACAGATACTGCCAGACCCGCTGAGTTTCTCCAGCACTATGTTTTATTTATTGACCTGGCACGTATGATCACTTAAAACCTTTCCTCATCCTTCATCTTGAATATAATTTTGCTGAAGACCTTGTATTTTGTGAACCAGTTATGTGCTGAGAGTAACTGCAAAGAAGCTGCACTCTAATGGTACAGTCATTGTTTTTCCTCCAGTTGGAAATTTGAATGGGAAGATTGAATACGGTCAAAGAATGAGGAATCAAGGGTTGTTACTTAGATAAAGTGTAATGAATCACTCTTCTGTTTCATTCACAGGAAGTAACCTCCAATTTGAATGCAGTAGAATCACGCATTGCTGAGTTTTCTGAGAAACAGAGACTTCTGGAGCGCAAAGATAATGAACTGAGAACAAAGAAGAAAGAACTTTTGGAGATGAAGAGCAGGCGAAGACAAATAGAACAAAAGATCAGCACAAAAAATGATAGGTATGAGCTCTGCGTTATACTATTTGCAGAATATTTGCATAACCTATATCCACCCACTAATCCCTGTGTACTCAAGATATTAATGATGTCGATTCACGTCTTATACAAAGAAGGAGGGGATTGTACACTGTTTGAAATATTTAAAGAAAACCGTTCACTGATGTAAGTTACCCAAGTTCATTTATGCAGGAAATTGGTGGGACCACATCTTAAATGTTGCTTGACCTCCATATTTAAGGAACTAGTAAGTGTGTTGTGAGGTGGTTCAAAGGAGGTTCAGTAAATTAATACTTGAAGAACTGGATTGTCTTACAAGGTTAGGTTAGATGGCCAGGCTTGTTTTGGATGGTCTGGTTACACCTTCAGATAATAGATACAACTGAGGCAATGATGATGTATGAATTGAAAGATATTCTTAACTGTGTTTAATACTTCTGCATAGACTTTTAATTTTTCAATAACTTGTTGAATATGAACCTGAAGGAGATTAACTATGAAAGCCAATGGGATAGGACACTGTTGGTTGAAAACTTGAATCACAGTGGCTTATAGTTGTTATTTTAGTCATCTCTGCATAGTGCATGACTATTCTATAATTATGCAGTAACAGTGAAAGCAAAACATATTGCTTAGATGAGGGTGCTCTTCATTTGAAGTTAGGCGTTGGAATGACTGTTAACAGGAGTTATTGTACTCCCCTCATTTAACAACTTGTTCTCAGTCTGAAGCAGATGGAGATGGATACTATCAACATTGAAGAGGAAGAACGAAAAGCAAATGCAAAAATGAAGGCGATCCATAACCAAAAGGCCAAACTAGTTTCTGAATTAACACAGCTTATTAGGGTGAGTCTTAGAAAAATTTCTGTCATTCAGTATTTCCATAAAAATCTGTTGACTCCAGAGCTCCTAAATTCATTTGAATAAGTTCCCTTTCGCAAAATAAGCTGGAAGTGTCTTTTAGTGAAATTCTGTTCTTTCTGGAAGTAAGAAAATAACCATCTTGTAAAAATATTCAGCTTCATAAGCAAAGTGCATATCTGTATTGCTTAAATTAAAAATTATTCAAAATTCTAAAGGAACTCTGTGTATGCAGAAGCATGTTTTTGTGCACGTTAGCTTGGGGTACACATGTATAACTGCTCTGCCTCGATTTTAAAGTTCTCTTTATTGTTTTTTAATCACTCTATGCCCTCCTCATCTCTCCATATTTCTATAATCTCCTCCAGGCCAAAAACCTGAGATCTCTGTCCTTCTTCAGTTTTAGCCTCTTGTACATTTGTCATTTTCAGCACTCCAAATTTTTTTTTTTTTCTTTATTCATTCACGAGATGAGGGCATTGCTGGCTAGGCAGCATTTATTGTCCATCCCTAACTGCCGGGCAGTTAAGAGTCAACCACATTGCTGTGGGTCTAGAGTCACATGTAGGCTAGACCCGGTAAGGATGGCAGTTTCCTTCCCTAAAGGACATTCGCGAACCAGATGGGTTTTTCTAACAATTAGAAATGGATTCACGGTCATCATTAGACTCTTAATTCCAGATTTCTTTTTTTTTTCAATTCAATTTCCTCCACCTGCCACGGTGGGATTTGAAGCCGGATCCTCAGAACATTATTTGGATCTCTGGATTAACAGTCCAGCAATAATACCACTAGGCCATTGCCTCCCCAATAATATTTTAGTTGCCTAAAATACTAACTTGCCCCCTAAACCTCTTCACCAACTTCTACTTTAAGGTGTTCTTGATAAGTTGAATGGTTCTTTGCAGTTCCTTCAAATCTGAGAGTTCAAGGACAAGTAAGAGTGATAAGAGCATGCATTCACATGTTGAGATAATGTGTGTCAATTCAAGTTGGTTATTCAGTTGAAATAATTGAGAAGTAAATTTATAAGGCTAACCAACTGTATAGCTCGGAAAGAGACCAGTTCAGAACATTGGAACAGTACTAGGCCATTCAGCCTGTCGAACCTGACCTGCTATTCCTCATGATCATGGCTGATTGAACACTTCAATGCCTTTGACCCACCCCATGCCCATAACTCCATACGTCATTGGTAATCAAAAAATCTATCAATTTCTACTTTAAACATACTCAAAAGACTAGGCTTACCCAGCTGTCTGTGGCAGAGAATTCCAGATGTTCACAACCTCCTGAGTAAATAAAGTTCTCCTTTTTTGGACAGAAGGTCAGTAAAGACTAATATTACATTAGCCTTCCTAGTAGCTCCTGCACCTGCATGTAGGTTTTCAGTGGCTTATTGACAAGGATACTCAAGTTGTATTGTACATCTGCATTTTCCAATTCACTCAGCCCTTTGAGGCTGTGCTGGCACTTTCAAAGTATAATCTACTCCTCTGCTCTATCCTTACATCCCTACAGTTGTTTTCTTAAATATTTATCCTGTTTCCTTTTGTAAGTTAACATTGAACCTGTTTCCACCATCCTTATTGGGCAGTGCATTCTAAACTACAATGCTCAATTCTTTAAGAGGGAAGTTTTCCTCCTTGGCTTCTTTTGGTTGTTTGTCAGTCTCCTTAAGTTTGTATCCCTCTGAATTTTGACCCTTCAGCCATTGGAATTAGGACCTCTGCATGTACTTTGTCTAAACTGTTAATGTTTGTAAACACCACTATCAAATCTCCTTTTATTCCCTCTGTTCTGAGGAAGACAGCCCCAGCTTCTCCAGTCTATCTTCATAACTGTTGGTCCTCATACCTGCAATCATTCAAGTAAATCTTATTCGTACCCTCTCCAAGGTTTTCTCCTCCTTTCTACAAGGTGGTGCTCATAATTATGCATACACAGGTCTAAAATTCTAGATAGCGTGTAATCAGCTGTCCTTGATATTCAAAGCAATTGCCATTATTGAATCCCCCATTATTCACATCCTGGAGGTTACTATTGACCAGAACTTGCACATACTACTGTGGCAACAAGAAAGGGCCATGACTCTCCAAAGCTTGCCTGCAATCTATAAGATGCAGGAGAGGAGCTTTGTGGAATATTTATCATTTGCCTATTATAGCTGCAAAGTACTTGAGAACCTCAACACCATCCAGGAGTGTAGTGTTTCAAAATGGCACATGTCACCCCTATGTAGCTAGTTAAGAATAGGCAATAAATGCTAGCCTTCCCAGCAATGTCCACATCCCATGAATAAATAAAAAGCATTTTATAAAGGTTTAACGTAATTTTCTGTCTCTTGTAATCTGTGCCTGTCTTTATAAAGCCCTGTTTTCCTCTATACTTTCTTAGCACTTGGATTTTTTTACGTTCTTATTTTAAAGTTTACTCCCTCTCCTCCAGTCTAAGTCACTTTACTAGCTGAATAACCATTGCACAAGTTGTCCATGCACTGTAATTATCCAAGAGCCAGGGTTACACCTTTACAGCTAACATATCACATCAGTGCTGAAATTATGTCCCCCTCTTCACAATTTATCATGTGCTGTGGAAGTTCAAAACATCCGTTGAGAATTTATTTATTTTGTCAAGTTGTTCTCACCTCGGCAAGAATAGTGAAGTTATAGTGTTTCCGATATTAAAGTTGCAGCATTTTCTTTCCAGACCTGCCTCACACTGAACATGGAGAAAGTTGGCTTTGTTCTTGAAAACACGTCATTGACATATCAGAAGAATCGGCTAGAAACAGAATATAAAGAATCAGCTGCAGAACAAAAAATGAAAGAGGTACCATTTTGAATTCTGTTGTATAAAATTATGGCATGAAAGCAGGCCATTTGGCTCAACTGGTCAGTATGTGCCATTTGAGTCTCTTGTGTCCTCTCAGTTTTTCCCTAAATAAAAATAAATTCAATATTTCAAGTGTCATAACCAAGAATTTATTCACTTGCTGTTGACCCCATTCCTATTCATGAATCTTCCTTTCAGGCAAAAATGCCTGACAAAACACTTAGTATTTCAGATGTGGCTTCGAGGATAGTGGAAGGTAGCTAAATTAATTAATTAGTGTTTAACTTGTTCACACTGCATGAGCTGTGCATGCTATTATATAGATTATTGTTAATTTAAGAATAACTTTATTTGATTGCAAAAATACAGTTGGTAAAACTAGTGTGTACAAAAACTTTTATGCCAATCATTTAAGCTTAATTTGAGATTCATAAGCCTCTCAGTGTATATATAGCTGTACTCCAAGATTTTTAAATTTTATATTCCCCTATAATAACATTAAGTAGCAACCCAGTTGCATTTTTAGGTAAAAAATATAGTGCTGGGAATTAATGGGGGAAGAAGGCTGAAATCATGATGTTGTCCATTTAAAAAAGTGTGATTTGTGTGTGTCAAGATATTTGATTTAAAGGGCTCACTAGTGAATGGATCATGTGGATTCTTGTGTCGTCTCTGGCATTTATTGGCAAATGTGATCTAAAACTGAGAGAACCACGGAGAATTATTTGACTGGATAATTGCTGCACATTAACTTTATAAATGGCAGTTTTAATCTCTGATAAAATCTTTATGAATCGCAGCAACAATATACAGAGTTGGATGAGAAAAAGCGACGACTTCTAAATATGTGTAAAGAGCGCATGAAAGCAGCCAGAGAGGCCTGTGACTTGGATCCTAATGAAAGTGACATCCCTTCAGAGCTGATGACAGTAAGCAAAGTTGAAATGCTGAACTATAGAAAAGATGTTACACAAGAAAATTGTAGCTGTGGCATTTATTTGCTTGAAGTATTTGTAGGCCTGTCAATATGTTGTGTGATATATATTTGTTAATGGGAGTTCAAGAATTTGGGGCGGCACGGTGGCTCAGTGGTTAGCACTGCTGCCTCACAGAGCCAGGGACATGGGTTCAATTCCAGCCTTGGATGACTGTCTGTGGAGTTTGCACATTCTCTCCGTGTCTGCATGCGTTTCCTCCAGGTGCTCTGGTTTCTTCCCACAGTCCAAAGATATGCAGGCTAGGTGGATTGGCAATGTTAAATTGCCCGTAGTGTTCTGGGATGTGTAGCTTAGGTGGGGTGTAGGGCGATGGGTCTGGGTGGGATGCTTTGAGGGTTGGTGTGGACTTGTTGAGCCGAAGGGCCTGTTTCCACACAGTAGGGATTCTATGGTCTTCTATGAATTGCAGACTCAAATATAGATGAACATAAAGTACAAATGATTGCTCCCACTGAATGGGTGAATGGGAGAATGGCTTAACCCCATGCCAAACTAAATGAGTTGCAAGTCCACTGGCTTCCAGAGTATTCAGTTCATCAGGTGTGAATAATTAAAGCAGTAATTATCTTTAATTATTCTGTTGATAAAGATGTAGTAATTCCCATGATTGCAAAAGTGCAACTGCAGGGGAAATAAGTTAAAAATAGTCATTTATTTCAAAAATTCGTACAGTTGTTGCCTTAATATTGAAACTGTGGGTGGAGACAATAAATTTTAATGTGGAGATGCCAGTGTTGAACTGGGGTGGGCAAGGTCAGAAGTCACGCGAAACCAGGTTAAAGTCCAACAAGTTTATTTGAAATTACAAGCTTTTAGTGACTTCACCTGACGAAGGAGCAGCGCTCCAAAAGCTTGTGATTTCAGATAAACCTGTTGGACTATAACCTGGTTTTTGTGTGACTTTCGACATTTCAAATTGCAGTTGTGCACATACTAATGTTTTAGAAAAATATTACTCTGGGATATTGGAATCGTGTATGAGGATAAATCACCGTCAGTGCAAGTAAAGGAACTGGAATGCAACTATGAATTATCGACATAAATTTTTCTTGAAAGTAATCATTGTTGTACAATGGAAATTGTTGGTTCTTGTTACGCATAGTCATATTTACTATTGAATACACAACAGTGACTGTGCTCTCTGAAGGAGTAGGGATGGGATAGGATAGAGCATTGGAAGGCCTTTGTACCTCCTTTGATGATGGTGGTTGCCACATTATGCAAAAAATTAAATTATTGGTCATTTCACTGTTGCTTTCCACTATAACACAGGGTGGCCGCAATTAATATCTAATCCCATTGCTTTTCATGTATGTAGTTGAGGATAAAGGCTGTTTTCAAAGAATGCTGTCTTGCAAATAAACTGATCAAAACATCATTGTAACTGATTGCTTAATCTATTATTGAACATTGGTGTTTATGTTTAACTGGCTTTGAAGTTAGAGTGAGCCATTTCAGTTTTCTATGATCTGTAAGTGTGACTGCCTTCTGTCTGTTGTAGGCATTTCAAAGTCTTCCAAATTCACTGGATGAAATAGATGCTTCGCTTAATGAGGAAAGATCAAGAGCATCCTGTTTCACAGGCTTGAGTTCTTCAGTAAGAGTGCCAATTTATTTTTTTCAGCAGAAATTGTTTGGATGCTTTGAGAAGTGACTTCATTCATTTATGTTGAAAGCATTAATCCCTCATATTCCTTTGTGATTTTCCTAAATTTCAGATGTGTCTTAATGAGGGGATAAAAATATTTCTGTTGTAATTTAAGATAAAAATGTTTAAACAAAAATGAGCTACATTAATACAGCACCTTTTTAGGCCTTGGAATATCATGAAGTGTTTTACAGACAACTAAATACTTTGCAAGTGTAGTCACTGTTGAAATGTAGAACAACACAGCATGTAACTTGTACATAAAAAGAACAAAGAACTGCAGATGCTGGAGATTTGAAATAACAACAACAGAAATTACAGGCAAAACCTAGTGGGTCTGGCAACATTTGTGAAGAGAAAGCAGAGTTAATGTTTTGAGTCCAATGACTCTTCAGAATTGATAGCAGTGAGGAAGAAGTGGTATTTATATTGAAGACGAGGTTCTGTGTGGGGCTAGAGGTGAGCAGATAGATGGCGATGGAGCTCAGAGGGAGAGAGAGAGAGAGATATTTGAAAGGGGTAGGCAAACGAGATTATTATTGATAGTAGGCCAAGATAGAAGAGAAGCTGAATGGGTAATAATGAGAGCTGAGAGTAGGAGAGAAGGGTAGGCTGTGCTAAAAGCAATCGATGTAATGTGATAATAGGCCTGAGAGTGGATGAGAATGGATTTACTATGTTAAAAGCAATCAATGTGATGGTAGAGCTGGGTGTCAGAATGTGTTTTTTTAAAAAATGGAAAGACCGATCTAGGCTTTTATGTTGTTGAACTCTGTGTTGAGTCCTAAAGGCTGCAGGGTTCCTAAATGGAACGTGATGTGTTGTTTTTGAGCTTGCACTGAGGCTCGCTGGAACACTGTAGCAAACCTGTGACAAATTTTACTGATCAAAACATCATTGTAACTGATTGTTTAATCTATTATTGAACATTGGTGTTTATGTTTAACTTGTCGCAGACTTCCATCACATAATCAATAAGATCATCTGTTTCAGGTATTGGTCAAAAATTTTATTTAGAAACTTGAGTCCAGTCAGAAATATTTAATTCAGTTGAGTGCACCATTATTACATTTATAATATCCAAAGTAAACTATTATTACTAACTGTACAAATTTCCGCTCACACTAGCTGTGAATGTGCTATGTAGTAACTTAATTAGAAACATTTGCTGAAGTTGTCTGCACATAGTCCTTAACAGATTCGAGAGAAACAGAGATGTCCTCAGAAACTGTGCCGCGATAGTAACGTGTTTCACTATTTGTTTCAAGTGATATATTCAATGTAATAACTTCTAGGTTGTAGATGAATACAAGAGGAGAAAACAAGAAATAGAAAGTTTATCTGAAGAGCTGAATAGAAAAAAGTGTGAACTGGAAAACTATAAACTGAACATCTCGCAGGTAGTTGAAGAAACAATTTATTTGCAAAACTGTAAAAATTACTCCAGACGTTTTCATTTTTGTGTTTGTTCTTGATGTAAGTATGAGTCATATATTTCTTTGAATTTACTTTTTCACTTCCCATAGGTGAAAGAAAAGTGGCTAAATCCTTTGAAACAACTTGTAGAACAAATTAATGAGAAGTTTAGTGAATATTTCCGCTCGATGCAGTGCGCAGGAGAAGTTGATTTGCACACAGATAATGAGGTAGGATGATTTCCATCTATTTTGACGTTGACATGCCCCCAATAATGTCCCTAATACCGCTTGCCAAATAGTTCAACTCCCAACTAAATCATCATTAAGTTGTTGCCTTCGTGCAAGATGTTGATCTGGTATTATAGAACTCTCTGGCCATCTGGGTGCCCTGAAACTTAATCAAACCTTTTATATCCTGAGGAGTTGACGATCGTATGTGGCCCCAGTCATTTGCTCAGTGCTGTAAGATGATTTAAAACTGGCAAGCTAAATATGATTTCAGTATATCAGCCTGTTGTTTTTGACTAAGTTCTTGAAATGAATCGTGCAGTAGTCATTTAGCCCCATCATTTAACCCCATTTTTCGTTGATAGAAGCATAAACTTCATCGGCCGTTTCAATTCTGATGCCCTACAGATTTTTATGGAAGATTTAATTTTTTTACGTACACAGGTATTTTTGGATTTATACATGGGATGCAGGCATCATTTGCTGGGCCAGCACTTATTGCTTCTGTAGTTGAGCTTGAAAACCTGGTAGTGGTTTATCCTGAATCACTGCAGTCTGTTTGGTGTAGTGACTCTCTCAATGCTTTTCAGCATGGAGTTAAAGGATTCTGACCCAGTGATGTTGAGGATATGGAAACATACATGACACTGAAGGAACGAAACATATATTCCAAGTCAAGATGATGAGTGACTTGGAGAGGATCTGTATGTGGCGGTGTTCCAATGTATCTGCTGCCCTTGTCCTTCCAGATGGTAGTGGCTGTGGGTTTGAAAGGTGCTGTCCAGGGACCTTTGGTGAATTTCTGCAGTGCATCTTGTGGATGATGTGTACTGTTGCCATTGAGCGTACATGGTGGAATTAGTGAATATTTGTAAATCTGCCATTAAGTGGTCTGCTTTGACTTGCATGGGGTCAGGCTTCTTGAGTGTTGTCAAAACTACAGTCGTCCAGGAAAGTGTAAAGTGATATATTACACCCCTGACTGGGCCTTTGTAGAAGGTAGGCAGGCTTTGGGGAGTCAGGAGATGTTATTCACCGTTCTTATAGCGACAGTATTGATATGGCTTTTTCATTTCAGTTTCTGTTTAATGGTAATTCCCAGGATGTTGGTAGTGGAATATTCATCTGTGGTAATGCCATTGAATATGAAGGAGTGATTGTTAAATTATCTCTGATTCTCTTATGAAGGTGGTCATTGCTTGGCACTTGAATGGCACAAATGTTACTTGCCACTTTTCAGACCAAGCCAGATCTTGCTGCAGTTTACATGAGCTACTTCAGTATCGGAGGAGTTGTGAATGATGCTGAACGTCATGTAAATATTAGCCAGTTTATCCATTTCTAACCTTACGATGGAGCGAAGGCCATTGATGAAGCAGCTGAAGATTATTGGACCTACGGCACTATCCTGAGGAACTCCTGTAGAATGTCCTGTAGCTAAACTAACCGACTTACCATTATAACAACCTCCTTCCTTGTTATTCTGGGTATGATTCCACTCAGCGAAGAGATCTCCACCTGATTCCCATTGATTCTAGCTCTCCAGTAAAATACATAAAGCTTAATGAAAATCAGTTTGTTTTCCTTCACCAGTTGCTGTAACCTGTGGCTCTTGTCAACAAAACTGGCATATCTGCAGAACCACCTCAATTCTGTTTACAACAATCTGGATCGCATATATCATATGTCTTAACTTTGGAGTAACAGATCCAGCAGGAGAGACTATATTTTTGACTATTCTCAGTTTCTGGATCCAGCTTCCATCATTTTTAACCTGTCTGCGCTGTAACACTGCAATCAGTGTCTGAGCGCTGATAGCTGTATGCATTTTTTAATGGTTTTGACTAATTTCAGTCTGCCCTAAAGTCTTGTTTTCTAATCTCAGTTTCAGTGTTCATTTCCTTTAAAAACTAGCAGGGTCAGTTTCCCATTTCATATAGGGTGTGTCTCAAGGAATACAAGTCTTGAAATCAGATTTCATCATAACTGTTGTGAACATGATCCCCAGAATACTCCAAATGCCAATTTATTGTCCTGTCCTACTCTCCTCCTTCAGAACTGACTTGAATATCTTGTTTCACAATGTGCCCACAAAAATAAGTGAAGAAGCACGTATTAGTCATCCTGAAACTCCGTAGAAGCTAAACAACACCATCTGTGAAACTGTACATAGGCTAAACTCTGATGTATCCTGGGAATGAACAAGCATAACTACAAATCCACAAGCCATTTATAAGCAAAAATGTGACCTATTCCTTCTAAATCAGTATACGTCTGTCATGTAAAATTAAGCCAGCCCCTTGAATAAATTGAAATAATCACCGAATCACCTCTTGCTTTTTGTTTAAATGGTGTCTGTCTATCTTGTTAATATTGACCATCACCATAACGGAAACACTGGCTATTTATTCTGTGATTAGTTCTACACTCCTTTCCTTTCATTGTAGCTACTGACAGTGACGGTGACCGTGTATTTTTCTTGTACTGTGTCAAATCCTTGCCCTGCTATTCATGCTGTATCGTACCCGAGTGAAGAACAGATAATTTGTATCAATGGATCTAGCTACAGAGTGTTCCTTTATTTTCATTTAAACTATCTGTCACTCTTGTGGGTTCTGCAAACTTGTTTCTCCAGTTATTGGAGGCAAATGGCCATATTCCTTCTAATTTATCAATGAGAATTAAGGTGTGGCCTTCATTGTGGTTCAAGATGGTAGAGGAGGAGGACTCCTGAGCCGGAGCTCTTTCACTCCAACCACTTTCCTTTCTTTCTTTTCTCACGTTTCTTCTTTCATTTTTTAGTTTTTGAGTTTTTCTTTTCTCTATTTACCTTCTGGAGGGAGCTCGGCCTTGAAGGCAGCAGTGGTGACGGTAGTGGCTAGGGCTTTGGCAGTTGTGCCTGCTCAGAGCTCAGGCACTTGGCATCACAAGAGTAGGCAGCCTGGGGCGGGAACAAGATTGAACCCTTGTGAGGACTACGAGCCTAACATGGTGAGACACTTGTTGTATTGAACTGTTAACTGTTTCTTTGCTTTTCCATTTTTTAGTAAGAAGGACTGTAATGTTTAACACTGTGCTCATGGGTACATGTGACAATAAATCTAATTCAAATCAATTCGTTTGGTACAGCAGCAAGAAGACATAGTCAATTTTGAATATTGTGTATGAGCTACTTTTTTTCAGTTATCTAATATCTGTTGAAGCAATACAGTTGCGGAATGCTCCTGTGAGGAACCTTGAGACATTTTCCTACAATATAGGTACAAGTTGTTGTTAAACCGTGGGTCAAGTAATGCAGGTTTTGGAGTCAGAAAAGATTAATTTTGAGGTAATCAATGCAATTATGCAAAATATAAATATACAGCAGATGAATCAAAAATAGATTGCCTGTTTGATCACCTCAGTCCTGTGCATTGTTTCCTACAGGAAGAATATGATAAGTATGGTATCCGAATCAGAGTGAAGTTTCGCAGCAGTACTCAGCTCCACGAGCTCACCCCACATCACCAGAGTGGCGGAGAGCGAAGTGTTTCTACAATGCTGTATTTAATGGCTCTACAGGAATTAAATAGATGCCCCTTTCGAGTTGTAGATGAAATCAATCAGGTATGTTTATCATCAAAGCATTCAGGGAATATATTTACCAATAATGTTGCATAGTTCATGTGGCAGTACAAAAGAAACAAAAGCACACCATAAGAATTGTCTTTTGCCAAATTTCATCGTTTAATTTCACCTAACTGATTGTATAAAGTAAAAAATTTTGATGTAATAAAGAATGTTGGAGTTTCTATGAAAAATGTGTGGCAGAGATGTGTGACTCATTACTTTTTATCATTGCAGGGTATGGACCCAACCAATGAGAGGAGGGTTTTTGAAATGGTGGTACGCACAGCTTGCAAGGAGAACACCTCTCAGTATTTCTTTATCACACCCAAGGTACGTGCTTAAGCTTGTGAATGTCCTCATCAAAATGATGTTTAGCTAGCACCAAAAGTATATGCCTATACAGACAAACAGCATTGTAAACTCAAAATGGCTTATGCTGAATAGTTGGGTAACAAGTAGCTAAATGTTACTACTTATGATTTTTGTGAAAACATGAGCAACAGTCTACCTTGCAAAATGAAGGAATGGAGCCCTTTTTCCTCCTCATCCCTTGCTATGCCCGTTTTATACAAGTACTTGGCTTTATGGACACTGCTTTGCTCTTCAGCTTCTGTTATAGGACTTCCCTCATTTAAATTAAATTTTATTCTTTAATGAACTTTGAAAACTCCTTTCCCTTAAAAGTCTTTATGGAACTGGTGGAAGGATCATGAGCTAAAGGGCACAGATTTAATGTGATTCATAAAATGTCAACAGAAGGAAACGTTCTTATGCAACGCATATTTTGGATCAAGAAAGCACTGCCTGAAAGTTTGGTGGAGGCAGATTCACTCGTGCCCTTTAAAAGGGAAGTTGATCATTATCTGAAAAATGTAAACTTGCAGGGCTATGGGATAAAGGCAGGAGTGGTGAGACCGGGTGAGTCACTCTTGCAGAGTGCTAATATGAACACAATGATTCAAATGGCCTCCTCCGTACTGTTCTATGATTCTATTCAGTAACTCAATGTAAGACTGACCATATTTGATTATTGCTGATTTTTTTCCCCCCCCCCACAGCTTTTGCAGAATCTGACTTATTCTGACAACATGACAGTGCTGTGTGTTTACAACGGACCACACATGCTGCCGCCAGGCAGGTGGAATCTCAAAGCTTTTCTCAGGAGACGACGAAGAGTACAAGTCCATAACTAAGAACTAAGGATAGTTCTATCTCAGGGAACAGTCAATTATGTTTACATATAAAAGACTAACTCTTGGGATCTTAGGATCATTTCCCTTACCCTTTTTGCTTTTACTTGGAGTTTGAAGTCTTTTTAAAACATAACTACCTGTGTTTATGGGAGGCTTAGGGGTTGCCATTAAAAGGAATCTAAGTGCCTGGCAGTGTAGTCTCACGTTCTGTTTCTGAAGTGGATGATTACTCAACAGAGTTATCAGGATTTTGTAATCCATTGGGACCATAGAGTTAGGTGTTCAGGTGTTATGAGTTTTTGTGTGTTTAGCTCTCAGATGCTTATTATATGAGCAGAGAAATGCCAGCTGATTCTTTCTTGAGTGATATCAACAAAGGTAAACTTATTTTTTGCCGGATACCACTTCCATTTGCTCCATATGTGCACACCTCCACCATTTAGATGGTGGTATGTTTTGGGTAGCTAATCTATTGTACAGAGCTGACTGAAAAGGTAGCTTGTTTGCTGGACAAAATGCCCTCCTCTTAAGAAACTTGTTGCCAATATAATGTGCAGAGTGTTCTATTTCTGTAATATGTTATATGTCATTACAGGTTATTGTGAAATTAGCGCATCCATTGCCTCCTCCCCCACCCACCCACACCTTATGGAAACAGTCATCTTTGATCTGCTACTTAACTTTTTTACAAGCTGTAATGTACCATTCAAGCAGTTGGATGGAAAAATAAATTAATGAGTTGTTAAGAACGATTAAGCTGTGTCTTTAAAGCCTTTGTACATCTGAGCAGACATCTGTAATGCAGAAATGCTTTTTTCAAAAAAATGAACTAGATTACAGCCAGACCTTGCATCCTTGAAGAGGAATAAAAAGTGCCCTTTTCCCAAAATCAGAATTGTGCTATGGAAATCCACTGCTCATGAATGCAGAAAGTAACTTTGTCTTCAAATGAGAGAGATGTCTACTCAGTCTGCCGTAAGTGGACAATAATGTGCTATTGAGTCTTTTATTCCTATTGTGCAGCACAAAATTTGAATGAATCACTAAGTGTCCTTTGCACTGATGTGGGAGAGTTACTTGTTGACCAGTTCTCTGTGAAAGTCACCCAACTTAACGACTAAGATAGTGCAATATTAGCCTAGCTGAGCTTCTCCACTTGCCCCAGCAGTTTGGTTCTGATTACTGCCATGGGCTATTGTACAACAAAAACTAATTTTAATCCATTTGGTGTTGTTCGTATGTGGGCCTCTAGGGGGTAGTGTTGGATTGAAGGATTGACTATTTAAAATGCTGTGCTGTTCTGCAGTACTGCTTTATTTTTGTAAAATACGTACAAATTGCATCAGTTGTGTTGCAAGTTTTTAAATATTAAAACATGGTTCAAAAACGGCCCGAGAGGCTTGCTGCCTTCACAGTAAAACTTGGGAGGATGTCTTTAAAAGAAATTCAACGTGGTCATCAGAGGTGACCAGAGCTTTGTTTTTCCGTAACCACTGCTCAACCTATTAATACTTTTGAGAAGGACGTATACGCCGTCATACTTGTATCAATAACTAATTCCTTTCAAAGGCAGACATTTGGAATTTTTGGATCTGTGCAGTATAATTGAACCAGTTTAATTTATTATATTCCCCTTGCATTGGTTTTTAATAAAATCCCTGTGAGAAATTGATTTACTTTTCTTGTGTTTTCACAAAACTTTCGTTTCAGAATTTTTTGTGTTTTGAATTGTTTGAAAATTTTGCTTTTTTTAAAAAAGCGCCCATTAGGAAATAGTTGCTAACACAAAGAGTTTTTTTAAAATCAGAATCACCCTTTGAGAAGCTTTGTATTGTATTTGGGTACATTTATTGCTGTTTCGTTTTGAATTGAAATAAATAATCTTTATTTAGAAGCCTCCTTTTTTCAATACTGCCAAACTATTGCACTCTATTGCATTATTTTCATGAGGTTCGAAGTCAAAATTTGGAAGTTGTTTAAAAAAATAAATTGGCTTGGATTTTATGGTCAGCAGCTAACTTATGGCACTCACCTTTCATTAAACTTGCTGTGTGTTTGTATAATGAAATATGCAGTGATTTGAAGGTTGAAGCTACACCTCATGTACTACAAGGGGTCTGTGTCCCATGAACAATGGCAAGCAATGGTGTGACTCTTCAACTAATTAGATTGAAAAGTTGGCACTTTAGCACACAGGCTGAACCCGGAAGTTTAATTTAAAATGATTAATACAATACCAATTCATGCACGGAAAGGGAAATGGTGAAAGATGGAATTGAGAGACATCAAAAATTAAAAGAAGATCTTTCAATTTTTTTTAAACATATGAAACAGAAATTCAAATCTGAAGGAATGAGATGCCATGCTTATTAAAGTTAATTTTCAGTGCCAAAGAGATCATTTATCACGCCAGTTAAAACATTACCCTACACTGGATTAGGCAAACCACCAAGTTATTGTGGCATGTTTTGTGGGTATCATTCTGACAAGCAATATTTCCTTTTAACGTTGTGCGGCAACCTGAAAGTTCCCAAGCAGACATGAAATTTGTTTCATTTTTATGGCCTGTTGCTACAAATTATATTAGAATGTCCAAATTTGTATTGCATGTTATCCTGCATCAGTCATCTGACATTGGGACCCAGTCACGGCCATGCGATGTCCCTCTCACTTCCCACACTTCTCAATAGCTGCACTTTCAAAGGCATAAAAAACCCCTGAAACCAAAAGTAACCCTTGAGAAAATTTCAAGAAGAATCCTACAGAAGAAGAATATTTCTATCCCTGACTGTAACAAAGCTTGCGGAGGAGCAAACCCATTTGGATAACACCTTTCTTGTTATGACATTTTAATATTTGAGAGTTCGGTGGAAGTTGCTTTCAGTTTACTCTATAATAGCAGTCAGTGTTCATAACCTCATGATGACTTTACTACAAAACTCAGACTGTTAGGTTTAACCAACTGGAATCTTACAGTTGCAATTTCATTGTTACAGCAGCTTGTACTAGCCTGATATAGGAACTGGGGAAGGCTATTCAATGTCTCAAGCCTGCTATTGTTGAATCATCTTTATCTTAAACTCCATTTATCCTTCATGGTTGTGTAAGCTTTAATAACCTTTTCTAACAATCAATTTTCAGTTTTAAAATTTTCACAGCACCAGCCTCAGCTGCTGATAGAGTTGCAGATTTCCACTATCCTTTGTGTGAAGTGCCCCTGTCAAATAGACAGGTTTTTAATTTTTAGTGGGTTGAAGGGTTACAGGGTGCGGGCAGGAAAGTAACTCCAATGTTATTATTCAAAAGGGAGGTACACAGAAAAATGTGTAAGTATAGGCCAATTAGGAAAACTGAATGGCCTGAAGGTGGATAAATCACTTGGACCAGATGGACTACATCCCAGAGTTCTTAAGGAGATAGCTGAAGAGATAGTGGAGGCATTAGTGGTGATCTTTCAGGAATGGCTAGAGTCAGGGAGGGTTGCAGAGGACTGGAAAATCACTAAAGTGACACCTCTGCTTAAAAAGGGAGAAAGGCAAAAGATGAAAAATTACAGGCCGATTAGTCTAACCTTGGTCTTGGGTAAGATTTTAGAGTCCATTGTGAACGATGAGATTTCTGAATAGTAAAATAGGGCAAAGTCAGCATGGCTTCACCAAGGGGAGGTCACGCCTGACAAATCTGTTAGAATTCTTTGAAGAAAAAATGAGCAAGTTAGACCAAGGAGAGCCGATGGATGTTATCTACGTGGTATTCAAGAAGGCCTTTGACAAGGTGCTGCACAGGAGGCTGCTGAGTAAGTTAAGGGCCCATGATGTTAGAGGCAAGGTGCTATCATGGATAGAAGATTGCTTGTCTGGCAGAAAGCAGAGAGTGGGGTTAAAAGGGTCTTTCTCAGAATGGCAACCGGTGACAAGTGGTGTTCTGCAAGGGTCAGTGTTAGGAACCACAACTTTTTCACTTTATGTATTAATGATCTAGATGAAGGAACTGAGGGTATTCTGGATAAGTTTGCAGATGATACAAAGGTAGGTAGGGGGACAGGTATTGAAAGGGCAGGGAGGTTGCAGAAGGGTTTGGACAGGTTAAGAGTGGGCAAAGAAGTGGCAGATGGAGTACAGTGTGGGTAAGTATGAGGTCATGCACTTTGGTAAGAAGAATAGAAGCACAGACTATTTTCTACATGGGGAGAAAATTCAGAAATCCTGAAATGCAAAGAGACCTGGGAGTTCTAGTCCATGATTTTCTCAAGGTAAACTTGCAGGTTGAGTCAGTAGTTAGGAAGGCAAATGTAGCTTGGCATTGATTTTGAGAGGACTTGAATACTAAAGCAGGGATGTACTTCTGATGCTCTATATGGCTCTGGTCAGGCCACATTTGGAGTATTGTGTGTGGTTTTGGGCCCCGTATCTCACTAAGGATGTACAGGGCATGGAGCAGGTTCAGAAAGGTTCACGAGAATGGTCCCAGGAATGAAAAGCTTAACGTGTGAGGAACATTTGAGGACTCTGGTTCTATACAGGATGACGGTTAGAAGGATGAGGAGGATTCTAATTGCAACTTACATACTACTGAATTGCCTGGACAGAGTGGCTGTTGGGAAGATGTTTTAATTGGTAAGAGACACTAGGACCCGAAAGCACAGCCTTAGAGTAAAGGGAAGACCTTTTAGCTCAGAGATAAGGAGAAACGTCTTCAGGCTAAGCATGGTAAACCTAAGGAATTCACTGCCACCAAAGGCTGTGGAGTCGAGGTCATTGAGTATATTTGACACGGAGTTAGACAGGTTCTTGACAAGGAGAACATGGGGTTGAAACCCATTAGCCATGATTGAATGGCAGAGAAGACTGAATGGGCTGAATGGCAGAATTTCTGCTGCTATGTCTTGTCTTATGGTCTCAGCTTAACATCTGCCATTGGGAATATCTTAAGAGTCTATAAAAAGTGAAATAGCAGAGCATTTAGAAATACATAATGTAATCTAGAAAAGTCAGCTTGGTTTCACAAAGGAGAAATTGTGCCTGACAAATTTATTGAATTTTTTGCAAAAAAGTAACAAGCAGAATAAATAAAGGGGAAACAGTGGATGTAATATAACGTGGATTTCCAAAAAGCATTTGAGATACCACATGCAGCGCTATTTCATAAGAGCCTGTTGTGTTAGGTATATACAATAGCAATTTATTGCTGATTTATATTATGTATTTATAATAAAGTATGTGGATAGAGAATTAGCTAACTAATGGAAGGCAGAATTGCGATAAGGGGAGCATTTTCAAGACGGTAACCTGTAACTAGTGGAGTGCTACGCTGATCAGTGCTGAACTGCAATCTTTTGCAATATCTATGAATAATTTGGATGAGGGAAGTGATTGTACTATCACCTGGTTTGTCGACTTCTCAAAATCAGGTAGGAAGGGATGATAACCTGCACCTATGGTTCAAAATGCATGGGTGGGGGTGGTGTTGAGAGAAGAAAGAAGCTTTGCAAATGAAATATACTGTAGGAAAATGTGGTTGTGCATTTTGGCAGAATTGAGTAGCTGAATATTATTTAAATAGGAAAACCAGCAGAGGCATTTTGGCATCCTCTTGGCTGAATCCTTGTTTCCAAGTTCAGCAGAATTAGCAAGAGCAAATAAAACGTTGGCATTTATATCAAAGGGAATGGAGTATAAAAATAGGGCAGTCTTGCTAAAACTATACAAGGGATAACAAGGTGTAGAGCTGGATGAACACAGCAGGCCAAGCAGCATCAGAGAAGCAGGATGGCTGACGTTTCGGGCCTAGACCCTTCGTCAGAAAAATGAAGGGTCTAGGCCCGAAATGTCAGCCTTCCTGCTCCTCTGATGCTGCTTGGCCTGCTGTGTTCATCCAGCTCTACACCTTGTTATCTCAGATTCTCCAGCATCTGCAGTTCCTACTATCTTTAAAACTATACAAGGCATTGGTTAGGGATCTAGAATACCACAAACTGTTTTGTTCCCCGCAAACAGAGGCATTGGAGGCAGTCCAGAGAAGGTTCACTGGGTTGATCCGGGGCACTGAGGGATTTTCTTAAAAAGTTGAGTCTGTAAAGATTGGGTCTGTATTCATCAACATTTAGCAGAACACAAGGACACTTAGCAGGCTTGATAGGTTGAACGTTGAGAGATTGATCGTACACTCTCCCAAAATTGAAACAAAGGGTATAATTTCATAGTAAGGGTTGCTCACTTAAGACATGAGGAACTATTTATTCTCTTAAAGGATAGTAAATCTGTGGACTTATTAGAGCAGAGGACAATAATAGCTTGGCCCTTATAGTCAAGGCTTTTATCAGTAAGGGAAAAGACAGGAAAGTGCAGCTGAGGACTATTAGGTCAGCAATGACCTCACTGAATGGCAGAGTACACTCAAGGTACTGTACATGAGTCAATTTGCATGTCTATTGGTATGCAAGTCAGAGCACACTACAAGACAATATTAGTAGCTGTTCGTACATTCCAACATATAGTAAATGTTTGTTTTTTAAATGTATACCACTATAGGATCACATTCATAAGGCAAATGGTTGTAAAGCAGGACCTGAACATTACATACTATGTGCCAGCCTGTTTGTACCATGGAAATGTTGAAAAACATGATGGTTTTAAATCTAAGTTTAAAACTAGAAAAATTTCTACCAAACAATACTGCCTTGAATAAAATCTGTGCGTCTGTGGTTTATGACTTAAGCAACTCGAATGGAAGCAATCAGATTTTAATGAATGGTTCTGAGAAGCTGTAATAAGCAGCCCTCCACTGGACTTTATCTGACAGCCATGTTTTTTTCACTTCAAACCTGTTCATTTTTCTCTTGCTCAACCTAGAAGAATAATTTCAGCAAGAATAAATTGTGCTCATTTTTGCAAAATCGGAAAAAGTTGAAGTATTTATTTTATTCAGCTTTCACAAAATATAAATTGCAAGATCTCAGATGAATAAAAGGAAATATAATTGTATTACATGCAGTAGAAGGGCTAAACCAGACAATGGTACAATGTGATCTGTAGATATTCACACAGAAGTACCACATCTCTTCCCCTTTCCCCACCACCGCCCTCACCTGAAGCTTGGTTACCCTCAAGTTAAACTACCACCAGTCCCCTGTCTCAGAGGGCAGTCCTATGATCTGGTAGAACTGTGGCAAATTTATCTACGCACAGTCAATCATTGTAATATGTAAAGGTATACGTTTGCTAGCTCTAGTTTAGAGAGGTAGATTTTCCAGTATTTGTTCTTCAAAAAAGTTAGCACTGTAAAACATAAAACATTATCTTGCCAAAGCTGAGGAAAGCATTCTCTTCTACCCCTTTCCCCATCTCCTATTGTAGATAAACATGTAAAATACACCACCGGTCATGATTAGGACAAGGCATTTAGATGGTCACATCAGCCACTGCAGTATACATTTTGTAAATCTTGCCGTTAGCCTGTTGCTGGTGTAAATTCAAAGTCACATCATTTCGAGCACCAGTGGAAGTAATGCTGCCTTGCTTTTACTACACTAAACATACGAACCAAGTCCCTGTCCAGATAAGGGAAAAAAAAAAGTGTTGAGTAAACCTTCACACCAGCAGAGAGGATAGCAGTGCAGGAGTCGTTATTGCATAGTTTAGGAGACTGCGTTTCAAACTGCATCCAGAATTATCGGAAATGTTGAGAATTTGTTGTAGTGCAGGGATGTGACAACAAAACTTACTGGCCAACTGTGGATCCACTAGCAAACAGAGACCCACTACCAGAAAGTGCCCCAGAGTTTGAGACCACAGCAAAGTGCAGAATACAAACTGCACACTTTAACAGCAGCAAAGACAAATTGGCATACCAATGATGCAGTGACTTCAGCAGCCTGCTGTCTCTTTCCTCTCAAAAGGCTTTTATCTTGCTGTTTCAGCGGCTGCTGATCGAAGTGGCCCAATTCTCCTACACTGCTTTTGAAGCATGCTGGAATGAAAGCCAGGATGCCGCCTGGCATGCTTGGTCAAATGATCACTCCTCATGAAGCATTTCTCACACATGGGGCACTTGAACCTCTTCTCCCCGGTGTGGGTTCTGTAATGTCGTGCGAGTTCGTCAGAACGGGAAAACCTTTTGCTGCAGTCAGGCCATGTGCAAGGAAAGGGTCTTTCCCCTGTAAAGTGCAAAGAGAATGTTTTTAAAACAGATCCATCACTGCACAGGATTTCTTTTTCTACTAAGTTATGATTTTGGGCCTCGTCTGGATACTTTCTCTGGTTCAATTACACCAGTTCATAGAAGATGTTATCCCACACAGCTCTAACTTACTTGCAATCTTGGATAGTTATGAATATGAAACTAAGACAAATCTTAACAGCAGGTTTTGTTCCAATTGTTAAGGTGCTTCATTTCACACAGATGAAACTTACAACGTGAATTTATATAGCATCTTTAATGTTGAAAAATGTCTGAAAGCACTTCACAGGAACATTATTTTGCACAGTTTCATATTAAGCCACAAGTGACCAAAAGCTTTGACAAAAAAAAATTGTTTTAAGTGAGCCTAAAAGCTGGAGTGAGGCACTGAAGATATTTCACAACTTAGGGTACAGACAGTTGAAGACACAGTTGTCAATAATGGGACAGTTAAAAGTAGGGATTTATAAAAAGGAAAATTGGACTCGTGCAATATTCTTGTTAGGGTGTAAAGCTAGAGGAGAAATAAGTAGAGAAGAGTAATAAGGCTGCGGATGGGATTTGAAAACAAGGTTTAGAACTAAGAATAGGGCAGTTCCATTTGGAGAATCAACGCAAGTGAATGAGTGCAGAGAGTAATTGGTGAGGGATCTGGTAAAAGTTAGGATACAGGCAGCACTTTCTTATAATTCCTCTACAGCTGCTCCTAGTGCTCTGGCTTTCTGTTCTGAGCTTTGTACATCAACACGGCATAGAAAACCTTTCAAGGACATCTTCAAAGCCTCCCTCAAAAAATTGTTGTATCCGCACTGACACCTGGGTGCATCTTCCCTAAGACCACCCAGAATTGGAGAAACATCCACAAAGTTGTCAAAACTGTAACCACTTCAAGCTGCCTTGAGGAACCAAGTCAACAGTGGACATGTTCTTTTAGACCCTGGCCTGACTTTTCCTATTTCTGAGCCGAAACAGTGAGGCAGCACAGAAAAGATAGTGTAGCTAATAAAGACCCAAAAGTCATATGGTAGACTATAAATAATGCTGAGGGCTTCTTTGGCAGAGGATAAGTGAAATAAATTAGACATGGAACAGGTGCTGTAAAGGCTCAAAAAGGTAATTTTCAGAATATCATGTAGTTGTAAAATGCAATGAAAGAAAGTGAATCCAATTATAAAGCTATTGTCACTGTTTAAAATCCCACAATAACCCCATCCCTCTTGATCAACAACCTTGTATAGCTCAACAATCCTCAGACGTTTCCACATCTCCAGTCCTGGAACACTGTTTAATTACATGTGATAAGCTCTAGAATTCCCTTGCTCATTCTCTGTGCCAGCACTATAAAATGTCTGAATAGGATGGGTGCGCCTTTCGGAATTCTTTTCAACCTCCGAGTTAGAGTATTAATTTTCTTACGCAGTTCCTCAGGACTGAGGAGACTTTCTTTCACTTCAGTGTGGAGTGTCCGAAAGTGACAATTAGTCCAATGCTGAATCTGCACACAGGATTACAGTAGGTCTTTGAAGAGGTGGGATGTTTATGTTTTCATACATTGCTGTTTGAGCTTGGCATCCACCTGAAGATGCTGGTGTGCATAGTCTGATGGTAGGTCTAAGTAGAAGACAGGACACCATCCATGTACTTTACAGGGAGGCTTTGATCAGAGCGATTCCACTGCCTGGGACTGTCCCCTCTTATGCAATCTTCCTTTTTAATGGACTTAGCAAAAAGGCTTGATCCAAACATACAAACAAGATGGAAGGGAGAGGCAAACCTTGACTTCCAAATTGATTGGAATCTATTTCTATCCATTCATTAAAACTGTATTGCTGATGTTTGTAAACTTGGATCTAAATTGGATCCAGACCCCATTCTGGAGAACTCATTGATTCTTTGTAGCTGAGCACTGGTCTATCAAATGCCTTCTCCTGGTCCAAACTTAAGGTAACTCCATACTGTGTCCTGCATGTGACAGCGCTAAGCTCACTGTGATCGTCCTGTTGGGTACATAGCAGGTCTGGTCATAACAGATCACCAGATCCAAAGCAGACTTGACTTTGAATGGAATTTTGTAGTCCATGTTAGGCAGTGAAATGGTTCACCCATTTCCGATTTGCTCCCTCTCTCTGATTATAACATTCATTGTAAGTTAGCCAGCAACAGGAGACTACTCAATAATCATAGATTTAATTATTTCTTTGCTACACATCTCTGTATCTGCTGTTAAGTGCCACAAGAGGGCTGGAGGACAACACTTCTGATCTCTGAACAAAAGTAGGTCTGACTCTCAGTGTCATAATCTCCACAGATGGGGCAGAGAGAAGTCCCAAATCCTGCCCGATCTGGAACAGGAATTAAAAACCTGCCGCTCAAATCTGATCCAACATGGCTAACCACCCCTCCCCCTCTGGCTTCCCCAACTAGGAGTTGGAGTTGCTGTAGTAATATACACTTTTCAATATCTACAGCTTCAGACAAGTTGCAATGATGATAGAGGCTCCAGTGATCTTTCTGTCTCAGCACTGACCAGGAATCTCTCCTGCTGTTGATGCCTGACACGAGAACCTGTTGGAAGGATTTTCAGGTTGGACTGATACTTGATTTGTTCGGTCACATTAAGTACAGATCTTCTTTGGCAGTAAACTCCTAGAGGTCGACTTCAACCTGGAGCTTCTGGTTCAGAGGGAAGGATAAAGAACAATACACCATCAGAAAGGGCATTTGGCCCACCAAAACACACCAGCATAGGCTTGGAAGACCGAAGGGCCTACTCCTGCGCTATTTTGTTCTTTATCATTCCATCTGAACCTGAAGCTCCAGGTTGAAGTCCCCCTCGAGAAACTTACCCATTTCACCACAAGACCTCGGGATAACAGGGCACGCCTATTTTGAGGTGTCTATTTGTATGGAGGAACAAGATATTTTCAATATCTAAACTGTAGACAATCCCATGGAGCTATTGGTACAGACATGAGTAACTGATAGGCTGAGTGTGAGGAAAAGTCAATACCCACATCCTCAATTGAGAGATTACACCCATACACGATCTCCCACAGTAACGTGGCGTCTGCGAGTTCAATTTTAAAACTTAACTCTTGCAATGCCTACGCTATCTGTAATAATATCACATGTGGCAGAATATAAATAAGCAGCTTTCCATACTGGCAAAGGATTAAGGCTCTTGCGGTGCAGTGGCAATGTCCCTGTCTCTGAGCCAGGAGGCCTGGTTCAAGTCCCACCTGTTCCAGAGGTGTGTAATAACATTTCTTAAAAGGCTGATTAGAAAATATTTGAGTCTTTCGCAAAAGAACAAAATCAAGGCGAATTCACTGCTTCTGTGTGTTTGTTAGGGGTGGGGGTAAGGCGGAATGTGGCAGCAAATCCACTAATAACTTTCCAAAGGGAACTGGAGTTTGGGATGCGGGAGGACACTTCAGGGCCACGGGGAGATTGAGAATTAGACTCATACTTTCAGCGAACCGGCATTAACACGATGGGTTGTATTGTTTTTGACTTTTTAAAAAGAGACAAAGTAAATTATAACACTAATTTAAGCGAGAGACCAGGAACACTTACCCGTATGCGTTCTAAAGTGTGCCTTCAGGTGCGAAGACTTTCTGTACACTTTTCCACATCCAGTAAAGGGGCACTCGTGTCTCTTGCCCGAAAAGGACTTTACCTCACCCGTTACGCTGCACTGTAGCAGTCCAAACTCAGGCGCAATTCCATTGTCAAGGTGCGGCTCCCAGCGCTGGGCTCCGCCATCGAGCACGCTGCACGCATCTCCCTCGGAGTTAACGCAGCCCTCAATGTGACTGCATCCGAATTGGGAGAGCGGTTGGCGCTTGCTGAGATCGGCCAGGATCCTGGCCATGGTGGTGAGGGACCCTCCGTCCTTGCAGCCCTCCCTGGGGTCTCCCTTACCCTCTTCAGTCAACTGCTGTCTGGGAGACTGATGCACGATAGGGCGATTGGAGATGGAGACCAAACATTCGGCGGCCAAATAGTCGATATAAGCAACAGCTGACATAGTTCCACTAGCAAATTTATCAGTAAACTTCCTGCAGGTTGCTCAGACCTTGCTTTGGATTTCAACTCAACAGCAGAATTTTTGGAGAGATAATCTGCTTCCAGCATTAAGGACAGAAGTATTTTCCTTATACAAGTATGACAAACACGTGGCGTGCATTAAAATATCAAACCACGTTTCCCTATTCCAAAGATCACACGCGGCAAAGGTTTCAATTCCCTTTTTAAAAAAAAACGTGTATGAGATGAACGAAACTGTAAAATTTAAAAATAATCGCTTGCATTAGCAAAAAAGATACAAAACGGTTGAATTTTGACAAACCTATCTCTTTTGGCATCCCTAAAATGAGAGACAATAGGAAGATTTAAGTTACCCCATTAAAAGAAAGTCTGTTTTATTTTGTTCGGTGCGCGGAACTGCTGAATTTTGGAGGCGAGATTAATCACAGACCAGGTTTAGAGTTGATGCTGGTACGGTCACACTACGCCAAATCTCCGCTGCATCTCCCCAATGTTCTCTCACAACTATAACCAACTCTTGGATACATACGCTACACCACGCCCCTTTCCGGCCACATCACAATATGGGGCGGGGCTCCTGTCTGGACCAGCCGCCGTTCTGTTCACCTGGTTCCAAACATGTGGAGCCCGCCGCCCCGCCCCCATTCAGATTGGCTGAGTGACCTGGCCGTGGCGCTCAACAACTGAACTCCAAATTCAAATTCATGTTGACATGTCCAAGGCAATTCTCTGCAAAAGCTACATACCGCTTTCACACAATGTCTTTTTCCGTGCTTGGCTCCGGCTGCCTGGGCGTAATCTTAAAGGAGAAATGGCCATGCATGTTTTGTGTTATAAACACAAAGTACTGGAGAATCTCCGCAGGTCTGGCTTCTGTGGAGAAAGAAAGAGTTAACGTTTCGAATGCAGTATGACTTCTTCGGAAATAGCAGGAACTGCAGATGCTGGAGAATCTGAGATAACAAGGTGCAGAGCTGGGAAGGGTCTAGATCCGAAACGTCAGCCTTCCTGCTCCTCTGATGCTGCTTGGCCTGCTGTGTTCATCCAGCTCTGCACCTTGTTATCTCATGATTTCTTCGGAACTTCGTTTTTGTTGAAAACATCTTTGGTTTCCAAGAAATGCTTGAAATGTAGAAATCAAACCTCAGGCATTGCATTCAACTTCCTTCTACTGACTTACCCCTCACCCCCATTGTTGTAACTTCTTCCAGCACTGCAATCCTCATGCGATCTCTGCGCGTATTTCCAACATTGTCTTTTACGCATCCTCCACCTTCATCACTCGATCATGGATGACCGTGTCTTCACTTGTGTGAGGGCTCTGAGTTCCCTTCCTCTGTAAATTTCTCTACCTCGCTACCTCTATCTATTCCCTGAAGGCTCCCTTTTTTAAAAAAAAGCACCTCTGACCAGGCTTTTCGTTACCTGTCCTAATTTCGCCTCCTGCTACATTGTCAAATTGTGTCTAATATCACTCCTTTGAGAGTTTTACTACATCAAACTCATTATGTAAACACAAGTTGTTGTCGTTTCATAACATAAGTCTGCTTTTATATTCTCTGAAATCCACCTAATTTGAATTTTCACTCGAGATACAATAGTTTGAAACATATTATTACAGATACAGATGATGCCTATTTATAACAGTTGGAAAAATAGTTGTAATATTGAAACAAAATATCTTCTCTTAAGGATGTCTTCAACCAAAAATTTGAAATGAAAATATAGGAAAATATAGAGAATTAAACATTACAAGTGAGTTTATTCCCAACAACCTTTACTGCAGTGATATATTACAGTTTACTCAGCGAATGAGTTTCTGTGCCAATATGAAGTTTCACATGCACATTGTTGCCTGCAGTTATGGACATTGATCATAGCGGCACCAACATTCTTCCCATTACATGACTGACCAGGAATCTCTCCTGCTGTTACAACCCGCCATTAGCCTTTGTTGGAGGAATTAAACATTGTTAATCAATTAGACTGTGTTTGGAACATACCGTCCTTGACCATCAACTCCTGGGTGGGTCATTAACTCAGCTTCCGACATTCCTCCTGCCACTGAAATTTTCTGCACTTCGTCAATAAGTCAATCAGTAGAGCACCCACACTGCTGAAATTCAGTATGAACTTCCAATAAAAACCATCCAGTCCCTGAAATCATAGTACTTCCCTCTTAGTCAATGGTATAGCAAACTCCCCAATAACGTTTGTTCTCACGTCCCATTGGGTCATCCGCCCATGCCCAATGACAAGGCCCAAGAAGGTGACTTGAGCTTTTGTGAACTCATTCTTAGCTAGGTTTATCACCAAGCCCATCTCCCGAAGTCAACTGAACAATTCTGATAGATGCTCCAAATGTTCCTTCCACGTGTGACTAAAAATCACCGGATCATCAATGTATGCCACACAATTGGATAATCCTGAAATTACTTTATTGGTTCGTCTTTGAAATTTGGCTGGCGCGTTTTTCATTACAAATGGCGTGACTTTAAACTGACACAGTCCATTTGGCATCACAGGAGTTTCCTCTGTTCTTTCGGATAAAGCTACCTGCCAGTATCTTCTTCGTAAGTCCAGCTTAGAAATATGAGTTGCTTGTCCTACCTTCTCCATACAGTATTCAAATGGACCAGGACATGAGCCAGACTTTGTAACTGCATTGACTTTGTGATAGTCCACACATAATTGTTGGGTACCATTTGGTTTTGGCACCACTACTATGTGTGAGTTCCATTTGCTGCAACTCACTTTGCTTATATTGTCTTTGGGCATGTGTTCAATCTCTTTTTGAACCTGAGGGTTAAGTCTATAAGGATATTGCTTAATTGGAACAGCATTTCCTATATCTACATTGTGCATAATTAAATTACTACTTCCCATCTCATTCCCACACATCTCCCTATGTGATTGTAATAACTCTTTTACATCATTTCAATTTTCCTCTGGAAGATAATTCAATAATTTATGCCAATCTTTTAGAACTTCCTCGGTGCCCAATTTAATTTGAGGAATGTCCAATTCAGAATCAGCTGAACGTGGTTCTTCACTCTGTGTTGTAACCAGTAACACATTCTCTTTTTGCTTTCCTTCCTTATCAAAATATCTTTTCAGTATATTCACGTGACACACTTTTACAAGATTTATATCTGGTGTTCTTATTAAATAATTCACCTCTCTCAGTTTCCTTTTGATGTGATAAGTAGACTAAACATTGCCTTTAAAGGTTCACCTACCACTGGAAGTAACACTAACACTTTATCTCCATTAGCAAAAGTGCATTTTTTAAATTTCTTATCTGTTCCCAGTTTCATCACATGCTGTGCTACTTTCAAATGGTGTCTAGTCAACTCAGCTGCTCTATTTAATATTTCCCTAAAATTTGACACATAGTCCAAATGCGTGGTCTCTGAACTCTGACTCACTAATTTCTCCTAAATAAATTTCAGTGATCCTCTCACCTCATGCCCAAAATTTAATTCAAATGGACTGAATTTAGTTGATTCATTAGGTGCATCGCTAATTGCAAAATGTACAAATGGAACGCCTTTTTCCCAATCCTCTGGATAGTCTTGACCATAAGCCTTCAACATGGTCTTGAAAGTTTGATGGCATGGTATCAGTGGATTTGAATTGTTTTATTCCTAAGCTATCCATAACTTCCTTGAATAATTTTGATGTAAAATTTGACTCTTGATCCAATTGTATCTCTGTGAGTAGTTCATATCTAGTAAAAGATTTGAGTAACTCTTCTACAACCCTTTTAGCCATGATACTGCTTAATGGAATAGCCCCTGGAAATCTCATATAAGTATCCATTATGGTCAACAAATACTGATTCCCACTTTTTGTTTTAGGTAGGGGTCCTATGCAATCAATTAAGACATTTGTAAAAGGTTTCCCAAATACAGGAATGGGTATTAAAAGGTGCTGGTTTTATCGCTGCCTAAGGTTTTTCAATTACGTGACATGTATGACACGTCCAGAAAAACCACATCCTTATACAGAGCAGGCCAACAAAAATATTTTTGTATTTTGACTTGAGTTTTCCTTACTCCCAAATGACCTCCTACTGGTACCTCATGTGCTACCCGTAACACTTCCTGTCTCTAACCAACTGGTATCACAACTTGAACTTCTGCCCATTTCTTATCTACTTGAATATGTGTTGGCCTTCATTTCCTCATCAAGATGTCATTTTTAAGATAGTAATATTCTGGGATACACTCACATTCTTCTTCTGTGTAGTTTTTCATCTTTCCATTGTAATTCAGCCAATTTCTCTGAACTAAAAATATCGCTTTGTCCTCCACCTGTTCTTGTTTTATTTCTCAAGCATTTGATCAAACATAATTTCTGATAATTGAACATTAACTTCCCTACCTTTATTCTTTGATTTTGCCTCCTGTTTCCACCTGTGGCTTTTGACCTTGTTACCACACAGTCAGGAAAAACCCCAGGATATACTTCCCATAACAGCCCAGTTGCTTAATTTTCCACTGACCTTTCAACCACCTTAGGCATTACTCCCACCTGTGATCCAACTTTATGATTACAAGGAGAAGGAGAAACTGCATTGCTGGAACTGAAAATTTCTCTATTACTCCTACCACCACTTTACCACTTTTCACTGGACTCTCTAATTGTTACAAAGTGGAGGTTGACCTCCCCGCTGAGAACTAAAACCGAAATGTTCAAAGAAGAGCACCTCGCCCTATAATCTGTAAAAGGAGTGTGAAAAGTTGTGTAACCTCCCTTTCAGCAACTTCTAGTAGTTAAATAAAATAAATCCCTGACACTCACTTGAAAAACAACAAGTAACAATTTATTTATTTAACTCTAACAGTGAACAAATTAACTAAACTATTAACAAACTGAATAAATCCCTTCTAACTACTAACTATTCCCGAATAAAGCAAGCTTCTAATGGTATACTGTTCCAATAAATACAAGTCCCACCTATATATAAAGAAAAAAGTTTAGTCTCTTGAAATTACAGTCAAGTTACATGTGTTCCGGAATGTTCTGTGCCTTCTCTGTTGATTCTTCAGTCAGGAATGTTAATTAGTTGTGCCGTTGGTACAGCTGTTATTTAATGGGTGCTTTCTCTCAGCCGTAGAGGAGGCTGTGAGAGCCAGTGATTCTTTCTTCGAGAGCTGAGAAATGTTAGCTCTGGCAGATGGCAGTTAGCTCTGGGGTTTTGTCCAACGGCCCCATTCTCGTATACCCTTGATGACATATCAATATTTCTTACTGTAGGACTGGCCCTATGTAGTCAAAACCATCAGATTTAAATTTAATAGGTTTTGGTATCTAAGTTCCTGGTTCAAATTGATTGGCTAAATTCAAAAGTTTATTTTGGTAAAAACAGCTGCTTGGCCTGCTGACTGTACAGCCTTTTGATACAAATGCTTCAATTCGGGTGCTGTCTGTGTACTTACAAACTTCCAAGCTGCTGCTCACAGGTATTCATTTTAAATCTCTCGCATAGAAAAGGCACATCATCTTTTAAAGGGACCTCACAGTGCTTTCTAGCATTTTACAAACACCATATTCTAACTTCCTGCCTCCCAATCCACAAGTACGCCACCCAACTTCACCGCGCCAACCTCACTGTACATAATGAAACACTGCTCTTCTCACCATGAATTCCCCCTTTTCTGACAATACTCCTTCTGAATTACATATGTCCTCATCTCTCATCACCAAACACTGACTTGCTCCCGCATCTCTTAAAATCTTAATTTCTTTACCTGCTTCTCCTGGCATACATCAGTAAACCTTACCCATGCAAGTAAATTCTTTAAAAAGATCTGGCACTTTTTTCTCAACCGACTCCTAACCAGGTTGTACATTCTTTTGCAGTGTTTTGGCTTACACTGTACTTTCCTTTACCACTTCAACAAAAGTCGCTGGCTTATCTTGTTTTCCCACGTCCATCTTCCCAATGCTTTTGCTAAAACACTAGTGCCGCGACTTCATGTGGCCAACTTTATTATAGTGAAAACACTTGAGCTTTTTTACATCTCTTTCCCCCACGTGGCTTTTCTTTTTAATCCATGGTAAATCATATTTACTAAATTCAATGAAATCTCCTTTTCCCTTACTACCTGCAGATTTCTCTTTTCCCCAATTTCTGTCCCTCACAGAGTGAAAGTGATGACAGAAGCCAAACTTGGATTTATGAACCAACTCATAATCATCAGCAATTTCTGCTGCTTATCTTGCAGTCTTAACTCTCTTTCTTCCACATGAGTTCTCACTACTTCAAGAAGTGCATTTTTGAACCCCTCCAAAATAATAGTTTCTCTAAGACTAATACATATTTGATCTTATTTTCAATGCCCTTAACCACCTATCAAAATTACTTCATTTGAACCTTTCAAACTGTATGGACATTTGACCAGGGTCCCTCCTTAGATTCCTAAAATGTTGTCTATAAGCTTCTGGCACAAGCTCATGTGCACTTAAGGTGGCTTTTTTCACCTCATCACACTCCTCTGATAGCGATGCAAATACCTCACTAGCTCCACCTACCAACTTTGTTCGGATCAACAATATCCACATGGTCACCGGCCTTTTCATTTGTTTAGCCACTTTCTCATATGAAATGAAAAAGGCTTCTACATCCTTCTTGTTGAACTTATGCAACACTTGGACATATTTAAACAGAACCCCACCAGGCCTTTGGCCATGATGAGATTGCCCTCTATCACTGTCCTCATCACTACTCTTACTTTCACATCTACCTCTGCCATTTTTAGTTGACTTTGAGTTTTCAGTTCCAATCTCTGAAGTTCAAAAAACTCTCTCTTCTTCTGTTTCTTCTCTCTCTCTCTCTCTGTCTCTCTTTCTTCTTCCAAGGCCTTCCTTTCCTTTTCTTTTTCCTCTGCTTTTAATCGTAATTCAAACTGTTTAATTTCCTTTTCATGTTCCAGCTGCTTCATTTGCAACTGAATTTTAGCCATTTCCAAAGATTCCAATGGCATTCCTGGCAAATGTAAATGTTACGCGATTGTCACAATTATCTCCCCTTTCCTCACAGACACAGGCAATTCCAGCTTGTTTGTCAATTCCAAATGCGTTGCCTTGATCACTTTCTGTAAAACTCCTGAAGTGATTTCTTTCACCTCCAGAAAACTCTCAGTGACTGAAACAGCCATTATTACTCAAGGCATACCCTGTTCAAACCAACCGAATGCAACACCTGAAATTAAGAAAATCACCAACAACTAACTACTCACTGCCTTTGAGACCAACAGTCCTAAACCCAACCTAGAATTAGAGATCTTGATCCCATCAAGAGCCTCAATTTGTTATGGACCAGACCAAACCCCCTCAAAGTATATTAAGAAGATAACCTAGTCCCTAAGCATTTCTAATTTTAAAGGCAAGTGCCAGGCATTACTTTTCGGATGTAATTCAATTGGTCAAACTACCAGTCTTGAAGCCAAACACAATTTATTCATTAACTATAGTTAAAATACAATGAGAGAAAGAAGAAATTAGAATAATTTAACTCTAATGGAAAACATAACAGAATAATAGATTGTTTAATTACGAAACATTAGCTGTTCCGATAATAGTAACATCCCACAAACACACTCTTGGCAAAGGCAAATTCATTTAAATAGATTGTCTCACCCAGCTTCAGACCCTAACAACTTCTGTGGGAGCTTGACCCTAACCATTCAGGGTGCTTCTATTCCAACTTCAGAACAAAATCCTAAGGCCTCACAAGCTGTTTAATTTATTGGCTTCAGAGCAGACTGCTCAGCGCCCCTGTGTCACAACCTTTCTTTGTAAAACAAAGGTAAAATACACCTCTTTGAAGCCATAATATCGTTACAACATGAGAGAGAAAGGAATATGAGGTTACGTTGATAGGGTGAGATATGTTAGCCTGAAACGAGGTTGATGTGGAGCACAGACAGCATAGATCAGTTCTAATTTCTGTGCAATGTGATATGTTGTATTCAAGATTTGTAAAAAATTAAAATCCAAATACGTTTTTGGAAAGTGTAAAAGTACAATGAGCTGCAGCTTTCAATGGGCAACTGTTGACCCATTCATAAATCCTTCGTTATTTGAATTTGTTAGTTGGCAGGCCATGATTATAACATTGTAAGTGGGAGGCACTCTCCTGATTAAGCTGATTTGAATTCTTGCCATTCAAGCAAGGTTACCTGGGACCCAGCTGAGGTTGAAGAATTGCTGACAGAGAAATTTTTCTCATCTCCACTGAGGGCACAATTTACTTCAGGTAATTGCTCTGTCATAGATCAATTGTCCTTGGAGCCATCAGAATGCCCATTGTGGATCCCACTCTTGCTGTCAGTAAACAGTTCCCCAATGCATTTATCTGCGGTGGGGAAGGAGGGGAAGGGACTTGGGATTCTGCTATTTGGCACCTTCAAGTACAATGTGGTAAAATGTCATAATGTGCTTCACCAGAGGGCTATCAAATGTTATTTGATGCAGGGTCACATAAATAGACATTGGGACAAGTGACCAAAAGCTTGCTGAAAGAATTAGTTTTTAAAATTATCTTAAAGGTGAGGAGACAGGTTCAGGGAGTATACTCCAAGGTTTATGGTCTGGAACATGTATCAACACCATCAATAAAACTGCTGATTTCAATCTCCCTAATATTGCCTGTCCCTATCTCTGTTCATCTACTGTTGATATCTTCATTCAAGCTTTGTTGCCTCTAGATTTGACTATTCCAATACACCCCTGGCCAGCCTCCAACATTCTCCTTTCCATAACCTAGACATCATCTAATGTCCTGGTGCCAGTGTTGTACCTCGCTCGAAGCCCCATTCAGCCATTAATGCTATGTATGATGTTACATAAGAACAAAAGGAATAGAAGCAGAAGTAGACCATTTAACCCTGCAAGCTTTCTCTCACGCTCTGCTTCTTCTTTGGCTCTTGGTTAAGCAATGCCTCACATTTAAAATTCTAATCCTTGCTTCCAAATTCCTCCAAATTTCATCCTCCTCTATCCTTGTAACATTCTGTGGACAGACAATCATCTAAGATCTCCGTATTCCCTAAAGGAGGTACATTTAGTCAAAACTTTTCATCTTACATTCATCAGGAAAATTCACAACAGTACTACTTCCAAGAGGAAAACCAACATTTATACTGCAAGAGAGGGGAAGTGTTGATTGATTGGCAAATGGACTTTAATTGGTATAGATATTTCATGGAGAACACATTCATTAAATGCTGATTGATAGATAGTTGCCAGGATTTGTTTAAATTTTAAACCAGGCATGTTGATTCTCACCGGTTGGTATGCTGCCCTGAGAAATGAACTGGTGAATTGCTCTCACCTATTTTATTGATTTAAAACAGGGGGAAACTATTCGCTAGTTGGAGTCATACCTCACACATAGAAAGATAGTTTCGTTGTTGAGGGTCATAGAGTCATACAGCACTGAAACATACCCTTCAGTCCAACCAGTCCATGCCAAACATAATCCCAAACTAAACTACTCCCACCTATCTGCACTTGGCCCATATCCCTCCAAATATTTCTTATTTATGTACTTATCTAAACATTTTTTAAACATTGTAACTGGACCTGCATCCACCAGTTCCTCTGGCAGTTCATTCCACACATAACCACACTTTGTGATAAAAACTGCCCCATGTCTTTTTTAAATATCTCTCCTCTTCCCTTAAAAATATGTCTCCTAGTCTTGAAATCTCACTCTGAATCACATGGGGTCAGTCATCTCAGCTCCAGGATGGAGCAGTTCCCCATGATGGTGTCCTAAGTCCAACCATCTTCAGCTGCTTCACTACTGACCTTCCCTCCATTGTAAGGTCAGAAGAGGGAACGTTCACCAATGGTTGCACAATGTTCAGCACCATTCGCAATTCCTCAGATACTGAAGCAGTCCATATCTGTACTGTTCAGCAGAAAGTACCTAACCAGTTCTTTTAGGTCTGATCAAAATGATTACAAGAAGGCATCTGTGCTTTGATATAAAGCAAATTTACTAGCTTAATGTACTTAATATGTATTAGCAAACTAACGAGTGAATCTATTAGCTTAAACTACTTTAGACATGTTTAATGAGTCTCACTGCCTCCTGCCCATTGGCAACCCCGCTTTGTGATAGCTGGTCTGGAGAACTGGTGGTTCCTGGCACCATTGCAATCCCAGTCCGAGGTGAAGTCACCTGAACAGGGTAAATTGTCTGATATTAATACTGTTCTGAATGAATTATTGTCACGTGTATTTTACAGTAAGCATACAACAAAATACATTGAAAAGCTTTCATTCATCGCACAATTAGGCGACATTTTGAATAATTTAAGAATAAGGGCATAAAAACAAAGGTATAGCTTAATAAGAGTCCATCAGTCCTGAGCCAGTGTATCACCATCAATGACATCTGTGCCACCATCCCTCCTCCACTGCTTTGCTGCCATCTACACCAGACCCAACCAATGTCAAAGTTGCCAATCCTCAGGTGCCGTGTTTTGCCACTGGGCAGATACTCCTCTGCCAGCACCTCGCCACAGCCTGTGCTGGACCAACCAATGTCAGAGTTACATCTCTCACTGCTGGGCCCACCTCCTGAAAATTGCTGAGATGCCCTTCCACCACCACTTAGCCACAGCCAGTGCTGGACCCAACCAATGATAAAATCACCAATCCTCAGGCACCACCTTTCACCTTTGGGCCTACCTCGTCGACATCGTCTCTACCAATGTAGCAGCTGCCAATTCCAATGCCAGGTCTTGTGTTCACCATAGAAATAGAATCATAGAATCCCTATAGTGTGGAAACAGGCCATTTGGCCCATCGAGTCCACAGCGATCTTCTGAGGAGCATCCCACCCAGACCCACCCCCTACACCATCCCTATTTTTCCCACCGTAGGCACTATGGACAATTTAGCACAGCCAATCCACCTAACCTGCACATCTTTCATCCTCCTCTATCCTTGTAACATTCTGTGGACAGACAATCCTCTAAGATCTCCGTATTCCCGAAAGGAGGTACATTTAGTCAAAACTTTTCATCTTACATTCATCAGGAAAATTCACAACAGTACTACTTCCAAGAGGAAAACCAACACTGTGGGAGGAATTTGGAGCACCCGGAGGAAACCCAAGCAGACATGGGGAGAACGTGCAAACTCCACATAGACAGTCACCCGAGGCTGAAATTGAACCTGGCGCTGTGAGGCAGCAGTGCTAACAACTGAACCACCGTGCCTCTCCAAAATAAGTAAGAGCTCACTTGAAGTCCACGCTGGGCCCACTCTCATCCACACTGGGATCAATTCAAATCTGTGCTGGCTCACTTTCTTTCATGCTGGGTCCACTTGAGGATTTTAAGTACTTTCTTGCACATTCCATTATATAAAAAAAACCTCCAGGTGTCTCCATGTGACAGCCACGCAGGACCCATCTCACAACAGTGTAATATCAGCCAAAACAAGTTGCTTTTGCATTCGGTCTGTTCCCCGTTACTTTTCTACTATAGTTCAATTGCTCATTGTCTTGTCCAATAATTAACCCTTAATGATCTGGTTTGAAGGTATCATTTTTAATCCTACCACTGCAATGTCCAAATGAAGCAAGACTTAGACAATATCCAGGTTTGTGCTGACAAGTGGTAAGTAACATTCTTGCCACACAAATAACAGGCAATGACCATCTCCAATAAAAGACAATCTAATCATCAGCCTTTGGACATTCAATGGCCTTGCCATGACTGATTTCCACAATGTCAACATCCTGGGATTTACCATTGACCAAAAACTGAACTGGGCTAGCCATATAAATACAATGTCGACAACAGCAGGTCAGAGACTAGGAATAATGCATCGAGTAACTCATCTCCAAAGTGTTTTCACTATCTACAAGGCACAAGTCGGGAGCGTGACAGAATACTCCCCACTGACATGGATGAGTGTGTCTCCAGCAACACTCAAGAAGCTTGAGAACATCTAGGCCAAAGCAGCCCATTTGTTTGGCACCAGATACACAAAATATCTCTCCCTCCTCCACTATCACTCAGTAGCAGCTGTGTGTAGCACATGCGAGAGGTACTGCAGAATTTCACCTAAGATCCTTAGACAGGACTTTCTAAACCTATGATCACTACCATTTAAAAGGCAAGGGCAGCAGTTGCTGCAAGTTCCCCTCCAAGCCACTCACCATCCTGACTTGGAAAATGTTGCCATTCCTTCAGTGTCTTGGAACAAAATCCTGGAATTCCCTCCCTATGGGTATTGTGGGTCTACCTATAGCACATGGGCTGCAACGGCTCAAGAAGGGAGCTCATTACCATATTCTCAAGGGCAATGAGGGATGGACAACAAATACTGGCCCAGTCAATGATGCCCATAACCTGTGAAATGTGGGGCAGTGTCCATATGTGTTCCTTTTGGCTGCAAAGCACAGGATCCTGTATATTAGTTCTGAGGAAGGGTCACCGGACCCAAAACGTTAACTCTGAATTTTTCTTCACAGATGCTGCCAGACCAGCTAAGCTTCTCCAGCAACTTCTGTTTTTGTTCCTGTACATTAAACCACGTAACTTCAGTATGTGGAAATGCACCACATTGCGAGCCCAGCTGACAAGCTGTGGTACACATATCGGAGCAAAGACAATTAGGGAGACAGAAGAGGCCAGAAGTGGAGGAATGCAGAAAATTCTGAGGATCACAGGGTTAGATGAGGTTTCAGAGGATGAGAGGGATAAGTCCGTGAAAGAATTTGAAAACAGGGATGTGATATTTAATGCCAGGTCAGTGTACACAGGGCTGGGGTAAATAGCACTTAAGTTAAAACACAGGCAGCTTATGTTTCAGGTGAGATTTGTTTACAGGAGGGAGGTGGGAGGTTAGCCATGAGACAGAATGGAATACAGTAGTTGTGTCAGGAGGGTTTCGGCAGTAAATAGGCTAAGGCAGTGTGGCAATGGGGTATCCTACAAAGCTGGAAATTGTAACAACTTTATCAGTACAAAGGACTAAGAACTGGCCTCCTTTCCGTGAGGGATACCATAGCAAACAAAGACAGGGAATGCAATAGAAACCAGGATTGGAATGCAGAGGTCTTGGAAGACCAAAGATGTTGCAGAGAAAGGGAGGGAAGACGCAGAAAGCTGAACATATCAGTTGTACAGAACTGTGTTATTAATTAACCATATAATGAAAACACATTCATTAGCAATTGAAAGCAAGCCAAAAAATTAAGGAGATATGATCTGTAGCAAAATACATTACCTGGGAGATTTGGTAATCCTCAGCAAATTAAGTCAGTAACATTGAAACCAGTAACATTCCAACCATTGAAAGCTCACCACCTAGTCACATTAAGTCTTTAGATAATATATAAGATCAAAACCTACATTAGGCAGACCTCAACAATTCACTGTCACAGCTCTTGCATCAGTGCCAACTTAGGTGCAGCATTGGGGGATCAGAATTGAATATGATTTTTACAACGTGAATGAGTTACTTCATCTCATTCAGTTGACTGAACAAATTTCCATCTTACCGCTTGTTCTGTACTTCTGATTTGGTAGCAATGATCTCAAATTCTTCAAAGACATCTGCAGAGCAGTCCCAGTGTTGAACCTGTTGTATCATGAGTGGTCAAAGATCAGATCAGTAAGATGTTTTTCATTGTATAAAACCAATCCAGCCATTACAGCAGCCACCAGAAAATACATGCACTGTGTATCATGCCTTAGATCAGGGGTTCAAAACTGTTCCCAGATAGCAGGTGGTCTAACTAATATAAAGTTTTGATAGTTTTAGCAAAAACTCCCTGCTTTTATATTCCATTCCCTTTGATATAAAGGCCTAATCCCATTTGCCTTCTGCATTATTTATTGAACTTGTTTGCTAACATTTTGTGATACATGCACAAGGACCCCAAATCCCTATCTTTCAAGTCTTTCTACAGTTTTCCCCCACCCACTAATTTAGGCTTGGTTTTATATATTATCTAAGGATTTAATGTGACTAAGTGGTGAGATTATTTACTTGATTTTCTGAGGATTACCAAATCTCCCAGGTAATGTATTTTGCTACAGATCTTATCCCCTTAATTTGTTGGCTTGCTTTCAATTGCTAATGCATGTGTTGTCCATGTTTTCATTGTATGGTTGTCTAATAACATTAATATTTGACTTATTGAGCTTTCAGCCCATTAGTTTCCCTAGAACTTTTTATCAGTGATAGTTATGGAATTCATTTCCTTTCCTGCATTTGCCCCTTCATCAATTTATACGTTTGAATTGCCAATAATATTTTCTACTGTGATGATGGATGCAAGAAAACGTATTCGACTCCCCTGTCATTTCCTGGTTTCCCATATTGTTTCTCCAGCCTAATTCTCTATGGGGCATATAGTAACTTCAGCTCCTCTCTTCATTTTAATGTATTTAAAGAAACTATTGTTATCTGTTTTGATGTCACCAGCAGGATTACTCTCAAAATTTATCTTCTCCCACTTTATTATTTCTTGATCATCTTTTGTAGGTATTTAAAGCATTCGCTGTTCTCTGGCTTACCACTAATCCATGACACATTGTCTCATTTAGCTTTCAATTTGATGCTTGCCTTAACTTCCCTGGTTAACCACGGTTAGAATTTCCTCTTTTTAAAATCCTTTTTTCTGACTAGGATGTATCTTTGTTGTGAGTCATGAACTATTTTCTTAAACATCTGCTATTTTTCCTCATCTTTGCTGCTAATATCCCAGTTTGGAACAATCTTGAGCATCATCAAGAGAAAGGCATAACAGTTTGGAGGCAGTCCAGAGAAGGTTCCTTAGGCTGATAATAGGTATGGAAGAACTGCCTTAGAGGAGAGGTTGAGTAGGTTGGGCCTGTACTCATTGGAGTTTAGAAGAATGACAGGTGACCTAACTGAAACAAATGAATTCTTAAGGACTTGACAGGGTAAATGTGGGAAGGTTGTTCACCCTCGTGGGAGGCCATAGAGTCGTAGAGTCCCTACAGTGTGGAAACAGGCCATTCAGCCAAACAAGTCGACTTTCCCAGTCGACTGAAGCTGGTTCTGCTCTGACACCTTTATAATTATCTTTATTTAAGGTTTACACAGTTGTTTGACAAACAAATTTATTAGAGTTCTTTGAGATGGTAATAAGCAGCATAGATATGGGGGATCCAGTAGATGTAGTATGTTTGAATTTACAAAACAGCATTTGGTAAGATATAACATGTAAGGCTACTTAATAAAGTAACAGCCCATGGGCACTATATTAGCATGGATGATAGAGGAATAGCTAACTTATAGAAGACAGAGAGTTGGGATAAGGGGAGCATTTTCAGGAAGACGACCCACAACTGGTGGAATGCCACAGGCAGCGTTGGAGCTATAATTACTTATACTTTGTATTAATGACTTGAATGGAGAAAGTGAATGTACGATTAGCCAAGTTTGTGGATGACACGAAAAGCCAAGTGGTGAGGATGACAGAAAGAGTCTACAGAGGGATATGGAGAGGTTAAGTGAGTGGTTAAAAATTCACTTGGAAATGGAATATACCGTGGGAAAATGTGACATTATGCACTTTGGCAGGAAAAACGGAGAAGCCGACTATTATTTAAATGGGGAAAGACTGCAGAAAACTACAGCACAGAGACAATTGGAAGCCCCTGTGCATAAATCATAATAATCTTGCATACAAGCTCAGCAGATCATGCGAAGGCAAATGGAATGTTGACCTTTATTTCAAAGGGAATGCAGCATAAAAATAGGGAGGTCTTGGTAAAAAATACACACAATATTCATCAGAGCACAGCTAGAATACTGTGAACAATCTTGAGCATCATCAAGAGAAAGGCATAACAGTTTGGAGGCAGTCCAGAGAAGGTTCCTTAGGCTGATACTAGGTATGGGAGAACTGCCTTAGAGGAGAGGTTGAGTAGGTTAGGCCTGTACTCATTGGAGTTTAGAAGAATGACAGGTGACCTAACTGAAACAAATGAATTCTTAAGGACTTGACAGGGTAAATGTGGGAAGGTTGTTCACCCTCGTGGGAGGCCATAGAGTCGTAGAGTCCCTACAGTGTGGAAACAGGCCATTCAGCCAAACAAGTCCACACTGCCCCTCCGAAGAGCATCCCACCCAGACCCGTTCCCCTACCCCTGCATTTCCCATGTCTAACCCACCTAAACTAAATATCCCTGGACACTATGGGCAATTTAACATGGCCAATTCACCTACGCTACATTTCTTTATTGAGGAAACCCATGCAAACACGGGGAGAATGTGCAAACACCACACAGACGGTCACCTGAGTGTGGAATCAAATCCAGGTCCCTGGCGTTGTGAAGCCACTGTGCTGCCCTAGGAGGCTAGGACAAGAGATCATAATCTCAGATTAATGAGACAAGGAGGAATTCCTTCTCTCAGAGGCTAGTGGATTTATGGAAATCTTTTCCCGAGAAGGCTATAGGGTTGTTAAGTATAGTCAAGACTCAGAAAGACAGCTTTTTAATTAGTAAGGGAATCAAGGATTATTGGGAAAAGGCAGGAAAGTGGAGCTTGACACCATTCAGGACAAAGCAGCCCACTTGATTGGCACCACATGCACAAACATCCACTTCCTTCACCACTGACACTCATTAGTAGCACTGTGTACAATCTACGAGATGCATTGCAGAAATTCATGAAAGATCCTTAGACAGCGCCTTGCAACCCATGACCACTTTCATCTAGGAGGACAAGGGCAGCAGATACATGGGAACGCCATCGCCTGCAAGTTCTCCTCAAAGCCATTCACCACCTTGATTTGGAAATCTATTGCTGTTCCTTCAGTGTCACTGGGACAAAGTCCTGGAATTTCCTCCCAAATTGCATTGTGGGTCTACCCACAGCTCATGACTGCAGCATGTCAAGAAGGTAGCTCACCACCACCTTCTCAATGACAGCCAGAGTTGGGCAACAAATACTGGCCCAGACAATGATACCCATAACTCATGAAGTGATAAAATGGTGAGGATTATCAGGCCAGCCGCTATTTCATTGAATGGCAGAGCAGGCTCGATGGGTTACTCCTAGCTTTTATATATTAGCGTTTTTCCCAATGGCAATGTTAGCTATCTAGCTAATAGTAGCTTGTATTATTTGTCTCTCTCTCTTTTTGAACAAATGTGCTACAATGACAGTTTTCCAATCCTCTGGAACATTTCCGGAATCTAAGGATGTTTGTAAGATTACTATAAGTGCACCCTACAGCTACTTCCTTTAAAATCCTAGGATACATCCCATCAGGTCCAGCCTTCAGCCCCATTAGTTTCTCTACTACACTTTCTCTAATTATAGTTATTGTGTTTATTTCATTTCCCCGTTTTGCACCTGATTACTTTGAATATTTGGTATTTTTGGAATTAGCGTGCTCTGTGAACACTGATGCGAAGTATTTATTCAACTCCTCTGCCATTGTCTGGTTCCCCAGGGGATTAGATTCTACTGTATTATGTTCACTGTTCCCTAGGGGATTTTTCACTCTGAAATCATTTATTAAATGTGTCTAATTACACTTTACCAGATCCAAAATAGGCTAATGACCGACTGATTGGATCCAAAACATATTGTTCTCAGAAACTATCTTGAATACGCTTTCAATTCTTCCTCATAGCTATATCCCTTGATTTGATTTTCCCAATCTACACAAAGAATGAAGTCACCCACAACTAATGTACCCCATTTTTACATGCTTGGTTTTTTTGCTGTCTCACATAGCTACTGTTAGGGGTCTAAAGAATACTCCCATCTGTGTCTTCCTCCGTTATTGTTTTTTATCTCCACTCATATGGAATCTACAACATCTAATCCAAGATCATTTCTTGCTATTGTACTTGTTCCAGCTTGTATGAACAATATTAGCCCACCAATCTTCCCTTCCTGCCTGTGCATTTGAAAAATCATACACCCTTAAAATGTTTAGTTCCCAGCTTTGATCTCCTTGTATCCATGATGCCATGTCAGATCCTACTCGTTAACCTCTATTTTTTTTTGCTGTTACTTCATTTATTTTGCTCCAATCACTTCTTGTGTTTCAGTAAAAAGCCATTGATTTTGTGTGTTTATCATTTTCCTTCTTTGGCACTATTTGTAGATTTTCTTAATGCTAGTACACTCTGTCCTTCCAGTCCTACTCTAGGTATCATTATCAAAACAGTTGCCCCTCAATGCCACCATTTTAAAAGAACAAAGAAAATTACACCACAGGAACAGGCTCTTCGGTCCTCCAAGCCTGCGCTGATCCAGATCCTCTATCGAAACCTGTCACCTATTTTCCAAGGATCTGTATCCCTCTGCTCCCTGCCCATTCATGTATCTGTCTAGATACATCTTAAATGACGCTATCGTGCCCGCCTCTACCACCTCCGCTGGCAACAGGTTCCAGGCACCCACCATCCTCTGCGTAAAGAACTTTCCGCGCATATCTCCCTTAAACTTTTCCCCTCTCACCTTGAAATCGTGACCCCTAGTAATTGAGTCCCCCACTCTGGGAAAAAGCTTCTTGCTATCCACTCTGTCTATACCTCTCATGATTTTGTAGACCTCAATCAGGTCCCCCCTCAACCTCCGTCTTTCTAATGTAAATAATCCTAATCTACTCAACCTCTCTTCATAGCTAGCACCCTCCATACCAGGCAACATCCTGGTGAACCTCCTCTGCATCCTCTCCAAAGAATCCACATCCTTTTGGTAATGTGGCGACCAGAACTGTACGCAGTATTCCAAATGTGGTCGAACCAAAGTCCTATACAACTGCAACATGACCTGCCAACTCTTGTACTCAATACCCCGTCTGATGAATGAAAGCATGCCGTATGCCTTCTTGACCACTCTACCGACCTGCGTTGCTGCCTTCAGGGTACAATGGACCTGAACACCCAGATCTCTCTGTGCATCAATTTTCCCCAGGGCTTTTTCATTTACCGTATAGTTCGCTCTTGAATTGGATCTTCCAAAATGCATCACCTCGTATTTGCTTGGATTGAACTCCATCTGCCATTTCTCCACCCAACTCTCCAATCAATCCATATTCTGCTGCATTCTCCGACAGTCCCCTTCACTATCTGCTACTCCACCAATCTTAGTGTCATCTGCAAACTTGCTAATCAGACCGTCTATACCTCCCTCCAGATCATTTATGTATATCACAAACAACAGTGATCCCAACACGGATCCCCATGGAACACCACTGGTCATAGTTCTCCATTTTGAGAAACTCAATTCCACTACAACTCTCTGTCTCCTGTTGCCCAGCCAGTTCTCTATCCATCTAGCTAGTACACCCTGGATCCCATGCAACTTCACTTTCTCCATCAGCCTACCATGGGGAACCTTATCAAATGCCTTACTGAAGTCCATGTATATGACATCTACAGCCCTTCCCTCATCTATCAACTTTGCTCTTCATCAAAGAATTTTATCACGTTGGTAAGACATGACCTTCCCTGCACAAAACCATGCTGCCTATCACTAATAAGCCCATTTCCTTCCAAATGTAAATAGATCCTATCCCTCAGTATCTTCTCCAGCAGCTTCCCCACCACTGACATCAGGCTCACCAGTCTATAATTACCTGGATTATTCTTGCTACCCTTCTTAAACAAGGGGAAAACATTAGCAATTCTCCAGTCCTCCGGGACCTCACTCGTGCTCAAGGATGCTGCAAAGATACCTGTTAAAGCCCCAACTATTTCCTATCTCGCTTCCCTCAGTAACCTGGGATAGATCCCATCCGGACCTGGGGACTTGTCCATCCTAATGCTTTTTAGAATACCCAATACTTCCCCCCTCCTTATGCTGACTTGACCTAGAGTAATCAAACATCTACCTCTAACCTCAACATCCGTCAAGTCCTCTCCTCAGTGAATACCGACACAAAGTACTCATTAAGAATCTCACTCATTTTCTCTGACTATTCGCATAACTTCCCTCCTTTGTCCTTGAGTGGGCCGACCCTTTCTCTCGTTACCCTTTTGCTCCTTATGTACGAATAAAAGGCTTTGGGATTTTCCTTAACCCTGTTTGCTAAAGATATTTCATGACCCCTTCTTGCCCTCTTAATTGCTCATTTCAGATTGGTCCTACTTTCCCGATATTCTTCCAAAGCTTCGTCTGTTTTCAGTCGCCTTGACCTTATGTATGCTTCCTTTTTCCTCTTTGCTAGTCTCACAATTTCACTTGCCATCCATGGTTCCCTAATCTTGCCCTTTTTATCCCTCATTTTCACAGAGACATGTCTGTCCTGCACTCTAATCAACCTCTCTTTAAAAGCCTCCCACATATCAAATGTGGTTTTACCCTCAAACAGCTGCTCCCAATCCACATTCCCCAGCTCCTGCTGAATTTTGCTATCGTTGTCCTTCCCCCAATTCAGCACTCTTCCTTTAGGACCACTCTTGTCTTTGTCCATCAGTGTTCTAAAACTTACAGAATTGTGATCACTATTCCCAAAGTAATCCCCTACTGAAACTTCAACCACCTGTCCAGGCTCATTCCCCAACACCAGGTCCAGTATGGCCCCTTCCCGAGTTGGACTATTTACACACTGCTCTATAAAACCCTCCTGGATGCTCCTTAAAAATCCTGCTCCATTTAAACCCCTAACACTAAGTTAATCCCAGTCAATTTTGGGAAAATTAAAATCTCCCATCACCACCACCCTGTTGCTCCTACATCTTTCCATAATCTGTCTACATATTTATACCTCTATCTCATGCTCGCTGTCGGGAGGCCTGTAGTACAGCCCCAACATTGTTACTGCACCCTTCCTATTTCTGAGCTCTGCCCATATTGCCTCACTGCTCGAGTCCTCCATAGTGCCCTCCTTCTGCAAGCTGTGATATCCTCTTTGAGCAGTAATGCAGCTCCTCCACCCCTTTTACCTCCCTCTCTATTCCTCCTGAAGCATCTATATCCTGGGATATTTAGTTGCCAATCTTGCCCTTCCCTCAACCAAGTCTCAGTAATATCAATAACATCATACTCCCAGGTACTAATCCAAGCCCTAAGTTCATCTGCCTTACCTACTACACTCCTCGCATTAAAACAAATGCACCTCAGACCACCTGTCCCTTTGCGTTCATCATCTGCTCTCTGCCTACTCTTCCCCTTAGTCACACTGACTTCATTATCTAGTGCCTTACAGGCTTTAGTTACTACCTCCTTACTGTCCACTAACCTCCTCATTGGGTTCCCATCCTCCTGCCACATTAATTTAAACCCTCCCCAACAGCGTTAGCAAAAGCACCACCTAGGACATGGATTCCAGTCCTGCCCAGGTGTAGACCGTCTGATTTGTAATAGTCCCACATCCCCCAGAACCGGTCCCAAAGTCCCAAAAATCGCCCTTCCACTCTTTTTCCCGCCCTTCTGTACAGCAGAGCCAGCCATGGTGCCATGAACCTGGCTACTGCTGCCTTCCCCTGGTGACCCATCTCCCCCAACAGTATCCAAAATGGTTTTGGAGGGAGATGACCGCAGGGGACACCTGCACTGCCTTCCTGCTTTTTCTCTGCCTTTTGGTCACCCATTCCACTGTCCAAATATATCAGTTCATTAACCTTCCCAGAGCGCAATTTGACCGCTCCCACTCAGCTCCACTGACGAAATGAAGGACTTACCTTCCCGGCAGCCCCCTGGTCCTCACTCTCACCGCTCCCGCTGCTACTGCAAAAATGGATGCCGCTGATTCCACAAGGTAAGTATTTAAATGGGAAACTTACCTTCTCGGCAGCCCCCTGATCCTCGCTCTCACCACTCTCGTTTCACTTTGTGAGCCTATGTATCTCCCTTCCAAATCACACCTCCAACAATTAGTTGAAATTCCTTGCTACAGCCCGAGTTATTTGATTTTACCAGCACAGTTTGTCCCAGCACAGTTCAATTGGAGCCCATTTGACTGGTGCAGCTTCCTTCTGCTCCATTAGTGGTGCCATTGTGCCACAACTTGAAATCCATTCCTCCGCGATCAATCTTTGCGCCATACATGTAATTCCTTGATTTTATTTACTCAATTCACTTCTACTATGGTTCAAGGGGTAATTCTGAGATTATTAGCTTGCAGTTACTCTCCAGCCCTGAGGAAATGCCCCTAATCCTGGTACCAGGTAGGCAACACAGCCTTCAGACCTTATGCTCACAGCTGCAGAGGACAGTATTTATCTCCCGAATTTTACTGCCTCCTAGGTTCCCATTTCCTCTCTCCATTTGAATGCACTAAGGAGTTGTGGTCAATTTGCTCATCCTGTATGCAGTCCCCATTCTTTTTCACACAGCTTGCAAGGAACTTGTAACTGCTGGTCAACTGAAGGCTGGAAGCTCATCGAGAGACACCTCTTCGGTCCCCATATCTGCGAACACACGCTTCTGTTCCTGATCACAGGCCTAGTTTGAATGACCTAATCTGAGGAGAGCGGCTGCCTCCTGGAGGAAAGTGCCCAGGTAACTTTCCCTTTCCTTGATGTTGTGTTATGTGTTGCACAGACTCCAGCTCCTCAACTTCCATCCAAAGTTGCTCGAGCTGCAAATGCTTACTGCAGGTGTGTTCATTGTGCATCATCTTGGTGTCCAGCAGCTCCCTATGCTGCAGCTTCAGTTTTAGTCATGCTTTAGCTCAGGGAATGTGATCCCCATCCTAACACTTTTACACCACGGAAGGAGGACATTTGGTCAATTATGTCTATGCTGGCTCTTTTAAACAGTTTTTAAATTAGTCCCACTAACCCATAGTCTAGTAAATTTTCTCCCCTTATTTATTTATTGAATTTGAGACATTTTCTAATCAGTATGTTCAGAGATGTTACTGAACACTCTGGAGTAGGTGGGACTTGAACCTCGGCCTGGGCACTACCACAGCGCCATAAGACCCCTCCTCCCCGTATTGAATTTGACCTATTTTCTAATCAACCTGGTCAGAAATGTTATTGCACATGGCCAGAGCAGGTGGACTTGAACCCAGGCCTCCCTGTCCATGGGGTAGGGACACTACACTGTTATCAGACTTATGAATGGACCTGTCATATATTAGAGTTGATCTTTCTCTTCACTTTCTCTGTAGCTGTAATGCTATATTCTGCATTCTGAGGAAGGGTCACTCAACCCGAACTGTTAAGTTTGATTTCTCTCCACAAATGTTGACAGCTGAGCTTTTCCAGCAATTTCTATTTTTGTCTCTGATCAACAGTATCTGCAGTTCTTTCGGTTTTTGTATTCTGCATTCTGTTCTGCTACTCTGATGTACTTACGTCAGGTATGATTTGTCTGGTTGGCATGCAAGACAATACTTCTACTGTATCCTGGCACATGCGACAACAATGAATAAAATCAAGTCAGTGCACCACTGAACCCTTCCTCATCGAATTTTAATATCAAGGTTAAAACTGCCCTTTCAGGTAATGCATTCCAGATCACACAACTCGTTAGCTTGGATACAGACTCAAACTCTTGTTACTTTACTAATTAGTTTAAATCTATAACCTCTGATTTCGGAATCTTGCCATTGAAAACAATTCTTCCACACTTACTCTGTGAAAACCCTTCATTGATTTGAACACCTCCATCAAATCTCCCTTTCACGAGGAGAATTTGACATTGCCCTTTTAAGATAGTGTCATTTCTAACTGAAAAATCACAAGCAGCAGCTGTGGCCAGTTCACACACGGGCTCTTTATATAATAGAGACCTTGCAAAGCTTGAGGAACATTACCCTCTTGTTTACAGTTATAACACAAAACGCCTCACTTTGAGATAACTGGTGTTATGTAACATTTTACCACTGACATGAGTTATGAAACAGAGCAAACAGCTGCAAACTAGAATCGAGCAACGTGCTGGAGTGTACAAACATCAAATGTAAACACACAAAACCGAATCACAACCAATGCAGTAATAATCTAATCTATTCGGTATTTACATGGACCCCTTACAGGGGTGCACAAAAAAGTCGGTAGAAATGCGACACCATGCGTGTTTTTATAAATCATAACCCAGTTTTGAAGGGGTACTGAAAGGAGCAATCACAGCACTAACTTTAGTATCAACATGTAATTCCAGAGTCAGGAGCCTGAACTTTTGTGTGTGGATCCCACACTCTGTATCTCTCCTAGTGCTATCTAACCGGAGGGAATTTAAGTAATAATTCTGTCGATGCAGCGAACACTTTTTAAAGCGACCAGGAGCTGAAGATAAACAGACTCCAAAACGCGTATTTGACACTTTTTATTTCAAAAGAAAGCTTAGTTAGCTTGCAATGTGAAGTCGCAGAAATAAACACAATTTTTAAAAATGTTGGGTTGGGCGATTTGGCCACTTATTTAGCTCGGCTTCGAGTCTTATCCCGTTTAAATAGAAGTGGGTGTGAAGTTCTGTGTCAGTATGTAATAGTTCAATGAGGGCATGTTGTTATTGAGCAGTCTCAGGGAACAAGACGTCCTCTTCCATGAACTGCAATTGAACCTTAGGCTCTACAATTTGGGGAACAAAGCTTTTGGAAAACAAGTCACTTTCTTCATTAAAACCATGGAAAAACATGGATTTATTAACTCTCTGGTTGCACATGACACAAAACTAAACCTCTTGCGTGACAGTCACAGATTTTTTTGTGGATATGTAGTATGAGTGGACAGGAACAGTGGAAGATTAACATTTAATAAGCAAATTGTTTATGTCAGAATTTAAACCAGCTGAATGGGTTGGGTACAGAGTGAGCCGACTAATCGTTCTCGGCTGTAGCTAACAGAAGAACAAAACCACTTTGAAGGGAAACGCTATATTTATAGCATCTACAACACAGTACGCATGCCGAGAACGAAGGCGAATTCACAATCGGCTGGTAAACAACTGAGGAACATGCTAGCACAGATTAGGGGAAGATTAACTCTCTCCCACTCTCATCCAACACGCACAACAAACACACACGGTTTTCTTTTCATGTAATGACCGCGATTGACAATCCCAGCACAATGCTGGGGGAGCGCCGCACTGTTGGAGTCTTTTGAATAAAATGCTAACCTTGTTATCAGGTCTCTCCTTCAACGTCAGCAAAACGAAAGAGCTGGTCATTGACTTCAGGAAGCAAGGTGGAGGATATACCCCTGTCTACATCAATGGAGCTAAATTGGAGATAGTCCAGAGTATCAAGTTCTTAGGAGTGAGGATCACCAAATCTGTCCTGGTCCACCCATGTTGATACCAAGGTCAAGAAAGCACAACAACGCCTCTACTTCTTAGGAGGCTAAAGAAATTTGGCACATCTGTAAAGAATCTATTTTTATAAATGCACTATAGAAAGCATTCTATCCGCTTGCAACACAGCTTGCTATGGCAACTGCTCTGCCCAAGACCATAAGAAACTAGAAAGAGTTGTGAACACAGCCCAGTTCATCACGCAAACCAACCTCCCAACCGTTGATTCCATTTATACTTCTCGCTGCCTCGGAAAGGCAGCCAACAACATCAAACCTCACCACCTCCCCTCCCACTTCGGTTTCTCATCTCTTCTAATGACCTCTGCCGTCAGGCAAAGATATAAAGGCTTAAACACACAAACCAACAGATTCAAGAACAGCTTCTTCCCCACTGTTATTAGATTTCTGAATGGACCTCTCAAATTTTAAATTTAATGTTGATCTCACTCTTTGTACACCTTTTCTACAGCCGTAACATTGCATTCCTTGCTCTGTTTGTGCACTTTGTATGGTATGATCTGCTGGTACTGTACACAAAACTAAATTTTTCACTCTACCTAGGTACATGCAACAATAATAAATCAAAGCAAAATGAAATGTCCAGTGCTGCCATGTCAAAGAGGGGCCTGCAGCCCGAAGCAATGCAACTAAAACACAGGACACATGATAAGTATCATATGGCTGGTCATGGGTTCTTGCTGTGTGCAAATTGTCCCATATTTCCTACAACGATTACACTTCAAACAGTACTTCAGTGACTGCAAAGTGCCCTGGGATGGTCTGAGGTAGTGGAAGGAGTTACAGAAATGCAAGGGATGTACCTTTATGTCAAGTAATTATGTTGTGAACTGTGAGGCCATAGTGTTAAAACTCCAAAAGAAAATAGAAAAGTTAGTGAAATGGGTAGACAAGTGACAGATGAAATTTAACATAAAGAAAATATTCATTTTGGTAGGAAGAATGTGGAGAGACAATGTAAAGTAAAAGCTACAAGTATAAAGTGCATGCAGGAGCAGAATGACCTGACTACATAAATAATACACACACAGTGAACATGGCAGCGCTGTTTGAAAGTGTTGATTAAAATGAAAAAAAAAAAATTCTTGTTTCCGGGCTTTATAAATAGGGTATAGAGTTCAAAGTAAGGAAGTTATGATAAATCTGTGTAAAACACATTAGGCCTCAGCTGGAGTATTGTGTCTAGCTCTAGGAACCACAGTTTACGAAGTTTGATTACATAGATCGGAAAAGCTCAGACAGTTCTCCTTGGAGAATAGAAGGTTAAAAGGAAATTTACAGACATGTTCAAAATCATGAAGGGTCTGGATAGGGATATAGGCAGAAAGTGTTCCCTGTGTTGGAAGGTTAGAGAACCAGAGGACACTGATTAGCATGATTGGTTAAAGAAGCACCAGTAACATGAGGGAAGTCGTTTTTACATAGTCAGTGGTTAGGATCTGGAATGTGCTGCCTAAGGGTACGGTGGAAGTAGATTCAGTTCCGGCTTTCGAAAGGGTGGTGGGTCCAGTGCTGTTTGTTATCTAAAGAGAAAATCTTTACAGAGATATGGGAAAATGTGGAAACATGGGATTAGCTAAACTGGGTTTGCAAAGAGTGAGAGCTAGCACAAGCACAATTGGCAGAATGGCCTCATGTGTTGTACCCATTCTATGATTTGATGGTAGAGTATTTTGTTCATTTTGCGTAAATTTACTCCAGTAACATTGCTGTTGATTAAATCTGAAGTGAATTTTGGCTGACAATGAAGTTTATACATTGAGAAATTAAGGTGAAGAATGTGTTCAATAATATAGATGTGACATCAATGGCTGTTACTTTGCAATAGGTGCCCATGACTCTTAATCCAAAATTTCTTTACCTTAACGGTTTGTGCTCCTATTCAATTTATGTGGTTTAAACATAGCCCCTCAAGTTTGACTGCTATTCAACAAGTTGACAGCTGATCTGCCCCAGGCCTTAACTGCTCCTACGTGTCAGCTCATCATATCCTTTAACTCACCAATATTTCAAAAATCTATCTACCACTTCTTTAAATACTGCCAGTGAACTAACCTCCACATTAGCTTAACAGATGGGTGGTTGAGATGAAAATCTATTCCTTTTACCTTAGCTAGTGGGTGGATGAGGCTATTGACATGCCTCGTATATCAACTACATTTAATCATGGTGCTTTCCATTGTAGATCATCACTTCAGTTTCTCTACATAAGATACAAATGTGATAGAATAGCCTCCACTTGCCTGAATGACAGCAGGCCCAACAACACACGGAGTGCTCAACACTCTTCAAGACACAGCAGCCCATTTGATCAGCACTGGATCCACCACTTTCAATTTTCACTCTAGCATCAGTGTACAGTGGCAGAAGCGTTTACCATCTGCAAGATGCACTGCAGTAACTGATCAAGGCCCCTTCATCAGCACCCTCCAAATATGCAACCTCTACTGACCCACTCTTTATCCCCTTCACCAACAGGACAGATTACCTAAAGGTTCATTGGAATATGGTTTGGAGGGGCTGGAGCGTGTGCAAAATCTTGGGAGGAATGCATTGCCAAGATGAGGCAGAAACTGGTCTTTTGGGAGCACCACTCCCTCTACATTGCGGATAAAAACCCAGGTCATCAGGTGTGAGGTACTCTCTTTTGTTGTACATGGCCCAAGTCTGGCCCATTCCCAGAACCTATGTCATTGCAGTCACTCGAGCTATCTTCCATTTCATCTGGAGGTCTAAGATAGACCACGTCTGGAGGGACACCATGTACAAAACTCTAGATAAGAGGGGAAAGAACATGCCCAATGCTGCCCGTACCCTGATGGCCACCTTTGTGTGTGGCTGCATCAAGCTGTGCATAGACCCTAAGTACGCAAACACCAAGTGTCACTATGTACTGAGGTTCTACCTGTCCCTCGGGTTGTGAAGGATGACACTGGCCTCATTGCCACAGAACACTCCAAGTAGTTGGACCATTCCCTATCACCTGTCCTTCGTAGAGAAATTTGCAAAGGAAATCACCTTTGACTACAAGTCCATCAGGAAGTGGTCAGCACTTAGCATCCTCAGGACCCTGTGGTTAAAGGAGAGGGTGGATCTGGTTGCATGGTTTCCTGAGGAGACTGTCAAAGTCATTTGGCAGAATGCCCCATCACCAGAACTTTCCAGCAAGCACCAAGACATCACTTGGCTGGTGGTGAGAAGGGTACTACCTGTGAGATTCTTCCTGTACAACTAGACTGTCTGTGCCACTGCACGCTGCCCTTGAAGTGGCTGCGGAGAGTGGGTAGAGACTGTCACACATCTGTGTCTGGAATGTGCCTTTGCAAAGGAAGTCTGAAGAAGGAGGCAGTGAATTTTGTCCAAGATTATCCCAGGCAGCTCCGTGACGCAGGACTCTGTGGTCTACGGTCTGTTCCCCGGAATGTTCCCCATCAACTCGGTGAAAATATGTTCTTTCTTCATCGCTGTGTATTATCTTGGAACTCCACCAACTCCCACCCCCAAACCCCTCCACCCCCACCTAACAGCAATGTGAGTGTAACCACACCACATGAACCACAAAGGCACAACACTAGCATCTTCTCAAGAACAATTAGGAATAGGCAATACATGTTGATCTTGCCACTAACACACAAAGCTCATGAACAAATAAAAGAAATCCACGTTCTGTTAGCAAATGTGCCAATTACATTCTTATTGATTAGCATTACAATCACATTAAATTTAAATCAAAACATACCTTTTTCAATATTTCTTCTGCAGAAATACATTGCATAGAATTATGGAATCTTACAAAATGATGACTGTTCAAACCATCATGCCCATGCCAACCCTTTCTAAGAGATATCCAATTAGTGACATATAGATAACTTTAACATGGAAGTAAAATTTTTATATCAGGGCAATTGTAGTTTTTTCAAGTTATACTTATCTTTCAAAAAAGGTGACGTATTTATTCCAATAAATTACCCGGGATAGAACCTTGAAATGAATCGGGTCATTATTGGATTGTTCTTTATTATGTCCTACTGTTATTAACCAAGCACTTAGGATTGAAAACATGTTAGTGACTGTCAACTGGTAATCAAACTCATTGATAATGGTGCATTGATAAAAGATGGGATTGATCCTGAGTGAAATTGTTTTCAGTAGCAAGAAGCTTCCTATCTGGAGCACACAAATTTAAGTTCATAGGCCTTAAGGACACAAAGGCGATGACAGGAATGATTTTTATACAAGTGTTGCGGATGGCGGAAGCAGATTCAAAATAGTAGTAATTTTCAACTGTGGAATTGTGACTTGAAGGGGGATAATGATCAGTGTTGTGGGAAAAGAGGAGGTGAAGTGGGACTATTTGGAAAGCTGTTTCAAAAAGCCAATACAGAAACATTGGGCTGAATGGTCTCTACCCATAATTTTTTGCTTAGTGATTCTGTAATATCAGCATCTACTATATTTACACACTCAGTTAATCAACTACTGAGGATTCAGCTATGTGTGAATGAAGCTTGGCCCTTGAGGTAACTAAGTTTAAATGAAATTACAAAGATTTAAATTGAATATTTCCAGTAAGTATTCAAAAATGGCTTTGTTTAATAAGTAATGGGGGCAAATCTTTATTTGTTTACAGAGTTCAAAGAATTTTGAAAGTTATGTATAACATTCATGGCAATGATTAACAACAAGTTTTCTGTTTCCCGTTTGAAGCATTTAAGGTGCTTCACAGGAGTACTATCATATTTGACACCCAGCCACATATTAGGGGATAGGTGACCAAAGGTTTGGTCAAAGAGTTAGGCTTCAAGAATTCTCTCTTCAAGAGGAGAGGTGAAGGGATTTAGAGAGGAAATTCCTAATTTTAGGGCCCAGGCATCTGTAGGCATGGCCACCAATAATGGGTCATTAAAATCAGAGGTGCTTAAGAGGTCAGAATTGAGGGAGCATAGAGTACAATACAAATCACCTTTTAATTAGCATCATAGGAGCAGGAAAACTTGACGTTTCGGGCCTAAACCCTTCATCAGAAGAGTTCATTTCTGATGAAAGGTTTAGGCCCGAAACGTCAAGTTTTCCTGC
>JAHRHZ010000024.1:19563938-19609672 GCA_024137785.1 Ginglymostoma cirratum
ATGTCAGCTTTCCTGGTCCTCTGATGCTGCTTGGCCTGCTGTGCTCACCCAGCTCTACACCTTGTTATCTCAGATTCTCCAGCATCTGCAGTTCCTACTATCTCTATCCATTACCTGTTCAAATGTCTGATAAATATTGTAATTGTACTCACTTCTACCACTTCCTCCAGTAGTTCGTTCCATATAAGCGCCACCCTCTGTGCGAAAAAGTTGCCCCGCAGATCCCTTTCAAATCTTTCCCATCTCACCATAAACCTATGCCCTCTAGTTTTGTACTCCCTTACCCTAGGAAAAAGACCTAGAATATTTACCTTATCTATGCTCCTCAAGATTTTATAAATCTCTATAAGGTCACCCCTCAGCCTCCGATGCTCCAGAGAAAAAAGCCCCCGCCTATTCAGCCTTTCCCTATAGCTCAAACCTTCCAATCCCAGCAACATCCTTGTAAATCTTTTCTGAACCCTTTCTACATTAATAACATCCTTTCTCTAGCAGGGTGACCATAGTTTAAATAAGTGGGACTGTGCAAAATGTTGCTGTAAGGTTAAGTCCTCTTGGCTTCCATAGTCAACAGATTCATGTTGTGCTGTCCTGCTCACAACGCTATGGTACCTGAATCACAGTCACCATGCTTAACTGAATATAATGCAGATCTACTCCCAAGCAGCACTGCGTCTGGTGGGTACTATCTTTAGACTGAAATAATTAATCTGTAGCAGAGAATTGTAGCAATTCCACAAGAAAGAGAGGAATTTACTGCAAAAATGAATTTTCATTACTCCAGTTTAACTTGTAAATTTCTACTAGTCTTGATCTTGGATTCCATCGCACTTGGCCAAATCAGTACAAACGATGAAGCAATTTGAATTGTAGAGCAGCAGTGGCAACACTACTTTTGCTCATGATTTCCACGATCTTTTACACTGATTAAAGATTCTATTCACCCTGATTGTTTCCCACCCCAAAAATAGTCAGCAACTCCCCTTCCCCATGTCCTCAGCTCAATGTTGCAAATTTCACTGGTTCAAGAAGGCTCTTCAAATTGCATTCAGTTTCTTACTGCCAGGAAGCACAATTTAGAATATTTTCATATCAAAAGTATTCATTATGAAGAGGAGCTAATAGTGCAGTGGTAATATCATTGGATAAATAGTCCAGAGGCTTAAGCTAATGCTCTGGGCACACGGATTTGAATCCCATCATGGCAACTGGTGGAATTTAAATTTGAATTAATTTAACCTCAATTCATAATTCTGCTTTAATGACCATGAAATTGTCTTTGATTGCTGTAAAAACCCACTAATGTTCTTGAGGGAAGCAAAACTGCTGCTCTTAGCTAGTCTGGCCTGATTTCAGACTCACAGCAATATTGTTGTCTCTTAACTATCTCTGAAATGATATAGCGGTCACTCAATTCAAGGGAAATTAATACAGGATGGACATCAATGCTGGACTTGCCAGTGGTGCCCTCTTTCCATGAAGAAATACCTAAGGGAAAGGAAACTGACCAATACGATACGTATAATAAGGACTAAAAATGAAAGTATTATGTATAAACTTTTAAGTAGGGAACATTTTCGGTTCTGAAGAAGCCATATTGGACCTGAAGCATTAGCTCTGTTCCTTTCTCCACAGATGCTACCAGATCTGCTCAGTTTCTCCAGCACTTCATTTGTTTCACCGCTGCACCTTGACAAGCATGTGTTATGTAACAGAACCAGTAGGAACTGATCTGGAGCATCTAAACTAGCAGTCTCTTCTGGCATCAGCAGATTGCAGAATCAAACAAGATAGAGTTCCTATTCCTTGAAGCTCAAAGTGTTATTACTTAAATGGCACAGAACTCATTTCACATTTATACTGACCAAATGGTTTAAATGGTTAAGTTTCAATTTCTTCAATTTATTCTCAGCAATTTTAATTTGGGTTACTCATTCTTGGACACCCTTATTAAAATATTTATTTTTGTGATAAATCCATTTTCAACTTTGTAAAATAAAACTACACTGGTTACCACTCTTAAGTATCTCAAATAATAGATTTTAATGGGGATAATATAAAAAGTAATGAAATTTTATTAGACATTCTGATTGCACTGGGTCATGAAAAATTTTATGATTGTGATTATGCAAATGAATTTTAATGAAGATTTGAAATGTTACTGAGCCAACACATTTCAAGTGCAATTTCTTGACTGTGTCCAAAACAGAAACTCTACATCCAGAATTCCTACCTTACCAGGGGATTGTAAATCAACAATTTCAAGGTATTTTTGCCTCATTTGTCCCCTTTTTTTTTGTAATGAAGAAATCAAATCTGTTTCTGATGAGACCTTCATTCAATTTCACCAATGAAGAGATGAGGAAAACAAAGGCATTACAGAAAGAAAGATAGAGACAAAATATTGGATGTAAAATCTTTCCCTTTAATTGGCATTAACACTATCTACCGCGATAATGACATAACATTTTCTTTAAAGCATATATTGTGGATTTGTTCCCACGGTGTTTACAGTCATTTGGCTGAATGGAAGGAGAGTCACTCTCAGCTGAAGTGATCATCATCTAGTTGATGAATAGGGATAATCTCACATAAAGACTTATAAGTTTCATGAAGCAGTTTTTTAAAATTTTATTATACAACCAGAACATACATTTATAACTCTTAGCCTGAAGAACCGGAACTGTTTTTTAAAGAACCCTTTTCCAAACTTTGCTTTGTGATTACTTTACTGTTAAGATCAATGATTTCCCTGGGGTTGTCAAGGGTTATAGTATTAAGGGGTCTAATGTTTTAAAATAAACACTCCCCTTGATTTTACATTGAGCTGTGAGAACATCCAAGATACCTGATGTTGGCAAAAAGCTGAGTGAAATTTAGTGACGAATACTGGATTGACCTGTTCATTTGGACCAAAATACCCATTGCGCTTGTACTATTGTGTCAAAATGACGGTTTAACCTGTGGGTTTTGGCATCATAGCAGGTAAATATTGCACTTCAAGTTTACAACATCTTTGTATGCTTTGATTAACGTATTTGCTATCAGTAAGAGAATATGGTATTTTGTTAAACTAAATTAAGTCATCACATGAGTGGGGGTCATATTCGGACTTTAACAAATCTACTTCACTAGACACAGGCAATGCAAGACTGCTGATTTGCAGATGTATAAGTGTGCAGAGTGTTGAAGACCTGATTGGCATTTCTCGGGGTTCAGTTTGAATTTTAGCTTTGAACAGTAAAGGTTCCTGAATAATCTGTTAATCGGTGTCCAGTGGCAGGAAGCTCAGTAACTAGAAGACACAGATTTAACATTATTGGCAAAAAAAAATTAGTAAACACTTCTTTCAATAGGAACTTACAAAAAAAGGAATTGGTTAAATAGTTAAAGGGAACCTTTCATAGGATTATGGGAAAAGAAAGGGCAGTAGGACTGTTTGAATAGCTCTTTTAAAGAGCCAGCACAGGGAAGGTGGTTGAATGGCCACCATCAGTGTTGTATGATTCTATGATTCTTCAAAACATCGCCTTTTAAGACCAATGTGCTTGAGTGTTTTGCAAGCCCTGTGGGCTCAACCCTTGAGATCTAACTAACTTGGACATAAAATTCTAAAAGAACCAAAACCCATTGCTGTGGCTATCAGCCATGGGCATTTGGAACATGTAGCATTTGTCCAAGATAACCACTAACTTTTACCTATTAAGCCTGATATATTTTGGTGAAATCCAGCCTTTTTTTAAATGCATGCAATGCTAGAGTCTTAATCTCAAGTCTGGACCAAATGGATGAACACTATTATTTACATCCTTATTGCAACAGCATACATGCTTTTAAAATAAGAGCTAGCAAATAGATTTTTAGCAACCATATAAACGTTACTCACTTGATGAATAATTGGACTCGGAATCACAAAACTACAGATACTTGCAAATTATTTTTAAAAATACTGTACAATCCTTCCTCAAAAGGCTATCAAATATTAACAAACAGCAGTTAAGATAAAATTCACCATTGCTTGGTATCAAAATGATTTCTTCCTTTGTGCTGTTTTACTCACTGCATTGTGGTCATGTTTACTTACAGTCCTTTCATTTTATTCTTTGAAAAATGAATTAAGGGATCCACATCATCTGGAGTTTAAGCTGGATCAGCTCCTTCTATGACATCTACATGTGAAAAACTCTTAAGAAGGCCTACCATCATTCTACCACTTGTTACTCCTGTCTGAACATGAGCCAATCCTATAGAACTAAAGATTATTGTAAATCATGTGAAACATTTATTTATCTATTCTTTAAACCAGTCTCAGTGGGCTCTTGTAGTGTAGTGGTAGCATTCCTACCCCTGGACAACCAAACCTGGGTTCAAGTCCCACCTGCTCCAGAGGTGTGTAATCACAACTCTGAACAGGTTGATTAGAAAAATAGGTTTAATTCAAAAAAATTTAAACCAGTTTCAAAAGTGGAACCACAGGGTTGCAGTAAGAGTAGGAGACCATTTGGCCTCTTGAACCTATTCTGTCAGTCAGTTTGGTCATGGCTGATCTGTATTTTAACTCCACCCACTCACTTTGGTTCCATAACCTTTAATAGACTTTACCCAACAATAACGAAAAAATCTCAGTTCTAAAATTTTCGTTTGACAGTTTCGTTAGCAGGATCATTACGGCCTCTGAAAACCAGGGAAACAAAGATTTCTCTCTTTTGAGCAAAGATGATTGAGACAAGGTATTCAATATAACGAAGGATTTAGAGTTAATGGGGAAAAACTATTCCCAGTGACAGAAGATTCAAAAAGTTCAAGGTGGTTGAGAAAAGAGCCAAAGCAAGGAGGCAAAATTTATACATAATTATCTGTAGCAAGTGATTGTCATTTGGAATGTGCTGCTTGGAAGCAGATTCAATAGAAATTTCAAAAGGGAACTGGATAAACACCAGCAAACAATTTTTTAAAATGCAGGAAATGCAAAATGGGGGAATGAGTGGGGGGAGTGGAATTCATTGGATAATTCTTTCAGAGAGACGCCACAGATTGCCAACATCTTTTTCCCAGTGGAGTGGAGTCCAAAACTAGAGGTCATAGGTGTAAGATGAGAGGGGAAAGATATAAAAGAGACCTAAGGGGTGTCTTTTCTCGTGCAGAGGGTGGTGCATGTATGGAATGAGCTGCCAGAGGAAGAGGTGGAGGCTGGTACAATTACAACATTTAAAACGCATCTGGATGGGTACACGAATAGAAAAGGTTTAAAGAGATGCTGGCAAATGGGATTTGATGAATTTTGGATATCTGGTCGGCATGGACGAGTAGGACCAAAAGGTCTGCTTCTGTGCTGTACATCTCTACGACTCTAGATGATGTATCGAATAACCTCCTCTTGTGCTATAAATGTATGATTCTATGGCCTGACTTCTGAAACCTTTAAATAACCTGTCACTGTTGAAGGCAGCCCCTCAGACATAGGGGAGGCAGAAAGGTGATTCCTTACTGCTGCCAGCATCTGACATGGATTGGATTCGATTAATCTATTGCCAGGTGTATTACAAATATAGTGAAAAGCGTTGTTTGGTGTAGTGACTGTAATGCTAAGGGAATTGGCACCCCTGCCAACACCCTGGATTACCAGAGGTTTAGAACTATTATTCCACTGCCCCACATGGTGACACGGTTCCTTTAATATCAGGACAAGGAAGTACACTGTGCCAAGGGCATACACACGCTTGGGTAGTGTTTTAAACACACAAGATTATGGTGGTGGCCAACAGGACACCATTTAGGTGCCAATGAATCTCACAGGGTGGGGGGAAACGAGCACACATTTTGATCCACAATAAAAGAATAGAGGAGGCAGCGGCAATTATGTGAAGCTGTGGTGTTTGCTGCTGTCAAAACTTTGAAAAGCTGTCGTCCTCGACAGAGTCTTCAGGGAGATGGCCTCGTCCGGCTTGGAGGGGCGGCTGCGCTGGCAGGGGGTTTCAATGCGGAGGGAGTTCCACTGGGTGTCCAGTTTGTCGCTGATGGAGCAGCTCTTCCTGGCGTGCGAGCCCAGCGCGTTGGGCTCCGAGGCGGTGTAGCTGTTCGCTCTCCCCAGCCGGGAGAGCGGGGATGCGCTGTCCGGGCCGTACGGCAGGACGCCGCCGCCGCAGCTGTTGCTGTTGCAGAGCGGCTCCGCTGGGGGAGGCCGGACATCCCCCTCGCTCTCCTCGTTCTCCGAGCTCGGGTGGCTCAGCTCGGCCTCTCTCTCCGGGTGAGAGGCGCACACCTCGTCCAGGCTGCCCGAGTGCAATCCGGCCGAGCCGCCGGACAAGTGAGGGTGCTCGATGCCGAGCGGCGGGGCGGACACGCAGCGGGTGTCGATGCAGTCGGTGATGCTGGTGTACTCGGTCGTTTTGACGGGAACTCCCAGGCAGCAGCCGTAATAACCCCGCGACGGGAAGACGAAGCTGTGCGACTTGACCATCGGCGAGTCGTCCGTGTAGATGCTGGAGGCGGCCAGGTAGCGGCTGCTCTTGGAGCGCTCCAGCGTGTGGTACATGGGAGGGTCAGTCTCCCACTGCTGTAGGCATTCGGCTGTCTGCACACTCTCTGGGACTGTCACCAGGCCATCTGAGATAAACATTTCCTCGTATGTCCCACGCCCCTCTGGCCACTGGCTGGACACCAGAGAAGAGCCCTGGCTGCCAAGCATGACCACCATCATTTCAGATGGCCCAAGCCCGGTGGGCACCTTCAGGGAACTCGCCACCATCTCCTCTTCCACCTCCTCCTCATCCTTCTCAGTGGCCGAGACATAGATGTCGATACAAGACGATGGCCTTTTCCCATCTGGGGGGGCAGCTGCTGGAGCTGGGGCAGGGTCAGGGTCAGGGGGTGGCCCGGGTCTCAGCTCCTTCACCACGGCCATCATTTGCGAGCTGCTGGTCCTCTGTAAGCTCAGGGACCTCTCCTTGAAGGGGAACTCATTCTGCTCCATCCCGATCTGCGGCTTGGGGCTCACCATGTAGAAGGAGTGGCTCCTCATCCTTGGTGTGATGGTGGGCGATGTGGGCGACATGGGCTCCTCTCCGGCCTGCTCCCCACATTCTGGGAGTTTGTAGTTATTGCCCTCCTGGCTGTTGAAGCTGCTCTGCCTCAGGATGTAAGCCATGTCAGTGCAGTCCGAGGAGGTCCTGGATCTCACCTTGCCTGCCTCTCCCTTGTCCATGCCAACTAGCTTTTCCAAGGCTGATGCAATGCGTCCTGTCACCTCCTCCAGCTGTGCCAGCCTGACGTCCATGGTCTGCAGGGATGCCTTCATGAAGTGTTCCCTCTCGTTCACTTCTTCCAGCCTCATCGACATGTTATCGACTCTGCTCAAGAGAAAATGGAGCAGACACTGAACATAACTCTACTGATGAATCCTTCATCCTAGCCCCATTAGAATCATTTTAAATCAACAGCCTCCGCTGCAAAGAAGCAGCGAACGAACCTGAATTGAAGCGGTGATAATGGCAAACAAAGTTGTCATGATCTGGATTGTACTGCCTGAAAGGGCAGGGGACACTGACTCAACAATAACTTTCCAAAAGGGATTTGAATAAATATTTGAAGGGGAAAGAGTTGCAGCACTATGGACAGGGAAGTGGGATTGATTAGTAACAGGATCAGGGTCTAGAACATAATTGAGATGAGGAACAGGAACAAGATCAGGATCTAGAGTAGGTTTAAGATCCGGAATAGGGACAAGATCAGGATCTAGAGCAGGATTAAGATACAGAACAGGGACAAGATCAGGATCTAGAGCAGGATTATAATCAGCATCAGGAACAGGGACAAGTAGCAGGATTATTATCAGGATCAAGAGCTTGATTAACCCTTCTCCATCTCAGACATTCTGAACATATATACACAGCCCCGAAATACCACTGAACCTGAACTAAAATGGTCTTTTAATATATGACAGTGAAAATAGCAATAACGCACCGTTCAGCAGTGACCCTGATTCTCTCATCATTTGAAGAGTTGAACATATCATCCTTTTCTCGAAAATACTCCTCTATGCACTGCTCCTCAAAGTCATGCAGCTTCTTTAGTTCATCTTCAGTGATGAAGAGTTCTGATGAAAAGAAGGATAAGGGAGAAAGAAAGGAGTGTAATTAATGAGTCTTATTGCAAAAATGTGTACACTCATTAATAAGTTAAATGGCCTATTAAAAGTTTAATGCCACTAGTGTCACCCAGTGAATTGGAGGCAGGGTAATACTTAGGGCAGAATTCATAGCAAGCAATTTATTTAACAGTAAATGGAGTCAACAGTAAACAGATTCTATCTCGGTAAACAGCATCTATTTAAACAGTGAATTATCGTCAACAGAACTCAACACTGAGAAGACAGCAAGAACTCCTGATAAAAGCAGCATATTGTTTTTCAGTGAAGAGCATGAATATTGTTACAAAACACAAGTTGTGTGTTAAATCAATCCCAGTCACTGACATTAGTGATTGGATAAATTAGCCTATCAGTCATCACTGTGCTAGCCCAGACTTGTGGGCATCACTATATGTAGCCTAATAAAAATATATTAGTTTAGTTGGGCACATTTTAAAATTAGCTCATTTTATTCTGCCAAGGTATTCTGCTGGTTCAAAATACTTTTTTTCCATTAGAAGCATCCTAAAACAGGCCATTGGAATGAAAAATCTGACCTCAAAAATCCATGGCTATTCATAAAATGCAACAGAATTTTACAAGACAAAACAGGCCATTCGGCCCACCTTGTTTCTGACAATGTTTTTGTTACACATGAGCATTCTCCCATGCCACTTCATCTCATCCTACCAGTGACTCTTTCTACTCATTTCTCCTACATGTTTTGAATCAGATTCCCATTAAATACATGTATACTATTCACCTCAACCAACCCTTATGGTAGCAAGTTTCACTTTCATAACTAACATTGTGGTTTTAAAGAAATCTCTATCTATCGGATCACCTCATGCATCCATTTCTTTCCTATGCATGCATCTGGCAATTTCAATGGGAGTCCACCAGAGTGGTTGGAAACCAAACTGTGGTTTTAGCCTTAAGACATGATCTCACTTTAAAGTATCCAAGATCCCATGTTGGGCTGGGATCTTGTCTGCCCACAGCGCATTCTGAAGTCACATGAATTGTGTTCTAGTTGCTGGTTTCACTTGTTACCAAGGTGGATTGGCTCAGCAAAAACAGGAGTCCTGGCACCGGAACAGCCACTCCTGGTACAGAAGTTACTTACTAAGTCCATAATCTTTATCCTCCTGTTCAGTCTCCTGCTTCCTCCAGCGGCAGCAAATGAGTTGGCAGACCATGGTCATGTGACTGAAAGTGATTAGTGGAGGAGGCAGGACGGGTCTCTCGTGGAAGGTCATAATCAGCTGGTACCTTTGAAATTTCCAAACTTGGTTCGAAATCGATTTCACTTCAAAAAATGTGTTGCTGCGAAGGTGAGAAGGAATTAGAAAACAGAAATGAGGCACAATGTAAAACAAAACTGGGGCTACCTTATTCAGTCCACTAAGATAAACTGGCTTCTTTCACAGACTATCTTGTCAAGAGGCAAAGTTTTTAATAAACTGCAAATAAACAAAAGCCATGGGCAAGAATTAAGTTTCATTTTGTTTTATTTCATTTAAGTTTCATAATGTGGAAAGTAGATAGCCAATTGAGTACCCCAATGTAGCAAAAATAAATGTTAAAGGGAGAGATTGGTGGAAAGTTGTAAAATGAAGAGAAAAACAAAGAAAGTATTAGTACATGGGAAATGAAAACGAGGTCATTCAGCCCTTCAGCTTATTCTGCCATTCCATTAGATAATACTTGAACAATATTTTAACTCGAGCCAACTGCCCTGGTTTCCTAATTCTTAATATTTTATCCAACCAGAAAAACCCATGCCTAATTTGAAATTTTCACTTGACTCCCCAGCCTCAACAAAATCTTTGGGTGAGAACTTCAGATTTCCACTAAAGTTCATGTGAAGAACTGCTTCCTAACATCATTTCTAAACAGCCTGTATCTAATTCTAAGGTCTGCCCATTGGATCTGAACTTCCTTTACCAAAGGAGGTATTTTATCCATGGTATCAAGCCTTTCAATCATCCGTTACCAAAGGAGGTATTTTATCCATGGTATCAAGCCTTTCGATCATTCTTAGACAATAAGATGATCCTTCAATCTTTCATGTTCAAGGGACTGGAGAAGAAAGAAGAAGTTTTAAAAAAAGCCCAGTGGTACAATGGTACACTGTCACCCATGGGATCAAAGAGCAAAGTTCTGTACAACTTGACAGAGTGATGGTCTTATCTCTTTGTTTGCTTGAACATTCCTACATTATCAATCCAGTTTTAATGATTACAGGCCAAAACTAAATGGGCGCCAAAATTACACAGTTTGAAGAGGATAACTATAGAGTTTGTTGTTTAGTTGTTCTGCTTTCTGTAGCTGTGGCATAGTGGGTTTTAACAGAACATGTAAGGAGAAGCTATTTCCAATGGCAGGATGGATGGTGACAATAGGGCCACAGATTTACGATTATTGGCAAAATAACCTGAGGGAGATAAGGATGGTATTTTTATACAAGTCTGTGACTGAACAGGCAGTTGACAGATTCAATAGTAATTTATAAAAAGGAATTGGATAAATATTATAAGGGAGTCATTCACAAAGTTATGAGGAAAACGCAGAGAAGTGGGACTCATCAAATAGCAGATTCTAAGAACAAGCACAATGGGATGAATGGTCTTCTTCTGCAAAGTATCTTTCTATCTTTTTTACTATATCCTGATGCTGTATTCACTTCTGTTCAGTTGCAAAAAATAAACTTTCTCCATAGCCAAGTGCATCACTTATCGTCCCAACATAAACACTTCAACAATTATGTGGAATGTGGATTCCCAGGGCTAACCCCCACTGTGGAAATGAAGGTCATCAAGTTTGCAGATTCTATTCAGATGTCTTTTTGTGAAGTTATAATATGCAAAGGCATATTATACGGTAGGACTCTGTGCTCTGAATCTGAGGATGTGTGTTCCGGTCCCATTCCAGTGACATCAGTGCCTAACTTAGGCTGAAACACATAGTGCATTAATGAGGGAGCACTGCACTGTTGGAGGTACCGTCTTTCAGTTTTGAAGTTAAACTGAGATCCAGGGTAGAATCTTCTTGTGCCCATGGGTGGTACGGTGGCACAGTGGTTAGCAATGCTGCCTCACAGCACCAATGACCTGGGTTCAATTCCACCCTTAGGTGACTGTCTGCATGGAGTTTGCACATTCTCCCCATGTCTGCATGGGTTTCCTCCAGATGGTCCAGTTTCCTCCCACAGTCCAAAAATGTGCACGCTAGATGGATTGGCCATGCTAAATTGCCTGTAGTGTTCAGGGATATGTAGATTAGATGGGTTATAGCAGCATGGGTCTGGGTGGGATGCTTTGTGGTTCAGTGTGGACTTGTTGGGCCAAAGGGCCAGTTTCCACACTGTAGAGATTGTATGATCTTAAATAATGTGGGTAGTTGGAAAATCATGAGATCAGCAGTGGGGAGCTTTCTGCTTTCAAGAGCAAGAATTCCCATTTTCCAACCGTGTTTAATAATGAGATAAGATGCTATACCGAGCAGTGAGAGGCCTATTAGCAAGTATTTACGTCCTTAATATTACATCAGCTCGCCTCATCATTATGCAGTTTCCTATTCTCCCACTCGCCAAAGGGAAACTACGCAAGTGTCAATTCCTGACATAAAAGGTAAACTGCTGACTCCAACTCATTGCTTGCTCCTTCAGATCTCCATCAGTCACCAACATTTCAGGGCAATATCCACGGGCAGTGGCTGCATGCACCACCAACTTCCCCCCCTCAACAGGACCACCCGTCAGCAAAAGAGGGGCCAATTACCCTCTGTCTGATTTGTCCAGGGGCAAATAAAACAAACCAGCTGTGGCCTGCCAGCACTTGACCAGCTGAGTTTTAAAGATGGCACCAACACCATGAATTCTGGGATGTCCTGCCTGCACCAAGTGGGAGAATATGGCAATGGGACTCCATGGGGACTTAATACATAGTTAATGAGGCGAGTTTGGCAAGTTTGCACAAGAAAACTCACTAGGGCTCACAGTGAGAAATCCTCTATGAAACGTGCCAACAATGACACCTAGCCGATTTCAGCTCAACACCCATCCACCTCCTCGCCCAAATCTGCTCTGTCTACACCGTAACAGACAATTGGAATCCCATGGCAATAATTTCAGAGACTTGTTCCCAGTGTCCTGACCAATATCAATCCCTCCATTGACATTACAAAAAACAAATGATCTGCTTATTCCGACATTGCTTCAATCTTGCTGTACAGATGTTTCAACAGTAACCCCACTTTGCTGTGAAATGTTTGGGATGCCCCTTGCTATACCAAATTATCTACCTCAAATCCGAATCAGGAACATGGAAGTGTCTACACTGGGAGATCAGGTGCCATCTATCCGGAATATGGCCAATTAAAACCCACCATGGGAGCCTTGACAAGTTAAGGAGAGTGGATGGACCAGGGAATATGGAGGTGATAAGGAGTTTTCAGAGGGATCTCCGGCAGACAGTTCCGAGGCCGATGGGAGGCATCAAGGGCACTTCAGAAAGGAGGAGCCCTCTGCAGCATTGTGAAAAATTAAATGTCCTGCTGGGGAGTGTTTGTTAGAACATCATTGTGGGTCCTATCTACAGGGTGGCCTGTGAACATCACATCCCAGCAGCTTGATGCAAGGGTGATGGAGAAGGGAAAGGAATATCAGTAGCTCCTAATCTGCCATTATAGGACCGTTTTAGGGCTCTGGACTCTGCCCGGTTGTGGTGGTGAAAGGGACGGGGTGGGGGGGGCGTGGAGTTGCCTCAGGAATATTCAGTTTTCCAAAGTAAATGTGTAAAATTCACAGTCTACTGATGCTGGATGGATAAGCTCCCTTGCATGGACTCTGACTCTATCAAGAATGCGTGGAGATGGGAAAAAATTATTGCTAAAGAAATTTTGAGGCTAATGTTGAAGGAAGGAATTCCTTTACATCACTCATAGTCTAATCTTATTTTTTTGTCTCTGAATGTTACTTTTTTTTGCATGCATTGTTTGTAGCTCAATACTCACTTGAACACTGCTATGAGGAGATTCACCAACAGAATATTTGCAACTAAGAGATAACAGGCCATTATAGCTGGAATGATCCATGCTCCAGTTATGCAAGGTGGCAGAGGTTTACCATCTTCTGTCAAACCAGCCCCACACGGAGCTAAAAGAAATAGAAAAGACATAATAACAGGATGAAGGTTGCTGCTGGCACTTCACGTGTTATACAGCCTGTTACTGCAGTAGTTTGCCACTGATAGTTTAACTTTTGGGTGGAAAACACAGATAGAACAGTTGCTTGGTGGTGCAGGAGTTGAGAATTGTTTGAGATGGTGACATTGGTATCAAAGATTTCCATCTTGCACTCTGTCAGACAGACACAAGATTTCAAAGGAAGCAACAATTTATACAGAAAAGGAAAAGGAGCACAGGTATACATTGTTCCTCCGCTTGAAATTTGACATTCTTTGACAGCATATCTCTTTCTATAGCAGCATAAAGATAAGAGGGGCCCATTGTACACACAGAGTGGAGGGGGCAGAAACATAAGCAGAAATGGGAGGTTAACCATTAGGTAATCTCATGTAATATTATTACATTCCAGGTCTGATGGTTGTCCTCACCAGTGGAACATCAGTTTCAAAAATTATTAAGTATATGTCTACAAATCTTCCTTTTTTTTTCTAAGCAATTATTCGCATGGGTGAATCAGAAAAGCATAAAAGGCAGCCAGCCCATCATTTCTGTACTGGCTGTTTCACAGAGTGGTACAATTAGTCCCAATCGCTGGCTTTTTCCTATATTCCTGCAAACAGTACATTCCAAATCCTAACCAATGCATAGGAATGTTTTTGCTTGTAATGGTTTTGCTTGGTTCTTTGGCCAAACACTTTAAACAGTACAACCTGAGCCTTTTCAGTTCAAAGTTTTGTTGAAAGGTTATTGACCTGAAATTCTAACTCTATTTCTTTCTCCTCAGATGGTGCTAGACCTGCTGAGTATTTCCAGCACTTTCTGTTTTTATTCCAGCATCTCCAGTCTATCCAAATAACTGGCATCCGTCATTCCTGCAATCTTTCTACGAAATTACCTCTACACTGCTATGATAGAGTTAAGAACTACTAACATTTAAAAAGAAAGAATTGAGCCACACAATTTCACTATTTTTAAGCAAAACAAATGTTTTTGTCCACAAAATAATCAAACAAAATAAGCACTGTTAACTTAACAATATGGTTTATAACTATCTATGTTATGCAGTCATGTTTACTTCTTAGTTCCCCAAGAAATCTTTAGAAAACACACCAATCGAAGTTATTTAATTCTGTGGAGACCACCTCTAAGCATGTTACAGTTCGCAGCTCCATCTATTCTCAGAGAAAGAACTTTTATTTACTTACTCTTGACTATGGAGGTCTCAGTCCTTCGCTCTGGTTATTTTTCCAATGCATCCAACCAACTCAACTGGTTAGTTCCTTTTCTAATATGATACTGCAAGGCCCACAGTGGATTCTCCCACCAGTTTATGTTCCTCACAAGGTTAAAGCTGAGATTAAGCCTCATCCAGTTTTCACATGGTCAATGATGAAGTCAATGTTTTATTCTGCTTACAGTGCAGGTCTATCTGTCATTTACTTTGGCTAACCTATCTCAGGAAGCTGCAAATCACACAAGATCTAAATTACAACTAAAAACGCTCCCAGCAAACACCTAAAGAAATTGAAACCAGAGAACCTTCCTAAGCTCCACTTACCTCCATGATGACTGAACCTGCTTGGGCTGTAATCAAACTGACTTTCAATTTAGTTATCCCTTATTTACAATTTCTTCTGTGGTCTTATGAATGGAATGGGTTTTACAAGCTTTCAGTGTTTATTGAACGGTTTTGAATGAATGTAGCTCTGAAATCCCAAAACAAAAGCAGCTCTTTGAACTACACTGCTTTACAAGGCAGACGTCATGTCTCCAGCTTTGCAGCTAAGTAAAGCCAAATGCTATTTTATGATTTTACCTTTCTATTGTGACTTTATTAAACTAAACATGGCAACTTTTTGAATTGCAATTTCTTTGAGTGTTCTGGCAATTTCTAAATACCAGCAATGTAATTACTTCCTTTACCCTGACCTTTTCAGATAGTAATCTCTTAATGCCTAGTGGGCCTAGCCCTTTGAGGCTAATAGACTCTACATTTGCATTCATTGCATTCATGTTATTTTCTCCAGTTAAAGACTTCAATTCCCAACACTACATCTCATATTCTAAAACCATAACTTGCACTGTAAAACACAGGAACCATGAGATAGATATTCACAGCAATAGCCCTGTAATTTGCTTTTCTGAAATAATTCCCTTTGGAACGTTATTGTTTAAAATGCTTCCACTGCTCTTTCATGCAGTTCATTTCACAAATATAACTTAAAACAAATCTCTCTGTCTCCCCACCTCCTCTGGTTAGTTTGCAATTTATATTAAATCAATGTCCTTCAGTTAATGAGAGATAATGGGTACTGCAGATGCTGGAGAATCCGAGACAACAAGGTGTGGAGCTGGATGAACACAGCAGGCCAAGCAGCATCAAAGGAGCAGGAAAGCTTGATGTTTCGGGCCTAGACCCTTCATCAGAAATGGGGGAGGGGAAGAGGGTTCTGAAATAAATAGGGAGAGAGGGGGGAGGCGGATAGGTGGAGAGGAGGCAGACAAGTCAAAGAGGCAGGGATGGAGCCAGTAAAGGTGAGTGTAGGTGAGGGGGGAGGGAGGAGATAGGTCAGTACAGGGAGAACGGACAGTCAAGGGGGCGGGATGAGGTTAGTAGATAGGAGATGGGGGTGGGACTTGAGGGAGGAGGAAGGGATAGGTGAGAGGAAGAACAGGTTAGGGAGGCGGGGACGAGCTGGGCTGGTTTTGGGATACGGTTGGGGGAGGGGAGATTTTGAAGCTTGTGAAATCCACATTGATGCCATTGGGCTGCAGGGTTCTCAGGCTGAATATGATTTGCTGTTCCTGCAGCCTTTGGGTGGCATCACTGTGGCATTGCAGGAGGCCCAGGATGGACATGTCGTCTGAGGAATGGGAGGGGGAGTTGAAATGGTTTGCGACTGGGAGGTGCAGTTGTTTGTTGCGAACTGAGCGCAGGTGTTCTGCAAAGCGGTCCCCAAGCCTCCGCTTGGTTTCCCCGATGTAGAGGAGGCCACAACGGGTACAGCGGATGCAGTATACCACATTGGCAGATGTGCAGGTGAACATCTGCTTGATGTGGAAAGTCTTCTTGGGGCCTGGGATTGGGGTGAGGGAGGAGGTGTGGGGGCAGGTGTAGCACTTCCTGCGGTTGCAGGGAAAAGTGTCTGTCTCCATCCCAGGTAACCACCTAGAAACCGATATCCATTTCAAGCCCACTCAATCCCACAGCTACCTGGAATACACCTCCTCCCACCCACCTTCCTGCAAAAATGCCATCCCCTATTCCCAATTCCTTCGCCTCCGCCGCATCTGCTCCCAGGATGAGACATTCCACTCCCGTACATCTCAGATGTCCTCATTTTTCAAGGATCGCAACTTGCCCCTGTCAGTGGTCAAGAACGCCCTCGACCGTGTCTCCCGCATTTCCCGCAACTCATCCCTCACACCCCCTCCCTGCAATAAAAACCAAAACAGAATCCCCCTCGTCCTCTCGTACCACCCCACCAACCTCCGGATCCAACGCATCGTCCTCCGACACTTCCGCCATCTGCAATCCGACCCCACCACCAAAGACATTTTTCCCTCCCCACCCTTGTCTGCTTTCTGGAGGGACCACTTCCTCCGTGACTCCATTGTCCGCTCCACACTCCCCTCCAGCCCCACCACACCCGGCACTTTTCCCTGCAACCGCAGGAAGTGCTACACCTGCCCCCACACCTCCTCCCTCACCCCAATCCCAGGCCCCAAGAAGACTTTCCACATCAAGCAGATGTTCATCTGCACATCTGCTTGATGTGGTATACTGCATCCGCTGTACCCGTTGTGGCTTCCTCTACATCGGGGAAACCAAGCGGAGGCTTGGGGACTGCTTTGCAGAACACCTGCGCTCAGTTCGCAACAAACAATTGCACCTCCCAGTCACAAACCATTTCAACTCCCCCTCCCATTCCTCAGACGACATGTCCATCCTGGGCCTCCTGCAATGCCACAGTGATGCCACCCGAAGGCTGCAGGAATAGCAAATCATATTCAGCCTGAGAACCCTGCAGCCCAATAGTATCAATGTGGATTTCACAAGCTTCAAAATCTCCCCTCCTCCAACCGCATCCCAAAACCAGCCCAGCTCGTCCCCGCCTCCCTAACCTTTTCTTCCTCTCACCTATCCCCTCCTCCTCCCTCAAGTCCCACCCCCATCTCCTATCTACTAACCTCATCCCGCCCCCTTGACTGTCCGTCCTCCCTGGACTGACCTATCTCCTCCCTAACCCCCACCTACACTCACCTTTACTGGCTCCATCCCCGCCTCTTTGACTTGTCTGCCTCCTCTCCACCTATCCTCTCCTCTATCCATCCTCTATCCGCCTCCCCCTCTCTCTCTATTTATTTCAGAACCCTCTTCCCCTCCCCCATTTATCCACCTTCTATCTGCCTCCCCCTCTCTCCCTATTTATTTCAGAACCCTCTTCCCCTCCCCCATTTCTGATGAAGGGTCTAGGCCTGAAATGTCAAGCTTTCCTGCTCCTATGATGCTGCTTGGCCTGCTGTGTTCATCCAGCTCCACACCTTGTTATCTCCTTCAGTTAATGGCTATCTTGCAAATGGAAACAGTTCCTCCTTATTTACTCTCCCAACATGTCATGATTTTGAAAGCTTGAATTAAATCTCTCACTAAGATATATTCATTATACAAGTTTGAAGGAAGGTGAAATTTCCAATCTGCCACCTAAAAGAATACTTAATTTGTAAAGTAAAATTTAAAGTAGGATGACATTAAAAAAGGTGGAATATTACCATGCTGATTGTTTAAAAACACAGCTGGAAAATGCATCAATTTCCATTTGCTGTAGGGCTCAATGTTAAGAGAACAGGAAAAGAAAGTGCCATATTTTTAGACATGAAAATGATAGGAAAATGTCCATTAGTCCAGTGAGGCTGTCCCATACCATAATGGCTGCACTATCCTAACTAAACACTACTCCCCTCTCTCTATCATCCATCCAACCCCATCTTCTCTTGCATCCCTCCTCATCTCATGGGAGAACACAAGAAATAGGAGCAGAAATATACCATTCAGCCTATCTGCTGTCGGATTCCCCTGTGAATATTATTATGGTTGATCTTGAGCTCTCCAGTTTTCTGTCTGCTCCCCTTGTTCCTTCCATTCCCGACAGACCAAAGATCTGTATCTATCTAAGCCTTCGGTGATGAAGTCTCCAAAACTCACTGAGCTAAAGAACTCCAAAGATTTGCCACCCTTTCAGCGAAGTAATTTCTCCTTATCTCAAGTCTAAAAGGTTGGCCCATTATCCTGACAATACGTGCCTGTGTTTTAGATTTAGGGACTAGCAGAAACAAATCTCTAAACTGCATCTATCTCATCAAATCCCTTCAGAATTCTATTTGTTTCAATGAGATTACCACTGATTCTTCTAACCATCAGAGAATATAGGCCCAATGTACTCAGCCTCTCATCAGAATGAATACTTGCTTCACCATCTGCAATGCAAGGAAGGGGCAAAAGATAACAAGAACTAAAATTGAGGGGATTATACAGGGTTAAATACTTTGTAAATTCATATCTCCCCTTCACCACAGTCCTTCCTTTCAATGTCCAGCAAATGAAATCAGTCAAGGAGATTGCTTGCAAAATTAAAATTCAAGCATATGTTTCTATAAACAACTATTGGAATTTGCAATAAAAGACAACACAGTAGAGTTCTGACAAATATGATACATGGATTCCCGAAACGTTTCTCAAGAAACCCGTGAGTTTTGTCAGAACATTAATTTGCATTGCAACTAGGCCTTTGTGAATATAATTTATGTTGGAAACAAACTTAATTCAAACTTTATATCAACTTATCAGTGAACTGAATCTAAGGAAAGTCTCGTATTTTAATTGTACAATATTACGCTGCAGCTGAGAAGTAGGGCTTCGATGTGGCTTAAGGAAACAAGGGATTATTTGTCTGTAACAATCAACAGACAACACAAATCAAATGGTGGTTTATACTGAAGGTGTAACAGATTGTTAACTGATAGATTTGATCTGCAAGTTGGAAGTTGTCCACTGGTCTAAAACATGTTCAAGTCAAACTACATCAGTTGGGTAATGTGCAGGTGTTGACTAAATTGGAAGAAGTAAACAATAGGCCAATATTTATTGCCTATCCCTCACTCCCTTGAAGAAGGTGGTGGTGAGCTGTCTTCTTGAAATAAAGCAGGCAGTTGATGCAGGGATACCAACAGTGCTATTAGTGAGCGAGTTCCAGGATTTAGATCTAGTAACAATTAAAGAACAGCAACACGTTTCCAAGTCAGAATAGAGAGTGTCTTGGAGGGGAATTTGCAGGTGGTGGTGTTCCTATGCACCTGCTGCCCATGTCCTAATAGGTGGTGGAGTTTGTAGTTTTGGAGGAGTCACTGAATGAGTCTTGCTGAATTGCTGCAGTACATCTTGTAGAAATCACATGTAGAAGCAAGTCTCTGACTTCCTGTGGCAGGGATTAAGTGTCATATTCCAGTGTGAGGACTGGGAGCTCCACGTCAATTATCTCCATCATTGGATTCTACTGAGGTTCATGGAACAAGGGCTGGGGCCAAAGGGATAGGAACCTGTGTGTGTCAGTAAGAGGCAGTCATCACCTTCTAGCATTAAAAAAAAAACCTCACCTCATCCATGGAAGTTCAAGCTGTGATTATAGCCAGCACTCCCCATTTCTATTGGCAGTGGGGTTCCCAGTCTTCCGGCACTGCCCTGGAACTTTCAAGAATCGAAGATACATCTCCAAGTGTAACATTGCCTAATCCAATGCTGAAATGCCAGTCTGACTTCTCATGAGAAATGTCTTCTCAGGAGTTGGGAGCAGAATCTCATTCTCTGGCAGCCACTTCCCCAGCCCAAGTCTCCAATCCCATCTCTTGTTTCTTTGATACCTCAGTCAACGTAAGATCATCCTCAAAACTACATGACAAGACCAGGACCTGACTCAGTTTCCTGCCATCTTGTCATGAAGGTCATCTTGTCGACTGGGAAAGCCCCTGACTTTGTCTTCAGAACGTCCATTCAGTTTTTAGGGTTGGCAGATTAACCAATCAGTTGAGGGTCAGCTTCATGCTGAACAGGAGCAGAACAGTCATAGAGTCATACAGGATGGAAACAGACCCTTCAGTTCAACCAAAATGCCAAATATGATCTCAAACCAAACTCGTTCCACATGCCTGCTCCTGGCCCATATCCTTCCAAACCTTTTCTATTCATGTGCTTATCCAAATTCTTTTAAATGTTCTAATTGTACCTACATCCACCACTCCCTCAGAAAGTATATTCAGGATGCAAACCATCCTCTGTGTAAAAATTTTGCCCCTCACATCTTTTTTAAATCTCTCTCCTCTCACCTTAGAAATGTGCCCCCTAGTCTTGAAATCTCCCGTCCTGGGGAAAACACTACTACCGTTAACCCTATCTATATAATTCATTATTTTATAAACTTCTGTAAGGTCGCTTCTCAACCTCCTATGCTCCAGTGAAAACAGTTCCAGCCTATCCAGCCCTTTTTTGTAACTCAATCCTTCCAAACCTGGCAACTTCCTGGTAAATCTCTTCTGAATCCTCCCCAGCTTTAGAACATCCTTCCCAGTATTGGGCGACCAGAGATCTGTGTTCCTCTTGCACCATGTATCACTCTCTATAAGCTCAATAGGCCACTAAAACTCCCAGGTGGATATAAAACATCCCATGGTCGCTGTGTCAGAAAACTGCTTTAGTTAAAGAACACAGCTCACCACCACCTTCTTCAAGGGGGTGAGGGATGGGCAATAAATATTGGTCTATTTGTTTACTTCTGCCAATTTAGTCAAAACCTGCACATACCTTACTGAGGTAGTTTGACGTGAACATGTTTTAGACCAGTGGACAACTTCCAACTTGAAGATCAAGCCTATCAGTTAACAACCTGTTACACCTTCAGGACAGGTTTTGTGGAAGCTCTCCCTGGGGAACTGACTGCCATTTATCCCTCTACTAACATCACTTTAAAAAATCCAACAGTTTATCCAGTCACTGCAGTGTTCAAATTGACTGCAGCACATACTCCATTCGGATGTCTCACAGTTGCAAAAGGCACTATAGAATGGAAGAGTGCTACCTCTGTGCTGGGCTAACATGTTAAAAGAATTAAATGTGTCACATCTTCATCGAGCTACTCAGGACCCCGAGAGCTCACAATTAGTTCGGTACATTTTCTAGTCCTAGCAGGGTTTATGGATTCAAATTCAAAATCATAATCCAAAAGTGCCTCATGAAATAGGATATTAAACAGGGAGAAACATAAAAGTGATTCAACCAACCTAAATAATGATGAGCTTTTCACTGGATGAATATCGAGTCCAACATGCTGACAGTTCACAGTGCAAGGAAGGTGTAAAATAATAAAGGGGAAAAAAACCAAAATATTAAATTGGAACAAATAACTTCAAACTATATGAAAAAGCCAAAAGAAAAAGATACAACTTAGTGTGAAGAAATATCAATTCCAACCAGTAACGAACAGTTTGCATTTCCTGTCCGTATCCTGAACCTTTAAACCAGCTGATAACTAGTTAGTAACATAAGCTCTTATTTTCAATTGCTTCATTCTTGTCCATTTATGATCTTGAGATTATTTACAGAATGGTTCAATCACAGGAGACTGTTCACCTAGTCATGTCTATTCTATGCAGCGTAACTCCATTTTGCCTGCCTTGATTCTGTAACTCTTAATACATTTATCAATTGTTGTCGCAAACCCTTCAATTGGCCCTCAGCCTTCACACAGCACTTTTTTTGGGGGGGTGAGAGTTTCAGATTTCCATTACTCTTGGTGTGAAGAAGTGCTTCCTATCATCACCCTGAATGAGTGAGTTTTAATTGTATGTGTATGACCACACACTCTCCCATCAGAGGAATTAATCTACCTTATCAAATCCTGTCATCAGTTACAGCACCTCTTTACATTCTGTGTAGTACTTGAAGGAATTTCCATACAATATTTTATTATATTTTAATCCTTTTGATCCTGTCCTATGGTTATTGAATGGGTTATCTTCCCTCTGATTCATTTCTTTTCTGCACAGACCTCTAAGATCCATGTGAGACAGCAGCTTCTGAAACTGGAAGTCAATGGTGGAAATGGCAACAGTGCGTGCCAATTGACATAGATGGTCATTGCTGCTACGCGGCTTAGAGGAAACACTGTGTGAGGGGAGAGGGGATTCAGGCAGGATTAAAATTGCAGTAGGAGCCTTACTAGCCCATTCTATATGCCAGTGGTACATTCAAGAGGTTATTAAGAAGAAACCAAAGAATAGAATTTGTTATCATCATCCTTGCTTTCAAATCTCCCCATGTTTTTGCTGCTCCCTCTCTCTCTGTAATTTCCTCCAGCCTTCAAACTTTCTAAAATATATCCACTGCTCCAGTTTCCACATTTTGTGCATCCCCAGTTTTAATTGCTCCACAGTTGGTGTTGGTGCCTTCAGCAGCCTGTGCCAAAAACTCGAGAAACTCTCCTGAAATCTTTCTGCCTCACTCCCCTTCTCGAAAATGCTTCTTAATCTACCTCTTTGGCCAAGCTTTTGATCTTTATCTCCATCCATGACTTGATATTAAAGTTTGTTCGTTAATCACTCCTGTGCAGCACCCTTTTATTCCGTTGCAGGCATTATATAAATGCAAATAGGTGTGTTGTTCTCAGCGGGCCAATGATGCCACTAGTTCGTTTTAAGTATGGACCTGACCTGTTCCAATCATGCTATCAGACAGTGATTTAGTTCAAACGATAAAGAAACCATCTGATTTTAGGGCCCTCATGTGGTTCTTTGGCACAGTCCCTATCCCTGGACCGGGAGGCCTGGTTTAAGTCCCACCTGGTCCAGAGATGTGTGATAGCAACTCTGAACAGGTTAATAAAAATACTTTTTCTTTCAGGCCATACTGTTTACCCAAGTGCAGTTTAAGGTTTCTGATTCAATTGTCACTGTTGGGTTTCAGATGGATGTATTGCAACAGTTCCTGAAATCTGGTTCATGCTTGAGGCTTTAGGAATAAATTTGTATTGTAAATGCCCCACGTCCCCCCACTCAAACCATGATTATCCACGCGCACTCACGATCAATCTGGTCAGCAAACACTTCTCCGTAGATCATCCAATAGGGCATGTAGAAAATGTTTCTCGCCAGCCTCCAGGAAGGGTCTTCGTTGGGGTGAAGAATTGCTTGTCGCGCTACTCCAAAGCTCATTAATATCACTAGCATGATGATCACAAAATACATCATGTCAATCATCTGTGAGATAAAGGAAGGCAAGGTTAGTTATATAGGAACATCCAGAGGCCATTCAGCCCCTCAAGTCTGTTCCACCATTCAATTAGATCCTGGCTGATCTGTATCTTAGCTTTACTACTTACCTTCATTCCGTAACCTCTAATATTCTGGTGTGTCAAAAATCTATCTTAGTTTTGCAATTTTCCATTGCCTCTGCTGCCTTTTAGATGACAGAGTTTCACATTTCCACTACCTTTAATGTGAAGAAGTGCTTCCCAAAATCAGCTCGAATTTTAAGATTATGTCCTTTTATACTAATACTTTAGTAGAGGAAATACTTTATCTCTACCTGTCCTATTGAAACCTTAATTATTCACAAATAAGTTAATTAGGAAAGCAAACGTTACGGAAAAAAAACAAAAACAAAGTTGCTGGAAAAGCTCAGCAGGTCTGGCAGCATCTGTGGAGGAGAAAACAGAGTTAACGTTTCAGGTCTGGTGACCCTTCCTCAGAACCCGAGACCTGAAATGTTAACTCTGTTTTCTCCTCCACAGATGCTGCCAGACCTGCTGAGCTTTTCCAGCAACTTTGTTTTTGTTCCTGATTTACAGCATTCGCAGTTCTTTTGGTTTTTGTTACGTAAAAAAAAGTTCTTTTTTTTTTATTTGCAAGATAATCCATTTCATTGACCTTCTGAACTCACTTTGGGAATCTAGAATTCAATTTATAAAAATGAAGCACACTGTTGATGGAAAAACATGGCATTGAATCAAAATTTAGTTCCCCCCAAAAAAATCAGTAATTTGGAAATCACTTTTTAGGCCAGATAGGAATACAAGAACATGAGAATGTTATTCAGACCCTCAAACCTTGTCCACTGTTCAATGAGATCATGGTTGATTTTCATTTTAATTCACTTATCCTGCTTTTACTCCCTAACACTTCAAACCATTGTCAGATCAAAAATCTAACAATTATAATTTTGAAATCTTAAAAACTCTCAACATGGAGTGACTGCTGGCTATAGAAGGACTGTAATGTCTATCTTATAAATTTATTTATTTTCCTAATTTTTACTATGAAGAACTGTAATATAGAACTTCTGGGTTTTTTCTTTATTTCTCTATTTTTGTACCTAATTTATTTTAGTATCTAAGATTTGTAACTAGGTACTTTGTACCTAGGATGGCACTGTGTGGCAACGTAGTAAACTTTTTACTGTACTCCTGTACTTTTGTGCTTCAGCTACACGTTACAAAAAAAGACTAATTCTAATTCATCATTTTAAGGGAGAGAGTTCCAGATTTGAACTCTCATTTGTGCACAGAAGCGCTTCTGAACATCACTCCTGACTAGACTAGCTAACTAGTATGGTAATGGTAATATCACTGAGCTAGTAATTCAGAGGCCCAGGTTAATGTTTTGGGGAGATGGGTTCAGACTGTTGTATCTAAAGGGAGGCAGTGGCAATGTCACTAGACTGACAATCCAGACTGCTCCCCAGGCTAATTCTCTGAGAAGATGGTTTCAATCCCATTATGGCAGGTGGTGACATTTGAATTGAATAGAAGTTTGAAATTTTAAAAGGGCTGGTGATCAGGTAACGATTGTCTTAGAAACCCATCTAGTTCATTAATATTGTTTGGTGAAGGAAATGTACAATTCTTGCCTGCATTCAAGTTTAGACTCACAGTGATGTGGCTGATTCTTAACTCTGAAGTGGCCTAGAGAACCAAACAGTTCAAGGACAATCAGGAATGGGCAATAAATAGGAGCCAGCTAGACATACCTTTATCATATGGAAGAAACATTTATAAAAATGTTGTGCCCCCTTGCTCTCCACTGTACAACCAGAAGAAGTTTCTATTTTCCCTTCTGTCCCCTACTCGGGCCAGCATGGTAGATCAGTGGATAGCACTGCTGCCTCACAGCACCAGGAGCCCAGATTCAATTCCAGCCTCCGGCAACTGTCTGTGCGAAGCTTGCATGCTCTTCATGTGTCTGCTTGGGTTTGCTCTGGTTTCTTCCAACAGAGGTATGCAGGTTAGGCAGATTACCCATAGTGTCTAGAGATCTGCAGGCTAGGTGGATTAGACATGGGGAATGCAGGGATAGGGTTGGGGTATGGGTCTGGGTGGGATAGTCTTCAGAGCATCAATGTGGACTTGTTGGGCCGAATGGCCTGCTTCCACACTGTAGAGATTCTATGGTTGCTTTTGTTCATCTTTGACACTCTAATTTGATCACCCTTAATTTTCTAAACTTGAAGGAATACGGACATTGTTTTTGCAACAAGTCCTCATAATTCTTTAGTTTTGACATAATTCTGGTGAATTTGCAGTGCACTTGCTCCAACTTCAAAATACATTTTCTGGGGTGTATAAACATTTAAATCAGTCAAAAAATCTTAATAACATGGCTTTCATTGACATATTATGGTTCTCTGAGGGAAGGACACAATGTCTTAAATTTTTCAAGCCTCATGCATCCATATAGTTACATAGAAATTACAGCACAGAAACAGGCCATTCAGCCTAATTGCTCTACACTGTTGTGCCTGCTCCAAATGAATCTCTTCCCACTTTACCTCAGCTCACCCCTCAGTAGAATATTCTATTCCTTTCACTCTCACGCTTCAAGCTTCCCCTTAACTACTTCTACGTTCTTCATCTCAGCTACACCAGGTGGCAGCCAGTGTGTCTTTCTCATCACTCCCTGGGTGAAGGTGTTTCTCCTGAATCATCTTTTCATTTTATTGGTGAATAATTATGGTCCTTACTTTTGGTCTCTCTCAGAAGTGGAAGTGTCTTCTATGATGATCCCTATGAATCCCCTTCAGAATTTTAATGATCAAGTCGCCACTCAGTTTTCTCCTATCTAGAACTAAAACTAGTTTCAGTTTATCTTTTTTTGATAATTATAGTTTTGATAATAGTTCATTGTTTTTGAGCCGGATTTGAAATCTGTCCTCGGTCTCCTATACTATTACAATGGAGCTCATAGTAAACTTGAGGAACAGCACCTCACTCTTCAAGTGAGTTTGACACGATGCAGCCTTCCAGACTCAGCACTGACTTCAATCATCTCAGATCATAACTATTTGCCTCATTCTTTTGGATGACAATAACAATTTTACTGTTATAATTTATACCTCACCGAGCCGATCTTTTGTTTTGTTGTCCTATGACCTTTTACCTTGACCCATTGTATCTTTTGCCTCCCATCCTATCACAGACTTTCTCTTCCATTCCTCCACACCCAGTCCCTTTCACTGCCTCTGAACTTGCTTAAAAGCCATTATATCTCTAACTTGTGCCAGTTCTGATGAAAGATCATCGACCTGAAGCACCAACTCCGCTCCTCTCTCCACAGATGCTGCCTGACCTGCTAAGTGTTTCCAACACTTTCTGTCTTTTATTTCAGATTTCTTGCACCTGCAGTATTTTGCTTTGATTAAGTAGCTTATTCGTCTTACCATTTTTCCAATCATCATGACATAAGGCCCCAGATACTTGTTGACCCCGAAGATGTCTAATAGGCGAATGTACCAGTAAATGATGTTGACGCAGTAGATAACCCGGCCATAGCTCATGTACGGCTGCTCCTGCAGGCGTAGCACCATCCCAACAGAAAACAGCAGAATAGCCATGAGATCCGTGATATTCCAGTATTCCTGCAGCCAGACCTTCACCTTCTGCAACAATTTCCCAGGCTCTGACATCAGGATCTGAACAAATCAAATTACTTTATCAACTCAGTGAAAAGACCAAAAGAATACGTACGAGTTAGGCAGTGTTGAGCTGCATCAGTGTATGGCTCTATTAACTAAGAGGGCACACATGGGGAAAGATGGTGGTGTAGCAGTAAGGCATTAGAACACAGGTTCAATTCCCTACAGAGTAGACGCATTAATATTAAATAAACCTGGACTTGAAAGCTTGGTTCATCGGAGCTATAATCAGTTGTTAAAAACCCACCTGGTTCACTAGTGCCCTTAAGGGAAGGAAATCTGCTCTCCTCAACTGGTGTGGCCTACACGTGACTTCAGATCCACAGCAATGTGGTTGACTTTTAACTACATTGTGAAATGGCCTAACAAGCCACTCAGTTTGAGGGCAATTAGGGATGGGCAATGTTTCAGTCTGTTCTTATTTTTAAAGATAGCTTCTAACCAACCTGTTCAGAGATGTTATTACATACCAGGGTTGGGGGGGGGGTAGGTGGAACTTGAACCCAGGCCTCCCTAGTCCAGGACAGGGACACTACCACTGTGCCATAAGAGGGCCAGTCTGTTCTTGTTAGTATGAACACAAGTTACTAGCCAGTTAATACCCACCTCCTATTAAGTGGAATTAATTTATAATTAACAGCCTCAACAATCTAGGAACTGTCTCTGTCCGCATTCAATCAAGCCAGTGTTTCACCTGCCATACTGTGTGAGGTTCCAATGACCTCCTCTGTTCATTAGCTGTAAATAAAGTGTAAAGAATTAAACTAGAGATAGTGAGCCTTGAGTTCAATACCTTTTCATGTCCTCACCTCTTCCTGTCCCTGTAATCTCCTCCAAGTCTTCCAGCCTTGAACATCTCTGCAGTCCTTTAATTATGGACTTTTCCCAGCTTCAATCTATATCGCTCCACCACTGGTAGCCATATATCCAGCTAAAGCAACTCTATGCTCTGGAATTCCCTCTGTAAACCTCTCCATCATTTTCTCTTTAAAATGCTGCATAAAATCTGCCTCTTATGATCACCTGTCTTAAGATCTCTTCGACAATAGGTACAGGCTCATGTAACTAGAACACACTTTATATTATGCTGTTCAGAAAAACTGACCTCTCGCATCTTCTCTATGCCGAGTGTGAAGATATAAGAAATGACAATCCATTCTTGCACTGACGGCCATCGCTCCATCTTCACCAAAACAATATAGTTAAAAAGCATCAGATAGCCAAAGTACGCCAGCTGTTTGATGGAAAACACAATTTAATATAATCAGCAAAATATTGGCTGACATTCAGGACATTTAAATGGTGTTGAAACCTTCATCACTTGGAGGAAGGGGCAGGGCTCAATGTTAGTCCACAAAGCTCTTGGTTGTTATTCACTTGAGACTATAGTGTAAGGAGTTGGGTGAGGTGGGTGGGGGGGGCAGCCCATGAGAAGCATTCCTTTCATGGTCTGGGGTCATAGCTGTCTCCTTCCCACCCCCCACTCCAATCATAGGATGCGACATCGCTTACTGGGCCAGCATTTATTACCTGCCCCTAGATGCCCTCAAGGAGGTAGTGATGAGTTGGCCTCCTCAACAGTTGCAGTCCACATACTGCAGGTACCCCAACAATGCTGTTAGGGAGGGAATTCCAGGAACTTCACACAACCACGCTACTGGAATGGCGATACATTTCCAAGTCAGATCCGGGAGTGGCTCGGAGGGGAGTTTGCGAATACTGGTGTTTATCTGCTGCTGCTGATCTTCGAGATGACTGTGGGTTTGGAACATGCTGTCTAAGGAGCTTTGGTGAATTTCTGCAATGCATTTATTGATAGCCCACACTCTGCTACTTGGTGATGGCGTAATCTTTGTGGTTGTGGTGCTAATCAAGTGACCTGCTTTGTCTTGGATGGTGAAATGCTTCTTGAGTGTTATTGCACTGCACTCATCCAGGCGAGTGGGGAGTTTTCCATCACACTCCTGACTTGTGCCTGTGGACAGGCCTTGGGGAGTCAGGTGGTGAGTTACTCATGACGTACTCCTGTAGTCACAGTCTCACTCTGCCATCATCTTTCCTTTCATTAAAGCCAAATGGTAGCAGAGTAAGACGCTCCTTCCAGATCTCCTCTGCTCCGCCTGTTCTTTTTCTTTCTTTTTTTCTGTCTCTTTTTCTTTCTCCCTATCCCCGGAGGCGAATCCTGGAGCAGCGGCAGTTGGGGGAAGCGAATCCCAGAACAGCGCATGGGCCGTGAGTCCCAGAGCAGCGCACGAACAGCGAGTCCGAGAGCAGTGATGGCAATGAGCCGCAGAGCAGTGCACAGGAAGCAAGTCCTGGAACAGTGCGGGCAGTGAGTCCTGGGCAGAGACCGGCCCTGAGGAGGCAATCCTAGGCCTTACCTTGGAGTGGCTGAGTGCTCGGACCGAGGACTGGGGCATGGAGTAGAGCGAGGATGAGTGTTGGATTGGGGTCTGGCACAGACAGTCAGACCATGTTGTGAGGCCCTGCACTGAGCTGCTGCTGCTACAATGTAATGTTTATTTGAAACTTTTTACCATATCGTAATGTCAATCCCTTAAGAGTATCTTATCTATAACTCATTTTTTAAACTATGTAAAGTAATGTAAATACTTTTTATTCCTCTTTTGTATCCAAGATTTGTGCCGAGGTACTGCACCTAAGATGGTGCCAAAAGAGGCAGACATTGTAAAATTTTTCACTGTATTTCTACAATGGAGCACATATGACAATAAAGAATATTCTATTCTATTCAGTATTTCTATGGTAAGTCCAGTTCAGTTTCTGGTTAATGGTAACATCCATGACATAAATAGTGTGGGATTCTGCAACTGAGATGCCATTCAATGTCAAGATTTCATAGAATCGCCACAGTGTGGAAACAGGCCATTTGGCCCAACAAGTCCACACCAACTCTCTGAAGAGCATCCCACCCAGACTCACCCCCCTACCCTATCCTTGCAGTTCCCATGGCTAATCCACCTAACCTACACATCCCTGGACACTACGGGCAATTTCGCATGGCCAATCCACATAACCTGCAGATCTTTGGACTGTAGGATGAAACCTATGCATACACTCACCTAAGGTAAGAATTGAACCCGGGTCCCTGGCGCTGTGAAGAGGCAGTGCTAACAACTGAGCCACCGGTTAGAATTTCTTTTGATGGAGATAGTCATTGCCTGGCCCTTGTATGTAATTAAAGCTACTTGCGACTTGCCAGCATAAACTTAGATACTTCAGCTCTTGCTGAATTTCAACATAGACAACTTCAGTCTCTGAGGAGTTGTGAATGGTGCTGAACATTGTGCAATCACCTGGGAACATCTTCACTTCCGACCTTATGGTGGAGGGAAGGTTATTGATGAAGCAGGTGAAGATGTTCGGACCTCGGACACTACCCTGAGGAACTCTTGCAGACATGTCCTGAAGCTAAACTGACTGACTTCCAACAAGCACTATTATTTTCCTTTGTGCCAGACATAACACTAACCACTAAAAGGCTTGCCCCTGGCCAACTAGCTTTTCTAGGTTTCCTTGATGTAACACTTGGTGAAATTGGGCCTTGATGTCAAGTTCAGTCACTCTCACAAATGTCAAATTTAGAACATCAAAAGAGGCAGATTGGTTGGTGAGTTGACTCTGAGGTGCTGCCATGGAGACAGTAACAGGGAAGTACAGTCTTCCTAAGCTCCCTGGTCATTCAGAAAAGGCACAAGGCTTGAACATATTCCTTTTATTTACAGAGAACAGGTCCTTAAATCTGAATGTACGTCCTTTGTAGCAAGTATAGCTCAGTGACCTTTTTCTCTTCTGTTTTGTCTTCTGTGCCAGTCCTGTTTCCAGATTGGCTTTACACTCTATAGGATTTTTCATCTTTGCTCCCATTCTTTATGCCTATAAAGGTTATCTTTTCAAATGCATGCTTCTTTATCTCTCCTAACTCTTCCACTGAATCGGAGCATATACCTCTTGTCTGTGATTCACCTTGGTGTGTTAAAGAAACTAATTAAATGTAAATTGTATTTTTGCAGATGATTATGGTGACCGATAACCAGGATGATCAAGAAAAATCAAGAATCCTACATATGTGTGCGAGCTGATTGCAGCGTGAGATGCTGATATTATCCAATCCAGTAAACCATAGAATGTTCGATCAGGCTATTAAAAAGCAGGCAGGACCCCACAATGTCCTTCAACAAGAAGGGCAGGGCAGCAGGTACATTGGGAAACCACAAGCTCAGCTCCCCCTCCAAGTCACAGACATCATTCTGACTTGGACATATACCAGCTACTCTTTCATCATCGGGGGATCAAAATCCTGCACTTTCTTCCTTAGCCGTACTGTGGGCCCACTTATACCATGTGAACTACAGTGGTTCAAGCAGATTACTCCTTAAGACTTTCTCAAGGGGTAGCCAGGGGTAGCTAGTGAATGCTGGCCTTAGTAATGATGGCAGCCTCCTGTAAATGACTTTAAAATGAAATTGTTGACTTTGAGAATAACTGATCGAATATAGCCAGTTAAGGAAGGTGGATTTTAACATAATACAGTGTGATTGACATTTATAGTACTTGAAATACTGCCAATTATTAACAGTCAGTTAGTCAGTCACATCCTCTGCATAAATGGCGTGATTTTAATTGGCCATCTTATGTTACTTTAGATTAATGATCCCTTCAAAAAACTCCATGCACCTGGGCCATGACTGTTGCCAAGGGATTGTCAATACCTATCAACATGAGAATCGCCTGTTATTGAACTTTCTGAAATCAAGTTTTCATTCTGTTGCTTACCGTGTGAAACCAGAACTTGACAATTGGAGCATTATAAAATTCATAAATCTTTCTTCCAAAGGGAATCATTCTATGTACAGTCGGTACTTCCTCTTCATTTTTCTTTCGAACTGATTCTGCATTCACACCGTCCAGCATTGCCTGAAGGTAACAGAAGATCACAGCTCTGAGACTCAGCCTTTGATAGTCCAGTTTTACAACTAACATCAACGACTGCAACTGAACATGTTGTAAGTGGTGGTCCCTTAAAGAATGAGCCAGTATGTGCTCCAGAGAAAATAGATGTGGACAATAGACTGACTCCTGCAATCAGTAAATAGATGATGAGCAATTTAGTAGCAATAGCCTCTGAATGCGCATGAGAGGTTTCAGTCCCCTCCTTTACCGAACATGACTTCAGCGGGAGCCATTCTCTTAGTGAAATGGTACACTTTGGGGAGAGGAATTTTTGCTGAGTTTCTGGGGTTGAATTTTGTGGTTTGCAGCAGACTGAGGGAGGTGAAACAGAAATTTCCACTTGTACCCGGTCCTGATTCATCCAGTCAAGCGTTGGATGACCAATTAGTAGCAGTCCAGCAGTTCATTCCGAATTAGAGGACAAATTCGGGGATTTGCCCCTGATGTGCCTGTCAGCTGGGATGTCACACAACAGTGAGGTAATACTGCAAACGGGAAGTGGGTCTATCATGTGACCATCCTCCCCTGCAAATACCCTGTGGCTAAGACTGAAGAGAGTGAGAGATGGAAGAGAAGGCCAATAGAATAGGATTCACACACAGAAAGCTCAAAACAAACATCACAACAAGACCTGACACGGTTTGTTCTCTTTGTTGGAAAAGATTTAAGGCAAATTAAAGACTGCAAATGCAACGAGATATTAAAAATTGGAAGTGGGTCATTGCTATAATCGTAAAAACATCCTCTTCTCAGAATCTCTTTTCATTTTTAAATTAGGCAAAAAGAAGTTTTAAAAAATGTAATTATAAAACATACCAACACCTTCTGCAACAGAATGGACTGGTAGATTCACCATGGTCACTGCATCTGGGCTTTTGCTGTCACCCTTGTGCAATCTTGATACAACTGACATAAAGCACTCTATAAACGTTCTCACATTGAATGCAGTAGGCAATGAAAACTCACGGACGATTGGGTTGGGTTGGCTCAATAGCTTTTACAGAATGGCTGACAGGCTTTAAATTTCCATATCTGCTCATCTTCTGTAATCAGGGAGACTGGCATGATGACAAACAACATCATCAATCTAAATTTTTGTCAGTGCAGGGGCCTGCGTGCCCAATTTCAGTAGGTAAACCCAGCATATGTTGCTATCAGAAAAGATTCAATGAAAATAAATTTAAGCACTTCACCAATATTTATGGGAGAACTTTAGCTTGTAGTGATTAATTGGATCCCTGTCTCAAAATCCAGGTACAGGACAGGAGCGGAGGGCAAATACTGGGCACTATTCCCCTTCTCCCACCCCAACCAAAAACAAGTTGCATTTGCACAGAACCTTTAATGTGGAAAATGACCAAAAACATTTCACAAGAGTATTGTCAGGTATTCTTTGATGTTGAGTCACACGAGGAGATCTTAAGATAGGTGATCAAAAGCATTGTCAAAATGGTAGGATTTAAGGAGATCCTTAAAGAACACCAGGAAGGCAAAGAGGTTGAGGGAGAGAATTCCAGAATTTACAGCCTCAGCAACTGAAAACAGATCTGCCAGTGGTCAGGAGATCAAAATTGGATTGTGCAGGGGACCAGGGGACACAGAGATTTCAGAGGCTTATAGGGTTGGAGAAGTTACAGAGATAGGGAGAGTCAAAGCCATGGAGTTATTTGAAAACAGAGATGGGCATTCAAAAATCAAAGTGCTGCTGTATCAGGAGCCAACAGGATTGAACCTGAGACCTGTTTAGAATGTTTGGTTCAGTTACTGACTGGGTACCTTTGCATAGCAATGGGGAAAAGCAGGGAAGTTGGACTAATTGACATCTCTTTTAAAGAGACAACAGAGGCACAGTGACCAAATGGTCTTCTTCAGTGCTGAATTATTCAATGTACTGTTCAGATCTTTTGGCTGAGAATTTATGGTGATGAGGTTGTTGATAAAGAAACATAAATCCATTTCTCAGTTATTGGGCTGGCTCATTTTACCCCATGGGTGCCTCCTCAGCCTACCTTATTGAAACAAGCCTCAGCATTTAAGTCATATCAGCCATGGTTCAGTGAGTGGCACCCTTCTCTTCGCCAGAAGTTTGGAGACTCAAACCTACTCCAGCATGTGAACACACTCCCACTGCGGTACTGGGAGAGTGCCGCGCTGTTGGAGGTGCAGTCTTTTGGATGAGACATTAAACCATGGCCCTTATCCTGTGAAAGGAATGTAAAAGGACAATTTTGGAGAATTCTCCTGCCTATTATTTATCTCTAAGTCATCATCACAAACCTAGTAATGATCATAATCAACAAAAACAAAGTTGGTGGAAAAGCTCAGCAGGTCTGGCAGCACCTGTGAAGGAAAAAACAGAGTTAATGTTTCAGGTCCGGTGACCCTTCCTTAGTTCTGAGGAACGTTAACTCTGTTTTATCCTCCACAGATGCTGCCAGACCTGCTGAGCTTTTCCAGCAACTTTGTTTTTGTTCCTGATTTACAGCATCCGCAGTTCTTTCGGTTTTTCTTTAGTAATGATCATAGTTTTCTTCTGGGGGAACCTATTGAGCCCAAATTAGAAGTCATATTTCCCGCATTACAATTGTTATTTCAATGCAAATGGTTTTAAATGGCTGTAAAGCATTTTGTTATGTCCTGGTATTGCAAAAGTCCTTTCTTTAATTTCTGTTTCACGCTGACAACGCAGCTTGAGTGTCTCTGGTGTTTGCTTACTGTGAACTCCATATCTTCCTCCTCCTTTTCTTTGACAGGTTTCTCTGGCTCTTCCACTTCCTTCCCCAGCAAGGTTGACTCTTGGTTGTGTGGCATATACGACATCTCATTCTTGTTCTTAAATTCCAGGCTGAGGATCGACGGAGGCAGCAAGATGCCCAGAATAACCTTGGGGGAAAATGGATGTAAAAAGTTGTTAGAACCTCACTTCAAGCTGAAAACCATTCATGAATCAGTTAAATAAGAATGGTGAAAATGAACTGAATCAAATGACTCACGCCCAGCAGAACAAAATTGTGTGACTAGTGTGAGATCTGTAAAGGAGACTGATAATATTGATTCATGCTTTTATATGCTAATTTATGTTAAAGGATTTAGACAAGTTAAAAATGAGAAAGATATGCAAGAAAGAAATACTAAATAGGCCATTTTAGCCACCACAAATACTGCAGAATGAGTCATTGCGTTAGGGAAGAAAAGTGAATGTTATAAATATATTCAGGTCATGGTTAACCAGCATGGGGCTGGATGAACACAGCAGGTCAAGCAGCATCATAGGAGCAGGAAAACTTGACGTTTCGGGCCTAAACCCTCGAAACGTCAAGTTTTCCTGCTCCTATGATGCTGCTTGACCTGCTGTGTTCATCCAGCCCCATGCTTGTTATCTCGGATTCTCCAGCATCTTCAGTACCTTTTATCTCAGGTCATGGTTAGATATTTTTTGGGAGATGGTGAGGATTGAGCAATAGGAATGAAAATCGGGGTGAATCGCATAAACACGAACAGAATAAGGGATGTATCATTGGACCCAAATAGTGATGGAATGGTAAGGTTTGCTTTGAGTCTTTAGATTAAAGCACTTCTTCACACAAAGGCTAGTTGAAATCTGAAACTTTTTCCTCAAATGTTGAAGTTAGAAATCTACTGAAAATTTCAAAGCTGAGATTAAAGGTTTTTGTAAAATGGAGAAAAATTTAGAGAGGGAATCCAAGAGATTGGCACCTAGGCAACTGAAGGCTTGGTGGCCAACTGTGGAGCAACAAAACAATAGGGATTCACAATAGACATAACAAGGTGGGGGCTGGATGAACACAGCAGGCCAAGCAGCATCATAGGAGCAGGAAAGCTTGACGTTTTGGGCCTAGACCCTTCAGGGATTCACAATGACGGAATTGGAAGAGCACAGAGGATCTTACAGAGATAGGGAGGAGGGGAAGTATGGATAAAGTTGGAAGGATGAGAATTTTAAAATTGGAGTAATACCAAAGTGGGAACCAGTGTATGTCAGCAAGCACAGGGGTGATGGGTGAATAGGATTTGGTGTGAGTTAGATATTGGCAACAGATATTTGGACTTGATCATTCCAACAGTCTATTTCTGCACTATAAAATTCTGAGCAATCCTCTGTATGGTAGTTCCCTGCACTGCACTGCATCACTTTGTCCTCACCTTCAGACTTGAGTTCTTGCGGATTCGGAGCCTCCCCATCCACATGTCAGTGAGTAGCATTTGGCTGCAGGTGTGAGCAATGAAGTCTCGGTGCTTAGCTGCTACAGCCAGCTGCAGGCAGGTTGAGTTACTCCAGTTCTTCAGCTCATAGGTCAGCAGCTTCATAGCCATCTGCTCCTCCTGCTTGTACGACTGGTCCAGGAGCTCGACAGCAAGCTGAGCAAACTCCCTACGCATGGAACAACTGCAGTCAGACCGAGCTGAGGTCTGATTCAAATCCACTTAATGCAAAGTTACATCTCATTTTTGTTTTCTCCTTGAGTATCAATCAGTCTCATCTCAGGTATCAACACCACCACACCCTCCATCCTTCTGGATTTACATTGCAGGCCATTCAGCCCCTCAATTTCCTGATCTACCAGTCAATTTGATAATACCTGACCTCTATCTTAACTCCACCCACCTGTCTTGATACTCTAATTCTTAATGTCCATCCCTGACAAACTCAGCTCTGACATTTCACTTGACCTCCACCTCCCCTACAGCTTCAAAACCTACCTGCAGCAAGTGCTTCTTCTGATTGCCCCTGAATATCCTCACTTGATTTTTAATGTGACTCATGACTACCAGAGGAAATAGTTTCCCTTCATCTACCTGATCAACTCTCTTAATTATCTTAACACCCCAGTTGTACCATCTCCTAATTTTTTATAATCAGGGGAATACAAACCAAGTCTACGTAGCCTATCCTTGTAATTTAGTCTGGTTTAATTGTGGTGAATCTGCAAGACAATCCATTACCATTCCTAAGGTGTGGTGCTCAGACTGTGTAGCATTGTACATGAAATGGTGTCAGATCAGGGTTTGGTATAACCCACTGAACATTCACCTCTTTAAATTCCAGTCCTCCATGAGATAAAGGCCAATGTTCAATTAACCTGTTTGAAACAATAGCCTTCACTCTTGTTGGTGCTGACTTGAACATTGCTCCAGATTAACAGGAGCCCTCTGTCACCCTGCCATCCTTTAATGTATGTTTCCTGGGTGATGGGCAAAGTCAGGTTATCATTTCCTTTACTGTCCATCTACCCACAGCCTTCCCCAACTACATTGTTGTCAACAACAACCCTGGGGGGCATAATGCTCTCACTGTTACCTCACTGACTGACACTTTCACACCCAGTTCCTCTGCCACCTCAGTCTGGGTGTTAAACCGACAGAAATATTAGCTGCTCCACTTCTTAGTGGCAGTAGTGGTGGGCTCAATTACATCTAAAATGCCCCACTCTCAATGGGGATGTCAGCAAAGTTAGCATGCAAGTATAGATAACATGGTCAGTGATATTGAGGCTTTGGAAAGGGTGTAGAAGGTGGCCACTAGAGAGATTCATGGCAACACAGATGGGTTAAAATAATTGTGACTCTACCCTTAACAGAAGCATAGATTTAATTGTAATTTGGTTTTATTCCACTTAAAAAGGTAAGCAAGGTCCACAGATTGACCTTAAGATATAGGAACAGTGTTGTTTGACTCCCTAAGGGAATCATGGGATCTGGGATGGGGAGTGCAATTTGATTTGAGTTCAAAGATCAGCCTTGATCCTATTGAATGGCAGAACAGACTCAAAGGGCTGTATGGTCACTCCAAGGTGTTCCTGCTTATGTTATTACTTTTTGTGCTTTCCTCTCTCTCTCCCTCTTTCTTTCTCTCTCACTCTCAAGTCTTTCTCTCCCCTTCTATTGCTTTCCCTCAGAAGGAAGGAGGAATGAACATAAAGGCGAAGCCTTGTGTACGTAGCCAGCCATGTTATGTGTTGCCACTTTGTGAAATAATCACAAACAAACCTGGAGTTATGGTTTAATTCTTGTGAGATATCATCAACCATGTCATTCTCTGAGGCCTCATGGGCCATGGCTTTGCAGAGCTTGCAAGCGACGAGAGCCTTGGCCATGGCTTCCTCGCCGTGCTGCCAGAAGAATAGCGCCATCTTCTGCCGCTTCATCAGGACAGCCCAGAGCATCAGCTCGTGGAAAGGGTAGGGGAAGTGATTGATCTCAGGGTCATCCAAGTCAATGTCCACATCTTCCTCCCTTTTTTTTGTTGTCTTCCTGCCTCTTCGCATGGGAGGCTCTTCCTGTTTATTTGACAAGAGAACATTCATCAGCAAAATACCGGCTTTACGGAATCACTGTGCTTGAGATGTCACACACTGTCAGTAGGGGCTGCCAACCCTCCAGAACTGCCAGGAATTGATGACATTGTTGGAAGAGATACCCTGGAGACTAATCATAAGGGTGTTAAAATAATTTGTTTTACTCTTGGTTTTTTTTGTTTATCAGCTCTGATACGGAAGTGTGTTTCTATAATGGGACTTGAGCACAATGAATCAGTGTCAGCCACACACTTTTGTTTTGGGTACACTCATTAGTGTTCCAACCTGTCCTTAGCTCTCATTTATGCCTCCAAGCAGCTGTAATGCACTGCAATGGGCATACCTTGTCTTTACCTTGGCCAATGTGCTAGATTAAGTGTGGGCATCATCAGCTCCCACTGGTGGTGATAGAGGACCTTTCAGTGCATCTTGCAAAATGATGGAAGAGGCAGATAATCCTTACCAGAGGACAATGACTCTCACAGCAGATACCAGCGGGATTTGTGACACATCCCCTTGGATAAGACCAGAACCTTACCAAGTGTCAAATCAGAGTTAGCAATGTTGTTTGGCCCAGAAAATGCTGCTGCTTGCAGTAGAAGCGACTGGTGCAACATTGCGTTCAACTGTGAGCAAGGGGAAGGACACTGAAGAAAGAAAAGGAGGGAAGGATAAAAGGCTAATTGACTGGCAGTCAAGATTCTTCCAAACAAGGCAAGGGGTGTGGGAAGGCAGCATATCATGAAGATTGACATTACAGATGCCCAATAGCAAGAATGTGAGGCAGGCAAATAGAGACAAACAGTCATGCCATGCAGGAAAATGCCCATCACAGAGTTGGCAACCCCGTTTCTCATCAAAGCTTGTTCGTCTGTAATAATACAATTCAAATATATTTCATTAACACAATTTAATGCATGCAATAACAATGAAGAATGCAGGAAATGCTCTGTGGAGAGGGAGGAAGACAGAGTCAACATTACCACAACCTTCCATCAGAACTGGAAAAGTTAGAAGTGAAGGTTTTGAAGATGGTCGGGACCTAGACAGCAGGAAGGTCCGACATAGGGTCACAAAAGGTCAAAGACACCAAACATCAACTTTGTTTTTCTCTCCACAGCTGCTGCCTGACCTGTTAAGTATTTCCTGCATTTTATGTTTCTATTTCAGATTTTCAGCACCCATAGTATTATGTTTTTCCAATAACCTAATAATATTTGGAGAAATATAATTTACAGGAGTTGGTCATTGTTTTGTGTGCTGTGTCCTGAAGGCCCACTGCTTCCTGCTGCTTTGTCCTGAGCTACTTGGTAGATTTTTGTCAGTGCTGACTTGCCATTACCTGAGGGAACGGAGCAAGGAGGCAGGTCCCAAGCTAACCTCAACCAGAGCTGGAATTGAACCTACACTATTGATGGTAACTCTGAATCACATGCTATTCATCTAGCTAACCGATCTAATGAGTCCGCATAACAAAAGGTTTATAAAATACTTGAACAGATTATCTACCTGTTGTAATGCAATATCTATTAGTAACACACAGACACATTCGTCAAACAGGACACTGTCAACATCCATATTGTCTGAAAGCAGTTCTCTGACATTCCCAGAATTTTCACTTCCAAAAACAAAACCAGTTTTGTTCCAATTTTAGAAAGATCTAATGGAAATCTGGGTCCACTTAGTATGTGTCACATATAACCAAGTATAAAATTTAATTTTATCTTACTTAATTTTACTACCGGACCTTAATGTTTACGAAAAGACAAGTAATAACAGATTCTTGACATAAGGGCGATATCTCCCAAACACTAACAACATGCAGTGAACTTGAAATTTATGATCAAGGCATTCTTCTAAATAATGCAGTTATCAAAACCACAACTGACAAGACTTGATAAACAAAAATTCACCACAAAGAAATGAAGAAATTAAAGATTGATAGTAGAAGACACAGTGACTAAAACATCAGTAACATGGAAACAGCACTGGGACAGATGCAGATCATAAAGCAGCAATGAAAAAGAGAGGGAGGTTTCAGAGACATTAAGGGAACCCAGAAGGAAACAATGTTATACCCAGTACATCTCACCACACCAAAAAATACTGATAACTCAGTAATGACCGAGATGTTACAAACTCTTTTTTCTCAGGCTGTATGTTCCATATTCTCTAATGTGTGGTTTGTTTATAGAAAAGGGGTTGGGATAGTCAACAATTAAAATCAAAGTAAAATTAATTTCAAAATTTGATCCTGGTCAGATTATTAGATGGGTGAAACTACATGTCAATACTCTTGAATGCATACTTGTGCAGATATCTTAATATCTTTATATCTTAAAAACCCAAAATAAACATTTCATGTATGAGACTGTCCTTGTTGCTTTAAAGAGTGAGTCTTAGAGTCAGGTTGAACATTTAATTCAAAAACTTGAGGCAAAGAGGGAAAATTATCATTATCTCAAATTTGCTGACGCTTGTAAGTAAGGGTTATTGCTTCAGTGCCACACAGTCAGGCATATTCATATTTTTATAGCATGTGCCTTGCAAAATTTACTGACATCCCTTGATGAGATACCATCTCAGCTATCATGCTGATGTGTGATATTGGGACTTGTCCATTAGTGAATATCCAAACCCCTCTTGTATAAAACAAGTTGACCTCCTTGAATAAAGAAATAAATGTTGATGGTGTTAATGTACCTCCATTCCCAGCAGTTTCAGAACCTTGGGCTGCAAGAAATCAATAAGAAAAGTGAAGATTTAAAATAAACACAAAGCAACTTTATCTTTCACGTATTGACCACATGTTGATATATTCACAATCCAACAGTTAATGGCAATAAATTGGCACTTTCACCAGTTCAGTAAGAATGAGCTTTAGTTAAAGCGGCACAGAAGGAGGTCATTGGGCCCACTGTTCCTATGTTGGCTCTCTAAAAGAGCTATTCAGTTAGTCTCAGTCTTCACTGCTCTTACACATAGCACTACAATTTTATTTCCTTTTCAAGTATTTATTCAATTGTCTTTGAGGGTTACTGTTGAATCTGCTTCTTCTATCCTTGCAGTCAACACATCCAAATCATAGCTACTCCCTATCATTAAATAAAAAGGTTTCTTCATTTCCTTCAGTGCTTTCTATCATGTAATGTTATTCTGTGTTTTACAGGATTCAACATTCTCTTTGACTGCTGCACTTGTGAATTAGAATCAGGTTTAAGCATATATCAAATGAAACTGATAGATCTTAGAAAGTCCCAGGCCATGAGTGACATCTAATTCCAAAGTCTTTCTGGCAATGTAAAGTGGTAATTGATAATTTGGTTTGGAAGTCCTGACATAAATTAGGATGGGGTGAATTACTGGGCCTTGAAGTTCTTGACTCTAGTGTTCTTCATCTGGTTCTGAAGCTATTCGGCAATCATGGCTGAAAATATATTCATAACTTCATATTACTGCAGTAATCTCTTTTTAAAGGGTATGAGTAATCTTTCTTTCTCCTCCTTTAATTAGACAAAGGGCTTGACCCTACATTTATTTTCCAATTCACAGTGACTCACAATGTTGTTTCACTTTAAGGTTATTGATAAAGTGGGGACAATATATCCACTTACTGTCAACAGTTCCATCATATCAATGTTTCCCTGTTTGAGCACATGAACTTGCCCATACCTCTACTGCCCTCTCCCTCAGTCCCTCTCCCTGCTGCTGTAGCATTTGTCTCATGGCCTTGCTTCCCACCATTACTTTCTGACATGCCCCAGCATTGTTTTCATAACTTGCTTCCCACTTTGCCTTGTGTGGCATTATTTACTGCCCCTGCTGCACCTGACATTGCCTCCTGTTCTTAGGTTAGTCCCCAGGGTCTGAACTTCCGCTGCTTTCTTTTCTTGACCTATATTAGGCCTATTTTTGTGTGAATTGTGGTTTCCTAGTGATATAAAAAATATCCAGATGATCTCACAATTTTAACAGACAACTCTGGTTATCTGATAACAGGAATTTGTTCAAACATTGGTGGTATAGTGGACAGCGAAGAACGTTATCTAAGATTACAAAGAGATCTTGATCAATTGGGTCAATAGGCTAAGGAGTAGACTTTAACTTGGATAAATGCGAGACATTGCATTTTGGTAAAACAAACAAGGGCAGGACCTATACAATTAATAGCAGGGCCCTGGGTAGTGTTGTAGAAGAGAGGCGTTCAGGTACATAAATCTTTGAAATTTACGTCACTGGTAGACAGGGTGATTAAGAAAGCATTTAGCACGATTGCTCAAACCTTTGAGTACAGGAGTTGGGACGTCATATTGAGGTTGTATAGAATGCTGGCGAGGCCTCTTCTGGAGTACTATGGGCAGTTTTGGCCACCCTGCTATAGGAAAGATATTTTTAAATTGGAGAGGGTTCAGAAAATACTTACCAGAATGTTGCTGGGAATGGAGGGTTTGAGTTATAGGGAAAGGCTGGATAGGATGGGACTTTTTTCACTGGAACGTAGGAGGTTGAGAGGTGACCTTATAATGGCTTATAAAATCAGTGCAGGTATAAATAAGGTGAATAGCAAGGGTTGTTTCCCTAGGGTGCGGGTGTTCAAAACTAGGGGGCATATTTTTAAGGTGACAGGAGAAAGTTTTAAAAAGTACATGAGGGGTGATTTTTTGTTTACACACAGGGTGGTTCGTGCTTGGAATGAACTGCCAGAGGAAATGGTGGATGCAGGCACAGTTGCAACGTTTGAGAGATGTTTGGATAAGTACATGAATAGGAAAGATTTGGATGGATCTGGGCTAAATGCAGGCAAGTGGGACTAGCTCAGTTTGGGAACATGGTTGGCGTCGACTGGTTGGACCGAAGGGCCTGTTTCCATGCTGTATGACTCTATTACTCCTGGCTCTCATTCTGAACTTGCACTGAAATTCAGGGCTCCAACTAGTGGTCAACAATTCTCAATACAGGTAGTCTTCAGACTTTTGCTGTTACCTGCACCAGCTATGTCTGCCATCAGATGAAGCCTGGCCAGTGTAAAATTTCTGCATTACCGTAGGTGATTGGAATTTTAAAAGACTTTTTCTAATATTTAGCGAGGTATTTTCTTTTGCAAGTTATTTCAGCTAGGAATGAACAGTGATTCACATGTTTGGTATGGTATTTCAGGTTGTACATTGGTTTTTCTGGGCGAGGAAATATTTGAAGTATCCTAACTCCATCTTCAGAACTGATTCCTATGGAAACCTGTGATTCACTTAAAACTTTGATTTTCAAGGATAGGACAACAACTTTAAGTGAGGATTCCCTATATCCCAGTTCAGTTTTATAGAAACAAATCACCAGCTTTCACTCGCAGAAGAATAGAATGGAGAAGTTTAAAGTTATGTTAAACTTGTATGGAACCATTGTTAGACCATGCTTGGAGTACTGTCCTCAATTTTGCCAAGTCACAAAAGGGTAATAGGGTCACCAGAGAAGGCACAAACAAAATCAACACCAGAACTGTTAAGTCATCACTATCAGAGATATTTGAAAGCCTTGTAGAAATGAGAAAGGCAAGGGGCGAAATGATACATCTAAAATAATGGCGAGGTTTGGTACGGTAGATGTGGCTATTTCCATTTGCCAAACTAGAAGACATCAGCATGAGATAGTCACCAATAAATCCAATTGGCAATTCAGCAAAAAACTTCTTCACCTGGAGAGTAGTGAGTATCTGGGGCTCATTACCACAGGGAGTGATCGAGGTGAATAACAGCATTTGCCCGAGGAAAAGGCACGCTGTCAAAGCTTTTCACCTTGTATTCATCAGGACAAATATAAGAACACAAAGTTTCAAGGAGCACAGCAATTTATACCATACAAGAAAAAGGTGCTGATTGCGTGGCAAGTTGATTCTGATTCTCTGTTTGTAATTTTCCTTTTTGTTTCAGCAAAGCTCCAGTTCTGTAAAACCAGGTGATTATTTGAATAGCATTGATCTCTTTTTGGGGAAATTAGAGAAACATACGAGGGATACAGAGAAAGAATATGCTATTGAGATGAGATGGAGTGGGAGGAGGCATGTGTGGAGCAGACCAATTGGGTTGAATGACTGTTTTTGGGCTGTAATTCCTATTTAATATTATGTAGTTATGCATTATTTGAAATCTTGCATGTATTATAAAAATGTGTAGTTCGTTTCACAATGCAGCCTTGCTTCTAAGTTCCTCCTATTATGTGTGAGCCTAGATCAGGTATTACATGCGACAGGAAAGGTGAAAGCTCACAAGTCAAAAACCTGGTGTTATACTGTCACCTGCAGGTGGATGTGATACTGCAGCAGGGATTCTTTTCCAGCCAGTTGTGATTCATTTTAGAATCATAGAATCCCTGCAGTGTGGAAGCAGGCCATTCAGCCCATCGGGTCCACACCAACCCTCCAAAGAACATGCTACCCAGACCCACCGCCCTACCCTATCTCTGTAATCCTGCATTTCCGATGGCCAATCCACCTAACCTGCACATCTTTGTACTGTGGGAGGAAACTGGAGCACCTGGAGGAAACCCACGCAGACACGGGGAGAATGTGCAAACTCCACACAGTCGCCTGAGGGTGGAATTGAACCTGGGTCCCTGGTGCTGTGAGGCACCAATGCCAACATTTTAGCATTTTGCACTTCACTCTTGACAGTTTCAAAACTATCTCTGTGAAGCTAAACAACATCGCTGGAAAATGTGTTAGATTAATGATATTGATCTGGAGTGAAGGCTTCATTCTAATTTGCAGATCATTGACCAGAGACATTACCTTAGTTTCTGCCAGATCAGCAACTTCCAGCATTTTTGGTTTTTAATTCAGATGTGGTATTTGGTTACTCACTGAGGGACATCACTTCATTGCCTGCTCCTGAATGCCCTTCAGGAAGTGATGATGAGCAACATTCTTAACAGTTGAATGGTTGAATAACAAGGTGTAGAGCTGGATGAACACAGCAGGCCAAGCAGCATCATAGGAGCAGGAAAGCTGACGTTTCGGGTCTTGTCCCTTCTTCAGAAATGGGAAGGGACCCATTTCTGAAGAAGGGTCTAGGCCGAAACATCAGCTTTCCTGCTCCTCTGATGCTGCTTGGCCTGCTGT
>JAHRHZ010000024.1:19610072-19692343 GCA_024137785.1 Ginglymostoma cirratum
TGATGCTGCTTGGCCTGCTGTGTTCATCCAGCTCTACACCTTGTTATCTCAGATTCTCCAGCATCTGCAGTTCCTACTATCTCTGAATGGTTGAATAGTCTATTTTAGAAGGCAGTCAAGAGTCAACCAAATTGCTGTGGGTCTGGAGTCACATATAGATCAGACGGGTCTCCAGACAGGGTAAAGATGGCTGATTTGCCTCCTGTTGGAGATTTGTGAACTTGAAGGCAGTTTTCAACAATTGACCACAGTTTCATCATTACTTTTTCCCCTTCCAGAATTATTTAACTAATTAATCCAGCTGCTGTGAAGGTGGGATTTGAACTCATCCCTCCAGATAAGCAGCCCACTATGATTTAACCACTATGCTATTGTTGCTACACAATAAAAATGGCAGATGGAGCCAATAAGTTTTCATTAATGTAAGAGTCCCATTTAATAAATATAATGTACAATAGACTAAATTATGAACACACTATCAAAACACACATTGGAAATGGTAAAGTTGTAGCCCATCCGTTGCAATATTTGTAATTTGTAGTCAGTGATAAACTGTGGGTGGAGGAAGTGGGAAACTCCTGTGTCTTATAGTCACCCCAGTACCTATATCAAATCTTTAGCCTTCACAAATGGCCTCACTCTATCACATTGCTGCTTCCGATCCGATAACATCCAAGACATGAATGCCCATGGTGGTCCCAATTGAGACTCTTAAATGGGTAATTAGTGAGCATTTAAATAGCTCACCAGCCATTGTCAGTGGCATCCTGGTTGTGGGTTTGCTGCTGCATAGCAGGCATGACAGTAAATCTGACAGGACAGCTGCCATCACCCAGGTAGCTGGGCTGGGCTGGGCTGGGTGGCACGGCATTAGGTATTGGGCCCATCCCTTAACTCAAAAGCTCACAGTGCCTCATTGAACAACCTGGCATTGGAAAGAATGGTTGGGTGGTGAGGGAGATTCTATTGACAGCCACCCCTTGCTGATCCAGCCATCCACAAACACCTATCTCACGAGTACCCTCCTGCATTTACTTACCAGTGCGCAGGATCACCTTTTTATTCTGGGCTCTGGTTTGTGCATTTCCTGCAGCAGCCTCTGCATCTCAGTAATAGTAGGAACTGCAGATGCTGGAGAATCTGATACAACAAGGTGTAGAGCTGGATGAACACAGCAGGCCAAGCAGCATCAGAAGAGCAGGAAAGCTGACGTTTCGGGTTTCTGAAGAAGGGTCTAGAGCCGAAGCGTCAGCTTTCCTGCTCCTCTGATGCTGCTTGGCCTGCTGTGTTCATCCAGCTCTAAACCTCGTTGTTGCAGTTTACAGTAGTTGGGATCTCCATAGCCAGGGCTCCTGACCCTGGGAAAAAGCCTACTGGTGGTCTCACCTCAGCCTGATATGTTCATGGTCCAGCAGGTTTTCCCCCAGGGATACTCATTTGTTGGTCTGTTACCAATGGGTGAGATTTGGCCTTGTGTCAACTGGGATTAGGAAGGGGCAGCTGATGACGGGACAACTTTGGCATTCCAGTGATGATCTAAATTCCGAACTGTGTAAAGTTTTCTTATCTGCTTATGGTTGGTCCTGTGCAAGGCTTTAGATTACTAGATACAGTATCATGGAAAATGCAACTGTTGGGAATAATGGAAAGATGTTTGTGGACTGAATAAACTTGCACAGGATGCTAATATGCAATGATCTCAAGCAAACACAAATTGCAGATGAGGACTCACAAGACAAGGGACCCACATCTTCAGGTTGTACCTAACATAAAATTAAAGACGTCTCTAAGGGTATGGAGACCTGAAGCTAATTCTGAAACGCTGCTTCAAAAACCTTTGGAGACTTCTTAAATTTTCTTGAGTTCTTCTTTTGAATCCTTCTTTAGTTAAGAGGACATAATTAATCATTTTACTTAATAGATCTTCCTCAATTATTTGACTCATCCCTTAGAACTTCTGGTATGGATACTTATATATCTACCTGGTCAAGCATGACATGACATACCTCTGGTGCAGGTGAGATCTGAACCCAGATCTTCCAGCCCAGAGTTAGGAACACTACCACTGAATCTTGTTGCCTATGCCAACAGCATTTCAAACTGAATATCAAAGACAAGCCAAGTATTCAGGCCAATTAGGTTAGAGAGATGTGAAGGAAACAAAAGTGGGCTGGGGAAGGGAAGAAGGTGAATTGGGAAATGACAGAGAGTGGGAGAGGGAGGGATAGGAGCAGGAAGAGGGGAGTGAGGATCACACAGAGTCCAGAGAGGGATATAGACAGGTTAAGCGAGTGGGCAAGTTAGGACAGATGGAATACACTGTTGGAAAATGTGACTTTGACAGGAAGATGAGAGGAGTTGAATATTATTTATATGGAGAAAATCTGCAGAAAACAATGGAACAGAAGGATTTGGGAGCCATTGTGCTTAAATCTCAAAAAGCTAGCCTTCAATCTCCACATGTTATAGGGAAGGCAAAAGGTATGTTTGCCTTTACTGTAAAACAAATGAAATATAAAAATAGAGAAGTTGTGCTAATACACTGCAAGGCCCTTGTAAGACCAATCTTGGAATACTGTGGACAGGTTTGGGTCCCTGAGGAAAGATATATTGGTATTGGAGATAGTTCAGAGAAAATCACCAGGCCAATCCTAGGAATGGAGGGACTTTCTTAGAATGATTATACAATGTTATTGAAACCTGCAAGATTCTGACGGAACTTGGCAGGGTAGATGTGGATGGTTTGCTTCCTCTTGAAGGGGAGTCTAGAACATAATAACGATGAGGAGGAATTTTTTCTTTCAGAGGGTTGTAGAGACTTGGTCATTAAGTATTTTCAAGACTGAGATAGTCGGATTTTTAATCAGTGAGAGAATGAAAGGTTATGGGGAAAAGGAATAAAGTCGAGGATTATTGGATCTGCAATGATCTCATTGAATGGTGGAGAAAACTAAATGAGCTGAATGGCCTACTTGTGCTCTTACATCTTAAGGTCTTAAGACAGAGAGGAAGCAAGAGAGTGCAGAGGGAGAAAGAGTTGAAGGTGGAAGTGAGATGGAGGGGCAGAGGGAGCAGGTGGGAATTGGGGAGGGAGGGTACGGAAACAGAAAGAAGGGTATAAGGTAGTGGTCTAGCTGGACAGAGGGGGAGAGGGGTGAAGGGAAAAGGGTGAAGAGCAGGCAAGAAGAGAAGAAGACGCGTGAGGAGGAAAAGTGGGGAAAAGGAGAAGGCAGATGAATTGCAATGGAAGGAATTCAGAGGAAGGGGGAGAGAGGTGGGAGCGGGAGAGGGAGGAAGATGGGAAGATAGTTGGAGGAGGAACAAAGGGAGAGGGAATACGGGATTAAAAGAAGATGGAGCACATAGGATATGAGGATTGGAGGGAGAAATAGAGATTCAGAGGTGGGATGAGGAGAGGAGACAGTGGGGGAGAAAGAGAGATGTTTGGAGGAAAGTGGATGGGCTGCAGTTGGGAGAGGAAGATTGAGATACAGGGATATGGGTTGTCCAATACAAAATTCCAGAACAATGCTGTGAGAAAAGGCTGGTGCATATTCAGAAGGGGTCAGAGTGCCAACTGGGAAAATAGTGGGTTTAGCAGTTAATGGCATCTTAAAGAAACAGAGAACCAAATGACCTGTAGTTTAATATCAGGGAGATACCTCTCTGCACTCAATGGATTCACTCAGTTCTATAGCAGTATCCATTCTGCATTATCAGCTGGTGGGTGATTAGCAATATTGCATATTTATCAATGGTGACCAAAGGGATATTAGTGAAGGTTACAAATATCAAACACAAATAACCCTACAGCAGTAACACATACCGCAGGTAAATACTGACAGTTCAGAATCAAGTTTTCCCATTGGCAAAGTTTTAGAGGTCTGTGGAAGAGCTACACGCATGAATATCATTTCAATGTAACTTTGTAGATTTCTTTGATTTATCATGGGAACAACAATGTTCAAACACAGCTGAAAAGTGGCCAGTAACATTAGGATCGCATAACTGCCAAACTGATGAAAGAGAATTGACCAAATATCCTCTGATTTTCAGCGGCATTACCATCACTGAATCCCCCTCAATCAAAATTCTGGGGTTACCATTGACCGGAAACTGAACTGAATTAGCCCTGTGAATATTGTGCCTACAAAACTGGGTCAGAAGCTAGGAATCCTGCAGTGAATTAATCACTTCCTGACTCTTTAAGTCTCTGTCCATCATCTATAAGGCACAAGTCAGGACTGTAATGAAATACACATCACTTGCCTGGATGAGTGCAGCTCCATCAACACTCAAGAAGCTCAACACCATCCAGGACAAAGCAATTAACTTAATTGGCACCAGATCCACCACTGTGAACATTTATTTCCTCTAATGACCACAGGGAATGCCATCTACAGGATGCATCACAACACCTTCCAAACTGGCCACCTCTACCACCTAGATGGATAACGGCATCAGGAGCACAGGAATACCACCCCCTGCAATTTCTTCTCCAAGTTACATAGCATTTGACATGAAACGTTTTACCATTCCTTCACTGTCACTGGGTCAAAATCTTGGAACTCCCTTCTAACAGTATTGTGGACGTTGATACACCAAATGGCCTGTAGTGGTTCAAGAAGACAGATCATCCACCACCTTCTCCAAGGTAATTAGGGATCGGCAATAAATACTGGCCTTGACAGTGAAATGTACATTCCACCCATCAATAGATAAGTGTAAAATAACAGAAGTAATGTCAAAGTCTCCTGGTTGCTACAAACAGCTTGAGTTTCTTTTAAAAATATAAATTACTCACCCTTTTTGGACCAAACAAGTTGTGGTACAGGGTTCGAAATCTTTTCCGAGTGTAATTGCAACGATATGCGCCTCCCATCAGGTTTTCAATCACCAATCCAATGTCAATTAAACTTATCCTGTAGTCCGGAGGGAGATTCCCCTATGGAAAACCGAAAGAACTTGTCTATTTAGGCAGAGAATTTGTATACTTAGAAACCACCAGGAGTGCAGCAGACACAAGCTAATGAATTGTTATTTAAATTCAACTGATGAGTTTAAAACGAATGAACGTTGTTAATGTGAAATGCATGCAATGGATTTTCACACAACCTATGCGTAAACTCTAGTTTAATAACAAATGTATTTTGAATGCTAAGCAGATTTTAAGCCATTCACCTGAAAATAGATCCAGCTGAAAGCTTGATATTCCCGCTGGAGAGAACAAATAAGTTTAAATAAGTAACTGGTATATTTTATAGCACAAAAATCTGCCTTCAATGATGATGGTATCAGAAGAATGAATTGGTATAAGTGTTTGACAGGGCTATTCTCTGGCAATGGAGCTGTCGCCTTAACCAGTTTCTAAGAACATCTTTCTGCAGCAATACCTGTCTGTGGATTGCTTCTATTCAGTAAAATAGTGTTGATCAGGCGTGTTAAAAACATTGTCATTCTGTGATTTATGTGCAATGCACCCTTGACAGCTTTTTGGTTTTCAGCAGTGCCTTCAGGACATTAATTTGGAAAGCTGAAACAGTTGTTAATGCTAAAATATTGAATCAATTTCCAGTGACAGGGCTTTTAATTCTGTTGTTCATTTATCATCCTCATTCAATTATGACAAGCTTGTCTGCAATGTTTCTTACAGGTCTTGTAAAGTAGCCCGTGTATCACACTGCTGGAAGCTTCCTGTACTGGCGTTATGTGTTCTGGCTTTAAAGCACTGCTCTTCACACTAATATAAAACATAATGAAGGCAAATACAGATCAAAGTACATTTCCATATCCTAACTTGAATTAAGCTCTGTTCACTGGTCATTCCTGTGCTCACTAACGTATACTGGCTCCTAATCTGGCAATGCCTTCATTAGAATAAATCCTAACTTTGTTTTCAAATCTCTCCGTGGCCTCCTTGCCCCTCCCTATCTCCTTTATTGCTTCCAGTGCTACATACCTCTGAGACCTCTATCTCCTCTAATTGTGGCCTGAATGTAATGGTGCTTTTCATATTTCCACCATTTGTAACCAAAATGACAAGCTTCAGAATTTCCTCCATAAACCTCAACAACTATCTTTCTCTCCTCCTTTACAATGCTCATTAAAGCCACCCACGCCCAGAGAGTGATGGAGAAAAACCATATTATTGGAATTGCCTTCAGCCCTTTGTGGAATGTACATTAAGTCCAATAATATTTTAAACGGAAGTTTGTTTTATTTTCCACTGCTACAGGCATTCTCAATTTGTAAGCAATTTGTTTAACAAGTCAGACAGTTGACCTTTCACCCTCTCCTCTATGCACTGTGCAGTTTCATAAAATCATTTTGACATAAGGGTTACAGTAATGAAATTATTGAAATATGAACCAGTATGCTCAACCATTGAATCACTGTGAAAGTCGCTCCATGCTCAAACTAACTGGAATCTATCTTAAGTAACAGATGTTGAGACATTTTTTTTGAGCAGTTATTTTGTAGGCTAGGCCGCTGAGGTTAAATAGTCAAATACAATGGTGCGGTTCAGTAGCACTTCTGCCTTTGAATCAGACTGTTGATTCAAGTCCCACCCAGGAGATTCAAGCACAAAATCCAGGCTGACTCACCCAGTGCAGGACTTGGGCAGTGCTGTGTTAACAGCAGCTGGTGTTTCTGATTGAGATGTTAACTATGATGTTGACTCCCCTCAGCGGTAGAAGTAAAAGATCTCATGGTATTATTCCAAAGAAGGGAGTTTTTCCCTTGTGTCCTGTCCACTGTGTATCCCTCAACCAATGTCTTTTGAAAGACAGATTACATGTGCATTATAAAATTGATGTTTGTGAGAGCTTGCTCTGCACAAATTGGCTGACATAGCCATTATGATAGCGACTACTCTTCAGAAAGTAGTTAATTGGCTGAAAAGCTCTTTGGAACGTCCTGAGGTTGTGGAAGCTGCTTTACACATGCAAACCTTTCCTCAAGAGATAGAGGTTGCACCTTAAATAGGCTGAAGATCAAATAGAAACCTAGGAATTTATAAATATCTGTGAGCACATACTTTACCCAATTAATATTTGCACTTTAGCAATCATCATAACAACAAACATTTAAAGAGCAGATGTAACCACATGCTGTTTTCTGATTTTCTTGCTGTTGTTTGCCAACAGGAATAGTTTACAGAATGGGCACACTTTCTAACGAATCCATCAAACTGACACCAGTATCATTGAGGGTAACCATAGCACCTCTGCTGTATGAACAATATGAACAGAAAATGATGAAAGATGAACATAAAACAATGCTGGTTCCACAATTACGTGATCAACCCTTCCTTCTGTGATCTGAATACCTACCAGACATCACTTTTCCCGTCAACCTCAGGTCTGAAATATCTCATGATTGCTGTGTGTCCAGTGACCCGATTGAAGGGCAGTAGACTTCACTAGAGGATACATCTATTAAAAAAGTGGGTCGGACTTTGCAGTTTGTGGATGAGGGAGGTCGAGTGGGAAATGAGTGACTCGCTCACTCCTGTCTCTGCCGTCTTGGCTTGGCGAATCAATCAACAGACATCGAATTAGCAGCCACCCAATGGTAAGATGGTCAACTAGTCTTGGGGGTAAGGGGTGGTAGGCAGCTCCAGATCGATTGTAGGGTCTAGGCAAGGATGTCAGGTAGAGGACGGATCAAGCCATAGACCAAAAGTTGGTAATGACTATGAACTTAAGGTCTCCTTGCCCTTTTACTGACTCCTTATTTGTTATGGAAAAATAAAGAGAAGTGAATGAATAAAGACTGTTAACCTCTACCTGCTGCCACCTTCCCCAGTTGGATCCACTGCTTTCTAAGTAAGTGCTTTTTGATAGCACTGCTGTGCCTGTTCCATCACATTTATGGATTTGAGAGTAGACTGAGGTGCTAGTAACAGCTGAATCTATAAAAAGCTCAACAGTTTGTTGTGTTTATTGGCAGGTGAACTTTCAATTTTGGCACTTGCTCACCTTCTGTAAGGCTGTATTTTATCTAAGTGCAGGGTTGGGCCAGGAAGAGGTGATCGCAGTCCGCCTGATTTGTGGCTGTAACATCAAGCCCAGCATTGTACAGTTATACTGGATTCACCTTTGAGCTATTTAGGAAACAGAGGTAAAAATACCTTAATATTTATTAAAGAGAAAGGGTGATTTTTACCTTCTCTCTTGCCATGGGAAGTGTAAGACAACATTGAATAAACTACAACTTGTTCACAAGTAGATTGTAACTGACTTTCACTGAGGATGTGACCATGTGGTCAGTCAAGTTGTTGCTTCTGAATCATAAGCTGGAGGACCAGTTGCTGTGCGGAAACTTTGGGCAACGTTGGAGAAGGTAATGGTTATGAAAGTGTTAATCTTGGAGACTGCTTTAAGGCCGACCCAAACTGATGATGTCATAAGTACTTGGGTGGGGAAGGCAGAACACGTCAAGATATTGCAGGGTGAAGACCTATGTCCAGAAATCTCCCAATGATCTAAGTGAAGTGTGTAACCTGATTGCTATTATGTAATAAATTACATTTTGATTATGAAAAGAGTCTCGTCATAGTTTATAGAATCATATAGTACAGAAGAAGCCCTTTGGCTCGTTGGGTCTGTACTGTCAAAATATACACTTACCTATACTAGTTCCACCTTCCCCCAATAGCCCCATTGCCTTGAATGTCGCGCTCAAATGCTCATCCAAAGTTATTTTTAAAGGTTGTGAGGTTTTCTGCCTCACATACTTTCCTAGGCAGTACATTCCAGATTCCCTCCATCCTCTGGGTGAATAGGTTTTTCCTCAAATTCCCTCTAAACTTTCTGCTTTTCACACATTAAAATTATGCCCCCTTGTTATTGTCCCTTCAACAAAGGGGAACATCTGCGTTCTGTTCACCCTGTCCGTACCTCTCATAATTATACATAAGGCAATCAGGCCCTCCCTCAACATTCTCTGCCGTATAGAAAACAACCTGAGCTTATCCAGCCTCCCTTCGTAGCTAAACCATCCTGGTGAATCTTCTCTGCACTCTTTCCGGTGCAACCACGTTCTTCCTATACTACAATGAACTGCACACAATACTCCAGCTGTGGCTTAACCAAAGACCCAGTTGAGACTCACAAACAGTTTTCCTTTACCACTGCAAAACACAAAATTCCTTTATCCCATTTAAAGAAAGAGGACAGTGGCAGCAAACTACTCCAATCTCATGTGATAATGATTGGCATCACAGCAGACAACATGGTAGCAGCAGTGGGTATTGGTGTTAGTTGCCACAAGGCAACAACGGGGAGCAATCCACTGAGCCCAGGCACAGTACTCGGCACTTACAGTTTTCAAGACGTTATACCTTTAAGAAAGCTCATACAGACAGTCAGTAGCTGCAGTAGGTCTACAGGCAAATAGTCTGCAGAGAATTTGTGGGATAATCAACAAGGAGAAACAATACTAAATGCTATACCCAGGATTAGCCACGATGGCGTAAGAAACTTCTTTCACTTGGTTAAAATGAACCAAGAAACCAAAAGCAAACTCAAACATATTCAACAAGAACCAAAGGCTAACCAAGAATGTGCTACCATTCACCAATATTACTTCGGGTGGCCAGACCAAACATCCAGTGCGTTTACTGAAAACACACAGTTTGGGCACCGACAGCATTTCACAATCATAGATGCTTTACTCGTGTATGACAGAAGACTAGTCATTCCAGCTTCTTTCCAGGAAGATATCCATGAAAGGATGCACCAAGGAACTTCGGGATTGTCAGGTTTACAGCTTAGTTAGCAGTGTGTGGGGATGACATGCTCTTCAGGAGTGGAAAACAGTCCCATCATCACTGAAGAAATTCTGATGACAGAAGTCAGCAAGAAAACGAGGATAAGAGACAACAAGGTGTAGAGCTGGACGAACACAGCAGGCCAAGCAGCATCATAGGAGCAGGAAAGCTGGCGTTTTGGGCCTAGACCTTTCTTCAGGAATGGGGGAGGGGAAGGAGGTTCTGAAATAAATAGGGGGAGAAGGGGAGGTGGATAGATGTTGGATAGAGGAGAAGATAAGTGAAGAGGAGACAGACTGGTCAAAATGGCGGGGATGGAGCCAGTAAAGGTGAGTGTAGGTGGGGAGGTAGGGAGGAGATAGGTTGGTCCAGGGAGGATGGACAGGGCAAGGGGGCAGGTTGAGGTTAGTAGGTAGGAGATGGGGGTGGGGCTTGAGGTGGGAGGAGGGGATAGGTGGGAGGAAGGACAGGTTAGGGAGGCGGGAACGAGCTGGGCTGGTTTTGGGATGCAGTAGGTGGAGGGGAGATTTTGAAGTTTGTGAAGTCCACATTGATACCATTAGGCTGCAGGGTTCCCAAGCGGAATATGATTTGCTGTTCCTGCAACCTTCGGGTAGCATCGTTGTGGCACTGCAGGAGGCCCAGGATGGACATGTCGTCTGAGGAATGGGAGGGGGAGTTGAAATGGTTCACGACGGGGAGATGCAGTTGTTTAGTGCGAACCAAGGGTAGGTGTTCTGCAAAGCGGTCCCCAAGCCTCCGCTTGGTTTCCCCGATGTACAGGAGGCCACAACGGGAACAGTGGATGCAATATACCTCATTAGCAGATGTGCAGGTGAACATCTGCTTGAAGTGGAAAGTCTTCTTGGGGCCTGGGATGGGGGTGAGGGGGGAGGTGTAGGGGCAGGTGTAGCACTTCCTGCGGTTGTAGGGAAAAGTGCCGGGTGTGGTGGGGCTGGAGGGGAGTGTGGTGCGGACAAGGGAGTCACGGAGAGAGTGGTCCCTCCGGAAGGCAGATAAAGGTGGGGAGGGAAAAATGTCTTTGGTGGTGGGGTTGGATTGCAGATGGCAGAAGTGTCGGAGGACGATGCGTTGGATCCGGAGGTTGGTGGGGTGGTACGTGAGGACGAGGGGGATTCTGTTTTGGATTTTTTTATTGTGGGGAGGGAGTGTGAGGGATGAGTTGCGGGAAATGCGGGAGACATGGTCGAGGGTGTTCTTGACTAGTGAGGGGGGGAAGTTGCGGTCCTTGAAAAAATGAGGACATGTGAGATGTACGGGAGTGGAATGCTTCATCCTGGGAGCAGATGCAGCAGAGGCGAAGGAATTGGGAGTAGGGGTTGGCATTTTTGCAGGAAGGTGGGTCTCCCCTCCCCCTACCGCATCCCAAAACCAGCCCAGCTTGTCCCTGCCTCCCACCTCAAGCCCCACCTCCATCTCCTACCTACTAACCTCATCCCGCCCCCTTGACCTGTCCGTCCTCCCTGGACTGACCTATCTCCTCCCTACCTGCCTACCTACACTCACCTTTACTGGCTCCACCCCCGCATCTTTGACTGGTCGGTCTCCTCTCCACCTACCTTCTCCTCTATCCACCTTCGATCCGCCTCCCCCTCTCTCCCTATTTATTTCAGAACCCTCCCCCATTTCTGAAGAAGGGTCTAGGCCCGAAACGTCAGCTTTCCTGCTCCTCTGATGCTGCTTGGCCTGCTGTGTTCATCCAGCTCTACACCTTGTTATCTCAGATTCTCCAGCATCTGCAGTTCCTACTATCTCTGAGGATAAGAGACAACCTATTTGAGCTCATTGATCAGTCTTTAACTGAAACTGTTAAGGCATCAACATAGCATGGTGAACAGAATGTAATAACAGATTCAAATTTGATGTTAGATGATGAAACAATACAAGTTCAAGATGAATATTTCAGTTCTTCATCTTATGTACAATGGCAGTGGTAAGTCAGCAGCTCCTCAAATAACATTATTGATGATATGAACATGTTGGGTTCCAAAATGAGAGAACTATGGAGGAAAAATGAAGATGGGCAACCTAATTTACAGATTGCAGCAAATACTTCAACACCAAAGTATCAAAAGATTGAGAATAAAGACTTGTGTACACAGATTGTAGATGGCTGCATACAACTCCATGGGAGACACCCCTGAAGTGGGATGACCAATGTTGATGGATCCATACGCCTCTTCTCATTAAGACTCACTGGTTATTCTCCACGCCTGTAAACCAAGTAAGCCCTGTGACCCAATCAAGGAAATAGGATGGGTGGCAGCAAACTATCTGAACCACAGGGTGGTAGTGGTTGGCATCCAATTTAACACATACAGTAGGTAATAGACACCACATGATATCACTGATACACATGGATCCAGAGGTTTCAGTTAGTCCCTCAAGCAAGAGCCCATCCTGTTGATGTGAGATTACCTCATACAAGAAAGTAGGCAAGTGAAACCCAGCCAGGCCCACTCCTCTGTCCTCTCCCTGCATTTCTTGTTTGTCCCTATAATTATCCAATTCATTTTGGAAACCATGGTTGAACCTAAGTCAACTTTAATCTCAGGCAGTAAAATCAAGGTCCTAACCATTCACTGTGTTAAAAGGATTTTTCTTTTGTTCCCTTTGTTTGGATTGCCATTCACCTAAAATCAGGGTTCTCTGGCTCTCAAATCTTTTACCAAGAGGAATGGTGTTGCCATCTTCACTTTGTTTCGACCTCTCAGAACTCTGAGGTCTTCCAGCAAACCTCCTCTCAGTATGAAATGAGTTACGATGTATTATAGGAGGCTTGGGCAGGAAATCTGTGGGGCTGATAGGTGTGAGGAATTCTACTGAGATTGGACATTAGAATTCCATGGGATAAACTTCCAACTTGATGACCTGCTCTCCAAATGTGGATATAGGTCATTATAAAAACTGTTCATTGATTTAAAAACAAATTAGGCAGTTTCTATAATGAGCAAGCAAAATGAAAACACATTGAATCTTGTTAACGGGCATCAAACTCTGAGAAACAGGTAGCTTCCTCCATATAGACCTGTCAATGAATTGCACAAGTTCTCTGATTTTGTTATTTTGGTATAGTCATTAGCCCTCTTAAAGTAACTGGTTAATGACTAAAATAAAAATAAAAAACACGAGAAATGTGCAGTTGGTCTGGATTGGAACATTGGAACAAAAGCAGATGGGATGATTATTCAAATGTTAGCCATCAAGATTGTTCCACTGCCATTCAATTAGATTGTGGTTGATCTGCAACTAAATCCATTTACTTGCGTGAACTCCATATTCCTAGATAGTTTGCCTCATTCAAGAGGCCACAGAATGGCTGATATTGGAAATGGAGGTGTCAGATTTAGAGTTTGCGGTTAAGACTTAAGGTGGGAATAAGTGCAGAAGGAGCTATACTCTACTACAAGACCATGAGGACCGACTGTTGATGACCCTGGGTGACAGATGTGAAAAGGAACATTTCATGCTCCATCACTGACACCCCTTAAACTGATAAAGATCATACTCAATGATATTCATTCCTGGAAAATAAATGAAATAGTGAACATGATGCATGCATTGTGCGGGTCATTTTTATGAAGTACAATAATTTTCTGACCTACCTTACACCACAGCCTACCTTTTTAACATCCCTGACGAGCTGGTACAAAGTGTTTGGTGGACCGTGTCTCTGAAACAGACAACATTGAAATCAGCAGAGTTTGCAAAGAGAGTCAAACAGTTATGTTGCTATTTCAGTGAGATCTCAGGAGCAGAATTATCATTCCTGCTTTAAAAAATGTAAAGTTAACAGCTGGACCACAAGATCCTTGAATGAGGCATCACAATGGATATTCACCATATGAATTTGAGCGGCAGTGCAATGGAACTGAATGACGAAGCTCCTAACAATATGGGACACAGTAGTAAAACGGGAATATTACTGGATTTATAACACAGAAACCTCGGCTAATGTTTGGAGGAACCTGGGTTCGAATCCCACAATGCCAACTGGTGGAATTTAAATTCGGTGCATTACAAACTGGAATTGAAAGCTAGTCTCAATGATGACCAGGTGTTGAATCTTATGTTTTGGATGGCATGATGGCTCAATAGTTAGTGTTTCTATCTCACAGCTCCAGGGACCCAGGTTTGATTCTAGCTTCGGGTAACTGTCTGTGTGGAGTTTGCACCTTCTCTCCACCTGCGTGGGTTTGATGGATTGGCCATGGGAAATGCAGGGATGGGGTGGGTCTAGTTGGGAAGCTGTTTGGAGGGGTGGTGTGGACCTGAAGGGCTGAATGGCCTGTTTCCACACTGTAGGGATTCTATGATTCTATGAACAATAAACCTTAGCAGGCCTATAGCATGATCATCATTTGGATATTAAGCAACCCAGTTAGAGAGGTGGCTATGGACCTGCGAGTAGCAATTGGGGCCTCAAACCAAATAGGTTAAAGTCTTTCTTAAGACTCCTTCCAGACTGACATCCAAGCTGACATTTCCAGTGCAGTACAGAGGGAACGCTGCACCGTCAGAGATTCCCTATTTCAGATGAAATTTTAAACTGAGGCCACATTTGTAATCTCAAATGGAAGTAAAAGATTCTGAGGTTAGTTTGGAGAAGAATGGGGACGTTATTCCTACCCTCTTCACAGTTGATATTTATCCCTTAATCAGCATCACACAAAGAAAAAGCAAATTATCTGATCAATAGCACATTGCTGTTTGTCGGAGTTTGCTGACTGCCCTGTTTCCCACCTTACAGTCACGATGGCACTTCAGAAATAGTTCATTGGCTTGGAAGTTCTTTGGGTGTTGCTAAGGCTTTGACCAATGGAAGTCTTCCTTTAGAGTAGACTACTGATTATTTTTTAGCCCCATATATACTGGATTGGGAATCATGGGCTGTTTTGATGGATTACTCACTGTGTTGTAGAGTTCCTCAAGCCTGGAGATGGTGAGGAAGCGATGCATGCTCACCCCATTCTCAATCAGCAACTTCACAAAGTCTACACGATCCAGAACTAGAGCATCGAGCATGGCCTGCTCCAGGGAGCCCACCTAAATATCAACAGCAAATAGATCCATCTACAGTGGCATCAAAGGCATCATTCAGTCTGCACCTCATGTAAACTCTTTAGGAATCTACCTTACTGAAGGATGGTAATGTCTATAATTTTGGGGGCATTACACTTGCAAATAAGTGCATGTAAGTAAAGGGGTGCCAGGTAAAAAAGCCAGAATAAGTCTTAAAACAAGTAATTGTGTGTTAGTCCTGCAACAAAGAAAATGATCAACCTGTATCAAACAACAGTCTGTCCTTGGCTAGAGGATAGTGTCCAATTCTGAGCCACACAGTTTGGGAAGGGTGTGAAGGCACACAAAGATTCACTAGGATGGCTCCATGATGAGAAACTTCAGTTACATAAATCGATCGGAGGAGCACTGTCCTTCTTGGAGAAGAGAGGGTTGAAAGAAGATTTGGTAGAGGTATTCAAATTAATGGGGGCTCTGGATAGAGCTGATAGGGAGCAAAGCTGTTCCCATTTGTGGAAGGTTTGAACAACAAAGTGCAGTGGTTTAAGGTGACTGGCAAAGGGAATGACAGTGACATGAGGAAAGATTTATTTGCACAGCAATTCCTTAGGATCTGCGTTGCTGGTGAGTGGAGACAGATTTTCAAATTGGCTTTCAAAAGAAAATTAGATCATTTTCTGAAAAGGAAGGGCTACAGGGAAAAGGTTGAGGATTGACACCAGATGAATGTCTCCTTCAGCATGGACACAAAGGTTGAATGGTCTCCTTCTGTATTGTAATGTTTCTATGATTCTAACCCTGAGCAATCGAGACATTGCATCTTTAATCATCAATCTAAAAGGGATTAAGAAATACAGCTGGAAAACATTAAATAAGTGGCCGTTGGGAGGGAACCTGTTTACAGTGGGTTTGTGTTACAAATGGTTTAAAGGAAGAACAGAATGGAACTGAACTCCAAACAGTCCCATCTGTGAATAAATAGATGTCTTTGCACGGACTGGTTGAAAATTGATAGAGTTACAATGTGTTGACATAATACGGTTCCAACATAGAGGATGTAATTAATTATCTAAATGAAACAACATTGGCAATAATTTTGGAACTGATCTAAGCAAGCCATGTGTAAGCATTCAAGATACATGAGGAGTTTATGAGATGTGAGTATATATGATTGCTACTTCTATCTCACATACCCTGCAGGGTCAAATGTGATGGTTCATTATCTCATTGACTTGATTCAATGAAGATGTTTCATTAACATGATGTTTCAATGGTTTCCAGTCTCTAAACTTGAAGGAAAGGCAAAGGATGCAGGACAGACCGTGTTAGTTTCAGTTTCAACTGAGAGATGATACATATCAGGAAAGAATGAACAGACTGTTGCTCTTTCCTCCAGGATGTTGTTAAAAATAAAGTGTCTTAATGGGGCAAATGTGGACAATATGTTTCCACTTTTGGGTGTAACAAGAATTATGAGTCAGAAATATGAGATATTCTCAGATAAATTCAGAGAGTGATGAGAACATGAAATGCTCTACCGCAGGGAGTGTTGAGGCAAATGGTATAGATGTATTTAAGGGGAGGCTGGATAAATACATGAGGGAGAAAAGATCAGAAAGATATTCTGATGGAGTGAGATGAAGGAAGTGGGAGGAGGATTGCATGGAGGATAAATGCTGGCCCATGGACCAGATGGGCAAAATAAACTGTTTCTTCCCTGTTGCTATAATTCTTAATTTAGAACATCATTAGGGATTTTTAACTATTCTGACTCATTGTTGTCAAACTGTGACAGACTCAATGTGTGGCTATATTACACAAACACGACAGATGCTAAATAAAGCCATGACGGACGTTGTCCAAATTTTTCACTTCTGACACACTGGGCGCAGAATCCACATTAAACTGTAGAGGGCGGTGTTTCCTAAGATATCAAATCATTCTTTGGCAGAGAAAGAGAGTAATAAAAACAGAGGGAGCAAGGAACTGGACAAATAGATGAAAACTGTTTCTGCTGGCAGGCGCATTGGCGACCAGTGACAGAGATGTATGGTAACTGACAAAAAAAATACACAGGATGAGATGAGGAGGAAGAGTATTTTTACTTAGGTAGTTGGGATCTGGAATTTACTGATTAAAAATGTTCAACAGTAACTTTCAAAAGGGGAGTTGAATAAATATTTGAAGAAGAAAGAATTGCAGGGCTATGGGGAAAGAGCAGGGGAGAGTGAGATTAATTTGATAGCCCTTTCATAAGAGTTGACTCAAGAAGGAGGAGCTGATTGGCCTCATTTATGCCACAACATTCCTTAAACCAGATTAGATCTCAAAGAAGAGGCCAAAGAAACAGTTTTAACAGAATTACCAGTTAACCAATGAAGGAAATTTCAGAGTTTTCCCTTCTGTAAGAAATATTGCAATGCACTAATAAAGGTTGTCCCACACTTCCACTGTTAGACACCAAACAGATCTAATCACTGGCACCCTGCCTTCCCATGGCCAATTGGAAAACTAAAAGTTTTTTTTGGCAGCTACTTCTTCAACATCCACCAAATCACCTTTCTTTCAATCAAAAATTAACTTATTAAGGTCGTTCAATAAATCTGAAACAAATCACAGAATTTTACTTCGTGGCCAATGATGTCGCTTGCTGGATGCCTTTCCTCGAGACAATTTTCAAATCCCGGAATCTCCAGGGCACTGGAGAGTTGGCAAACCCAACTGATCCTATCCAATGATCGACTATCTCCAACCCCCTTTCTCCTGAAAGCCTTCTGTAGGATCGTAGCATGGTTGGATATGAGAAGGAGGCCATTTCGCCCATTGAGCCGATGTCAGCTCTTTGCAAATCCTCCTTAGCCGACTCTACTGCCTTTTCTTTATAGTTATAGCAAAATGTTTTTCCTTTGGATAGTAATCCAATTTGCTTTTGAAAGGCATGACAGATTCACCATTCACCTCACTTCCAGGCAGTGCATTCCACCTTCTCTCCCACCTATCTGCTCCACTATCTACCTGCTATCACTGCAACACCCCCCTCTCTATTTATTTCAGAGCCCCCTTCCCCTCCCCCATTTTTGAAGAAGGGTCCCAACCTGAAACGTCAGCTTTCCTGCTCCTCTGATGCTGCCTGGCCTGCTGTATTTCTCCAGCTCCACACTGTATTATCTCAGACTCCAGCATCGGCAGTTCCTACTATCTCTGAGTGCATTCCACATCCCAGCTACTTGCTGTGTGAAAAAAACATTTTCCTCAAGGCATTCCTTTTTGTGCCAATCACTTTAAATCCGCTAAGGAGTAGCATCTCAACTTTTCAAATCTATCATCATGACGGAAGTTCCTCATTCCTGGAAACATTGTTATAAATCTTTTCTGCACCCTTTACAATGCTTTCAGATGGTTCTTAAGGTGCAATGTCCAGATTCAAGCACAAATCTATTTGTTGCCAAATGAGTGTTCGATGAAGATTACAGGAAAATAAGTTGGTGTGTATAACAAAGCATTCAACCTGAGCCTGCCTTTTGATTAAAATTGGATGGAAGATGGGGAGGTGTCAGGTCGGGTCAGGGGATTGGAGGGGGTGTTGGGTCGGGTTGGAGGATGAGGTGCAATCTCAACATTTCCTGAGTAAATATCAGGCTTAAATGAGTCAGAATCTTCCAACATCTCCAACTTTAAGGGGTTTTATCAGAGGGTTACAGGCACAGGGGAATTGTTCATTGAGATTTTCAATTTCCTGGGCAGTTCCATGAGTGTCAACTGCATTGTCCTGTTGCACAACACCAGTCTATGCTGTTAGACTGTTTGGTCTTTGGAACATCAGGCTCAATAATTGAGAAAGAGTTGAAAATATCTAGCATAGAGAGGAAAAGTATGTTGAAATTGAGTTTCATTTAATAAATAGCAAATCAATGAAAATATAACACATGCAATGTATATTGTATTTGGGAAATAAAATGTGAAGCAAATTATTTACCATACCGGCCACTGTTGTCCGTAAATAAATATTTGACTGCGAGCTATGTCCACTCTGTTCCAGGCCAAAGCTAAGCTGAGCTGGTCTGGTGCTGAGGCATTGGCTCCTGTTTACAAAGAAAATGGGAACAAGGGTTGAGAGCACCTAGTCATTAGTTCCACATTCTTGCTGCAAATTTGAGTCATTGAATCTCTACAGCATGGAATCAGGCCCTTCAGCCCAACTAGTCCACACTGACACTCAGAGCATCTCACCCAGATGCATCCCCCTAATCCACACATCCCTGAACTCTATGGGCAATTTAGCATGGCCAATCCACCTAGCCTGCACATCTTCGGATTGTGGGAGCAAGCCCACTCAGACACAGGGAGAGTGTGCAAAGTCCACACAGACAGTTTCCCTGAGGGCAGAATTGAACCCAGGTCCCTAGTGCTGTGAGGCAGCAGTGCTAACCACTGAGCTACCATGCCACCCCAATTTCTTCAGCACTTCTTTTGATTAGCTGTCTATTTAACATATGTTAATGTATTTAATGTTGTAAAATGTTCCCAAAAGCACTGCATGAGAGTGTTATTTGTCAAAGGTTTGACACCAATTGCCACATAAGAGGATATTAGGATTAGGTGGAGGAGGTTTTGAGGAGCATCTAAAAGGTAGAGAAAGAGGCAGAGGGGTTTAGGGAGAGAATTCCCAGACCTTCAGGCCCAGCCACCAATGATGGGAGTAATCGTAGTTGAGAATGCTCAAGAATGGAGGAACAGAAAGATCTTGGAGGGTTGGAGTTCTCGAGGTGGTTACAGACATAGGGAGAAGTGAGACTATAGGAAGGATTTCAACACAACATGTTTAACCTTAAAACTTACCGGACTGTGAGCTGATGTTGGTCAGCAAGCATAAAGGCAGAAGAAGAATGGGATTTCATGGGAATTAGAGAGATAGGCCTCAGATTTTCGGATGAGCTTTCATGCAATGAAATTTCAACCACAACCTCTAGTCCCAGAGGAGAGTGTGCTACCGACTGAGCCACAACCAACAGCCGCTTTGGAATGTGTTTCAGAAATTAGATGGGGGAGGAGATACATTTTCTTGAAATCTGACAATCAAACAGGGAGGTCTCTCACATGGGTGGTTGGGGATGAAGGTCAGTGTCATGAACAATCCCAGTGAACTGTGGCTCTCCTCCGTTGCTGTTACCTGAATGCTTTCAAAATTTCAGCTCAGTGCATGTGTTGTATTTTAATCATTGTTTGTTTCCCTTGTGCTTATTCATGTGTATGTAATTTTATAGTATAAAGATACCAGTGACCATTCATTAGGCCAGACATCATCAATAGCCTCATTCGCTGCACATTGCTGACAAAGGGTAACTGTTCAGGGCAGCCTGATGGCTTGCACCTTTGCAGTGTAAACACATGAACGTTCAAAGCAAGTCTGTTCAGATTTTATTGCACTTTAATTCCCCAGAGACTTATTTATGAAGCTGACAAAGCAGTTAACACCTCTGCAGATAAACTGCTCTCTCTGAAATCAGCAAATTACTATTGTGTAAACAACACAAAAGACACACACAGTGACTGGATTGTCTTTTGAAATTGCCTGGTTGAGCTTTAAATTAAGAAGTGGTGTTGACTGGGAATTGTTCAAGTAATGTGCTTCGTTTTCACAAGTGCTATATTTACTGATGAGTGAGGTCTGTCTTCTTTTGTTTGGGGGGGGGAAGTTTTCTTGTTCTGGGTGTTAATGACAGAGGTTGGAGGAGTGCACAGTCGCTTTAGTTCCACTACTCCGTGGGAAGATTGGAAGAGTGAAGAGTGGAAGATTGCATGAGGAAAATCACTGCAAGCCACAGTGGATCAGATACCAAAACAGTGCGACTGAAAATGGGAAATTTCTACTCACTGAAACATCTAGTTAATTCTATCTCTTTGGGCAATGACACACCTATTACAGCCTGCTCTCCAGTTGGTTCCCTATCATGTTCTAAAAATCTATCTTGAAAGCATTCACAATTGGTACCAGGGCTATCGTTTCCCATCTGATATTACCCATTGATGCGCAAATTAAAATCTCTCATGGTAATTGCTGCGCCATCATTTTTTTCATTCATGTTCTACCCTAAAGTGCAGTTATTGTTAAGGCCCTGTGTATCATTTCCACAAGTTCTTGTCTTTATCATTTCTCGTCCTTACCCAAACTATTTCTACATTCTGGTTGCCTGAATTAGGCCATCTGTCTCCGTTGTGCTAATACCATCATTAGCTAACACAGAGTCACCTCTTCCTAGCTTCCTAACCCACCTAAATGTGCTGAACCCATCAGTATTCACATCTGAATCAATGTTACTTTGGAGCTAAGTGAGTGTAATGGCCACCAAATCGTACTTACTTATTTCTATTTGCACTCTCAGCTCATCTGTTGCATTTTGAATGCTACGTGCATTTGGATGCAAAGATTTTGATTTTCTCCTTTTTGTAACCTCTAGTCTTAGCTGCTGACTTATGCTTAGATTTGTATTCTCCAGCCTTCCTGGCTCGATCTGTTTATCATTTCCCATATTTATACCTTTCCCTATTGCCTTGGCTCAACTTGATTTGTTATATCTTCCCAAATTGAATCCTTTTCCCCTGCTATCTAGTTTAAAATCCTTTCTAATTCCCTAGTTATGCAGCTGGTAAGAAAGCTCAGCACGATTCAGGTGCAGACAGTCCCATCTGTTCAGGTTCTGCTTTCCCCAGTGTCCCATGGATCTGAATCCTCTTCTCCCACAATAGTCTTCGAGACAGATATTCAACTCACTGTGCCTACCTCATATCTCAAGCAGTTTTAAAATCAACCTCTAAGTCAATTTGAAGGTGCACAAAATTGGGAGTGAACATGTTTATACCATCACATGGGACCTTCTTGATGGCATACAACACGTTTAAATTGCACCTTGAATTTGAAGGGGGCACAATGGTCTAGTGATATTGTGGGTAAACTATTAATCAATGTTAGTTAATTAATTTTCTGGGGATCTAGATTTGAATCCCACCATGGCAAATAATGGAATTTGAATTCAATTTTAAAAATCTTAAATCCAGAGTCTAATGGTGACGACAGAACCATTGTCAATTTTCAGAAAGACCCATTTGGTTCACTAATGTTTTCTAGAACCTTTATGGTTCTCTGGTCTATATGTGACTCCAGGTCCACAGCAATGTGGCTGACCCTTAACTGCCCCCTGGGCAATTAGGGACAGGGAATAAATGCTGAATCCCATGAACCAATAAAGAAAACTTTGTGATTTCAATCTCACACAATTGACTGTCTCCAAATCACATTTGATTTACACGAGGAAACTGCAAAGCACGTCAACTAATCTAACATTCTTTTCCAGAAATCCTTTAACACTCCAGATGAATATTAGACAATGTATAGCATAAGTTGACTAGATAAATGGCTTAGTATGGCTGGTTAAATGTTGGTTTGCTAACATTTTACAGATATTGTGAAGGTATCATCAAACCTTATGAAGGATTCATTTTCTACACTGAATTGATTGTATTTTTAGCAATAACATGGTTTTTATATGACAATAGTTAGAATAATGAAAGAAGAATGAACTGATTGATGACAGCTATAAAAATAACTGAAGAAAGAAGTGACTGGTGAATATTCAGTAGAATGATTTGCTCAGATTCATTGCTCTCTTCTCAATGTGTGGCCTAGAGAGATGCCCAACAGTGAACCACTCAGCAATAACAACAACTTGCATTTACTTAGTGCCTTTAATGCAGTAACACATCCAAAGGCAACTCCTGGGAGAGTTATCATATACACTTTGCCACCTAGACACATAAGAAGGAATTAGAATAGGTGACCAACAGGTTGATCATTAAAGACAGATTTTAAGGAACAAAGTGGAGAGATGGAAATGTTTAACAAAGGAATTCCAGAGTTTATGACCCAGGCACCTACAGACATGGTCACCAGTGGTGGAGTGATGGGAATTGGGGTTGTGCCAAGGCGCTAGAATTAGAGGTGCAGAGATTTCAGAGGAAAGCAGAAGGGCATCAGCAAGAGAGATGTAATTCAGCACACCTAGCCCAACTAGTGGAGAAAACTGTGTTACCTTTCAGGAGAGCTGTTAGAATGGCTAGATCAATGTCTTGATGTCCCTCTGATCCCATTCTGAAGACAGTAATCTGAAAAATAACAGAAGAACAAGCCATTATTGTGTACAAGACAAACTCAGCGTTTTCAAGAGGGAAGTACTTGTGCATTAACAAAATCAGGTCTGAACGATGACAGCAATGTTAATCTGACTCAACTCCTCTTGCAGACCATTTTATATACATGCCATGATTCAGAACTGAAAGGCTGGACCATCTATCCAATTACACTGGGGTTGCCAACATCAAGCAGATGGATTCCTGAAGGTTTCACCACATGACCCTTTGCCTCAAATGGTCCCATTTCCATATTCTTGCCATTGGTCTCATAAAGAGCGGTATCCTACAATCTCATGGCCAATTGATAAACAATCAGACTGTTTGGTTGATTCACAACTGTCAATTAAATAGCAACGAAACAGTCCGTTCTCCCCATATCCAATATCCCCTTGCATAATAAACAAAGGCATTAGAAGAAAGCTTTTTAAAAATGATTTTCAATGTATTTCTTGTGGGTTTTGCTCCCAGCAGTGCCCATGAGATTAATCTCCAAATCCTGGAAGATTGGAAACCCCAGTTTACACATTAATACCAATTAAGATCTACTCTAAAACCTTAGACATTAATACCAAACTTCAACTTGCTGCATCTACACATGGCTCTTACTAATTCCTGAATCCATCAACATCCCAGCTGCAGCGGTAATTTCCATAACTTGCTGATACTAATTCAACGCTTTCTAGGTCAACAGCATTAATTTTTTCACGAGTCTAGTCTGAATGTTGATGTCCCACTAAAAACAATGCAAGATGGAACTCTCGTATGTTTTTCATGATGTTGGTTGAGGGATAAATATTGGCCAGAATACTACTGAGCACTCTGGCCCTCCACTTCACTCTTCTGCAATAGCTCATCAGGTAGCAGTCTTGCCTTCTAAATCAGGAGGGATGGGTTCAAATCCTACTCCAAAGACATCAAAATTTATCCTGGCCTCATGCAGTAATGAGGTAGTTTTATATTGTGAGAAGTGCCATCTTTCAGTGGTGACTTTAAACAAAGCCCATCTGCCCTTTGGTCGCATAAGAATCTGTGGCACTGTTGCAAGGAAGAGCAGCTCTGGTTAATATCTGTCCCTCCATTAACACCATGAGAAAAGGCAGAAGCCTATATTTTTGTGTGGGCTTGACAAAACCTAACCTGTTCACCTTCCAAAGTGTGGTCCATGTATGACTTTGACCAGGACCTTTGCCTTTCATATAGGGGTTTGGTTCACAGTACAGGCATGATGGAGCAAGAGTGTGCTGGTTAGAAGAAACCCACAATTCTCTGACACAGCAGCTCAATTCTCAACATTGCTTAGCAGACCTCTAAACCCCGCCATACCCTCTCAGATCAAAAATATCACCCTGTACCATCTCAGGTCAACCAAGGCCCTCCATGTCCTCCATATATGGTCCATAAAAACTTACCCAGTACGCATTATGTATAGTTTCTGTAGACATGCACTAGCAAGGAATTACTTTCAAATCATTGGGGAAAAACAGGCCCATTAACACTTGGGATTCAAACATATGATTGTCCATTCTAGAAAAAAAAGCAACCACCTCAGTGTAATCAAAATTGAAATCACTAACATGCTTAACATTTTGTTAACAATCAAAAAAGCACATCAAAGACAAAAGTTTCAACTATTCTTGGATCAAGAGACCATTGTCTAAGCAGAAGCCATTACACACTTTCGAAACTCAACCAAGCAGTCATAATGATGACAGTTGTTGCAATGAAAACCTCCAGCTAGATTACCGGAAACAGACAGGACAAAGAGTGTTCCATTTCTATTTCACAGCAGGGTGCTTGTCAATCAATGGAGGAGACCAGATGCACAGATTCCTTTTAAGGTTCAAAAGTACAGACTACTTTACAGCCAGCACTGTTAATTGATTTAGATTAAAGCACAAATAGATGAGTCAAACCGGCTTTTGGTCTTACATTTGTATCATGGTACTTTTCAAAGTTGAAAAAGAAAAGTAATATGTAACAAGAATTACAAATCCTGGTCGACGTACCTTTCCAGAAAAGGTCTGTATTATGTGTTATTTCACTAAAACACATTATTGCACTATAATACAATATTTTATACTTACCTTTATGAATGTTCTGGACTCCGCAGTTAGGCTGCCCTCAGTCTCCATGACCCCTTAAATGAGGTTCATTATTTTAGGGGCTTCCAAAACCACACTAGCAGATATTAATAGTGTATAGAAGGAAATACAATTTAGCTGTGGTGCTCACAACACGAACCCCACACTCAGAAAAGGCGTGTGCACATGTTGCACCCAACACCTTCTCAATCTCAATTGGTGGGATAGGAAAGGCACAGAGAAATTGTTTTTCTGGCAAAAAGAAATCGAAGTTTAGCATTTCATGCCCTCCGTAGGAAGACAAATGTTCAGCCAAGATTATCTGGTCATTAACACATTACTCTTTGTGGGATAACAAGCATGGGGCTGGATGAACACAGCAGGTCAAGCAGCATCATAGGAGCAGGAAAACTTGACGTTTCGGGCCTAAACCCTTATCTCTGATACTCTTTGTGGGAGCTTGCTTTATGGTTGCTGTATTTCCTGTAGTAAAGCATTCCAAAAAGTATTTCGTTCCCCGTAGAGCACCTTAAGGCATTATGAAAGGTGCTGCAGAAATACAATGTTTTCATGAGTGGAATTTAATGGCTAGCACAGACCAGTTGGGCCAAATGGCCTGGCTCTGTGCTGCAAAGCTCTTAACTTTTCAGCACAAATATGATATTGAAAGATCTCTTTTTTAGAATCAACATAAGAAGATGCAGCTAAGACATCTCTAATGGCTGTGCTGGTACGTATGGTGTGGTGGTGCCAGTGTTCGATTGGAGTGGGCAAGTCAACTTCACGTGACAAAGGAGCAGCGATCCAAAAGCTTGTGATTTCAAATAAACCTGTTGGACTATAACCTAGCATTGTGTGACTTCTGACCTTGTACTGGTACGTACACTGCTGAATGTGGGAGTGAGCCAACTGCTCAAAGATCCCAGATTCGAGCTCTGATCTGTGCTAAGCCAGCAGATCTCATGGTAAAGGCACTGTATTAAATCTCATTATCTCTCTTTTTGTGAAGTAGAAAGAAGGCTTCGTTGTTTCTGGTTGAAAATGGCAACACTGGTAGATGCACTGAAAGAGTCAAGCTCAGTTAGTAATGCCTTTGCAGTTGAATAGCCAAGCAACACCCACTTCCTGGGGAACCCATGAAGGATAAACCAATCGAGAAGATTTCCTACTTCTATGCAACCGTACAAAGGCAAGATGAATGGAGAATGAACAAGATCTATACTTGCATACTGCTTTTATCACATGTTTGGAAAAGTTTTAAAGCATACTCACAATCCAGTTTATATCACCAAGAAGTAGGTTCAATGGTGCTTTTTGTAAAGGAGAATTCAATAAGCATTTGACAAGGAATAACATTTGTTGGAAGGGTTCGGAGGAAGGGTCACCAGACCCGAAAAGTTAACTCTGATTTCGCTCCACAGATGCTGCCAGACCTGCTGAGCTGTTCCAGCAATTTCTGTTTTAGTTTCTGATTTCCAGCATCCGCAGTTCTTTGAGTTTTTTGTGGTATTTGTACGGTTACAGGGAAAGAGCAGACAGTGAGTCGGACTAAATGGATAATCCTTTGAAAAATGTGGCACAGACATAATGGGCAAAATGACACTCTCTGCACTGTATCACTATATGGAACTGTTCTTGAGTAGCCATCACCTAAAATTTTGCTTCTTGCTTTTTGGAGGTTCTCAAAATTAGAACAAGTCTTTCTTAAATCCTCTGAACAAATGTTGGCTGATAACTTTTCCAGTGGGATTGAAGATATTTGTATACATAGATTCAACATATTCAGTGACCTCCTTCTTGCTTTGACTCCATCCTTTTTAATTTTTGAGCTAGAGGCCCAATGCTCTCCTTGTGAAAGGAAATCTTTGCTCACTCATTAACGAACTTTTCATAATGACAAATCAGGATGAGAATGTATCTGTTCAGTTAAAAAGATTCGTTTATGATTCAATTTCACTGTATTCAGGAGAAATACCTCAAGATATTTAATTTCTGGCATTTGACAAATGACAAGATGAATCATAGTGCTTTGGAGGGTGATTTAGAAAATGCCAATTGTATTAATAACTTGAAATGCAAATGCCAACAGGAACTCTATCTTCAATCTCAGTACTAATTAAAGACACTCGGTACTTTCAAGTAACTTTAACAAGTTGCTGCAATAATTGAGGATGTGATGATAGAAAGGCAAGATACAGAGGATTTGGAGGTGTTGCAACTAAGATTTATATGAAGACTATCAGAATGAAGAAGTTACGTCTATCAGGAAAGATTGGACAGGCTGAGGCTCTTCTTTAGAAAAGGCTGAATGGATGGATTTAACTGAGAGTAAAATAGAGGGATGAAGGGATTAATTCTGAAGTCTGCCTGACGAGCAAACCTGGATGCTTTGATTATTACAGATCAAAGGGAGGTTTGGGCTGCTTTACTGAGAAGACAGTGAGATATTTATGCTTGTTGACAATGGCAGCAGCCTGTACATTTCCAGCAGACAGTGCAGACAGAATCTGATACTGACTTAAGTGACATGGGCTGTGCTGAGCTTCCTGGCAGAATCAGACAAGAAGTCTGGTCAGACCCAACTTGACATCAAAATTCCTCATGGCATCTTTTATGCTTTTGCCAAATGACGAGTTGCCAATTAAGGGAGATTATAGATTGTTAAGTACCTTATTGATGCCTCATCTCACTTCATTAATATTCAGTTTCCTATTTTACCAAGCAAGCTAGATTTTGAGAAACCTCAGCTGTCAGAACAGCTCACCAGGTGAGCACACACCTGGTGACTTCAGGATACAGTTGGCTATAAACAACCTCCATGTTGATCAGTCCCAAATAGCATCTCTGGGCACAATTCACTGGCACTAGCCACATGTACCTCTTGTCCTTAGGTGGTTGGCTTCTGACATTTGCCAGCTCCTCATGATTATCATGGCATGTGTCCCATGCCCCTGCAGATGGCTTAGGAAACACGGACCTGCAATGTATCTTGCACTGTAGCTAGCATCAAAAGGCTGCTGCAAGGACACTTTTATATTATGTATACAGAGAGGCACCTAGCTCAGACTGGACCAGGCTGCATCTCAGGGTTGCTCACCTGTTTCCTTAGTGGTTTCTCACTTAGCGCCTACCTGCGCGCTCGCAGTATCCATGCCTTGCCTTGCTTTGCCAACGATTGCAGTCACATGCCCAAGCAGTATGCCTTGCTGTTCAGCATGTCCTCAGTCAAGGGGGCAGTGTGCTACCTCAATGTTACACCAGCACTGTCTGCTAGCAGTTTACACAACAAACACGTGCAGTGAGCAGGGGGCCATGTCTCACATGCCTCAAAGTCTTGGGGGAGTAGACCACATCAAAGTCCTGGGGGGAGGTGGGGTTTGGTCCCATCACAGTAGGTCAAGGGAAGCCTCCCATTGCAGCCCAGTGGACTAGTCATGGTCAGGCATCTGGTTGTGGTGTTCTCAGTCAGGGGCTCCAGGGTCATGGACAGCCCTGTGGCTCCATAGCGCCCAGTCCAGGGGGCAGGGTGAACTCAATTGGGGAGATGTACAGTCATCAGTCAGGGGACAGGCCACTTTTCATCCAGGACTGTCCCATTAGGATGCTTAGGGTGGTAGGCTCGGTCATTCTGTCAGGTCCGTCCACAGAAATTAAGGGGAATTGGGAGCTTGGGACGATGATGCAAGAGGTGCTGAGGGAAGAAGACTCAGGAAACCATTCATGGGGATTGGGGCTGCAGGCTGGGGGAAGGGCTTTGACAGTTGTGAAGGGACAGAACATTATCTGCAAGGGGAAAGTGCAAAACATGGATGTGCAGGGGTCATGTGAGGTTCAGGGGTCGGGGGGAGCAGGATGTTGTCCATGGTCAGGAACACACTGCATTCAGGGGGAGGTGTAAATATTTATACCACACCTGGTATTGTCACCACTATGTTGGACGGGGACCTGAGGAGGCGCAAAGCCTATGGAGTTTATGGACAGGGCCAGGTTTCCCATTCCCCTCTGCCATGTCGTCAGTCCTGAAGACCAGTGACCAATGGACTGCGGGCATATGTGTGTCTCCAGCAATTTCTGAGCTCACAGGACCTGGCAGGTGCCAACCTGTCCAAGGGAGGCCAACGATCAGTCACATGACTCACTGCACTGCTGCAGCTTCTGGGCAATGAGGGCCATTGCATCTCACATTCCTGCCCGCTGCTCCTGTTCCTCCTTGTATATGGGGTGAAGTCCCTGACTGTCAACAACACACGGTTCTCTCCTCTCTCAGGCTGAGCAGGTGCCTGGTCTAGAGCAGTCCTCGAGAGCCAGCGGCCTCGGGCATTACTTAATCTGCCAGTTGTGAAGCACTCTCCTAACCTGTCCAAACCCTTCTGCAACCTCCCTGTCTTCTCAATACTACCTGTCCTTCTACCTACCTTTGTATCATTTGCAATATGGCCAGAAGGCCCTCACTTCCTCCATCTCGATCATTAATGTATAAAGTGAAAAGTTGTGGTCCCAACACTGACCCTTGTGGAACACCACTTGTCACTGGCTGCCATCCTGAGAAAGACCCTTTTTGCCAGACAGGCAATCTTCTATCCATGCTAGCACCTTGTCTCTAACACCAGAGGCCCTTTTCTTACTCAGCAGTCTCCTGTGCAGCACCTTGTCAAAGGCCTTCTTGAAGTCCAGGTAGATAACATCCATCGGCTCTCCTTGGTCTAACCTGCTCATTTCTTCCTCAAAGAATTCTAACAGATTTGTCAGGAGTGACCTCCCCTTGATGGACCCATGCTGACTTTGCCCTATTTTACTATTCAGAAATCTCATCATTCACACTGGACTCCAAAATTTTACCCATGACTGAGGTTAGGCTAATCGGCCTGTAATTTTTCATCTTTTGCCTTACTCCCTTTTTAAACTGAGGTGTCATGTCAGTGATTTTCCAGTCCTCTGCGACCCTCCCTGATTCTAGCCATTCCTGAAAGATTACCACTAATGCCTCCACTTTCTCTTCAGTTATCTCCTTAATAATTCTGGGGTGTAGTCCATCTGGTCCAGGTGATTTATCCATCTTTAGGCTATTCAGTTTTTCTAGCACCTTCTCCTTGGTGATGGCTACCATACTAAGCTCTGCCCCCTGACTCTCTTGAATTTTTGGGATATTACTTGTGTCTTCCATTGTGAAGACTGATGCAAAGTAATTATTCAGTTCCTCAGCCATTTCCTTGTTTCCCACTACTATCTCTCCAGCAGCATTTTCCAGCAGTCCAATGTCCACTTTTGCCTCTCTTTTGATCTTTATATATCTAAAGAAACTCTTATAATCCTCCTTTACATTACTCGCTAGCTTACCCTCATATTTAACCTTCTCCGTCCTTACTTCTTTTTTGTTTCGCTCTGTTGGCCTTTGCAAGCTTCCCAATCTTCTGGTTTTCCATTGTCCTTCACCACATTACATGCTTTCTCTTTTGCTTCCCTAGTCAGCCATGGTTGCCTCATCCTCCCTGTACCATGCTTCTTTTTCCTAGGGATCAATTTTTGCTGTGTCTCCTGAATTACTCCTAGAAATTCCTGCCGTTGCTGTTCCACTGTCTTCCCTGCTAGGCTCCTCTTCCAGTCAATTCTGCCCAGCTCCTCCCTCATGCCTCTGTAGTTGTCTTTATTCAGCTGTAATACTTTTACCTCTGATTCCATCTTCTCCCTCTCAAATTGCAGAGTAAATTCAATCATATTATGCTCACTGCCTCCTAATGGTTCCTTCACCTTAAGCTCCCTTAACAAGTCTGCCTCATTGCACAATACTAAATCCAGTATTGCCTGTTTCCTAGTGGGCTCCACCCTAAGCTGTCCCAAAATGTCATCTTGTAGACATTCCACAAATTCATTTTCTTGCAATCCACTACCAACCTGATTTTCCCAGTCCCCCTGTATTTTGAAATCCCCCCATGATCACCATAACTTTACCTTTCTTACACACCTTTTCTATCTCCTGGTGTATCTTGCGCCCTAGCCCCTGACTACTTTTAGTACATAATTCCAACTATGGTTTTTTTACCTCTGCAGTTCCTCAACTCTACCCACACAGATTCTACACCATCTGACCCCACTTTCTTACTATTTTCTTACTATTGATTTAATTTCATTTCTTACTAATAAGGCATCCCCACCCCCCTCGGCCCACCTGCCTGTCTTTTTGACAGGATGTATATCATTGTATATTCCGCTCTCAATCCTGATCCCCTTGCAGCCATGTCTCTGTGATGCCTACCACGTCATATCTGCCAATTTTGATCTGCGCCACAAGCTCATTTACCTTCTTTCTTATACTCCGTGCACTCAGATATGACACCTTCAGTCCTGTACTAACCGTCTGTCTTCTCATTGTCATTCGTTTATCCGGTGTGCTTGAAGTTTGATTCCTAACCCTTTCCAAACACTCAATCCTATTTGTGTCTGTGCTGGAGACTTTAATAGCCTCTCTTTCCCGTCATGTTTTTCATATTTTTCCATGCAGTGGAATATACCCCTACAGATATTAACCTGCCGCTTTGTTCCTCACTGGGGGAAATTTTATCCTTCCCTTAACCCCCATTTTCTAGTCTAAAGTCCTGCTGATCAGCCTATTTACCCTTTTCACTAGGACATTGGTCCCAGCTCGGTTTAGGTGGAGACTGTCCCGGCGATACAGATCCCTCCTGTTTAAATACTGATACCAGTGCCCCATGAACTAAAGATATTGGTTGTCAGCTATTTTCTGGTGAGTGATGAGTTGTTTGGGGAACTGCATGTGGTAAAATGGGAATAGAAGCTGGACACGAGAAATGCCATTGGTTTGGGATAGGTAGTTAATGAGCCATGTTCGGCAAGATAGGGCAAGAACATGCACTGGATCTCGCAGCGAGTATCCCTTAAAAAAATCTCAATGCAACTCACATGTAGGCAAAAAGAAATCCTATTCAGTCCTGCGAATCTGCAAAGATCCAGAAAAGTGCTGAGAATCTTGGACTGTGCTTTAAACTATCCACATAGTTCCAAGATGAAAGGGAGTGGGTCATTTGAAAGCAGTTAATTAACATTTCTATCTAGGTACATGACTCATGTTGCCATGGGGAAGGGCACAGAGCAAACCTTTAAAAAATCAGGTTCAAGGCTTTCCAAGAATATCACTGGAAATCGCAGGCACTGTTTGGTATTTGCATGGACCCAGGAGGGAGGGAGGAACTAAAGGCCAGGAAATTCACCATAGTTCGCTGTAATGCGTGTAAAAGAGTGACCTAACCTGGGCTAGAGTTTCCATGGAAATAAAACCTCTATAAAAGACAGATGTAGGTTTTCAAGATTCCAGGCTGAGAAAAGAACAGCAATAAACTCATTGAATATCAGCACAAAGATCAGTGTAAAGTACACTAAGGGTTTAGAGTAGATTTGTAGCTCGGGTTATGGATGTTGTAGTTGGTTGGCTCGCCGAGCTGGTTCATTAGTTCGCAGACGTTTCATTACCCTGCTGGGTAACATCATCTGTGCAGCCTCCGATGCAGCGCTGTTGTGTTTTCCTGCCTGGTATTTAAACTCTGGTGAACCTTGAGCTGGATTGCCTCACATCTGGTTTTCCTTCGCAGTGGAGTGTATATGGGATCGAGCTCTATGTTAACTACACCTGTGAATCTGTTTTTACAGTTGGACTAAGAAAGTGGGACATTCTGTTTGGTCACTTAAAGAATGAGTTGCCCATAAAAATAGCATGTGGTTAATAGTATTTCTCGTCACGTTACAATAAACATTAAAACAATAATGGGATGAGAATAACAAAAACAGAAATTGCTGGAGGCACTCTTATAAAGAGTCACCAGACTCGAAACCTTAACTGTGTTTTTTTCCCACAGATGCTGCCAGACTTGCTGAGTTTCTCCAGCAATTTCTGCTTATGTTTCAGATCTGCAGTTTTTTGTCTCATTTTATAGGATTAGGACAGTTACACGGTTATTTTTGACTGACAAGGACACGATGGGTTGAAGGGCCTTCTTCTGCGCTGTGGATCCCTATGACTAATAAGAAATCTTAATGTTTCACTGGTTTAGCTATTAACTGCCAAGACTGCATCTATTTTTAAAGGTTATTGGTGATTGTAGCAATGGGAAACTATAAAAGAGTGACAGAATGCCATGGAAGCACACACAAACAGAATGAGATGAAGGGGGCTTGTGCTGAGTATAAACTCCAAAATGGACTTGCCGGGCCAAATTCAATGCTCTGAAATTTTATCTCAGCAACAGGCTTCTCGGTCCAAATACAGTGCTGAATGCTCCTTATTTTGTCACTCTAATGTAGATTTAAAAATAAATGTATGGCTGGGGCAAATCTAAAGGCTGTTGGTACATACTCGGCCAATAATAAACAGAAACAACCCGGATTCCAAGTTTGTGTAACGTGAGCTTAAATGCATCATCCTGGGCAATACAGCTTCAGGTCCAACCTGAAGATAGTCATTAAACCTGTTAACAAGGGAAGCACTGCTGTTAGTTGGTGGGCAGACTTCCACATGCGTATTGAAGTTTATCCATTCAGCAGGCATTCTGCATTGTTCATCCAGTGACAGCAACAGCCCAGTGTGATTTGAGCTGTTAATGTGGATGTGTGACAAAGGCCAATTACAGCTCCTTTAGCCCATCTTTACTTGTCCCATTACAATCTCCTTTTGCCTTTCATCATCATCCCTTCTTGTCATTTAATTTCTTCTGCCTTCCATCTTTTGCAAAAATTCCCTTTTGGTCTTTCCCTCCCTCCCTCATTCCATGCCCCTGGGCTTGCATAAAATCTTTTACAAACTCCAGTTCAGATGAAAGTTCATAACCAGAATTGTCGACTCTATTTCTCTCTCCACAGATGCTAGCTGTGTTCCAGAATTTTCTGGTTTCATTTCAGATTTCACGCACCCACAGTATTTTGCTTTTGTGCCAATTCAAGCAGATTGATTGGTGCATATCCCAGGAAAAGGTACATCTTAATAATTTATTAGCAAAAAATGAACACAATGCTTTCTATTTCTCATACTTGCTTGCCAACTGCTACATGTACCAAGTGAAGATGTTTCTCCTGATTCTTGTGAAAAAACGCTCAGTAAAACAATGATTAAAAATGGAGATTGAACTTTTAAAGAAAATATTCTTTCACTGGATGCTAGCATTGCTGGTAGTGCCACCAGTTTCTGCACATTCCTAATTGCCCTTGAGAGAGGTCAAGAGTCAACCAGATTGCTACATAGGCCAGACCAGGTAAAGATGATAAGATTTCCTTCCTTAAAGGATATCAGTGAATCAGATAGGTCTTTATGACAATTAATTATTGAGACTAGCTCTATAATTCAGACATTTTGAAGTAATTGAATTTATATTCTACCAGCTAGCATTGTGGGATCAGGATCTATGTTCATAGAGCATTAATCTAAATCTTTGGATTATTATTAGTTCAGTGACATTAACACTCTGCCACCAACTCTCACACTGAAGTATAAGTCATGTCAACGTACCCTGGTCATAATCTTCAGAAAGGCTGGGAGAGTGCAGTGAGTGGATATTTGAGGTGGCTAAGTGAGTAGGGGAATGAATGGGAAGATGAGTCAGATTGAGAGGAGTAACAAGTCTAGTTGAGGATTTTGGTTCTGTGGTCGGGAGCAGTCGTAAGGTTGGGTAGCTGGTCCTTTTAGATGGTGGTTGTTCTATTCGGGTGTTCTGGAGGAGAGCACAGGTTGGAGGAATGATAGGGTCTTCTTGTGGAGCAGCAGCTGCATTAGTTTGGGGGTTAAGTTGGGGCTATGATCTGGCCAGGACTGTAGTCAAGTTGGAGCTGGTCAGGAAGGATGGTTAGGAGGTCAGGAAGGTAGTCATGTTGAAGGTTAGTTGCATTGGGTCAAGTCAAGGCAGTAGATCAGGGCTCAGGTAGTTGGCGGGGGATTGATGGTTGAGTCAATTGTGTATTTACCCAGATGTTTAAATCAATGTAACATTTCCTTTGTTTTAATTCCTTCATGGGATGTAGGCATTGCTGGCTAGGTCAGCATTTATTGTCAGTATCTAATTGCCCTGGTGAAGGTGGTAATGAGCTGCCTTCTTGAATCATTGCATATCCCTTATGTTATAGGCATAACCAGGATGTTGTGAGGGAGTGAATTCCAGGATTTTGAACCAGGCAGTGAAGAAACCGTGATATACTTCAAAGTCAGGATAATGTGTGACAAGGAGGGCAACTTGCAGGTGGTGGCGTCCCCATGTATCTGCTGCCCTTGTCCTTCTAGGTGGTAGTGGTCGTGGTGTTGGGAAGTTGGCGAATTTCTATAGTGCAACTTGTAGACGGGACACACTATTGCTACTGAGTGCAATAGTGAAGGGAGTGAATGTTCAAGGTGCTGATGTGGTGCCAGTCAAGCTCTGTCCTAGATGCTGTCAGACTTCCTAAGTGTTATTGGAGTTGAATTCATCCAGGCAACTGAACAGTATCCATCACATTCATGACCTGTGCCTTGTAGATGGTGGACAGACTTTGGGGAGACAGGTGATGAGTTACTCACTGCATTCATTCATATCCTCTGACCTGCTCTTATTGCCACAGTATTTATATGGCTAGTCCAATGCAATTTCTGGTCAATGGTAATGCCCAGGACATTGATGATGGAGATATAGCAATGGTTATGTGCCGTGGCATGTCACGGGTCTAAGGTTAGATTTCTGGGGTAATTACCAGGTAAGTTCAGTGGAGCTGTTCCAAGTCTCCATTTCTAACATTCCTGGTGGGTCCCAGGAGCAGGGGACATTTCCGTCTGAAATGTAAGCTTTCCCAGAAATTCCCGCTTAGGCCCGCCTATCACAACTGTCATAGGGGCCTGACACATGTCTTCCATTATAAACACAGTCTCCAACAATCCAGAGATTGGAAGGTTTGACTGAATGTGTGTCAAATGGTTGGTGAACTGGAATTCTGCCTATTGAATTCACTGCAGTTGGAGCTGGGCTTTGCAATACCTACTTGACAACCACATACTCCATTCTTAGAGTGCCTGTAATGTTGGAAAATTTTACAAGGCATTACACAGGAATCAATATTTAACAGCGGATCCCACGAGGGCATATTAAGATTCCAGACATAAAAGAGGGCAGCACGATAACTCAGTAGTTATCACTGTTGCCTCACAGAGCCAGAGGCCTGGGTTCAATTCCAGCAACAGGCAACCGTGTGTGTGGAGTTTACATATTCTCCCCGTGTCTGCACGGGTTTCCTCTAAGTGTCGGTTTCCTCCCACAGTCCAAAGACATGCAAGCTAGGTGGATTGGCCATGCTAAATTGCCCATAGCGTCCAGGGATATGCAAGATAGGTGGGTTAGTGATGGGAAATGCAGCATTACAAGGAGGGGGGGAGGTGTTTGGGTTTTGGTGCGCTGCTTTTTGGAGGATCAGTGTGGATTCGATGGGCTGAATAGCCTACTGTAGGGATTCTATGATTTTTGAGCAACTTCATTAATGAGGAAAGAGAAGCAGTGATTTTGAATTTGAAAATTCTAAAGATTATGGTGCAGTCAGCCATCGTGGACAATGGAAATCAGTGATGGGTGGAGAGGATTCGAAGGGGTGTGGCTCTGGGGAAGGCTGAAAGATAGGGAGAGACAAGGTTACCGAGGATTTTGAACACAATATGGATTTGCATTTTAATATCTAGCAGCAGCTGGACTGGGTCCCAATGGGCAGAAGGGAGGTTTTTACACATTCAGCGTCAAAATGCCTGACTATGTGAAAAAAAATCATTTAGCTGCAACAGTATAAAAGACTATCAACTGTTGCTAATCCCTAAAACCCAGGCAAGGAATAAACCCACTTAACCAGGCACAGGAACATCTTACACAAGGTCATTTAGAGGAACAATTTTAAAATAACTTCTTCATGTGGATATTTAAGATGAAGTTAATAAATACATTAATCGTTTCTAATCACATTTCTACTGGTGGACGCTAATTTCATTAAACATTAATGGCCCCTACACTAAAGAATTATTAATAAATATTATTTTAATTTTTGTCTGATATAATTGTAAAATAATTGAATTTACATACAACATATTGGTGTCTCAAATTCTTGAAGAGAATAATTTTGTGTTGAGAAACTTTCTGGTATTACTCATGCTTTAAGAACATTAGGTGTTTAAGTCTGTGCATTGTCGATATACTGTTTGTTGATTTTATGCTCCAGTATTAAGAAAAGCCTTTGGAAGAGAAAGATTTTTATTTTGCTGCGACTAATGCAAATTTGAAGCAGAAAGTTGCATGAAGCAAAACTTGCTGAAAATGCACAGGATAAAGGTTTAACATCTTATAAGAAACAGGAATAATATGTTTCTGAGGTGCTAACCTTGACTAAATTATCTGTTTTTCCCCTTCTGCCATGACCTACTAAATACTTCCAGCAGCTTCTGCTCCTGAATCCATCTTGAAAGCACTCAGTACTTTTTTCCTCACTTATCTCTGATATTCCGACAGCTTGTTAATAAATTATTAAAGAATTCCTGAAGCATTTGTGGCATTAAAACTGGGAAATGAGCTCAACATGATTAGGTGCCATTCAATATGTGACTGAGCTTTTGACTGCTTGGGCACTTAACTTCAAAAATAATGAAGGATTTGGATACAGTAAATACAGAGGAACTGTTTCCAATAGCTGACAGAGCAATAACCAGAGGTTGGAGATTTAAGGTGATTGGCAAGAGTATCAGAAGCAACATTAGTAGAACTTTCTTTTTTACCTTTATGAGTGGTTAGGATTTAACATAAGAAATAGAGACAGGAGTAGGCCATCTGGCCATTTGAGCTTCCCCTGCCATTCAATAAAATCATGGCTGATCTCAGCTCCACCTGCCCGCCTCCTCACTACAACGCTTAATTCCTTTACTGTTCAAAAATCTATCTATATTTGCTTTAAAATCGTTCAACGAGGCAGGGAATTCCACAGATTCACAATCCTTAGGGAGAAGTTCCTTGGAATGTGCCGTCTGCTGTACTGGTGGATACAGATTAAACAGTAGCCTTCAAAAGGTTTTGGATAAATATGTGAAAGAGAAAAATAATGCAGAGTTGGGAAATAGGACTTTCTAGATTTCTATTTAAATATGCTGTTCAGCCTTGGATGGGGTGAACGGCTTCCTTCTATTGTACAATTCCAAGATTTTATTACGGTAATATTTCATTCTATAAAACTTATATTTTAAAAGAACATATAGTGCTGCTTCAAAGAAATGGAGTAGGGAATAAAGAATTATTTTCTTTCAAACCTTTTTCCTGTTTCTGTTTAATTGAACTGGACCAGCCATATAAACACAACGAGTACGTCAAAGGCGGAGAATTCTGTGGTGGTAACTCATCTCCTGACTCCCCAGAGTCGGAAGTCACATGACACCAGGTTATAATCCAACACGTTTATTTGAAATCACATGACTTCATGTGATGAATGAGCAATGCTCTGAAAGCTTGTGATTTCAATTATACCTGTTGGACTGTAACCTGGTGTCATGTGACTTCTGACCTTGTCCACCCCAGTCCAACAGCGACACCTCCACATCATGGTCCCCAAAGTCTGTCCACCATCTACAAGCACATCAGGAGAGTGGTGGTATATTCACTATTTGCTTGAATTAATTGAGGTCTAACTACACTCAAGAATCAAGAAGGCAGATCACCACAACCTTCTCAAAGGCAATTAGGCCGGGACAATTAATTCTGGCCAAATGCCACAAACACTTTTAAAAGAAACATTAGGAAGAATTGGCCTGCATAATTGGCTTATCAACTTTCAACATTCACTCCCTCCATTGTTGATGCATAGTGGCAGCAGTGTATGCCATCTACAAGAGGCACTGCAGTAACTCACTAAGGCTCCTTTAACAGCAACTTCCAAACTCACAATCTCTACCAGCGAGAAGGACAGGTGCACCAGATGCATGGGAACACAACTGCCTTCAAGTTTCCATCCAAGCCACTGAAATAGGGGAATGAGGGGTGTGGGTCCTTTTTTTAAAAAAGTTAGAGAATACCAGAAGGAATATCAAGCCTATATAATTTGACTGGTTTGGGAATCATATATGCACTTAATAACACCAGAAAGAGTAGTAGACCGATTACCACTGCTGGGCCTTGAGATTTCACTATTGCCATTTATTCATTTATTCATTTCATGTCACGGAAGTGCTATTTTGATAGTAACTTTCTTAAAAGGAAACAGAGGCCTTATTCAACATGTATCTAACAGTTACATACTAATGGATAAAACTTGTTTGATGTCCTGCAAGCTATTCAAGTCCTGGGAGACAGTTGCTGAGGGCTGATTAATAGTATAATCTTCCATTGTTTCGGGTAACACGGTGGCTGGGATAGTGTTGTTCTGAATAGATTACAAAATTAACACATACTCAGGGATAGTCTCTGATGTAGACACAGGTCTGGACACTGCTAGCAGCACGGGAGTGGGGGTTAAAACTGTGAAAAGGCAGTAATGGGGTGGAAGGGACATTTTAATTTAGTCTACCTTTAATAGTGAAATATATTGCAAGGTTGCGGTTTTACGAATGAATGAATGAAATGTGGTAATAGTATACATAATGCTCTAGTGAGTGGTTACTAAAGTTATGAATGAATGAGAGCACAATAGTGGCAATATAGAGGGCTCGTAGGTGGATTGATAAAGAGGACCTTCAGTACAAAACTAAAGAGTCTTATGGTGTAGTGTCTCACAAAAACCATAGAATAGGATATTTTAAGGCGTTGACCCTGCATTACTAAAGACACGCCACCCAGACCACAGAAGCCTTGTTAATTGCTAACCAATATGAGTAAGCAGGGCAGAACCTTAGCAGACCACTGGATATTCAATGGGCAAAGGTTGCAAGACAAGCAAGTGACCACATAAGTGAAAGGGCACTGCGTGTTTGAATCCAACTAGTAGATATGAAATACACAACAATTTGATGTAATCAACATGCCTCGTTAATTGATTTATGAATTTGATGTAATTAATTTACAAACCTGGTGTAACTGACTGCCCAGTCAATTGATTTACAGACTTGATGTAATTACCACTTAGTTAATTAACTTATAGATATATACTGATTAAAATCAATTGCATCGTAATAGTTTGTAGAATTTCACAATTGCAACATAAGAAACTATAAAATAGTCTTGCATGGGTGTTCTGTAGAGTGAGTTCAATTGTCCTGCGTGATGATTTGGAGCTCCTCCCCTTGCTGTAATCGACTGCCGCTCAAATAAGCTGCTGTTCCTGCTGCATTCCCGACACCTTCAAAGCCTTCTTGCCCTCAGAGACCAAGGTCACACCTACACCACTCAATATTCTGATGTGAAACTATATCACTGTTCCTTTCTTGTGGAGATTCTGAAGGGGTTAATACTGAAGACTGCCTTACGAATCACTTTTGGTGATATATGGATTTGGTGGGAGAACAGATTAGGATCTCAAAGGAGTAAGATTTACCATCCAGGTCCTCCTGGTAGAGTTGGTAAGAATGTCAATTCGATCATGTAAATTGTACATTGTTGCTCAAATGCAAAAAACTCTACCTTGTTTAACAGAAGAATCTTTTCTCAAAAGACTGGTTTTCCTCCACCATACTCAAGCGAGCAGACCCTGCAGGATCCTACCCTAAAAGAGGATGATGGTAGCAAATCCACCACAAGGTGCGCGGTTGTGCAGACAGACAGTCTCAGACAACATGATAGTCAGTGATGTGGATTGCTTTAACAACACAGTAAGCAGTGAAGTAATTTCCATTAGCTGATGCTAGAGCTTGCTGGCAGCATTTGGAGGTCTGAGGGTTTCTTCAGGTAAAACCTTAAAAACCACTGTCAGGCAGACATTCAGCACTGGGAAGAGCTGAACGTTTAAGAACTCTACTAAAGAACAATCTGTGGCAAGGTGCAACAAGACAGTATAGTCCACGGTAAAAGCACCTCTGGGGTGGTAAGAAAATTGGGAACTCCTTGGAGCTGGAGCATTGGTCCCTCCCAGGCAGTCAGGGATTGCATTGGGTGCCGGTGATCTGTAGATGTATTCCAAGACTTCAGAGACCCTGCGAATTGTGTTTCAATCCCTGATGAGCATAAGAAAACCTTGCAGAAAACGTTGTTTAAAAGGTGAGATTTAGAGGCTAGGAAAGCCAGAAGTAAAGCGAAGTACTTGCAGAACAGACCAAGCATCACTGTCATTCCTAATGGGCAACATATGGCACGGCTACAGTAAGGGAAATCAAGGGCCACAGAAGCATATGAACTTGAAGTTACATATGTGGGGGATTCATTATGTTAAAATTAAAGCAATAAAGGGGCAATTTAGAAGCCTAAACAGGTGAGGTCAAATGGAAAAAATAAGCTGGGAGAATTTATTAAGGCTGCAGAAAAGATCCATTATTAAAATCACTGTAGAGGAGGAAAGCATTTATTGAAATTACAGACAGCTGAAATCATTCAGAAAAAACTGTGAAAGAAATGGAAATAATTTTTTCAGTCTGCAATTAGCAGGATTCATCCAGAAAAGCTATAAAAAAGTTGGGAATCCTCCACTTTACCTGTGAAAACCAGATGGCCTCCACGCTAGCTGCAGAAAGTGAAGTCTCAGATGGAAGTTTGCTGGAAGTTTTTGCAATTGTCTTAACTTCAAAACAAATCAACCTCTTGTAAGACTTGTAAGAGAAAGATTTAATTGAGAGTTCTACATCCAGGGAAATCCTTAGATAATTAAATTAATGACCTCAACAGTGGAGAAATTTGATTATCGTGAGTTAAACCAGAGCTCGTAAGAGACAGAAGTGCTGTTGGAATTGCTAATGAGTCTGTCTGATTAATACAGTCAAAAGAAGTTTTGACGCTTGAGAAACTCATTCAGATGGTGAGTGACCCAGAAATTTGGAAGCAGCACAGATCAGCAATGAAAGGAGATGATCAACTTTACCACAGGAAATCAGCACAATCTATTCAGTTCTGAAGATAAACCATCACAACAGAACAATGGCAGAAGCCAGTATGGTGAGCAGGATAGACAGCAGATACTAAAGGTTCTTAAATAAAACAAAGAACTGTGGATAAGAACCTGAAAGAACTACAGATGCTGTAAATCAGGAACAAAAACAGAAGTTGCTGGAAAAGCTCAACAGATCTGGCAGCATCTGCGAAGAAAAAAAATCAGAGTTAACGTTTCGGGTCCAGAGACCCTTCTTCAGAGCTGATAGTAGCTAGGAGAAGGTGGTATTTATGCTGAAGCAGGAGTTGGGCGTGAAAAGGAGCAAGCAGATAGGTGGAGATGGAGCACACAGAGAGAGAGGGAGAGAGAGAGAAAGAGGGTTGGGGAGATGAATGGATGGACGATATTCAGCTCAGAAGAAAGAAAAGCTGATAACGAGGGCCTTAACTAAGGTAAAATGAGACTTTCTGCATGGGGAACCTGCAGCTTTCAGGACTCAATATCAAGTTCAATCATTTTAGAACCTGAAAAATTTCTCTGATGTCCTTTTCCAAACCCCAGACCCTGTCATGACATGGGCTGCTTTCAGTACAGCCAAGCCATTTTCATTCAAGTGATGTTCAAGGTAATAGACAGATTGAAGAAGAAATTAAGAATGAGACAAAGAGTAGACACCCTGCTAGAATTGCTGATTTTAAGCTGTATTGCAGAGAAGGCAACTGAACTACATGAGTTTTATGTAAGGGACAGATAGTTAAGTCCTAAGAGTAGATGGAAATCTCTGTGCTGTTAGAATGCAAGTTCTAAGAATTATTAGGCAGCAAGGTGTTGCGGTCAGGTCTTAGGAAATGTCCCAAGTCCTAAAAGAAGTTCTGGTGGCTCACAAGAAGCTGGGTGTAACTAATAGGTCAGTATGGCTTAGAGTGGGAGTTGGAAAGCCACATGCAGTTGTTACTTGAGATAATAAGAACTGCTGATGTTGGAGTCAGAGATAACACAGTGTGGAGCTGGAGGAACACAGCTGTGTTCCTCCAGCTCCACACTGTGTTATCTCAGTTGTTACTTGATACAGCTCAGCAAGATGGGAGCTCAAGGAAAAATGCAAAGCAAGAACTAACTTGAGTGAAGCTAGCTGTCAGCAAAAGGTTGGAGTTGCACCTGTGAATAAGTACCAGAATGTAGTTTTGAAGTCCAGTGGAGCATGAACCCTGAACAGGTGGTTGATCAACCAGAACATGAGGGAAACAGTACGAAGTGGCTGTTGAGTTGGGGTTTCAAGGCTGGCTCTGCAATACTAAAGAATTGTAATCCTTTAAAAAGTTTAATGAGATTTGATCACCCATCATGTTATTAACTCCTGGGTGAGTTACTGAGAAATCCTTGGATCTGCATTTGCTATTTGATGTGCATAGTGGGGTGCTCAGTCACATTATATTACTCATGTTTAATTCAAGTTAATTCTGAGTGCTAGAAATAAGTTGCACATGTATTAAAAATTGTATTAGTATTCTAATTGCACAGTAATGTCTTCTTTGTTCAAAACTGTAGAATCTTGTGGCTTTACGCTCTTAGTACGTCCTCTGGATATCATCTTTTGTCAACTTTAAACAAAAAAGCTACCGATCCCTAATCAGATCATAACACAAAGTTGGTGGCTCACTCTGAGATTTTAACTTAAGTAGGTAGTCCCATCCAGGATCACAACACACTCTTGAGTATGAAAGCATATCTTGACCTCAATCTTGTTCAAATGGATGGAAGGAGTCAAACTAGAATCACACAATACAGAAGAGGCCCTTTAGGTCCATTGAGTCTGTACTGCCAAAACTACACCAAGTGTACAACAGTCCTACTCTCCAGCACAAGGCCCATAAACTTCAACATTATGGCATTTCTATGCTCGTCTCATTAGTTTTAAACAAATTAAAGTTAGGAAACCTCAGAGGAGCAGGAAAGCTGACGTTTCAGGTCGAGACCCTTCTTCAGAAATGGGGGAGGGGAAGGGGATTCTGAAATAAATAGAAGCGGGGGTCGATAGAAGATGGATAAAGGAGAAGTTAGGTGGAGAGGAGACAGACAGATCAAAGAGGTGGGGTTGGAGCCAGTAAAGGTGAGTGTAGGTGGAGAGTTAGGGAGGGGATAGGTTGGTCCAGGGAGGATGGACAGGTCAAGGAGGCAGGATGACGCTAGTGGCAAGTGTGGCAATGCAGGAGGCCCAGCATGGACATGTCGTCCAAGGAGTGGGAGGGGGAGCATTGCCACAATGTTGCCACCCAAAGGTTGCAGGAACAGCATCTCATATTTGGCTTGGGAACCCTGCAGCCCAACAGTATCAATGTGGACTTCACAAGCTTCAAAATCTCCCCTCTCCCGACTGCATCCCAAAACCAGCCCAGCTCGTCCCGGCCTCCCTAACCATTCCTCCCACCTCAAGCCCCACCCCCATCTCCTACCTACTAGCCTCATCCCGCCCTCTTGACCTGTCCGTCCTCCCTGGACCGACCTATCCACTCCCTAACTCCCCACCTACATTCACCTTTACTGGCTCCAAAACCGCCTCTTTGACCTGTCTGTCTCCTCTCCACCTATCTTCTCCTTTATCCATCTTCTATCCGCCTCCCCCTCTCTCCCTATTTATTTCAGAATCCCCTTCCCCTCCCCCATTTCTGAAGAAGGGTCTCGACCTGAAACGTCAGCTTTCCTGCTCCTCCGATGATGCTTGGCCTGCTGTGTTCATCCAGCTCTACACATTGTTATCTTAGATTCTCCAGCATCTGCAGTTCCTACTATCTCTGTAACAAAGTTAAGAAACCATTGGTCCAGCCACAGTTATTCATGGAACAATGGGTTAAAGACATTTGGTTAAAGAACAGGTGGTTGTGGAACAACTGGTCAAACAAGTGCTGGTAGAAGGTTACATGGGGATCCTTAGGCTCATTCTATGACGCAAATGAAAGACAGAGCTCATTCAGATTAGCTATGTTGGCACAAAAAATATTGTTCTTGCAGGAATGAAGATGGAAATCAACAACTATACAGAATTAGCTGAAACAATAACTGAAATTGCTAGAAAAGCTCAGCAGGTCGAGCATCATGGGTGGAGAGAAATCAGAGTTAACGTTTAGGTCCAGTGACCCTTCTTCAGAACAGGGGAATTGTTCCCAACTGCTATCAATACTAAGGGGAATACAGGCTGCAAGGATCAACAAGGTTTGCAAGCAAACACTAGAAACCTAGTCAGCTAGACTAGCTAGATAGCTAGTCAGTGGTATATTCCGCTTGAGATCATTGATGCATGTTTTTTGAAGTAACACAGAGTGCAACACAGCTTGGTGAATAAATAGTTAGGGCAGATTTAAGTCATTTTGTGGGGCCTTTGCATGTATATCGACTGCAAATTTCTTCTATCACAGCAGCGACTACACTTATAAAGTACTTCATTGGTTGTAAAGCTTTTGGATCGTTTGAGAGGATGTGATAGGCTCAATAGAAATGTAATTCTTCATTTCTTTCTTTACTGCTTTAATCAAGTGTCAATTACTTAAAAAAGTAATTCGTTGATATGATCCTAAATAAAACGACATGATAGGTAAAGCATTTTGAAAAGACCTGAGTGGGTTAACAATTCTCAGTTATTAATGTAAAAATCCAATTTCAAATCCTATTGTGAAATAGATTTTCCAATTTTCTGTCTAAGTTTGGAGTGTAGTGGGAATTCATGGCTAGTGAACCAGTCACACAGAGTTGTTTTTTCACAGGGTATATGCTCCTAGCGAGTTAAGGAGATGAAAGATTTAAATTCATTTTTGTCGTTATCATGAATCAGCTGTCAGCCATTCCATAAACTGACATTGAATACGTCACAATCATAATCCGTCATTGTGCATAATTCATCAATATATCAACTAACACCATTAGTACCTCAGCTGATTCTTGGTGCTGGTGGACGATAATAGACATCCTGAAAGGGTTTCAAGTCTGTTCTTTCTTCTTGGAGTTGAATGATGACTAAAATGTGTTGGAGTCTCAATAGCTCCTTTGCAAAGCACTTCTGCTTCAGAATCATACCCAGCTCTCCATTATTCCATTCTCCAAACATTAGAATCATACACTTTTACAGCAGAGAATGAGGCCATTCAGTCCATCATGCCTGTACCAGCTTTTTGAAAGAACTATCGAATTAGCTGATCTCCCTGCTCCTTCCCTATTGCCCTGCAACTTTACTTGTCTTCAAGTGCAAAGTAGCTAATGAATCTGCCTTGACCAGCAGTGCATTCCAGATCATAACACCTCGTGTCTTAAAACAAATTCTCTTCACCCATAAGTGCCTCTTTTGCTTACTGCCTTAAATTAGGATTAAAACCAGTGATCTGCTTTAGAATTTATTGTCTAATTGAATAGTTTCTTTGATTAAATAGAAAGTTGCATTCATAGTATTAAGGTTCAAACAACATTATCTACTAAACTGTACTTCAAACAAATGATGAAACAGTTATACTGTTACACCATCCTCATGGAAAGATATTAAACTGATTCAGAGCAGTCACTTACAGTCACATTTATCTTCCTTGGGGTCTTGTTATCTGCTTTATGAGTGACCAGCATTGCAAATTCAAACTGAAGTGTTATTTTCTAGCATGTTATTCTGAAGTGATCCAGTAATCTAATTGAACTTTAAGGTGAGTATGACCAAGAATTTCAATATGCCACTAACCTCCACTGTGCAAGGTCTGGATGAGTAAAACTTTACCACAAAGTACGTCAACCTCAGCTTTAGTTCCTTTGAAATCAGAAAGTATGGATATAAACTGCCGCTTCTACTGGTAATTTATCAAATTAATTTCAAGTGGATCAATCACAAGTGAGTGCCGGGTCTTATAAATATTCACTTTCAAATTAAACATTGGTTTGTTCAAGTGGCTTCTGAAGCTATGGCTGAGTATTAAGGAGGCTTACTTTTGTGTAAAAACGATTTACATTGAATGTGTGAGAGAGAGAGACAGCAGAGAATGACACTGATCGCTATTTATGTCATAAATCTACAGAATAGGGCATTTGACTTGACCGGTCTATTCTAGTGTTTATATAGCACTCAAGCTGCCCCCCACTCAATCACCGTATCCTTTTACTTCTTTTCCCCTCCTGCTTATTTAGTGTTTCCTTCTATCTATGCTATGTGCCTCAGCCATTTCATGTGTTCGCAAGTACCACACTCTCAACTGTGTGTGTGTGTGTGTGTGTGTGTGTGTGTGTGTGTGTGTGTGTTGGGGGGTGGGGGGATTGATGGGTGGCAAGGGGTGGGGGCTAGGTAAAGAAGTTTCTCGCCAATTCTGTATTGTATTGTATTTAGTGCCTATCCTTTATTTATGGCCCGTAGTCTTCCTTGTCTGCCCAAAGAAACATTCCAACTCCAATCCTTTCATAATTTTGAAGCAGCTGAATGGACAGAAAGACAAAAGAATGGATGAGATCAAGAATAGAAACTTCATCAAAAAGAGAAAGAAAGTTAGCCAAGTATAGACACTGGAAACAAACAGCTGACAGTGTGATCCCGGCAAAATCTTAAGGTGAAATGGAGCGTTAAAAACAGAAGAGGAAGAAGGAAAATTGGATAACTTCGAGACATGGACTAAGGGCAACTTGAAGTTAGCTAAGGGAGCACGGTGATGACAATGGCTCCAGCAAGGATACGGTGGCAATGATCTATCAGGTCACCCCTCTGCTTTCTCTCCTCTAAGGAGTGAAAATGGAAAAAAAAAGGCCTTCAGCAAGAAGTTCCCAGTAGGTTTGTTTTGTGTCAAGAAGGATTGGTCCATTAATTCCCCAAAAATGTGGAGAACAGTAAATGACAAAGCAATTTATCTGAACTGGGCAATCTTTCCCCTCCTCCTGTGAGTGAAAAAGGCATAAACAATTGGTGGATAAATTGTGTTCAATCTTGTTGAGATGTCATGTCATTTACTTCTTAATTTTTTCATAGGATATGAGCGTCACTGGCAACACAGTAAACATAGGAACAGGGACTATTCCCCTGGCCCTAAACTGCCATTCAATGGAAATAGTTTCTCCCGATCTTCCTTATCAGTTCCCCTCAATATTTTGAAAATATGACCAAATCACTCCTCAACTAGGTTATGTAAGAGTACAACGGGATCCTGTTCAACTTGACCAGTAGGCCGAGGAATCAGAGATGGAGTTTAATTCAGATAAATGTGAGGTGTTGTTAAGACAAAACAGGACGGGACTTACACAGTTAATGGTATGCCCCCAGGGAGTATTGTCGAACAGAGGGTGCACAGTTCTTGAAAGTGGCATCACAGGTAGACAGGGTGGTGATGTAGATGTTTGGCATGCTTGCCTTCATTGGTCAGAGCACTGAATACAGGATTTGGGACATCATGTTACAGCTGTACAAGACATTGGTAAGTCTGCACTTGGAGTACTACATATAATACTGGTCATCCTACAATAGAAAGTATGTTATTAAACTGGAAAGGGTGCAAAAATGATTTACAAGGATGTTACCTTGAAGACCGGAAGGTTTGAGTTATAATGAGAGGCTGGGACATTTTTCCCTGGAGCATAAGAGGCTGACCTTATAGAGGATTATAAAATCATGAGGGGCATAGATAAAGTGAATAACCAGGGTCCTTTCTCCAGAACAGGGGAGTCCAAAGCTAGACGGGATAGGTTTAAGGTGAGAGGCGAAAGATTTAAAAGGGATCTGAGGGGGCAATTTTTTCATGCAGAAGGTGGTGCATGTATGGAATCATCTGCCAGAGGAAGTGGTCGAGGCTGGTGTGATTACAACATTTGAAAAATATTTGGACAATTACATGGATAGGAAGGAATTAGAGGGATATGAACCAAATGCAGGCAAATGGGACTAGTTCAGTTTAGGGAACCTGGTTGCAATGGACAAGTTGGGCTGAAAGGCCTGTTTTCATCCAATATGACTCTATGCCTCTATAAGTTCAGCATTATTGCCCATCTTTATTGCCCTTGTGAAGACGGCAGTGAACAACTAACTTGCAGTACTGCAATACACGGATAACATGTCACTTTCTACTCAGGTACATTTTATGTATTAACAAAATATACAATGACAGGATTTTGTGTATTTGTTTTGATAAAAAAAAAAGGATGTGTGTCAATAATTATGAAGAAATAATAAAACATTAAAAATACAATGCTCCACTCCCACAAAAATCTCAGCAAATAACACAACATAGCTTTCAAATCATAAAATACAGTGTAGAATATGCATAAGCAAAATAGATTAACATTTTGTCAGAAAGATAAATTATTTGAATAAAGAATTGATAAAATACAAATATGGCCATGCCTTCAGCTGTCTGGGTGCTAAGCACTGGAATTCCCTCCTGACATGCCTCCACCTGTTCTTGTCCTTTAAGGTCTTCCTTTAAAACCTACCTTTTATGACTCGCTTAATATTCCATCATGTGGTTGGGTGGTTGGACTAATATGATACATAATTCTAACTTGCATTGAGAGATCCAAATATACATTACTGCTCTTCACACAGTACTGCATCATCTCTTATCTCATTGGGAAACTGTTTTCACACAGAGGCTCTGTAAAGATGTTTGCTGAAGATGATCATACGTAACAAATTCACCTTTACTGGAAATATTTTGATTGGGGCGAGGGCTGGTGAATGTGAGCATAGTGTCAAGTCACCTGTGGAAAAATTTTATTACAACCAGTTTGCAATAATCTTGTTCTGCTGGTTGAATGCACATTTCCAAGTCTGGACGCCAGGTAATGTGTTGATTTTGAAATGGACAGCTAACTGCGTTAGCAAAGTGGCTTTTAAGATTGATTTGAATGACATCTCTCTTTTTAGCTGGTGTTCGGTCAATAGCCTGTTCCCCAGATGCCACATCAGCCGTACTGCTGTTAACGTTACTAAATCTTAGAATGTTTCATTGCTGTTGTCGCAGGTCAACAGAGCTCTCTACTGCTCTCACAAGCACCGTCCCTTTCATCAACACCTCACCGTTCTACTCTTCACCACCCCATCATCATCTGCCTCCGCACAAACATATCTCCCCTCCTCACAAGCACAACCCGATTGGAGCTGCAGATCAAATCCAAAAGACCAACTTAATACTTACAATGATGAATTCTAAAACCTGCTGACATGAGGGCTGGGATAACAAGGCGTAGAGCTGGATGAACACACCAGGCCAAGCAGCATCATAGGAGTAGGAAAACTGACGTTTCGGGCCTAGACCCTTCCCGAAACATCAGCTTTCCTGCTTATCTGATGCTGCTTGGCCTGCTGTGTTCACCCAGCTCTACACCTTGTTATCTCAGGTTCTCCAACATCTGCAATTCCTACTATCTCTGACATGAGGGCTGGATTTATTTTATCCAACATGGGAAAAGAAAATGCACAAGTTCTTTGAAAACATAATTGTTCTGTTTCAAAGTAGTTTGAACGCACCAATGTCTAGACAGTGATTTGGATAGCCAGAGAATCTAGAACAATGGATTATAGTCACAATAGAAGAGGTCAGCCATTTAGGGCTGAGATGAGGAGAAACCTCTTCATTCAGGGCAGTTGTGAAGCTTTGGTAATATGCTATGGCAGAGAGCTCTAAATGCACAGTTGTCGAGCATATACTAGGCTAAGACTGATATATATTTGGACTTTGAGAGAATCAAAGTATATGTAGATAGGGAAGGAAAATGGAGTTGGTTAAATCAGACTTGATCCTATTGAATGGCAGAGCGGACCTAAGGGACTAAATGTCTTACTTCTTGATGCTATTTCAGATGCTATGCTATTCTTAAATATTTTGAAAAACATAAAATCTAGAAAGACAGAGTGTATGTGTGTGTGTGTGAGAGACAGAGTGAAACACAGGCAACATCAAATCAACTACACCTTAAAGGCATTGCGTGGGAGTATCAGTGATGACCCAGTTAGGAGATCATTGCAATTTTATCCTGAGTATTATTGTGCTTGGAGATTTGTCTGCTAGGAAGAAGAAAGCTGCCTGTTTAGCATAAATATAAACCTCAAAGCAGTGGAGAAGTAACAGTTTGTGCTTTTATAAAAAGAACATTATGTTGGCCATGTTTGGAAACTCCAAAAAAGGCACATTGTTGGTCTTACTTAACGGTTGCAAAGCAAAGATTCATGTCTATTTTCCTCATAAAATCGTTGATGGAATGCATACTGAGGCTTGAAAATGACATGTTTGATGAACATGTTCAAAGTTTTTAAGTGTGTTAAAGGGAGGGAGGAGGCAGCGGCTGATTACTTTAATTCACTCATGTGCATTTGAGTTTCTGGGAATATTTAGAAAGTAAAGCAGTTGTCCATGATAGGAGTTGCCAAGTCCTCTTCTATAAATGTAAGTCTGTCTTTTTGACCCTCAATACTTTGTTGATTCATTTCTACTGGACCTTTCGTTGATTTGAGATTGTGTCACCTCAGTGATATCCCTTTTGAAGCTTAAGTCATCCTGTAGAAAGAACAAAATTTAACTTTCTGGATTTCATTTAGTAACTGGGTTTGCAGGTGTTAAAGCTCAAATTCATGCACCTTATCAAACTTCTTACAGATGCTCAGTAACTGCAAGATTAAAATTATTCCCATTTTTAGTATAAAATTTACACTGAATCATTAAACGAGTTGAACAGGTAATAGGAGGATCATGACTAAGGTTTTTCTGATATTCATGAGCAATATCAAATTAACAGCAAAATCGTTTATGCAATAGTATTTTAAAGAAATAATAATCTAAGAGGTGCCAGGGTTTGTAAAGAATTAGCAAATTTGCTTAGGTGGAGAAATTTCTTCAAAATGTAGAAAATTTTCAACATAGAAGTCAGTTTAGCCCAATGTTCTCATGTCAGCTCCTTGATAAAGTTGTTCAGTTGGTCCCACATCGGCCTGTACTTTCCCCACAGCTCTACAAAGTTTTACTTGTCGAATTCCCTCTTGAAAGCTACCAATGGATCTGTTTCCATTGCCCTTTCAGGCAGTGCATTCCAGATCACAACAACTTGCTGCATAAAAGTTACTCCCCCTCTGGTTCTTCTTGGCAATTTATATTTTCCCAAATATAACAGAGGATCCTTAACAAAACTCACAATAAAATTTGTTTTTAGATTTCATAAAAAAAGCATCTCGCAATTTACTGTGCGTTATCGTGCAGTTCACTAGGTTAAATAATTCTCCTCCCTTCACCTGTCAAAATAAGCTCTACTTTGGTGAGAGTATGATGTTACTAGTGACTGGATTCGGCAAAAACTCTGACCAGCTCAACTGTGTCTGCAGTCTGTGTGTCTCCATGTCTGTGTAGACTGTGCCTGATGTTCGACTCCCGATGTGAACGTTCCTTCACTCACCAGTTCCTTCTTTTTCATACACTCCATTAAAATTATAAAGAGATGCTGGGCCTGTGTGCGACTGTAGTTGAAGGTCTTCTGGATGGTGACAAGCAGTTGGTCTCTCAAAGATTCATTGATTACCCTGATGTGGAAAAGAGAGAATGAATGGAGCCTTTAGAATTATGCAGTGACAAGAGATAGACTGAGGTGATACACCTAGGAATAGGGGAACCCCATGAACCTGCTTCACCATGCAATTAGATCGTTAATGGTACTAAGGCCATTTGGCCTATTAAGATTGTACGGGGTTTTCAAAGAGCAATACAGTTCGTCCAACTCCTCCATAACACTGCAACTTTTTCTGTCAAATTAATCCAATTTGTTTTTGAAAATTGCCATTCAAGCTGTCTCAAATACTCTGTCAGACAGAGAATTTCTATTCCTAGCTAATTGTTGCATTAAACAAGTTACCTTAGGCTGAAAAGTCATGGTTGATCTCTGTTTTAACTCCATCTCACTCCTCTCTCAATTGTAACCTTAAAACCTCTTGCCTAACAAAACTTAATCTCAGTTCCCTACTACTAGCCCCTGAACTCTAGCCTCAAAAGTTTTTTGTCTAACTTTTTGCTAAAGTATTGCAGGTAACATTTTAAATTATATTGCGATTTTATCCATCTAGATGAGGGGTGTACCAAGTACAAACATTTTTGATGTACTTCCGCTTAAGCTGAGTTGGTTATCACCTAGCTACTGAGAAACTCTCGCTATACCCATAATTAAGATTTTGACAATGATTTCAACGTAAGAAATTTGAAATGAGAACCAAACTTGGAGAGAATTTACTAATTGAGCAAAGACTTTTCAAGATTCTTCTAATAATTTTAAAATATAGCCTTTTGATATCCATTGTCTCAACATTTTGGTGGAGCCATTGAACTATGCAATTAAAGCATATATGCCATTGTACACTTCACAGTAAATATATTTATACTATGCACTGTCACATACAGCATGAAAAATATTTATCACGTGCTTAATAATGACCCGAATGACATAGTCAGCATGGATTTGTGAATGGGGAAATTGTGTTTGACAAATTTTTTGGAGTTTTTGAAGATGTTACTAACAAAATTGAAGGGGATTTGATAAATATAATGTATTTAGGTTTACAGAAGGCTTTTCTAAAGTGCCTCACAAGAGGCCTGGTTAGAAAGAGGATTGAAGCACATGGGATAGGAGGTAATTCACTGATTAATGATTTGCTAACAGACCATTGGAATAGGAATAAATGAGTCTTTTTCACGTTGATAGGCTGTGATTAGGGTGCTACCCTAAGTATTAGCCTCAATTGTACACAGTATATATCAATTATTTGGAGGTGGGGACTTAATGTAATATTTCCAAATTTTCAGATGATACAAAGCTACGTGGGAAATGTGTAGAGAGGAAAATATAAAATGGATTTGGTCAGGTTTAGTGAATGGGCAAGAACTTGGTAGATGGAACATAATGTGGAAAAAATGTGAGGTGGAAGAAATAGATGTGCACAGTATTTCTTAAATGGTAAGAAACTGGAAAGAGTAGGTGTATGAAAGGACCTGCCTGTCCTTGTCAATAAGTCACTGACAGCTAACATGCAGGTAAAGTAAGCTGTTGGGAAATGCAATGGAATGTCAGCCTTCATTACTAGAGAATTTGAGAATGGGAGTAGTGAAGTCTTGCTTCAATTTGAGAGGAGTTTGGTTACACCACATCTCATGGAAAGTGTGCAGTTTTAGTCTCCTTGTCTTAGGAAATATATTATTGTCCTGGCAAGAGTGCAACAAAGGTTCACCAGACGTTCCCAGGATGGCTTTCTTTTTAGCAGTATTCAGGTTTGTGTCGCTAAGTGAATATATCCCTTTTCTCTCAGTTGGCTATTTACTGCCCAGGAAGTGATAGCTTAAGTTGAAAGGTTTTGTTTTCTTGGCACTTACCCTCCAGCCTCGGAATACTTGTGAGCGAAGGCAAGAATATCTGAAGCCCGCCCGCTGCCATCGCAGACCACCACGGGCACAGGAGGGGTATCTCGCAAATATTCCAACACAATAGAGATTACGTTGGGACCACCTTCCACAATGAGTGCTACCACTGGAACTCCCTGTCCAATCCCTGGAGAGAGAGACATCAGATCAAGAGGCAAGGTCAAGGAACCAAAATGCATCAAGCTGTCTATCAGGTCAAATCTAGGCTGTCAGGCTCTATGTAGCATCAGGCTGCCTGTCAGGTCTAATCTAGGCTGTCAGGCTCTATTTAACACACTTGCCTTGAAGTCAGAAGGCTAGGCATCCAAGTCTCATCCCAGAGATTTGAGCACAAAACTTCGGGCTGACCACACCAGTGAAGGCTGCAATGTTGAGGGGTGCTTTTTTTTTCAGATGTGGCCTGGTCTAACTACTTGTAAAAGATCCCATGGCACCCTTTCAAGGGAGAACTGTGGAGCTGTTCCTGGTGTCCTGGTCAACCTTTATCTCTCAGCTAGCATGTCTAAGTGAACTAATTTAACACTATCACCTTGCTCTTTTGGGAATCTTGCTTTGCACAAACTGACCATGAAATTTCCTACTTTGCGACACTTCATTAGCTGTGTACCTAGGTATGATATCACTATATAAGTCAGTAGAATGTTTTATTAATAGGATAATTGTTGATATCCTAATAACCAGCTAAGATAAATGGTTAAGTGTATTGAACCTAGCTCATGAAGCATGCCTGATCTGCTCAAGCAGAGAAAATGATATACTGCAACATTTTTACATAGAAGGCTCAGTTTCAATTACCCTGTTTTTTTTAGCACAGGAGCCAGAGTACCAACTTTCTAGTATACAGTGTATCTCCGGGAAATGAGACAATAAGCCCCTTAATGCTATAATTCTGTGTTTACACTGAGTAGATGCACTTGCAGGCAGTACAGAGCAGGAAAGGTAGCTGCAATGGTTTTGTACCCAGTGTTTTTGTATTAACATATTATTTAACCAAGAGCATTAACTGTTACAGAATTTAGGCATGTAAACAGAGGAAAGATACAGATCAGCACGATCTAATTGAAAACTGGAACAGGGCTGGAAGGCTTCCTCAAGTACCTATATCTATTATCATTGCCTTTAGGTTTACAACCAATGAAATACTTTCGAAGTGTGGTAACTTATGTATTGTGGGAAGCATGGTGGTGAACACATGCACAGCAAGATCCCACAAATAGCCATGCAGTTGCGACCACGATAATTGTTTTATCGATTTTGGTTGAGGGATTACTCCCAGCCAGGACATGAGAATAAGACATTTTATTTTCTTCTGGGACTCCAGTGAAGTTGTTCCATTTTCTGATTAATTGTTTAATTTAATTTACAAATTAAATAATTCAAGTGTGTTTTGTTTTAGAAACTTCCTTCAGAAACTAACTACACAACCAGGGCTGATAAAGATAAACTAATATCGGTGCACATTTTATAGTTAACTTGCTTAAAATATCAGACTATCATGTTGGATTTCTGCACGGAACAGAAAACAAGTAAAAAGTATGGTCAATACTTCCCATTCTGAAATAAAAGCTGTATTTCTTCTCAAAATATCATTTAAACTTAAGAGCTAAAATTATGAATGCTGTAAATCTAAAGTAAAAATGCATGAAATCAATCATGCCTCCAAGTGTATTGGACAAATGTAGACAGGTTAATTTTCTCGATGGAAACCTTTTAGTAGAAGAATCTGTCGCTTCACCAGAATATCTGATGTGCCTCCTTCTTTGTTCTGTTGCATTTAACAATAACTTACATCTATATAGCCCCTTTAACATAAAAGAGTATCCCCAGATGTTTCACAGGAAATAGGCAGTCAAAGGTTTGGTGGAAAAGGTAAGCTTTAGAGTGTTGTATGAGCCTGTCTAGACTATTGTTCACTGTGGGGTAGATTCGCTGCCATCATCCCTTTTTTAGAGTAGGGAGTTACAGACCCCACAATCTGGTGTGGTAAAGGAAAACAATTTGCTGTTCCAATGAGATAAGGCTTTTGTACTAAACTTCATCTTGTTCAAGACATGACAACAACAATGTACAAGTTACTCTGATCTGGTAGATATTGTTAGAGGCTGTAAGAGAACTTGAATGGTAGGTCTTATTCCTTAGAGATCCTAAGTTGTTCTCTCACCAAGTCAACTTGACATTATTATACTGGGTGGTGCTTAAGGCATACCTCAGTATTAACTCGTTCAGATCCTTATATCCCTGTAAAACAAGTGCACCTCAAATAAGCCGAGAGAGGAAGGGAAGTGGAGAGGTCTAGGGAAGCAATTTAAGAGCTCAGGACCTAGACAGCTAAAGGCAATACTGGAGCAAAGAAAACTGGAGATGGAGAATGTGGAGGAACTCAGATAACTGTCTCAGAGGGATATGGATTAAGAGGAAGTTTCAGAGACAAAGAAGGGATGAGATCACGTAAGGATTCAATAAGACAGGTGAGGGTTTTAAGTTGTGACATTGCCAGACTGGCAGTCATTGTAGGTTAAGGAGCAAAGGGATGTGTATACTGGACTTGATGGTGAGTAAGGACACAGCCTGCTGATGGAAGAATGACCATTCATTCTTAACCTCTGTTGTCTGTCTGTTAGTCAATCCTTAATCCATGCTAATACATTCCCCACCATCTCATGTGCTTTAATTTTGCTCTAACTTTCTGTGGACCTTATCCAAAGCCTTCTGGAAATCTGAGTTTCCTACGTCCATTGACGCCTCTTTATCAATTATGTGAAAAACACCATAAAAAAAAGTCTCCAACAAATTTGTCAACCATGAGTTTCAACTCCTCATTTGCCCTAGTTACTTGGATCTCTAACACTTGAAGATTTCTTGCATCTGCCCCAGTGAAAACTAACACAAAGTAATCATTAAGCTTCTCTACCTGACTCCGCCTGTAATAGACCCACTTTCATTTTAGCCAAATGTTGCCTTTTTACATCCCTATAGGAGCTTTTAAAGCCCATTTTTATGTTTTTCCTGGATTGCACTCATATTCTATTCTGTCTTTCCTGACCAGTTTCTTGATCCTCCTTTGCTGTATTCCACACACTTTCCAATCATCAGATTTATACTAATTCTACTCACTTTTATAAGCCTCATAGATCTTATACAACCCTTAACTTCCTTTGTTACCTGTGGTTAACGGATTTTTATTCGAGTTTTTATACATTGAAGGGACCTATGGTTCCTGTAAGTCATGCAATAGTTCCTTAATGACAGTCCATTGGCTAACTACGGTCATGCCTTTTGATGTATTTTCCCAATCCACCTCAGCCAACTTAGGCCTCACCTTCTCGTAATTTCCCTCATTTAAATTTAACATGCTTACTTCTGAATGAGCTCCTTCATTTTCAAATATAATGTAAAATCATGCTATGATCATTCATCTCTATACGCTCATTTATAAGACTATTAATTAGACTTTTTAAATTGTATAATACTAGATTTAAAATAGCCTGGCCTGTAGTCAGCTTCTTAACGTGCTGCTTTAAAAAAAACCTAACACATTCCAGAAACGCATTCCCTACAGCTCTAGCACTCATTTGGTTTAACCAGTCTGTATATAGTCACCCATGATTACTGTATTGTCTTTGCTACAAGCTTGATTAATACCATGCTCCCCACTACCAATACTGTTTGGTGGCCAATAAATAACTCCAACCAAAGTCTGCTGCCCTTTCTGTTCCTGAGTTCCACCTAAACAGAATCTACACATCGTTCTTCCTATCTGAGATCCTCCATTACTAACGCACTGAACCCATCTTTTATTATTAACACAACTCCACCTCCTTTCCCTTCTCGTCTGTCCTTCTTAAAAGGTAAATATCACCAAGTGCATGGGAATCATGTAGCCATGTTTCTGGAATGGCAATTGTACCACAACCATTACTTTAATTTGTACCTTTAGATGCCTGTAATTCCACAGGATAGGCAATCAGCTGTGAAGGTTCACTGTTCCTTTTTCAACCTCATATGTGATCTACTGCTCTCTCTTTCTCCCATTTTAAAGTACCATTGTTTTGATCCCTTTTTTTCAAAGTTCCAAAACAAAGCAAGAGCTTGCAAAACAGCAATTACTTGTTCAAGATATCAAGGAAATCAGCTCCAGCACTGAAAAAAAAACTTTAAAAAAGAGCACTCTTACAGCCACAATTTTCTCCCATCCACCATTTAAGATAACTAGGATCCTATGAATCTATTTATCATGTTGTGAATGCTGCATGCGTTCAGGTAGAGTTGCTCTTAACTTTTACTTTCTGATGTCATTCTGCATTCAAGGCATACGCGATGCTTGGCTTTCTTCTCCTTTCTTCCATTGCCCTTAGCAGATTTTCTACTTCCTGTTACCAATTTCACTTTCCTCCAATTTGAGTTACCCATCAAGTTCCCATTCCCCTCAATCCCATTTCTACTTTTTGCACCAACTATTCCTGGTGTAAGTGAGGTATACATCCTTACCACTTTCTGAGAACAAAACGCTTCTCTTGCATTTTCTGTTAGATTTATTAGTGACTGTTTTATGGGCTCCACTTCTGGTCTCGCCCAAAGTTGAAAATATCTTCACTTATCCTATAAAATCTATCCATATTTTTTAAGCAACTTCATCAGGTAAATGTTTGGTTTTCTCTTTTCTAAAGAAAAGATCCTCCCCCACCCCAGCCAATTCAGTCTTTCCTGACAGGTGTAATCTCCCCAATCCAGTAACATTCCTGTAAATCTCATTTAGACTTTCTCCAATGCCTTTAAATCTGGCGTATGATACGAAAACCCAGAATTGTGGACAATACTCCAGTGTAGTCTAAGTTTAACCTAACTTATCTATTTTCAATTCTATCCTGCTAGAAATAAACTCTAGTGCCTAGCTATACTAATTGTATTTTGTATGTTCTATTTTCTATTGAATAAAGGATTGTTGCACATTTTTATTTTTACCACCCACAATGAGGAAAAATTAAATCTGTCGTCTTGTGTAGCTTGCCTTTAAATGAGTTCACTTGTAATGACTACATGTGCCCTGTGCGTATAATGTCGTGACTCTGCCTGGCAGTTCGTCCACAGTGATTGCAAGCTGCATCTCTAATGCCTGCTTTATAACTGACAACATGTTTTAAAATAAACTAAACCACAGAGTTAATCGATCCACCCGCAGTGTTATTCAATTCACCCACAGAGTTAATCAATCCCTATTAGAACATTATCATTAACATCACCAAGTCTTCTGAAAAAGGTTATGAGTTCACACTTTTGTTTTAAATTTGACGTTTACAGTTGCCGATTTAAACACATCTTCCTCCTTAGTATCACATGCAGCTTCGTGCCAGCCATTGAAATCAAAAACAACCACTGAAAGGAAGAAAACAAGTCACGTGACTTGTTGAAAGACAGAGAGCAAACAAAATGGTTACTGGAATGTGGCATTGTAGCTCCACTGGAACAACAAATCTGGGCTGCTGTCTCTCTTTGAATAAAAGGCAATGTTAACATGTTACATTCACTCAGCATGTGGAGTCAGGAGTCACATGTAGATTACCACCCTACAAATAATGGGCTGAATCCAGGGGGAACGATTAATGGGATGCCATTGGTAACTATTGAACATCCCTTTGCATTCCCAGCCCCTTCATATATTCCCAGGCATAGGATGACAAAGGGAAGTCCACAGGTCACATAAGTTCATATGTACAGTCTGGAAGAAAGAACTTGCATTTATTAGCACCATTCATACCTTTGGAACACTCCAAAGTGTTTCACAGCAAATTAATTACTTTCTGAAAACTAATCACTGTTGTATTGTAGGAAAACGTGCCAGCTAATTTTCCAGATTCCACAAATCTAGAACAGGGGGTACAGTGTAAAATTAAAAAATGTCTCCCTTTTAAGATGGAGATAACGAAGAATTTGTACTTAGGCAGATGGCAGTATTTGAAATTTTCTCCTCTCGGGAGCAGTGGTGAGTGAGTCATTTAATATATTCAAGGTTGAGCCAGACAGGTTTGTGATTGACAATGGAGTCGAGGGCTATGGGTTGTGGAATCAGACAGTGAAAGTTAAATCAGATCAGTCATAACCCTATTGAAAGGCAGAATGGGATTGCTGGGCAAATGATCTACTCCTGCTTCTATTTCTAATGTTCTTACAATTTTAAATAGCAGTGTGATAAACGACCAGGTAAATTTCTTTTAAGTGACTTTGGTTGCGGGATAATTATTGACAAAATGTATCAGAGAGACCACCGCTGCTCTTCTGCTAAATAAAGCCATGGGATCCTTGATAGCCACCTAAGATGGCAGACTGCATCACTGAGAGTATGGTACTCTTTCAGTATTGTGTTGGGAACATTGGCCTGGGTTTTGAGCTCAAGATCTAACCTAGGTGAAATTTCTATTTACTGAATTACTGCATTTTTTTATGAATTTTAACAAAATGGTCAGGTTTTTGGCACAGATTGCCACCTTAACTGTGTAGACTTTCTGGTAGAACTAACCAATGTGCCTCATTCCCTTTCTTTTTCTCTGCATCACTTCAATCATTTTTTCTGATATTTATCTAATTCCCTCTTAAAAGTTATTATTGAATCTGTTTCTGCCATCAGATCATAACACACTGAATGATTTTTTAAAAATTTTTTTCCTCTCATCTTTATGCTAATTCAATTAAATTTGTGTGCCCTGTAAGCTGCTTGTTAGTCCATGTACAGTCTATAGTCTACAATGTAGTGGCAAGACAATGTGTCTTAGTCCTGATTCAAACTAGATCCCAAGTCAATTCGGTACAAGTTGCCCACAGAATTAAGCAGCTTTGCATGTTCTTACAATAGTTCCGCGAAAACCAACCTGCAGAATACAGATGACCTGTCAGAGTAGTTGAAGCCTGATATCAATGGGTATTGGCGCATGAGCAGCTCAAGTTAAACTTTCAGTGATTCATTTATGTCGATGTTGCCATGTCATGGCAACTCAGCAATACATAGCAAGATATCTCTTACAGGGACACAAGCCTTTGAACAATAACATGAGAAAAAATGACAGCTCAGACACTTCCTATAATATTCACAATTGATCTTGATTGAACTACATTCAATGATAAAAAATTCGGAAGTAGTTTGAAGTCATTTTCTAAAGAGTTGCCATTGGCAGACACAGTCTGGAACAATTTTAGTAAGAACTTTTGAAGTTTCTTTCCCTGACATGAGCCGATCATGCCAATTAATGCATTGGTCTGGTTTTCATTGATGCAAAAATTGACATCATGTTTGTTATGTGGCCAATTGCCAAAGTATTGCTGACATTTTCACACTGTAAACTCTGAGTCAGCAAAGTGATAAATGACTAATCAGTTCATTTTAGCAATGATAATTGATAGATAAATCCTGACCAGGGACAAAGGGGAAAACTTCCCTACTCTTATTTAAATAAGGCCATGAAATCTTTTATGCCCAATGTTGGACAGCTTAGAAACTTACTGCACAGAAAGACACCCCTCATCCTACATTACCGATGCCAGCTGTTTGAAAGGAGAGCTATGGCCAGTCTCACATCCCAGTAAATTTTTCACAATGACTACCTGTCCAGCTTCCTTTTAAAATAATTTACAAAATCAACTTTCACCACCTTTTCAGCTTCAGCCTTCCCGATCCCGACAACTGAGTGAATGAATTTTCCTCAGCTCCCCATCTATGAACCCTTAACTATTGACCCATTCAGCACACTACCAAATTCTACCATCATTCACATGGCCTTGATTAGGTCTCCTTTTAACATTTTCACTCCTAAGGAAAAGATTGCCTTTCTAACATCTCCTACTCATTATTGAAACTCTTTATCACTGGTAATCTACTAGCAAATCTCCGCACCCTCTTTCTAAGTCATTAACATTTTTCCTGGAATGGACTACCCAGAGATTTCTACGGTCCTTCAGTTGCGCCCTAGCCAGTTAATCCATTTTGCCATAAAAGTTGACTCCCTTGTCTGTGAAATTTTGTCTAATTCAGGCTTGAATAAATTCAATGACCCATCCTTCATTGTTCTCTGGAGATTCCATAGACTAACAAAATCCTGAGAGAAGAAATGCCTCCTCATTGCTATCTTAAGTGAAAATAATAATGCCTGCGATTGGCAACCAAAGTATGATTTTGATATCCTTTGTGAACTGTGTGAAATTGTAAATTGGGTTCCAAGGCGAACAGCCAACAACGTTTTAAGCACTGCATGAAGGAAATCTTCCCCATCAGATTTCAAACAACACACCTTCCCTTATTTAGTAAAATAGCACCAGCAATTCTCAAGAGAGATTATCAGATGAAATGTGATGCTGGGCCAGGTAAGAACAAATGTACAATAGGAGACCGAAAGCTGAGTCACAGAGGTAGGTTTTAAGAAATTCTAAAGGAGAGGAGAAAGAGGCAGAGACACACAGGGGTAGAATTCCAAAACTTAGGATGTAGGCAGCTAAAGGCACGGCCATCAATTATGGGATGCTCAGAAGGGAATGCATCAGAAATCAGAATTGGAGGCGACAGAGAACTTGGTTATAGAGTTGGAGAAGGTTACCGAGGGAGCGGAAGGTGAAGTTGTGGTGGGATTTAAAAACAAGGAGGCTTAATCCAGCAGTTTGTGATTCTTAATGAAACATATTAACTGTATTGGCAGCACAGCGTTGAACACAGTGGCTGTGCTCTGTTAAGAGGACGGTTAGTTCTGAACACTTGCATCCTTTGCTACCGTTGTTTTTCAAAAAGTCTAATCTGTCTCCTTTTTGAAGTACTCACTGGTGTTAATCTTCTGCAGGGAAATGTGTTTTTCCAGTTGCCTCCTCAACTTTACTTCTGCTCCATATTTTCCTGTTGTGCCATTATCTGCCAGGATGAAATGTGAGTGCATGCTGTTCAGCACGGTCAGCTTGCTCAAGGGGTTGGACATTGTTTGATATGGCCGGACCACCTGTGCGAAGACATATTAACCAACAAAAAGAACATATATTTATTCAATGCCTTTAACATAGCAAAATGTGCCAAGGTGCTACACAATAGCATTATCAAACAAATTTAACCACTGAGTCCATGAGGTGATACTGCTTCAGGTGATCAAAAGCTTGGTTAAAGAGGTAAGTTTGAAAGAACTTCTCAGCACAGAAGAAAAAAGCAGAGAGACAGAGGTTTGGAGAGGGAATCCCAGAGTTTAGAGTGTAGACATCTCAAGGCACATCAAACAATGTTGGCATGATTAAAATTAGGGGATGCTCAAGAGGCTGATATTGGATATTCTTCTGGAGGAGATTACAGAGATAGGCAGGCACAAGACCATGGAAGGATTGAAAAACAAGGATGAGAACTTTAAATTCTAGGCATTGCTGCACTGAGAGCCAAATTGGGGTCTATATTGAGATGCCAAAGATAGACGGCTCTCTTTTGTGTCCTGATTTCTAGCTCCTGTTATATTTTCAATTAGATAATGGGCCAAGGCAAACAAAGACTTACAACAGTTTTAAAGCAAGTGGAAATAAATTGAAATAATTTGCATCAAAGTGGAGAGATAACCTGGACAATTTGGTGCAATTTTTTAGCAGGTAATAGGTTAGAATAAAGATGAGTGAAAAACTGCATCCATTTAATTTTCCTTATTATATCAAAGATCCTGCTGGATACTATTCTACAGTCATTAATAGATAGCCAATACAATTTCAAATGGGTCTTTCAGAACCTGGACTGTGTTAGGGATTACTGTCCAGACAATCAGATAAGAAAATTCTTTCTTCATATCTCAATAGAATTAAGGATTATGTTGTAGAGAGGTGAACCGTGATTTCATGCATGCCAAAATATTTGTAATCTTTCACAAGCAAAAAATAAAATATTATTTGAAGAAGATAAAGAGGAACAAAAAATACACATATTGAACTTTTGGAAATGTAAATGTACATACCATTAAAAAAAGTCGTTACATCTTAAAAGCTAATTTCAATATTGCATTTTGTGATCTTGGGATTAGGACAAAACCTTACTTCAATTTAGCCTTATTTGAGGCAAGAATTTTTGATTGGAAATGTTCCAACAAGATATCAAAATCGGATTTATTTTTTACTATCTAAAAGCCAAAGTAATATCATTTTCTCTGCAGTACTTCAATTAATTCAGAAGTTTTAAATTTGTTTTGAAATATACCATAAAACTTATCCAAAACAGCCATTACTCCCGACTAGGCTAATGTTCTCTTTGTATAGTATTTCATAATATGAGGTTTTTGTATTGGGACTGATTTCGGATGGTTTTTAGGGACAATTTTTATGTTATGAAAGGCATTTGCTTCTTGTAACGCCTCCAGTTACACCGGTGAGGAGGTAAGAGACAAGATACCCACGTCTTTTCCAATCAGATCCTCTTGATTCTCCACTATTCCCCATGGAGCGATGCCTATAATGCAGATTCTTCCTCTGGACTTTGAAGCATGGTCCTTCAGTGCATCTCCTACATGACGAATGACCCCTAAAAATGAACCCAAGAAATGTGACTGCAGCACCATTTTAGAGGATTGGAACAACGGAGTCCTCATTTTGATGATTACCTCTTGTACCAATCGCAATAATAACTTGCATTTATTTAGCACCTTTAACACTGCAAAACATCCTAAGGGGCTTTCACAAGGGCTATTTCCACGCAAACTTCAGATTGAACCAAAGAATTAGGACAGGCAATAAAAAGCTTGGTCAAAGTTGACCCTTGAGATCTAGGTATGCAAATATTGGAGTGTCAACATTGGCCATCTTGACACTCAAGACCACGTTCCAAAAATCCATCAGTAATTACTCAGTACATTTTCCATTAGTTCTGTGCAACTCATAGAGTCATAGAGCATGGAAACTAGTCCTACCTACCTGCTCCTGGCCCATATCCTTCCAAACCTTTCCTTTTCATGTACTTATCTAAGTGTCTTTTAAACACTGTAGCTGTGCCCACATCCACCACTTCCTGAGGAAGTTCATTCCTAATGCAAATCACCCTCTGTGTAAATCATTTGTCCGTTGTGTCATTTTCAAATCTCTCTCCTCTCACCTTAAAAATATGCCTCCTAGTCTTGAAATTCCCCATCCTAGGGAAAAGACACCAGCCATTAACCCTATCTACACCGCTCATGACTTTATGAACATCTCAACACTCCAGTGGAAAAAATCTATCAGCCAATCTAGCTTTTCATTATAAATCAAGCCTTCCACACCTGGCAACATCCTGGTAAATCTCTTCTGAATCCTCTCTAGCTTAGTAATATCCTTCCTATAATAGGGCGACCAGAACTGAACACAGTACTCCAGATGAGGCCTCAACAATGTCCTGTACAACCTCAACATGACTTCCCAATTTCTACATTTGTTGGAATTCATTTTCTAGAATTCCATTCTTTTTACATTGTCTGAATTTTTCTGCTTAATCTCTCCTGCCAGAGACAATGTATTAGATCTCAGCTGTAGATATTAACTGTTCTAAATGGCACATTGATTTGTCACTACTAGTTCCTGAGTTACACTCAGGCAGAAATGATACTGATATTTACACCAATTTCTGTGCTGGCCTTTCCACAGGAATTTATCAGCCTGGACGTTTAAAAAAAGTGAACTAAAAGTAGAATAAAAAAACTGAAGCATCACCCCTCTCTGTTGAAATTCCCCTTTATGTAGTGATGACATGCAAATTCAATTCTGAATCAAAGCCTTGTTTAGACACACTGAGTACAATAAGTTTGACAAAAAAAAACTGATTTGGAAACTTTTATCTTTCTCATGAAAGAAATCACAATGCCCACATTAAAGCTAGAAAATATTTCTAGCCTCGACCCTTGCCGAAACGTCAAGCTTTCCTGCTCCTATGATGCTGCTTGGCCTGCTGTGTTCATCCAGCTCTACATCTTGTTATCTCAGGTCCACAGGGCTTGTTAGCTTTAAGTTCTATTCATATGCTCATTACTATTTCAATAGTGTTGGTGATCAGTTCCTCCTTCCCTTTTAACACTTGATCTTTTTACTAATCTTTGGATGCTTTTTCAGCCTTCTGTTGTGAAGACAGATTTAAATTACTTGTCCCCAAATAATTCTGGGTGTACCTACACCACAAGGACTACCAAAGTTCAGGAAGGCAATTTATCATCATCTTCTCCAGGGCACTTAGAAATTAGAAATGCTGACCCAGCCAGCGATGCCCATATTCCATTGACAAATAAGAAAAGGAAAGGAACAGCTGCATATGAATAGAAAAAGATAAAAATTGCGGCTAGATAGAGAGCAAAAGCCTAAACCCAAACCAAAAGCAGATATGGAAAATAAAACAGACAGGGTGAACAAAACACATTTCGCTCCAAGTAATCAATTGCACCAGGAAGAAGGATCATGCCTAAGTCATCTGCCACCATATACTTTTCACAAGGGGTTGTCTTAAAACTTATACTGTGGAAATTTTAAACAAAACTCATGGTTAAACACTGAAATAAAAAAATAAAATTATTCTTTACCTGTGTTCACACCTCCAGTGAATATCCAAGCCCCTGTTGTCATAGCAGCTTTAATTAGACCTTTTCCAAATACTTGCTTGAGTTTGGGTTGGAGTTCAAAGTTTTGGAGGCCTCCATGAATGGAGATCAGTAGCTTCGGGAGGTCCAGCTGCCATTCCTTTGTCATTAGATGTAAGAGGAGATCAGGCTTTGTGTCAAATGAAACACGTACGTACTGTAACAGAAACGGGAAGAAGAGGAGAAACTAGTTACAAGATTGTATCTTTCTCACGGCTGGTTTCTGATTTTACTGAATGTTTATATAGGTACAGAGAAAACATTTTCTCAATGTCTAACCCCTCAAACAACTTAAGAATTTTCTGTTTTAGTGAGGACAATCACTGAACAGTCCCATCATCCCACGTTCGGGTCTAATGAATCTTCATTGCATTCTTTTTAAAGCAATTATTTCCTGCCTTTCAGTAAAGAGGCCACAATACAACACAGTATTCCAGGAACGTTATCACCAATGCCCTAAGAACGCACTTCAGCCAATCTCCTAGCAATGCCACATTCTACTTGTGATCTACAATATTAGGAATATCAGAAATCATGGAGCCAGAAAATAATCGTTTTCCAGGACTACATATAGTCTACATGGGCACTTCAATTTGTTAAGGGTGTCCTGGCTGTTTTCTATTTGGAAGAAAGACAGGCTTGCATTTATATAGCTCCTTTCATAATCCTAGGATGTCCTTCACAGGTGTTCAACTACTATTGCATTGGTTTAACAGTGGCTGATTTGCATATCGCAAAAGCCCATATATAGCAGTGTGAGAATGACCAGAAAATCTGATTTTCTGATGGTGATTGAGGGGTAAGCATTTGTCAGGACATTGGAAGAACTTTTCTGCCCTTAACTTGAATGGTGCCATTGAGATCTTGTACATTCACCTGAGAGGGCAGATGGGGATTTTATATAAAATCTCATCTGAAACACAGCACTTTCAAGAGTGCTGCACCGGGAGTATCAGCTTACATTTCACAGTGAAGCCTCTGACGTTCTCAAACTCACCCATTCTGACTGAGAGGTCAGAGTGTGTTGGCCACGAATCCATGGTGGACATCACTACTGCAGTTGTTTACATTTGTTAACAATCAACACTTACATTTTGTACATCCTGGGACTGACAACTTCTTAGCAATAACGTATTAGAGTCTTTAGAGATGATTAAAGCTTTGCTTGTTACCATGGCTTTATTGGAGTGCCCTCCTCCCTGGAATTCAATAGTCCCAAAGGCATCTGTCGGACTGAGCTGGGTATGTTTGCTGATGGACCACTTCTCCGAGTGCAAATCATTCTTTGTAATTCTGCTTTCAATACTTTCATTCTGACTGATGGAAATGACTGGAGGCAATCCAACATGTTGACCCATGAGTCGACCACAACAACACCTGCCATTGCAGAAACAAATATGTTTTAGATTTCCTTTCATTCAAGGAAAAGCAAAATTTGACTAGGTTCCATTTCAAAAGCTCTGATGTATATTTCTAAGAGTCCATACAATCCTTTATAGAGGTCAGGAAGGGAAGGATTTACCTTTGCCCTCCCACCACAGATGAAATGTCAGATTGTGAGCTCTCTGTGCTCAGGTCTTTATGTCCCCAACAAGCCCTCCCTGTCATTGGGCCTTCCAGTACAGCCGTGTGCCTGGTGGTGTGGGCAGTTGATTGGCTTCCTACACCCTTCCCAAGACAGTGACTTGTTCTGATTTGGAATGCATTGCCTCAAATGGCGATGGAAGCAGTCTCAATAGTGAATGGACTGCAATAAAAGGGAAGCAGACAAATGCTTGAAAAGGAAACTTTCGCAGGGCTGTGGAGAAAGGACAGGGGAGTTAACATAATTGGATTGTACTTTGAAAGGGCTGGCATAGGCACGATGAGCCGAATGGCCTCTTGTTGTACTGTATGATTTTGATTCTATCCTGTTTCACTGTAGTCTCAATGCCCCATTGTCAGAATTAACCCCAGGATGGGAAGTGCTGTGGTGCAGGAATGGAAACTGACAGATTTCAATTTGCTGATTAGGAATTCTGCTGGGAATCCACCACGGATTACTCATCTAGAGGAATGGTGTGGAGTAAGGGTCCAAGACTGACCTGGCTTTACCCTGTGGAGGCAGGAGAAGGTAACTGCAGCTCCCCCACGTATCACAGTGGAAAGAATACAGCAGATCTCAATCTGACCTTCACTGGATGGCAACATACAGTCACTGGAGTTCGCCTCAGGAGAATGTTCAGACTAGTTTTACAACAACAAACTCAACAACTTGCATTTATATAGCACACTTAATGTGGTAAAAATGTCTCAAGATGCTTCATAGAAAAGTTATGGAAAGAAAATCAGCTCTGAGCCACATACAGAAGATGTTAGGAGAGGTGAAAAGAAATAGGTTTTATGGGGCATCCACAAAAGTGGAAACAGAAACGCTGAGAGATTTAGGAAGGAAATTCCAGAACTTATGGCGAAGGCAGCAGAAAGCACTGCCAAAGATGTGCTATGATGGAAATCAGGAAGGGGCGAGAGGCCAGAATTGGAGGGCACAGGGATCTCAACAAGTTGTAAGGGTGGAGGAGTTACTAAGATAGGGAGGAGGCCGGGGAGGATACGAACACAGGTTTGAGAATTATAAAATTCACTCAATGCTTTTTCTGTGCTCTCAATATTAATCACCAGTTGAAATCTGTGGTTTTCACAATAACACAGAGGACTTGTCCAGTAAGTATGTAGGAAGTTCTCCAATATGAGGTGCTTTAACAACTAAAAACAAGTTCAAATTATTTATTGTCACCATCCTTTTCTCGACAGCGGATTGTATTCAATAAACTTTATCAACAAATCTATTACCTATGGTGGTCTTTGGTGCTCGGTATTATGTGGACACATTCTCTTTTGCAAAATGCTCTCTCTATCCATGATTTCTGAGCCTGAGAATCATAGGAAGAACAATATTTTAGTTCAGTTGTCTACAGAAGTGCAACATAAAGTAAAAACTGACATAATTCATTGAGATGTAAAAACATCCAAGATTGAACAGTAACGACAGAAGCAAATGGAAGAAACGATGTCTGCAAAAAGATAACTTTTTGGGTTTCTCTCCAAAACAAATGACTTGTTTTTAAGTTTCACATGCACTTGTAGAATGCGTTGTAAAGTTGGAACAAACGGGAATCTAGCGAAAGAGTCGCTACTCAGTTGTGTTGGTTTTTTTCTGTCTTGATTTGTTTGCACGTGAATTGTGGAATTTTTAATACAATTTACATTTGAGGGCTCTTGTGATGCAGTAGTAGTGAGCCATAAGGACCAGGTTCAAGTCCTACCTGCTGCAAAGATGTGCAATAACATTGTTGAACAGTTCATTAGAAAATATCTGCAACTTACATTTAACTTCTAATCGTTAATTGTTGTTTCCATGGTATGTCGAGTTAGTCTTAAAAGCATTGCACTAGAGGCAGACACCACACAAAATTGGCCAGGATGAACTAATTACCTCAGTGAGTTTCCATTAATTGTACCTATTTGCTGGTCTTTGATGAGGTTTCAAAATTAAGTTGGTACTTTGGGATGGAAGAACCCTAATAAACATCTTTCAAAAACTTTGCTTACACCAAAAAAGGAACTACTAAGGAATTGAGAAGAATTGAATAAGGAATTTACTCCAATTTAACCAGCAAAAGCTTCTGAATGTTTAAAACAAACTTAATTAACAAAAATCAAATTACTCACAGCTGCTGGGTTGACACCAATTTAAATTTCTACTTTTTTGTGATGTACTGATTTTCAGCCTAATTAACCACATTATCACTCTTAAAAACATCAAGGAATATTTTCTAGGACAAATTTTGAGAACCAACCTTTCAACATGCTGGTGGATTACACCAGCAACTTTAACCTTCGAAGGTGGGTGAATGAGTTTGAGCAAGTTCTTGGGAGATAGTTTTAAAACATGAGTAATTTCAAATGCTACATAAGCTTTAATTGCAAACTATTCCAAAGAGGGATCTCTACGCCTCCACATTTTAAGGCGTGAGAAGTGTATGCAATGTTTCAAAGAGCATAACACACTAGATTTTGGATAACAAAATAAAGGTTGGGGTTGAGTAATCTCTTCACTTAGAGTGACAAGCTTTATGTATCCATATGTTATGTTAATTTGCATCCAAAGTTAACTGTGAAATGTTAAAAATATTGTTAATATGACAAATACAAAATTTAAATATCACTGGATTCCAGACTTTCATGAGACACAGAACATAAATTGGCAAAAACAAAGTAACAAAGGGAAAAATATTATTAGTTGTCAAAAAGGCTTGATGATGTTTTTCTTTCATGGGATGGCAAGAACAGCATTTGATATCGACCCCTGACTGCCCTTGAACTGAGTCGCTTTCCAGATCATTTCAGAAGGCAGTTAAGAGACAAGCACGCTGCCATGCGTCTGGCGTCAGAGAAAGGCCAGTCCACGTAGGAATAGTTGGTTTCCTTGGGCAAAGGACATAATGAACCAGATGTTAACAACAATTGTCAATAATTGTCATGGTCACCATTGCTGAAACTAGCTTCATAAATGGAATTTGAATTCCACCAGCTACCATGGTGGGATTCGAACCCCAGTCCCCAGTACATTCGCCTCCGGATTATTGGCCCAGTAAGTAATGATAATAAGGTGGTGACAACTCTAAATGGCCCGTTTGCAAGTTCTAGACTTGGGAGTAAGTTGAATCTACATGTTCATGCTTGCTTTAACTTTTTAAAATTTCTACTGGGACATGAGTGTTGCTGAGCAGGGAAAGAATTTATTGCCATCTCTAATTGTCCTTAGGAAGGTAGTAGGGAGCTGCCTTCTTCTACTGCTGCAGTCTATGGGGGATGGTAAATCCAGATTACTGTTAGGGTGGGAATTCTAGGATTCTGACAGTAAAAGAATGGCTGTATAGTCCCAAGTCAGGTTGGTGTGTAACTTACTTGGGAACCTTCAGGTGGCGATTTTCCCTGCATCCCTGTTCTTCTAGGTGGTACAGGTTGTAGATTTGGAAGGTGCTGTCAAAGGATATTTGGTGAGTTGCTGCAACATGTCTTGCAGATGGTACACACTGCTCTGGTCGTAGATGGAGTGAACATTTAAGGTGATGTACAGGGTGCCAAGAGGAGCAACCTGTTTTGGATGGTGTTGAGCTTCAAGTGTTCCATTACTCTACTGACTTGTTCCTTGTAAATAGTGTGCAGGCTTTGGGACATCAAAAGGTGAGCTCTGTATTGCAGAATTCCTAGCCCACTGACCTGCTCTTATATGTTCACTAAATGAGAGCTTCATACTTGTGTTGTGATCTGTGTGGTCTATGTTGCAATTGTGACCAATTGGTTAACACACACAAAATAATTGTTGTTGACTTCACTATTGTCATTCCCACAAAAACTTCCATAAAAGACTATACAAGACTTTAGGAACAACATAGAAACCACTCCATTCAGAGCACTGGTGGTATTTGCATCCTATAATTACCAATGGGAAGTACACCACAGGAATATTATGAATAAATGTTATTAGAAACCGCAATAATAGACTGGCATCCAACAAATCCTTAATTAAATCCAGGTTTGTATTATTTCCTTGTTGATTCCCATGTTACTGGTGTGTGATATTAAAATCCTTGTGGAGAGTAAAATAATATGGACATTTTATTTTTTAATAAAGGAATGACCTTTTACCGGATTTTCCATCTCACTTTCAGAAAGACTTTGCATTACCCGTTTGGCAGTATGCCCTGCACCATAAGTAACATCGGAGTATTAGTTAGTAACTACAAATTCTGCAAACTGCCATTCCTTATTTAGCCTTAATAGTGCAATATGCTGACACAGGAGAAAGGTTGCGATATCTGATAGTGTAACCCTTCCTAACCTCTCCGCGTCCCTTGGATATCCCTTCTAGTTTGTTCGTTATAAATGCTGACCTTAGTTCTTCAACTATAAGCAAGACTTGAACAGTAAACGAATTGAACTTGATCAACTTGTATTGATCCTCTAAATGTTAAGTTCTTATTTTATTCAAGATAGATACTTGGGACTAAGATGAGAAGAAATCTCTCCTTGCAGAGGATTGTCATCTTTTGGGATTCTCTACAGAGCGAGCTGAAGATGTGTAGCCAACAGCTGTCCAGTATTTTATTACAAGGTTAAAGGATTCGTGACCCCTAACAAATCGAAGGTTATGGCGATAGTGCAGGAAAGCGGGATTGTTATAAATATCAGCCACGATCTTCTAGAATGATGGAACAGGCTGGAGGGGGTGTATGGCCTATTCCTGCTCCTTTTCCCATGTTCTTTCGTTCCATTGCTTTCAGTTGTTTAACTCCTTTGTTGCTACTGACTGTCCTCTTGTCATTACAGCAAAAGCAACGAAACAGCTCAGACTCTCCTCCCCAAGACAAGTCTTGGGTGACCTGATGGAGACAATATAACTGAGAGAAAATGCTTCCTCCTGTTGGGGGGAGAGGGAGTTCACTACTGAGGGTCACAACCAATAAGTTTGGAAAGCAACTCAAGAGGAATCCCCTTACCCAGAGGGTGGTGAGAATATGGAACTTGTTACCACAAGAAGTGGTTGAGGTAAACAACATAGATGAGGAAAAGTGGAGCTTGAACAACTGCAGAATTTTGTTGGTGTTATAGCTTCAGCCAAACCCCAGGGGAAGCTGGACAAGCATGAGCGGGATAAAGTAATAGATGGATATGCAGGTAGGGTGAAATATAATAGGGTGGTGGAACTTATCATCTCTCTCCATCGATATCTCATATCCCTTTCTGTCTCAGTTTATCCAGCTTCCTCTCAAATGCATCCATGTTATTCTCATCAACCAATCCCTACAGAATGAATTCCAATTCTCACCACTCAGATGCAGAGTAGCATTGACAGAAACTAGGGGTCAGATTGGCATCCAGCTACCCTGCCTGGGGATGACAGATTAGGTAAAGTCGTCTGTTTCAGTGCAGAAAAGCTTAAAAAGAAAATCATAGAAAGAAACAAAAAAACTCACCATGAGATGATTAGTTGGTTAAAAAGAAAAACAAAAACCTTTAATTGCTGCAGTGTCTTTCACTACTTCACGATGCCACAAAGTGCTTTCTGATCATTGAATATGATTTGCTGGCAATGTGGTCACTGTTATAATGGTGGCAAAATCTCTCAGTCGATTTGGATTGCAGGACAATCAGCAAGATCCCACAAACAGTAATGAACAGAAATGACCTTTTCACCTCCCACCTGCAGATTGGTTACTTGCCCATTTCTCATGGGACTATTAAGGACATCATTAACTCCATTATAATCAGGGAATCAAAGCTCATTGTCAAAGCTGAACTCACCCATGGAAAGATTGTTTTCAAAACAGTTCACATTGAGCTGACATTCCCCTTTTCTGCCCTTGATTTAAATGTCATTGATTTGTTTTACACTGCTTAGAACTCCTCATTATTCGAGACTATTCTGAATTCATCTCGTCAGAAGCATGTAATTTGCTTCAACTTTAATGAGATGGGTGAAAATAATGCAAACTTCAAACATTGCCTTTACACCATCATTGAGTGTCTCTGGGCTTAAAACTGAGACGAAGAAAACTGCTCGCATCAGACATATATTCAAATATTAATAAAATATTAATAAATGATTGGGATGAGATAGGAAACCTGTGATCTTTTGTAAGTCAGTGACACAGTTTAGAAGATTGTTCTGTAGCAAGGAAAACTACCTTTGAAGTGAAACTTTTGGAATATATTAATGAACTATAAAAGAAATTCCTTCACATTGTCTTCATGACTTGAAGATATAATGCGACACTGAAAGCAATGCAATGGGAAGGCACATTCTAGAACCTGTTCTAGAGTCCAGTGTGCTAGGCCTTCCTTTTCATTGTGGTCACTGAAAAGTCTTTCTTTCACTGTATGGACGCATTCCCTCATGCACCAGATGGCACCTTGATGTTCAGGTACCATACCCTGAGGGCATTGGCAACCATGGACTTCCATGGCATTCATCAATAATGACAATTGGCAAAGCACTGCAGCATGGACAACCAGGAAGCTCTGGTGCTCCACCGCCTGCCAATGATTGGATTCACGGCAGGGGAATCAAAATTTTTGGGCTGCATTGTCCATGGGCATCAAGTCCAACAGCTGGACTTGAACTCAGAGCTTCTGGCTCAGAGGTAGGGGAATTATCACTGCACAGCAAGAAGTCCCTGGACAACACCATGAGATGGAATTGAAATGGGGCCCAGGGAATGGTTTTCTCCTGATTTTTTTTACTGTGATATTCATGGAAGGTTACAGGGAATTCCAGGTAAAAGAAGGGGTAAAATCCCAGATGGAAACAAAAACTGATATCGTTTTGCCTTCCTTTTCTCCAAAGGTTATAATGGGAGACTGTGAGAATCTGCTGCAGAATTCCTGCACGTGATGTAAGTGGCTGATGCTTATTTGGTTTGAATAAAACACCTCTCTGTTCACCATTTTCACAGACAATTAGTCCATTACAATCAAATGGATTAAACATGGCAACAACAATTTGCATTTGTGTCTTCTTTTGCCTTCTAACATTTTACTCAGATTTGCCACAATATTGCTCAATCACACTTCTCAATCTCCTGCTCTCAGTCACTCATCCGCTTCTAATCCCAGTATATTCAAGTCTCTTGCCACCACACATTTTAATCTGGTTTTACATCTGCTTTGTCTTCTTCTGACACTCCCATCTCTGTCACTTACCTCATCATATTTCCTCTCAATATACCCCCTGTTGAAATAACTCCACAGAGGACAGTATCCCGTCACCAAGTCATGCTTTATTTACATGTGGACATTGATCCAGCTCCAAAAGAGCCAGTTCTCAGAGTGAACAGGATGTCTGACACTCATGTTCTTATCTGTCAGCCAGGACTCCCTGATTGGACGAGATTAACAACCCCAATCAGGGAACTCATACTCAATGAGTTTTTCATGGCATGTTTTCCCTGCAGCATAGGAGACTGAAGGATGACCCTATACACATCTATAATATCATGAGAAACATAGATAAGGTAGATAGTCAACAGCTAATCCCAAAGGTAGGGGAGTCTAAAACTGGAGGGCATAGATTTAAAGTGAGAAGAGAGAGATACAAAATGGTCTGGGGGGCAATTTCTTCACACAGAGTGTGGTGAGTGTCTAGAATGAGCTGCAAGAGGCAGTGGTGGAAGTGAGTACAATTTTGTCATTGAAGAAACATGAGACAGGTGCATGAATGGGACAGGTATGGAGGGATATGAACCAAATACAGGCAGATGGGATTTCATTAATTGTGAATAACTAGGCGGCATGGACAAGTGGGCCGAAGGGCCTGTTTCCTTGCTGTAAATCTCTATGATTCTATGACCTGGCTGACCTCGTTACAATCACTACACCTGCATAGTGCTTTTACGTAAATAAATGAATGGTAATACAGAACTTAAATGTTGCTAAAATGAGATGAAAAGTGGAAGCTTTCAGAGCTTGCTCTGATCTGTACTAGGACGCAAGAAAAAGGTTTGAGAAAAGAGATACCATTTTATAAAGAATGAGAAGAGGGTATTGATTGGTTGGATTATCATTGGCCGGAGATGCAGCAGGAACTGTTGGCTATCAAACTTAATGCTCAAAAAGGTGGATAGATTTTGATTGGTCAGAGCATTGCCATGGAGAGCAGAGTTTGGATCCAGAAAGCTGCAATTCAGAGGGATTTGGAAGTCCTTGTGCATAAATCACAAAAAGCTGGCAAAAAAGTTCAACATGTCACAGAGAAGACAAATGGAACATTAGCTTTTATTTCAGTGGGAATGGAATTTAAAAGTAAGGATGTCTTGTTGAAAACACACAAGGCATTCCTCAGACTACAGCTGCAATACCGTGCACAGTTTTCAGCCTTTTATCTAAGGAAAAATAAGATTTAAGGAGGCTGTACAGAGAAGGTTCACTAGATTGATTCCATGTATTCAGGGGTTGTCTTATAAGTGAGGCTGAGTCGTTTGAGTCTGTACCCATTGGAGTTTAGGGGAATGAAAGATTACCTTACTGAAACATACAAAATTCTTATGGGACTGTTCAGGATAGACGAAGAAAACTTGTTTCATAATCTCAGAGAAAGAGGGGTCACCTATTTAAGAGAGAAGTGAGGAGGAATTTCTTTTCTCAGACTGTAGTGAATCTCTCCTTGTGTGGTCCCTACCTACCTACATGCATGACTCACTGAGCTGTTGAGTTTAATCAGCTTTTGCTCTTACTAGCAATGTCCAGCATCCACAGTATTAAGCATTTTTGTTAGTAAGAAATTCACTGCCACATCTCTTCCAGGGTTGCCTACAGTTCATCGCTCTCCAATTTCTGTTTGGTTCTCTACTTGCTGGCCTTTTTTGCTTTCAATTTCCCTTCTCATGTTTTATTAGGCATCTAAAAATATTTTTCTTCCACCTGGACCACTCCTCCTGACCTTTTATCCTCTGCAGATATTTTCATTGGGAACTGCTCGTATGACATTGGCTGTTTCAATTTCTCGGCTCCCATCACCCACTCTAACATGTCTCCCTCAGAACATGCTGCATGCTGTTCTGAGGTCAAACCCCAATGTTGTCATCAAAATCACTGACAAAGGCAGCACTGTTGCTTTCTGGCATACCGACCTCAACTTAGTTGAGGCCATCACTGACCTCTGCAGACTTCCCTCCGGTCAACTTCATAGGCTTCCAACATTACACAGCTCACATCTCCTTCCCAAAAATCCATAAACCAGAGCTGTCCTGGTCAGCTCATTGTTGTCTTGCTGCCCCACTGAACTCATTTCTTCCCACCTCAACTCACCTTTTCTACCCTTGTACTTCTCTTCCTCACTGTATCTGCAAGCCTCACTGACCAACTCGTTGTTCTTGTTTCAGATTTCTAGAAACTGTGGGAATTTGCTTCTGACATTGAATTCACCAACTCTCAGTTCGTTCAGTCCAAGTGCTGTCTATTTTCCAATCCTTCAGTACTGATTGGTAAAGGAGATAACCCAGTTGGCAAACTGATTCACATAAAGCCCAGATGCCCCCACAGGGCATTATAAGCTTCCAATCTGAGCAATTTGGTGGACAAAAAGGTTCAAGCTGAAGAGCCAAATTTAGCTAATAGTAGAAGCCATTGGATACCCTGTATTGGAAACTCTGACCAATTAGATTATTGAACTGAGCTGCAGGGCACCCGTAACCCAAGCTCATGACTTGTACATTAAGCCATCTAAATGCTAATTATTGATGATACAATCAAACATGCCTGCAATGCCAAATTTATTTTTATTTCTATTTCTTGGTCCAAAACGGACCATACCACATAAGCCTCACTTCCCCCCCTCTCCATTTAACCCTATCAGCATCACTTCTAGTCTTTTCTCCCTCATGTTTTTCCAGCTTTCTCTTAAATGTATCTATTCTGGGTAACACCACCACTTCCTTTGTTACCATCAGTTTCTCAGTATTAGTTTTTTCTGATTCAGTTTTTTCTGAATTCCCTACTAGATTTATTACAAGTCTCTTACATTTGTGATCCCAAGTTTTAGATTCTCCCTGAAGTGTCGGTGCCTTCTCTAAGGGCAGCAGATAAATGGGAATACCATGGCGTGCAAGTTCCCCTCCAAGCCACTCACCATCCTGACATTGTTGTTCCCTCACTGTTGCTGGGTCAACATCTTAGAGTTCCCTCCCTGATGATATTGTAGATCCAACTGCATCTCAATGGACTGCACAGGTTGAAGAAGGCAGCTCACCGCCACCTCCTCAAGGACAACTAGTGATGGGTAATAAATACTGTCCAACAAGAAAGTAAAAAAAAAATCAGTTACTTTCCATAAATTTGAATGATAACAACAGAAGAGAAGTGGGTAGCTGGTAAATCTCTTTTGTTTAAGCCTCAAAGCTTATTATCTGATAGTCTACTGACAGGTCAGCTCCAACTTTTTGAGTGCGCAAACTGAGAAAGAGAATTTAGACAACTAGGTCAGAAATTAAAAAGCAGGACCTCGAAAGTAGAAGTTACACACCCACTTGTATGTAGATTAAATTAGATTTTATTCTCATGTGTACCCGAGCGCCAGAGTATGGGAGAACAGTGAAAAGTGTAAGGAGTTGCCACTCTCCAGCGCCATCTTAGAATACATAGTTAGAACTTTTTTTAAGAAGAGCCAAAATCAAAGAAACAGAAATGAAAGGAAATGAAAATGTCCATATCACCCTCGCCACCACTGCCCCCATGAGTCTTGAGTTGGGCTCACCAATGCCACCTGCACTGGGTCCACCAATGCCACTTCATCATTGCCGATGCCATCACCTCGAGTCCTACACCTCATTGTCACCTGCGACATACCCACCAATACTGAAGTTGCCACACTCCAGCAGGATAAAGCAGGTGAACGCATGATTGGAACGATGTTAGAAGGAGGGAAGATTTCAGATCCATCTCCAGAGAAGAGGCAGGATGTGTTGTACCTAAGCAGAGCTGGGACCAACTTCCTACTTTGCTGGTTCTATTGAACTACCTTGGCAGGGGTGTGCAAACTAAGTGGTAATATAAGAGTGGAATCCGAACGCACCTGGAATATCAGGAGAGACAAAAAGCACTAGAGCTGGAAATAGTAAGTGGGTTTAAAGTAAGTTGGAAGCTAATAATGTACAATTTAGGATTACTGTGCAGAGTGTAATAAATGTCTTGAGTGTTGCAGGCATGGACAGTCACATAGAAATTTGATTTTGTGGCTATGAAGGAAACCTCGCTCAATGAGGTGAAGGACTGGATGGTGATCAGGAAAGATAGAAAAGAGGGAGGCATTGTAATATTGATGAAAGGAATGTTGTAATCGTGGAGAGGGAAAGAGAGGGAGACTTATCCCAGGGATCAAGCGGAGAATCTTTTTGGGCCGAGGGACAAAAATAATACAATTACACTGCTGGATATAATGTATAGATCACCAATGAGCAGGAAACCTACAGAGGAACAAATTTGCAGGGAAGTTACAGAGAGGTGAGTATTGTGACTTCGGATTTAGGCTATAGGAAAGGACAAGGAAGAATCCAGATAAGAATAATTAACTGGGGGAAAGCCAGATACACTGGAATCAACAGTTAGCAGGCAAAACTGTAACTGCCTAGTGAACTGTGTTTAATGAAGAGATAGTTCAGGCACAGTCAAGGTATATTCCCTCAAAAAGAAAGAGACGGCAAAACATATAGAGCTTCTGAGAAACAAAAGACACAGAAACTAAAATAAAGCAGAAAAACTGTGGCAGAGGTCAGCTGAACAATACAATTATGATTTGTGCCGAATATAGACGGTTCAGAGGTGAATTGAAAAAGCACACGAGAGAAACAAAAAGACAGAATGTGATGAAATTAATAGCTAACATAAACGGGAATCCAAAAGTCTTCTTAAGGCACATAAATAATAATAGAGATAAAATGAAGAATAGGACCGATCTGAAACCAAAAAGAAGATTTACACTTGGAGGTAGGAGGTGGGGACATGGCTGAGGTATTAAATTAATACTTTGCATCTGTGTTCACCAAGGAAGAAGAAGCTTCTGAGGTCATGGTAAAAGAAAAAGGTAATTGATACACTTGAATAATTCGAAACTAGTAAGGAAGAGATATTGGATAGGCTGCCTGTAATTAAAGTTGATAATTGCCAAGCTTTGTTTAAATTTAAAGCAGGCAGGTTGATTCTAATTGGTCAAGACATTGGCTGAGGATTGAATTAGAGGATGACTATTGCTTATTTTGTTAATTTTAAAGAGGTGCAATGCACGTACATATGCTTTCTTGGCAGATAATTGTCAGTCATCAGCCAAACAACACATTCCCTTGGCAATGCCTCTAACAACCAGAATCCATCTGCCAACCAATCAGCACTCTCTTCTCCGGCAGCGTAAAATATGCTTCCTTCTTCCGAATGACCTGATGAGTACAAGTTGGAAATGTTCAACAAAAGTGTGTTTATTTTCAGGTATACTCAGGTTCTGTACTACCAAACAAATACTTAAATGTTGATTATCTACACCTTGGCATACAGAAAGCTTGAAACGCTTGTGAACCATGAGAAGGATAGTATAGAACCTCAAAAGGACACAGACAAGTTGGTGGAATGGGGTGTAGGGGTCAGGACAAATGGCAAATGGAGTTCTATGTGGAGAAACGTAAAGAGTTCAATTTTGGTAGAAAGGACTTGGAGGTATAATATAGAAATATTGACAATTTTAAAGGGAGTGTAAGAGCAGAGAGACATGTGGGTATAAGTTTATAAGTTATTGAAGGTGTCAGGACAAATTGAAAGGGTGGTTAATAAAGCTTACAGCACCCTACATTTTAAAAATTGGTGCATAGAGTACAAAAGCCAGGAAGGTATGTTGAATTTGCATGAAACATTCATTTGATCTCAAATGGAGTATTACATCAGTTCTGGACACCATACTTTAGAGTGAAAATGAAGATGTTAGAGAGAGTTCTGAAACTTTGATAAGAATATTGCAGAAATAAGGAACATCAGTTATTTAGATGGAGAAGTGGAGAAGACAAAGGTGAGCAGAGATTTAATAGAGGTATTTAAAAGGGGGCTAACAGTAAATAGGCAGAAAGTGGAAGGATTGAGAACAAGAAAAAAATAAATTTAAAATAACTGCTGAAAGAAGCAATCAAAATTTGTCGAAAAACTTGTTCAAGCATTGAATGGTTAGGATTGGAAATAAATGGCCTGAGAGTGTGATGGAAACAGGATCACTCAGGGTTTTCAACAGGGAATTGAATTATCTGAAAGAGAGGAATACACATAGCTATGGGGATGGGGCAAGGGAATTGCATTAGGTGGATTGTTCCTTCAGATGTCCAGCATCTGAAGACTGATTGGTCTCTTTCTGTACTGGAACCATCTATGAATCTAGGTCACCCATCAGTCTTCACTTTTCTTGCCCTGCCCCTCCCTGATGGATACAGCCTCTCAGTTTTGGTATCATCCTTGCAAACAACTTTTTGTTTGGACCTTCTCCAGTGCCTCTCTATGGCTTTAATAGTATTGGGATCAGACCTATGCTCTGTAGTCCAAGTATTCATAGGAAATGATCACAACCTAGAACCAGTGATCACTGAACAAAGAGATAACAAGCATGGGGCTGGATGAACACAGCAGGTCAAGCAGCATCATAGGAGCAGGAAAA
>JAHRHZ010000024.1:19702343-19723519 GCA_024137785.1 Ginglymostoma cirratum
GAAACGTCAAGTTTTCCTGCTCCTATGATGCTGCTTGACCTGCTGTGTTCATCCAGCCCCATGCTTGTTATCCCCTGATCATTTGTTCCTTTTCTGCATGTCATAAATTCACAGCATAAACACTTCATTAATTAATACCATAGTATCTGACAGGGAACTTACTAAGTCAATTGCTTTCTTGGAAATAAATGCACTTAGGTCTCTCTTAAAAATGACGTCGTGGCTACTTTAAAAAAAAAGTTACATTCACAGAGCTAAAATCAAAACACATCTACCTGTATTTTGAAAATCTAAATGCCCAACTGATGATGGTACTTATTTTATACACCTTTATCACAAAGTAATGATCTAATTTGATTTTAACTCATGGCTGTTATAGCTGACAACACTGGATGGTACTTTCTTGCCCTTCAGAATACTACCATGAAATTTTTCCCATCTACCCAAAAAATTCAAACACAGTCTCAGGTGAACATCTCATCTGACATTGCTGTTAGGGAGGGAGTTCCAGGATTTTGACCCAATGACATTGAAGGACCGTGATACGGTTCCAAGTCAGAATGGTGTATTGCTTGAAGAAGAACTTGCAGGTGGTGGTGATGGTGTTCCCATGTATCTTCTGCCCTTACCCTTCTAGCGGCAGGAGGTCAAGGATTTGAAAGCTGCTGTCCAAGCTGTGGCACTGGGGACAAGGTGAATATTGAAGGTGTTAGATGGGGTGTCTATCAAGCAACTGCTACATTTTGGAAGGTGTTACACTTCCTGTGTATTGTTGGAACTACACTCATCCAGAAAGATGGAGGGTATTCAGTGACACTCATGATGAGGACCTTGTAGACGGTGAACAAGTTTTGGGGATTAGCAGGTGAGTTATTCACCACACAATTCCCAGCCTCTGACCTGCTCCTGAAGTCACAGTATTTATATGGATGGTCCTATTCAGTCTCTGGTCCATGGTAGCTCCCAGGTTGTTAACGATGGGTAATTCAGTGGTGACAGTGCCATTGACTATCAAGGGGTGATGGTTTAGTTTGCTTTTTCTGGAGATGGCACTTGTGTACTAAGAATACTACTTAGCACTTATCAAGCACCAATTGGTTGTTGTCCAGGTCTTCTAGCATTTGGACACGGACTGCTTCAGTATCTGAGGAATTGTGAATGGTGATGAAAATTGTGCAACTGTCAGTAAACATCTCAACTTCTGACTTTCTGAGGGAAGGTCATAGATGAAGCAGCTGAAGATGGTTGGGTCAAGGACCCCATCCTGAAGACTTCCTGCAGAGACGTCCTGAAGCTAGGATGACTAACACCCAACAACCACATCCATCTTCTTTTGTGCCAGATATGACTCCAACAAGTCAGTATTTTTCTCAGCCAGCATTTGATCTTACTGAGAGAGTTAAATTGTGACAGGGCGGTTGGAACACTCTTTGATGAAGTGAAGGGATATGTGATGGATATCCAAATACTTTCTGCATGTGTTCCTCAGCCCATCCTCATCTTCTCCTGATTTAAATTCCACATCCTCACAACCAATCTCCTCTTGCAGAGGACTCAACAAAGAAATATCGTTAATAACAACTGTTTGATTCAATACCATTTATCACTCAGGCCTTATTTAGCAGGTCTGAAAATGGTCTTGAGAAAAATGATACTTGTTTCTGCATGGTCTTGCCTTTAATGACCTCAGGGGGTCTCAAGGCATTTTACAGCCAGTTAAATACTTTTGAAGTATAGTCACTGATGTAATGAAGCATTTTCACACAGCAAGATCCCATATACCACATGACTGGGCAGTACAATTTGGGGCTTGGTGATAAATAATTATCTTCTAAAGGAAACTGCGTGGAAGACAGCGACAGTTCAGCCAGGATCTAATCTGAGATTGTTGCCTAATTGTGATCATGATGATAAATCTTATTAGTAGTTACTTTTGATGTTATTCAGCTGAATTCTCACTCGACGTACTCTAATTCATCTACTGCTGATTGAAGGAGGCCACAGTCTTCTGGATTAGTGCTGAGGGTCACAGCCCAGTACACCCCAGCAACGCTGCAGAAAAGGAAGGTGTGGACAGTAGCTGGCACTGCCTGAAGTCTACATACTCTCAATGTTTAGCCTTATTGTCTTCAAAAGAAAACAGATCAGGGAAATCTAAACAATAAAAAACATGCATTGCTTCCTCAGGTTCACACTGAAACTTTATAACACAACAATATGTACTTCTGTTTATCCATTACAGCAGGATATAGGAATAGGAGGAGACCATTCAGCCCATTAAGCTGGTTCTGTCATTTAATTTAATCATGACTGAGCAAATACTTCAATGCCTTTTATCCACACTATCGCCATACCCTTTATACCATTGATAATTGAAAATATATAAACTTCTACTTTAAGTATACTCAAAGACTGAACATCCTAAGCTCTCTGGAGTAGAGAATTCCAAAGATTCACAACCCTCTGAGCTAAATAAAACTTTCTCCTGAACTCAGTTCTAAATGACATCCTCCTTATATTATTTGATTCTAGGCTTCCCAACCAGGGGGAAACACCTTACCTACATCTGCCTTATCTATCCTTTTAAGTATTTTGTAAGTGAAATGACATTTCATTCTTTGAAACTCTAGGGAATACAGGCCCAGATGATCTTCTATGGCAATAATACCTTTCCTGTGATAAGGAGACCAAAAGTGCACACAGTACTCCAGGTATGATCTAACCAAGCTTCTGCACAATTGAAGCAAGACTTCACTACAGCTGTACTCAAATCCTCTCTTGATAAAAGTAAACATTCCAATAGCCTTCTGATAGTTTGCTGCATGTTAGCCTTCTGTGATTTGTCGATAAGGGCTCAAAAGCCCCTTTCCACATTTACCTTTTCCAACCACTACTCACGTAAGAAATACTTTGGAAATCTGATCTTCCCATCAAAGTGGACAATCTTAATTTTCTTTGCGTTAAATTCCAATACTAAAATATCCCAAATCACTTTGCGGGAGTATTAAAAGAAATTGAGTCATAAAAGAAGATACTTGGCCCAAAATCTTGGCCAAAGAGGACTGTCTTAGAAGAGGGATGAGAGTGGAGAGGCGATGTTTAGGGAGAGCTTAGAACCAAGAAAGCTGGAGGCATTGCTATCAAAGAAGTAAACGATTGACCAGATCATCTGCATTTATTTGAAAGACACATAATAGCCGAAGACCTTGGAGAGAACTGCACCAACTCTTCTTCAAATAATGCCACTGGAACTTCACATCCATCTAAGAGGTCACATTGAAGTCCCTAATTAACTTCTCATGAGGATGCTGCCAAGGACAGAGAAGGCAATCTTATGAGGAATAATTAGAAAGGATGGGATTGTTTTGTTTTGGAACAGAGGAGGCTGAAGAGGATTTATTTGTAGGGCCTAGATAATGTGGGTTCGGAAGGATCAAGTTCCATTAGCAGAGAAGACAACAATCAGGGAGTACAGATTTAGAGCATATGGCACAAAGATTAGAGGTGAGTTGAGGCAAAATATTTTCACCCAGAGGGTGGGGTTCTGAAACTCACTGTAAGGAAAAGAATCCTTCAATGCATTCATAAAGTACTTGAACATACCCTTTAACTGCCCTAACGGACCAAAAACTAGAAAGTGGGATAGGTCCTTCTTAAGTCAGTACAACCTCACTGGACTAAAATGATCTTCTTCTGAGCTTTACATTTTCTGTTTTGATGCTTCTGCTTCAGAGAATATTCAACAGCATTCCCTCAGTACTCAATTAAAACATTTACCAGTTAACCAAACAGATGGAAGCTGTGTGTATCTTTTCTTTCAATACCATGGGAATGAATTAAAAAACAACTGGGTTATCTTTGTGAATTTTAAATGGAAGATCTGACTGGTGATAAGTGTTTTGAACTTATCTAGACTGTGACCTACCGTGCTAAGCTTTTCCAGCTTCCCTTCTCTGCATCTATGCTATTCACTTCAGTCACTGTCCGTAGTTGTGCTCTCCACATTCATACCAATCTGTGGGTAAGGAAGTTTTCCCCAAAATTGCCTATCGGATTTATTAGTGACTGTCTTATTTTGATACCCTCTAGGGGTTTTGGATTTGTCTCAGGTGGAAATATCTTCTTCATGTTTACTGGAAGAAAGCTCTTTGCAATTTTCAATACTTTGATCAGTTTGCTCCTCAGCCTTCTCTTTTCTGGAGAAAAAAGCCCCAGCCTTTCAGTTTTTAACTTTAAAGTTGCATATTCTAAAATTCCAGCGCCATTCTTGCAATTGTGTTTTGTACCTTCTCTGGTTAGTATAGAACAGTTAAGAGAAGAAATGACTTGGTAAAATATTTTGTTTTAAACAGTATCCCTCTACACCGAACGCAAAAGTACAGAGAGTGGATGAGAGAGGAATTCCTTCAGATAGCTGTACTAAGAAAAAAATAGAACGAGCTGCTATTCTTTTTAATAAACATGCACCTACCATATGTCAGGAAATCCTATCCCTGCCTTGTAAATTATTGTTGATGTACCTTCCCGTCTGGCTCCCACAATGAACACTTTAAACAGACCGGGCCAGCTGACAACAGGAGTTACCAGTAGAAATGAAGCAGATTACATATGAGAATATTCAATCTATCCATGTACCATTATTGGAACAGAACAGTATTGTTTCTGAAAAGACTGAGCAAATGGAAGAATTTTTTTTCTCTCTAGATTTAAAAATTGAAGTACGGTATAATGGATACAGGGAGAAGGGTGCTAAGTACACCCAACTTGTCAATGCCATGACCACACACTGGGCATTGCTGGCTGTACTGTTACCAATCAAACAGATAAATAACCTTGTGCCAGTTAACAGTGAACTGAAGCACTAATTAACACATACTTGATGAAGGGCTTAATCTGTATTAGGTTAAATCCTACAGAACTCTTGACAGGAATTCTTACTGAAACAAAGTTTAAGTAGTAAGCAACAAGTCATGTTGCAAGTACCCACTGTGACATTACAGGAATGCGCTGTGTAATTAAATTCCTTTAGCATTTCAGTCCGTGGAGGCTTAAGACTTATCAACAGTCTTTCCGGACAAATGAATTTTCTTTTGTGCATATTAAACAAGCTTTTTTTTTAAACACACTGTTCCTTTTGTTTCAAGTTATTCCATGTGAAATCTGTTCTAATCTGTTCTGAACAAGTTGGACCACTTTTCTCTAGAAAACAGACAGCTGAGCGATGACATGATCAAGGTCTATTAAACAATGAAAAGGCTCTCTGTGGAGATATTTTCACTCATGGGGAGCGTCCAGAATTAGGGGACACAAATATAAGTTAGCAACAAGGGCCTGGGAAAGAAATGGTTCGACTACTGTTTCTGGGCTCTTTAAACACGCACTGGTTTAACTCTCTCCCTCACATCCTTTGGGTGCACAGAATTGCAAACCATAGTTACAGTGGGAGTTGAACTGTTTCACATAGATCTAGAAAAACTTTCTGGATTTTGTACTCTATGTCCCTTGTTACACCTCACTGGGATATTGCGCACAGGAAAGGAAGGACTCCTATTCCCAGAGTCATCACAAAATCACACTAATAGAAGAGCGTTGGTTTCTTAATTAAAAGTCATGGCTAAAAGCAACTCCAGAACGAAAAATAAACTAATTTTCATTAGGCTTAAAGTGGCTTTTAATGCAGAGAGCAGAAAGAGCTTCTGGGCTGGTGCAGACCTGGTGGCCTCTCCCTATCTTGTTCATAGTCCCAACCTGTTCAGCTACCTGGCAACCAATAAAATAACTGTTGGCTTTGCAGAAGGCCTTTGACACTAGTCACTAGTTGACAGACCCATTGGCTGCTTGTTACTGAAATCTCCATTTGTACACAACCACAGTTCCAGCTCCTGTGCGCCTTCTCCTACCACTGCTGGATCCAGCAGCAGGGTAAACAGTATTTACAATGACTGTCAATACATTTGCTTTTATAAACATGCCGTGATCCTTGGGTTTAAAACAGTTCTTTGTTATTTCAGTCCATAAATCAAAATACTGAAAAAAAAGCACAGGTTTTAGTATGGTGCACTGGCTTTGTCAGACAATTACACATAACTTAGTCATTCATATTATTCATTCAGTTTTGTCTCTTTGAAACTGGCTCTATAGCAAAAAGACATTCAGTCTAGAACACAGATCACTAATGTGGCATATAAATTTCAGTGCTGATGTGATACTAGGTTTACAAGTCATATGTCCTGAAGACCGGTGGATTGCATCAAACAGCATATCCCTTTAGTTGTTTGTAGAGGTAATATACTAATTGTATAGGATCAGCTTACGCTTACAAAACTCAGAACACAGTATACAACATTAAATGTAATTTCACCATTGGACAAAATTTGCTAAATAATCCTCACTGTGCGAAGAATTATGCTAACAATCAATTTAGATTGTCAGTCGGGTTTATAGAGTGATCAACATGCAGATACTGAACATATCAATACACAGGGCCCCGTTGTTTGCAGGCAGAAAGGTCTGAAGACACACTGCACCTGGTTCAACTTAACAGAACAGGTAACACCATTCGCTGGTTCATTTCTAAGACAATGCCTTAATCAATCAGAGTCCACTTGCCAACTCCTCAGCACTCTCCTATCACAGAAACATAAAAATGTAGACAATATGTACAGGAGTAGGCCATTTGGTCCTTCGAGCCTGCACCACCATTCAGTATGATCATGGCTGATCATGCAATTTCAGTATCCTATTTCGTCCCTCTCCCCAGGTGCAGTGTGTCTTCAGACCTGTCTGCCTGCAAACAACAGGGCCCTGTGTATTGATATATTCAGTATCTGCATGTTGATCACTCTATGAACCTGACTGACAATCTAAATTGATTGTCAGCATAATTCTTTGCACAGTGAGGATTATTTAGCAAATTTTGTCCAATGGTGAAATTACATTTAATGTTATCATAGAACCCCTACAGTGTGGAAACAGGCCCTTCGGCCCAACAAGTCCACACCGAACCTTAGAGCATCCCACCCAGACCCACTCCCCCAACAGTCCCTGAACACTATGGGCAATTTAGCATGGCCAATCCACCTAACGTGCACATCTTTGGACTGTGGGAGGAAACCGGAGCACCCGGAGGAAACCCACGCAGACACGGGGAGAATGTGCAAACTCCACACAGGCAGATGCCTGAGGCTGGAATTGAACCTGGGTCCCTGGCGCTGTGAGCCACCATGCCACCCATTGTATACTGTGTTCTGAGTTTTGTAAGCATAAGCTGATCCTATACAATCGGCCCTCTCCCCAAACCTTTTGATCCCTTTAGCTGCGAGGTCCACTTCCAGCTCCCTCTTGAATATATCTAATGAGCTGACCCCAAAGTTTCCTGCGGGAGAGAATTCCACAGGTTCAAAACTCTCCGAGTGAAGAAATTTGTCCTCATCTCAGTCCTGAATGGCTTACTCCTTATTCTCAGACCATAACCCCTAGTTCTGGACTTCCCCAGCATCAGGAACATTCTTCTTCATTTGGTATAAATGCTGTTTTCCCTTTAATTTGATATTTCTTGCAAACTATCCTGATGAGTGTAAGGTGAAAAGCTTCAACAGGCCGTGTCTTTTTTGCAGTAATATTCAAGTTCTGTACAACCAAACAACTAAATTATGTTACAGTCACAACTTCCTAGATGATGTGTCTTTCAGTGAAAAAGTAATCCATTGTCCTCTGTGCTCTCTCAGGTGAATGTAATGAATCCTATAGCTGCTATTTCAATTAATGAAATTAGTTATTTAATTATTAAGTACTTATTAAATATGTATCATTATTAAATAATCTGTAGTAATCACCGTTCAGTCATTCTGCCCTTTATGTCTGTTCAGTCATTGAATCAAATCATTTCCGGTCTGTATCTCAACATAATGGCTGAAATCTTCCCAGTCCCTGAACAATGTGAACATTGGTGAGTCAGTTGGGAAAGTATGGGAAGGTTGCAGAAATGAGATACTCAAATATAGAGAAGAAAAGTCCCATTTGGCCTCCACGTTTTGAATGGCAAGTTGAAAATCTTGCTAGTGAGTAGCAACAGGCCTTTTTGCATGCCTTAGCATATTATTATCACCCATTCCTATTCTACTAGGCACAAGATAGAAACTAGATAGCGAAAATTCTCAACATGAGTCAGAGTGGGGTCTGACTCCAGATCGTTGCTTGTTCCTTCGGTCTCCTATCTTGGACAGAAGTCCCCAACACCTCAGAGTATGATGCATGGCATTCCTCCTGTCCACAGAGGCACCTAACCAGCCTTACTACACCTGGTGGTACACCTACCACTGACTTATTCTGTGGTCCCAAGCTGCACTTTGGAATCCATCAGCATCAATCATTATAATACTGCTGCAAGGACACTTTATGCATTGGGTCAGGTGCCTATTTCATGGATTGAACTAGGCTGTATCTCAGGGCTCCTCGCTTGCTCTCGCAGCATTTATTCACCTTGCGCTTATCTGTGTTCACAGCATCTCTGCCTTGCCTTGCCTTTTTGTGCTTTGTACACTCAGCCTGAGCTTACATGACTTGTGTGTGTTGCCTTGCTGTTTAGTGCAGACACAAAGCCAAACAGCTTGCCATGGCTATCAGCAGTGATCAGTCATAGGGATCAACATGTTGCAGCACAAGACTGGGCCACCACAATGCCACATGCATACATGTCCCAGCAGCACACATCACAAACAAATGGCTATGTCTCAAAATCTAAATGGTATAGTTCTCAATTAATGTTGAGGAAGCCAGCCTTCAGTCAGGGGCTCCAGGTACAGTGAGTCAAGACAGTATACATTATCAGTTCAATGTCTTGGACATGGTCCGTTGACCTGAGGGACAGGGAAATGTGTCACTACAGTATGGGAGTGGGCCACTGTCAGTCCTACAGGTTCAGTGCAACCAGTCTGGGGAGTTGCCGTAACTCAGCTGGGGAACTGCTCAGAGATCAGTCAGAGGTCTGATCGCTCATCACTTTGGGTTATCCATCCAAATTGGCAAGTGAGGTGGGCCATGGTCAGTCTGGGAGGATGTCCACTGTACATCAAAGTAGTGGGATGGGAGAGCAGGTGGATGCCAGGGTCAATGCGGTGGGGGGGGATGGCGGAAGCTAGGCAAGTCAGTTGTGGGGATTGGAGGCAGCATTCTGAAATAGGAACAATTCAATTTACAATGTGAGTAGACAATACAGTATAGTTGGGAAAGGGTTAATGCAGGATGGGAAGGGTGTATTCGACAGTCAGCACCATCCTGGATTTGAGGAGAGTACAGTGCACTACTGTACCTTGCATGGTCTGGGGCTCAGAAGTATGGAATATTAAACAGTTCAATGAATAGGTTAGGTGGGAATGTGAGCATGATCAAAATCAGTTATATGGGGCAATAGAGAAGGGATGGGGAATATTTAGAGCCTCACCTAGACTAAGGAGCTGAGACTGTGGCTCACTCTGTGAAACGTGGCTGCATTTTCCTTCTATCGTCATCCAAATAACAAGTGTGCAGTGGAGATGAAAGTGGTTGCCACCACGCTCCAAGGAGGCGGGGTAAGGGTTTCATTCTGTGAGGGATGGGGCTTCAATTTTGCCAAAGGCAGCAACATTGCACAGATGCCGACACAGTATAGGTGAAAGATATCTGCTATCACAAACGCTATTTGTGGATCTCACACGTTGTCCTGCTGTGCTGACTAAAATTCCCAGCCTTAAGCACACTTGTCCACATCATTCAGCATCATGAATCAAGTGTACTAATGGCTTAGAGTCCCTACAGTGTGTAAACAGTCCATTCGGCCCAACAAGTCCACACTGATCCTCTGAACAGCATCCTACCCAGGCCCACCTATCCCTATCCCTATAACCTTGCCTTTCCCATGGCTAATCCATCTAATTTACACATCCCTGGACACTACAGGCAATTTAGCATGGCCAATACACCTAACCTGCGCATCTTTGGACTGTAGGAGGAATCCCACGCAGAAACGAGGAGAATGTGCAAACTCCACACAGACAGTCACCCAAGGCTGGAATTGAACCTAGGTCACTGGCGCTATGAGGCAAAAGTGCTAGCCACCGAGCCACCATGCCAGACTGTGAGGCATGAGCAATTCAGCCCCCTTAACTAGTCTCAGCTCCATGTCCCTATATCCCCTTCACAAAAATATTTTACTGGTTACAGAGATTATTCTCATTTATTTTGATTAAATTTAAGGAGAAACTTACTTTATAACTTTTAATATTTTAATTCTCAGAAGTAATACTTTAATACATCTTATTTTGCTCAAAATTCCAAAGCATAAATGATTCTGAGAGTCCCTAACATGACTGAAAGGGTTAATTTTACACTTTTTGTACAATTTCAGTGAACTAAAACAAAAGTGATTTAGCGTATAAATATATAAAAGCAATTACAAATCACTGGTTAGGCAATTTGTTGTTTTAAAAAAATCTATTCAATGTGTCACTACTAGATCATTTGCCAATCACCTCAAATTTGTGCCCTTTAACTATCAATCCTTTAGCCATCGGCACAATCTTTCATGAATCAAGCCTCCTTCTCTGCTCTGAGGAGGACAACCCCAGTTTCTCCAGTCTATCCATGCAACTGCAATAATCTTTCTTCTGGCTTAAAAACAAAACTCACAAGTTAGGAAAACACATCTGGTATATTGCAGCCAATTCTGCGCACCAAGGTCATAGGAAGAACAGAGGAAAGATCTCTAGAACATTACTACGGATAAAGGACTGTGGTTGTTTAATATCAGACCATTTAAAATTACCCTTTTAGGGCCAATGAGGTTGTTCAACAGTCATTATGAAGTTAGTATATCAATAAAAATGCAGTTATACCTCATTCAACCTGATGTAGCTTTCTGTAGGATTTCTATTGAGAGATTAACAGAAATGCTTCTAAATTTAGTGATTTCTAATTGATTGCAGATTTGGGTATGCCTCAGCAGTGTTTCCTGTAGAGATGCATAAAACTACTGGAAGCAACTTCTCGATTTCTGCGTTTGTCTGTGTTTATGTGGGAGTGAATGTTGACCATTTCACTGTCATGACCACTGTAGAATTTGGCTCATTTTTTTCTGCAATCTTGTTTCAAACAATAAGACCCCTCTACAGTGTGTCGCTTTTAAGGTAATGTACTTTCACTAAAATGGTTCCCACCTACAAAACCAAATGGGTACTAACTCGTGAGTGCAAATTATCCACTGACAGTATGTTCTTTGCAAGTTGTTGCAAAATGCAAGCTGACATCATAGACATCAGAAAATTAAACAATCTTCCCTTTAAGGTTCATCTGTCTGGACAAAAACACCACAAAACACTAATTTTTTCTTTTTCTAAATATTAGATGTATTTCTTCAGAGCACGATGCAATCAGGAGAGAGCAATTAGTATGTGGTGTTACATGAGATCTCTTTTAAGGCAAATCTCATAAATAGGTAACAAAGCAAAAGGACATTTGATTGAATTCAAAGCCTTTCTTTCCCTGAGAGGTTTGTTCGTTATCATCCAGTTTGCCAAAATTTTAATGCTACTACCTCTATTAAAAAATTCAATTTCCCATACACATACAAAAACCAATTAATTTTAATGAACAAAACAGATAGCGCTTCATTTTCAACATATTTGGCTGCGTGATTTGTCTGGAATATCGAACATTGATTTGCATAGCTTTATGACTAAAAGCATTGTCACATTGCTCAGAGAGTAGCATTCACACCCGTGAGGTCAATAGGCCATGGTTTCAAGTTCCGCTTAGAGATCTGAGTACAAAATTCACCCTGACACTCCCAGTGCGGTACTGAGGGATCGCTGTTTTGGTTGAGGTGCTGTCTTTCAGATGGGACAACAAGCTGAAGCCCTGAAGGTCCAACCACACTATTTCAAAGAAAGGGTGTTCTCTCTGAGTCCTAGGTCAATATTTATAGGTAATCCACCATCACTTAAAATAGATTGTCTGGTCATTATAACATTGTTGTTGAGGGGATCTTGCTTTGCATATGGGATTTTGAACTTTACACCTAAGGAACACAGGAACAAGAAAGTTGTGTTAATCATTTATAAAACACTTACTGGGCCAACTGTACAATGTTTTGTCTAATTCTGATTGCCGCACCTTAGGGAAAATGTCAATGCCTTTGACAGGCTGTAGTAGAGAATTATGAGAATGAGATCAGGGCTGAAGAACTTTGTATGCGTGAAAAGACAAGAAAAACTATGAATGTTAATTTTTGAGCAGAGAAGATTTAAGGGATAGATATGTTCAAAATTATGAAAGGTTTTCATTAGAGGGTCAGTAATCAAGGAATACAAATTTAAGATAATTTGCAAGCTAAATCTTGCAGAGATGAACCTTTTTAAGCACAATATGTTTTAAGGTCTGGACTCCATTGACTGAAAAGACCTGATGACAGGAAATACTATTTAGCACACTTGGATAAAGACTTGATGGAAAAATGTTGCAAGGCTGTGGGGAAAGAGCAGGATGGTTTTTGAATTAATTGAATAACTCTTCCGAAGATCAAGACCAAGCGCAATTGGCTGAACAGATTCTTTCAGTGTTGCAATTCTCTATGGTTTTCTCATGTCCAATCCACAACCTTGAACCCCAATTTCTTCCTTCAAAGCTAACATCACAATGAATGAACTAAACTGCTCTTTGGCTTCTCATAGGTTCAGGATGCTTTTTTGCTGCGTTGGGATCTAAGACAAAATGATGGAGAGTTGGGAACATGGAATGCAGCTCAAATTGGGATTGGTGCAAGTGCATGTTTTAGTAAGATTTCAGAAGGAACTACTTACAGTTGTGCTGCCACTGGTTAAACTACCTTTAGGCAATATCCACGATGTTTCAAAGAGGTTATTTCTTGTTTACATAGAATTTATGGAGTAGAAACAGATCATTCAGCCAAACTGGTCCACCATCATCATCAATGGTTCCTCGCAGATGAGGATGACTCTCTTCCACTCTCAGAGTGAGTCTGTAGGTTGCTGTACAGACCAAAACGGCTACTACAGGCTCTGTTACACTTGGGCCAGGTAGTCCCAACTGGTCCATGCTCTACATGGATCTCCTCCTCTTCATCTCAACATGTTCCTGACCAAAGATGTGCTGGTTAGGTGGATTGGCCAAGGTAAATGTGGGGTTATGAGAATTGGTGGTGGAGGGGGGGGGGGATGTGGGTGGATCTGGGTGGGATGGAATTTGGAGGGTTGGCGCAGACTCAATGGGCCAAAGGGATTCTTTAATTTTAACTTAACACTTCTTTCCCCCACTCATTTGTATATTTAGCTTCCCGTTAAATGATCTATACTGTTCACCTCAATCACTCCTTAGGCTGGCATATTTCATCATCTCTCTGAGTAAAGAGGTTTCTCCTAAATTCCCTATTGGATTCATTAGTGACTGTCTTATATTGCCCACTTTTGGACTCCCCCACAAATATAAACAATGTTTTAGCACAGAAATAGGTTATTTGGCCCTGATCTGAGCCAGTGTGTCTGCTTCATATGCTCACCTCTTTTCATCTCACTCATTTAGCATACCCTACTACTCATTTTTCCCTCTTGTGTCAAGACTGGAGTATTTTATTTCAACTCCTACATGATAAACATGGTCGGTATTTTGTATACATCATGAACAGCAAATGCAATAAAGACCCAGTTAATCTATTCTTGATTTGCTGATTACATAGAATTGAACCGAATTTCCAGCACAGAAATAGGCCATTCATCCCAACTGCTCCATTTTAGTGCTTTTGTTCTCCCACCCCTGTTCACCTCTCCATGTCTGCAAATTCCTTTCTCCATCATGTGTGTATCTAGCTGACCAATAAATGTATTTTAATCAGGGTAGCGAGTTCCATATTCTCACCACTCATTGGGTAAAGATATTTCTCCTGAATTCTCCATTGGATTTACTGGTAATTACCCTATTTTATGTCCTGCAGTTTTGGTTTCCCTGCAAGTGGAAATACCTTTCCTAATAACACTGTACCAAATTCCTTTATAATTTTAAAGACTTTTATTTGATTACTCCTCCAACCTTCACTTTTCTGGAAAAAAATAGCCTGTTCAGTCTTTCCTGATAGATACAACTTCCCAGTTCTGGCACTGTGCTTGTAAATCAATTTTTGCACCTTTTCCAGTGCTTCAACCAACATTTGTTTCGTAAAATGGAAACTGGGATTGTTCACGGTAATTCTCAATGGTTTGGCATGCGTGGATGTTTAGAAACAGAGAGCATATATCCTGAGCTTATTCATTGATTTGAAAAATATACTCAGCAGCTTGTTCATATTTCTGTGAAATCAGACCTGGAGAACTAACAATGATCCAAAGTGCTGCTTAGCTTTTTCTACAGCCTGTTAAACTTAACAGACAAAAAGGACATTTTCCACTGAGTGCAAATGAGCAACAATGAATCGATCTCAAGGTGTGAGAAATGTAAGGTTGTAACTAGGATTGCTAACTTTTGTCATTTACCAAATGCTCCCCCCGCTACATTCCCAGCATTGGTCGCTGATCATTTTTGTGTCATCCCTTTGGCCTGTGAATCAACTCTTCATTATGGAACATAGAACAGTACAGCGCAGGAACGGGCCTGTCAGCCCACAATGTTGTGCTGAACATGGTGCCAAATTAAACTAATCACTCCTGCCTGCCCTTGGTCCATATCCTTGCATATTCATGTGCTCATGTAAAAGTCCCTTAAACACCCCTATCGTATCTTCCTCCACCACCACCACCACTGGCAGTGCATTCCAGATTCCTATCACTCTCCCTCACATCTCCTCTTAACTTTCCCCTTCTGACCTTAAATGCATGCCCCCTACTATTAGACACATCAACTCTAGGAAAAAAATTCTGATCATCAACCCTACCTATGCATCTCATAATTTTATAGACTTCTATCAAGTCTCCCCTCAGCCTCCGCTGCTCCAGAGAGAACAACCTGAGTTTTTCTAGCCTTTCCTTATAGTTCATGTGTTCTGATCCAGGCAGTGTCCTGGTAAACCTGTTCTGCACCCTCTCCAAAGCTCCATATTTTTCCTGTAATGACGTGACCAAAATTGAATGCAATACTCTTAAGTGTGGCCCAAAGAAAGTATTATAAAGCTGCAACGTGGCACCCTGACTCTTGTACTCAATTCCCTGTCCAATAATGGCAAGCATGCCATACACCTTCTTGACCACACTCTCTACTTGTGTGGCCACTTTCAGGGAGCTATGGACTTTAACCCCAAGATCCCTCTATATCATCAATGCTGTTCAGGGTCCTGCCAGTAACTATATACTTTTCCTTAATGATTGATCTCCCAAAATGTAGCACCTCACGCTTTCCCAGATTATATGACTGGATGATTCTCAAGTGCCAAACAAAGATTTTTTTTCCCCAAACTCAATATGTGTACAACAAATGAATAAAAACATTGAAGGCTAACTAGTTTCTTTAAATAATCCTTTGATTTTTCTTCTGGAGGTCATCCTCAGTAGGATGGTGGATGCCCTATCAGTAAAACTTGAACCACAACTTCCTGACTCAGAGACAAGACTATGACCATTGAACCAAGCTATGTACACAGCTGTTTGTTTGGCTGTGTTGGGGGTCTAGAGCACGGAGTTGTGCAACACTGAGATTAATGAACAAGGACTGTAGTGCAAATTCAATTTCTGGAGACTCTTGGATGATTGGAATCACAAAGTACTCTTTTTCTAACCAATAGGTACAACCACTGGGGTTGGAGGTCAGGGATAAGAGGATCTGTCATCGAGCTGCCCCTATTTTGTTCATATTCTTTTTATCCTTCTTTTCTTTTATGCCAAATCTCTAATTTACCTTTGATATGCCTCTCAGCTCTTCACATAGCATGCATTCTCTGTCTTACACTGTTTACTGTCGACATTTGCTGTCAAACAATGAACTTAGGAGCACAATCACTACGACATCAAACATTACAAGCAGCCGTTAAAACCTAAGTTAATTTTGATTGGTGTATTTCACCCAGATGGACGGACGGACAGACACACACACGTGCACACAAACACACACACGCACACACACACAAGCACACACACACACACGCACGCACACATAAGCGCACACGCGCACACACACGCGCGCGCACACACACACACACACACACGCATGCACGCACACAAACACACACACCCGGTAGCTATGAGAAAGCCTTTTTCTCTGTTTTCCTGAGTTGGCTTTTCTAGACTGGATGCTGGATTTGAAGCAATCTGTCACTCTGACCCCCTGGCTCCAGGGCACCATGTTTGCAGATGGATGTTACTAAGGATCACTGCCCTCAGCAGTTTATGATGAGTGCTGAGATTTAGTTTGCAGGTCTATAATCGTTGGAATGACAAACGTGAATGCATTTAATTGGTCTACTGGACCAGAAAGTCAGCCTTTGTTCGACCATGTCACATCCAATACATAACAGTGAGAAAGAACAAGCCAACAGCCTGGTTCCCATAAATCTTTCTAAAGGATTAAAGAACATCAAACAACCCCGTCCTTAATGACTAGCGACATGAACATTTAAAATTTTAATCAGGTTAAGGGGCTGTTTTCATTGCTCTCTTTCAAACTCTGCACAAGTTGGGAATTTGGATTTGGTAAAGATGCCGATTCTTGCAAATCCCATTGCACTGTACATTCTGTTAAGAGAGCCACATTTTGTTAAAGTATCACCGAATTTACTGTAAATGTCTTCCCCCCCCTTGATCAACGTGAAGGAACTAAAGTTGTGAGTTGGCCTTTTATGGTAGGAATTCTCCTAGCAAAGTCAATGCATCAAAACGAAAGCACAATGCTTATCCCAAAACTTTTTGTTTTATTCATTCATGGGATGTGAATGTTGCTAGAACAATCATCATTTATTGCCTGTTCCCAACTGCCCTTGAGAAGATGGTGGTGAGCTGCCTTCTTGAACCACTGCAGTCCATCTCATGCAGGTATGCCCAAAATACTGTTAGGAGGGTGCTCCAGGAATTTGACTGCACGTCAGTGAAGGGTAACAATATTGTTTCACATCAGTATTCTGTGTGACGTGGAGGGGGAGTCGCAGGTGGTGGAGTTATCATGTGTCCGCGCCATTGTGATTGAGGTCATTGGTTTTGAAGGTGCTCTCTAAGGCAGGTTGCTGGAGGGCATCTTGTACACATTACACACTGCTGCTATTGTGTACATTGGTGGAGAGAGTGAATGTTTGAAGTGGTAGATGAGGTGCCAATCAAACAAATTGTGTTACACTGGGTAGTGTCGAGCTCCTTACATGTTGTTGCAGCTGCATTCATCCAGGCAATATGAAGGCACGCTATGGCTTGTGTTTTGTAGACGGCAGACAGGCTTTAGGGAGTCAGGAGGTGAGTTACCCATCATTGAATTCCAAGCCTCTGACCTGCACTTGTCATCACAATAGTCATGTGTCTGAATCAGTTAGGATTCTGGCCAATGATAATCTGTAATATGCTGGTAGTGGGTGAATTCAGTCATGGTAATGCTGTTGAAAGTCATGGGGTGATGATTGGAGACGGTCATCGCCTGGCTCTTGTGCAGCATGAATTTTACTTTTATCAGCCCGAGTCTGAATGTTGTCCAGGTCTTGCTGCCTGTGGACACGGGCAGCTTCTGTATTTGAGGAGTTGCAAATGGCACCAAACACTATGCAAGTCTTTTTGCATAGAGTGAATACTTAGCATACATCATTGTCGTAAAAAGTTTTGTTTTGGTCATAAATCCTTCTGCTGGGAGAGAAGTAGAAAGCTAACAAATGCAGGTGAAAATCTGCTCCAGCAGAGACCATGGCTTCTCTGAAATAGATATGCCAGGATAAGAAGTTGTCTGAGATTCAAGGAGGGTATCAAAAAGGGTTGCTCTGGGCTGAGTGGCATGTAAAAATTTAAAGGATCTAAAACCAGTCTCCAACCTGCCCACTTCAGATTTGAACAGATGCAACAGTTGTGTTGACAATCAACCTGTTCGTAGGAAGCACAAAAGTCACTTAAATATAATGCGATGGAATTAACCACCATTCAACTTAGCACGGCCAGTCAGGTTTGGCTTCAGAGAGCTTGGCAGCAAAAGGGAACTGAGGGCTGTTGGATCCAGGAAAGAGGTGCTTTAGGTATTAAATCCAGTTTTCCTGCTTCATCAAAATTACCACTGTTGGACACACACCTTCACCAACCTTTATGTCACCCTCATTACTCCTTCCAATTCCACACCCCCAACCAGACAAATCTCCCTTCCATCAATCTTCCTGTTAAGTTGTGTCGACGCATGTAGCGCAATGGTCTGAAAGGGAATGCACATTTAAAAGAGACATTTTGAACACAAAATATTAACTCTCTTACTTCCAGCATGGATGTTGCTAGGTATTCCTGCATCTTGTTTCTTGTTCAGATACCGCACAGGCTTTGTTATGTGATAAATAATCAGGCATGGGCATTTGCACAAAAAGGCACCATCCACTGGAAAAACATGGGACCTCTGGAGGAGACAGAGACAGATCAACTACTTGGCACTTCCAGCTGAACGTTGTTGCAAATGCTTCAACTTTATCTTTTGCACCAATGAGCTAGATTTTGAAGGTGACATTGCTCCCAAGCCCTACAATCACCACACCGATCCTGCTGATCTTCCCTCTTGCCTCCTCCACCAATAGCCCTTCCAATCTGCCCCATCCTTTATCTTCAGCCGTGATAAGAAAGACCCTTCTGATTTACCCCCAGGTCACCCTTGTCCATCTCAAAATCCAGGCCTACCTTCCTCTCACCCTGGTTGGCTGCAGCTAGGAAATAGATGGTCATCGGGTCCTGCCATTAAATTTATTAAGACCTGGGGAAATCTGTTCTTTTAGAATTCCCAGCTTCCTCCAGTTCCCTCCCTGTTTCCAACTGATTTTGTTGCCATTGGCTCTGTGACAGGCTCTCCGATAGCAGATCCAATCATGCTTTTTATCTGTTACCTGCTCACCAATAGCAGTCAAACAGTGTCATTTCAATTACATTTTTCCCAATACAAAATAAACTGTGCAAGGGTTATAAGGAGGTTTACAAGATTACAAAGAATTTGACTTTCTGTAACCATGAATATGTCAGTGCAGATTCGATGGGTTGAATGGCCTTTTATGCAATGTATGACTCTATAACTACAACTACGAGTCCTTCCTGGTACAAAGATCAAAGGATTTCTAATTGGGCAGGGTAATCTATGCACCAATGCACAATTTCAATATTGTTGAATCATTGACATAACTGTGGAACCTGCTTGCATCTGAATATTTTAGAGGTTTTTGACAAACATTCAAAATGCACACAATTTCTTGGACTCTGCTACATAGCAGGTCACATTTTCGTTGTTATTCATTTATGGGATATGGGAGTCACTTTTTGGGACAGCACTTATTTCCCAGTATGCAGAGCCTCTAGCTGATATCATGTGGAGTGAATCAAATTGGCTGAAGACTAGCATGGGTGATGCCAGGGACCTCTGGAGGAGGCAGAGATGGATCAAACACTTGGCACTTCTGGCTGCAGGTTGTTGGAAATGCTTCAACTTTATCTTTTGCACCAATGAGCTGGGTTCCCCCATTATTAAGGGTGGGGACATTTGTGGAGCCTCCATCTCTAGTGAGTTGTTTAATAGTCCACTGACATTTACGATTGTAAAATGGCAGGACAGCAGGGCTTAGATCCGATCCATTGATTGTGGAATCACCCAGCTCTGTCCATCATTTGTTGCTTATGCAATTTGACATGTCAAGTAGACCTGTGTGGTAGCTTCACCAGAAGGACACCTCATTTTTCGATATGCCTAGTGCTGCTCCTGGCACACCTTTTGAACTCTTCATTGAAAATGACTTGCACTTGTAATTACAAGCATTGATCCCAAATGCACTCCAAAAACACATCAATACTTCTTTAGCAGCACCTTTCAAATCTGTGCACTGACCCATGGAAACATTTTCAAGTCACACACCATTTTGGATTTGGACATGACCCTGCTATATCACTTGGACTTCCCCAGTGAGAGCACCTTCATCACATGCACTGCAGCTGTTCAAGAAGGCAGTTCATAACTATATTGTTAAGCTAGCTAGGGATGGGTAATAAATGCCAGTCTCAGCAACTACAGACATTTTAAATAAAGTAGGTGGATTGCTTACAGTAGGCTTGAACTTCCTTCAATGTAGAAGATTTAGGGATGCTGTAAGTAACTCAGGAGTGATATCAGGAAGCCCTTTTCGCAAACAAGGTGACTGAGAATCCCTCCACCTGAAAAACTGTGGACGCCGGATCTCAACTGATAATGTGAAGAACTGATAAATGTTTGTTAGCCTTGGGGATATGGAACCTTTAGGGCAGACAGATATTGTTAAACTACTGCTCAGCCATGATCTAAACGAATGTAGAACAAGCACTAACAGCTGAATGGCCTTCTCCTGTTCTTATATTTGCATAATACCAAAATCAAAACATAATGAAGACACGGCCCTTTAAAATTCAAATTCATAACACTACCACAATGTAGGAAGCATTGCAAGATCATTAATGTCTGAATTGTCCCAACTACATCCAGGAATAAATTTACAGGTATGTACTATATTCCAAATGTATTGTATATTGGAGTTATGGGGTTCTTATCGGAAATGCTAACCAACTATTGAGTTGAAAGTCACCAGATGAAAAACTCTTCTGGGAAGCCCAGGTCATTTGGTATAGACCAGACAGATAATGCTTCACATTAATGTACATTATTATTGATGTGCCCTCCTTTAGTGCAACATTTGAGAAACAACTGAATTTTTCCCTTTCCTACTTTCTCTCATAAACTGTTCTGTTTCCTCAATTTAAGATGTGTGCTTTCTCTAACTTATAGGGACTGTTACAATTCTCCGCTATCTCGTCCAATGACCATTTCTCACTTGAAACTACTCAAAGTGTCAAGTCTTTCAACCATTGAGGCATCTCAGAGGGAGTTGACTCAGCCTTTATCAGAGATAGTAGGAATTGCTGATCCTGGAGTCTGAGATAACAAGGCGTGGAGCTGGAGGAACAGAGCAGGCCAGGCAGCATCAGAGGAGCAGGAAAGCTGACGTTTCGGGTCTGGACCCTTCTTTTCTGAAG
>JAHRHZ010000024.1:19723919-19819462 GCA_024137785.1 Ginglymostoma cirratum
GACCCTTCTTCAGAAAAGAAGGGTCCAGACCCGAAACGTCAGCTTTCCTGCTCCTCTGATGCTGCCTGGCCTGCTCTGTTCCTCCAGCTCTACACCTTGTTATTTCAGCTTTTATCAGTCACTTTCACTGTACAATTTAAGAGGAGCCCACGAGGATGGAAATCAAGAGCAATAACATTTCTGACTTTTTCTTGACACCCTCCTCCCGAGCCTCCAATCATAGGCTAGTTTTACTTCCAAATCCATTCTAGTTGAGCCTCAGTGTTTCACAATTTGGACCCTTTTTGCTCTGATAAATATTCATCAACAACCTGGGGACTACCATTGACCAGAAACTGAACTGGTCAAAGGCTAGGAATTTTGCAGCAAGTAATTCACCACATGACTCTGTAAAGTCTGTCCATCATCTACAAGAACAAGTCAAGAATGTGCTGGATACTCATTCTCCACGTGCTTGGATGAATGCAGCTTCACAACATTCATGAACATCTGTGCCATCCCAACGATTAAAGCAATCTGCTTGCTCAACATCCCATCCCTCGTTTTAAGCAATTATTTGTGCTACCATCCATGTCCCACGGCTGCAATGTGTCTCATCTACAAGATGCACTGCAGTAATTCATCAAGTCTGCTTTGACAGGACCTTTCAAACCAGTGACCTCTATCACACAGAGCAACAAACAGATGCATGCAAATACCTCCACTGAAACAACACAGTGTGGAGCTGGAGGAACACAGCAGGCCAGACAGCATCAGAGGAGCATCAGAGGAGCTCCTCTGATGCTTCCTGCTCCTCTGATGCTGCCTGGCCTACTGTGTTCCTTTAGCTCCATACTGCGTTATCTCAGACTCCAGCATCGGCAGTGCTTACTATCTCTGGGTGAGTTATAACCTCCAACTGCAAGTTCCCTTCAAAATCACACACCACTCTGAAACGAAACAATATTGCTGTCATTGGGTCAAAATAGTGCCTCGACACGCCAAGGGCTGCAGAGGTTCAAGAAAGTAGCTCAGCAGCACCTTCTCAAAGACATTCAGAGGTAAGGGCTGGAGATCCACATATCCCAAGAATGATTATGTTCAAATGTCTTACATTTACGTAACATCTTCAGCCCAGTAACACATTCACAAGGAGCTTTGTGGAAGTAGTTAGTAAATAAGGCTTTTTTACCCAACCACATAATGAAATAACAGAATATACATCCAAAAGAATGGCCAAAGAGAAAGGTTTTAAGAAATGACTTCAAGGACCAGTCTGAGGCGGAGTGACTGAGGGAGGGATAGAAATTAGGGATGCTCAAATTGGAGGAGTGCACTTATCTCAGATTTGTAGTACTGGAGGAAGTTATGGGTTTAATTAACTATGGAGAGAACCACAAAACCTAACTGAATTACTCAATCTGTATGGATATCATATGTACATTTGCATCATATTTCCTCTTCTAATGTGTAAAACCTTTCATGTACTGAAGATGGAAAGACTCACATTTATATTTTATCTTGTTGTTATGCAGGCAAACCCCCAATGCGTACAAGATTCTGAGGAATATGATAATTGACCAATATTCTACTCAAAAATCCTGATAGGCAAAACTATTACTTCGATATCCTTCTAAAATGGGTTGCCATAAACAGGGATGATTCAAGTATAAGGAATATTTGTGTGAGATAAAACTACAGAGTATTCAAGGTTTACAACAACCGATTAAGTTTGCCGCTTTTAAAAAGGCGTCAATTTATTGAGTGCAAACGCTAAATACAAAACAGCAGCCTTTTATTTCTTCTAAAAGAAAAGGGGACTGGGTTGGTCTGCCCACACGGTGGCAGTAAAATCCAGACCTATTTCTGCTATAACAAGCTGTGGAGCTGGATGAACGCAGTAGGCCAAGCAGCATCGTAGGAGCAGGAAAGCTTGACGTTTCGGGCCTAAACCCTTCATCAGAAATGGGGGAGGGGAAGAGGGTTCTGAAATAAATAGGGAGAGAGGGGGAGGTGGATAGAAGATGGATAGAGGAGAGGATAGGTGGAGAGGAGGCAGACAAGTCAAAAAGGCGGGGATGGAGCCAGTAAAGGTGAGTGTAGGTGGGGAGGTAGGGAGGAGATAGGTCAGTCCAGGGAGGACGGACAGGTCAAGGGGGTGGAATGAGGTTAGTAGGTAGGAGATGGGGGTGTGGCTTGAGGAGGGGAGAGGTGGAAGGAAGGACAGGTTAGGGAGGTGGGGACAAGCTGGGCTGGTTTTGGGATGCGGTAGGGGGAGGGGAGATTTTGAAGCTTGTGAAATCCACATTGATACCATTGGGCTGCAGGGTTCCCAGGCTGAATATGATTTGATGTTCCTGCAGCCTTCAGGTGGCATCTTTGTGGCACTGCAGGAGGCCCAGGATGGACACGTCATCTGAGGAATGGGAGGGGGAGTTGAAATGGTTCGCGACTGGGAGGTGCAATTGTTTGTTGCGAACTGAGCGCAGGTGTTCTGCAAAGCGGTCCCCAAGCCTCCGCTTGGTTTCCCCGATGCAGAGGAGGCCACAATGGGTACAGCGGATGCAGTATAACACATTGGCAGATGTGCAGGTGAACATCTGCTTGATGTGGAAAGTCTTCTTGGGGCCTGGGATTGGGGTGAGGGAGGAGGTGTGGGGGCAGGTGTAGCACTTCCTACGGTTGCAGGGAAAGGTGCCGGGTATGGTGGGGCTGGAGGGGAGTGTGGAGCGGACAAGGGAGTCACGGAGAGAGTGGTCCCTCCGGAAAGCAGACAAGGGTGGGGAGGGAAAAATGTCTTTGGTGGTGGGGTCGGATTGCAGATGGCAGAAGTGTCGGAGGACGATGCGTTGGATCTGGAGGTTGGTGGGGTGGTACATGAGGACGAGGGGGATTCTTTTTTGGTTGTTATTGCGGGGAGGGGGTGTGAGGGATGAGTTGCGGGAAATGCGGGAGACATGGTTGAGGGCGTTCTCGACCACTGCAGGGGGCAAGTTGCGGACCTTGAAGAATGAGGACATCTGAGATGTACGGGAGTGGAATGCCTCATCCTGGGAGCAGATGCGGCGGAGGCGAAGGAATTGGGAATAGGGGATGGCATTTTTGCAGGAAGGTGGGTAGGAGGAGGTGTATTCGAGGTAGCTGTGGGAATCAGTGGGCTTGAAATGGATACCGGTTTCTAGGTGGTTACCCAAGATGGAGACAGAGAGGTCCAGGAAGGAGAGAGAAGTTTTAGAGATGGTTCAGGTGAACTTCAGGTTGAGGTGGAAGGTGTTGGTGAAGTGAATGAACTGTTCGAGCTCCTCGTGGGAGCACGAGGCGGTGCCGATACAGTCATCAATGTAACGGAGGAAGAGGTGGGGTTTAGGGCCAGTGTAGGTACGGAACAGGGATTGTTCCACATAACCTACAAAGAGGCAGGCATAGCTTGGGCCCATGCGGGTACACATGGCCACCCCCTTTGTCTGTAGGAAGTGGGAGGAATTGAAAGAGAAGTTGTTGAGGGTGACGACGAGTTCGGCTAAGCGGATGAGGGTGACAGTGGAGGGGGTTTGGTCAGGTCTGTGGGACAGGAAGAAGCGGAGGGCCTTTAGGCCATCTGCATGGGGAATACAGGTGTATAGGGAATAGACGTCCATGGTAAAAATGAGGTGTTGGGGACGGGGGAATTGGAAGTTCTGGAGGAGGTGGAGGGCCTGGGTGGTGTCACGGATGTAGGTAGGGAGTTCCTGGACCAAAGGGGTGAAAATGGAGTCTACGTAGGTGGAGATGAGTTTGGTGGGGCAGGAGCAGGCGGAGACAACTGGTCGACCAGGGCACTCAGGTTTGTGGATTTTGGGAAGGAGATAGAAGCGGGCGGTGCGGGGTTGGGGAACGATGAGGTTGGAGGCGGTGGGTGGGAGGTCACCTGAGGTGATGAGGTTGTGGATTGTTTGGGAGATGATGGTTTGGTGCTTGGGGGTGGGGTCATGATCCAGTGGGCGGTAGGAGGAGGTGTCGGAGAGTTGGCGCCTGGCCTCAGTGATGTAGAGGTCAGTGCGCCATACTACAACTGCGCCTCCCTCATCTTCGGGTTTTATGGTGAGGTTGGGATTGGAGCGGAGGGAGTGGAGGGCTGCACGTAACACCTCTCTCTCCTTCCTGGACCTCTCTGTCTCCATCTCGGGTAACCACCTAGAAACCGATATCCATTTCAAGCGCACCGATTCCCACAGTTACCTAGAATACACATCCTCCCACCCACCTTCCTGCAAAAATGCCATCCCCTATTCCCAATTCCTTCGCCTCCGCCGCATCTGCTCCCAGGATGAGGCATTCCACTCCTGTACATCTCAGATGTCCTCATTCTTCAAGGACTGCAACTTCCCCCCTGCAGTGGTCGAGAACGCCCTCGACCATGTCTCTCGCATTTCCGCAACTCATCCCTCACACCCCCTCCCCGCAATAATAACCAAAAAAGAATCCCCCTCGTCCTCACGTACCACCCCACCACCCCAGTGCTACACCTGCCCCCACATCTCCTCCCTCACCCCCATCCCAGGCCCCAAGAAGACTTTCCACATCAAGCATATGTTCACCTGCACATCTGCTAATGTGGTACACTGCATCCGCTGGAACCATTGTGGCCTCCTCTACATCGGGGAAACATAGCGGAGGCTTGGGGACCGCTTTGCAGAACACCTGCGCTCAGTTCGCAACAAACAATTGCACCTCCCAGTCGCGAACCATTTCAACTCCCCCTCCCATTCCTCAGACGACATGTCCACCCTGGGCCTCCTGCAATGCCACAATGATGCCTCCCGAAGGCTGCAGGAACATCAAATCATATTCAGCCTGGGAACCCTGCAGCCCAATGGTATCAATGTGGATTTCACAAGCTTCAAAATCCCCCTCCCCCACCTGCATCCCAAAACCAGCTCGTCCCCGCCTCCCTAACCTGTTCTTCCTCTCACCTATCCCCTCCTCCCACCTCAAGCCCCACCCCCATCTCCTATCTACTAACCTCATCCCACCCCCTTGACCTGTCCGTCCTCCCTGGACTGACCTATCTCCTCCCTACCTCCCCACCTACACTCACCTTTACTGGCTCCATCCCCGCCTCTTTGACTTGTCTGCCTCCTCTCCACCTATCGTCTCCTCTATCCATCCTCTATCCGCCTCCCCCTCTCTCCCTATTTATTTCAGAACCCTCTTCCCCTCCCCCATTTCTGATGAAGGGTCTAGGCCCGAAACGTCAAGCTTTCCTGCTCCTATGATGCTGCTTGGCCTGCTGTGTTCATCCAGCTCCGCACCTTGTTATCTCGGATTCTCCAGCATCTGCAGTACCTATTATCCCTATTTCTGCTATTTCCCTTTCCCGTCATTTCATATTCCCCGCCTTCATCTCTAATCTTTTTCTTGCTAAGCCATACATTTGTCCCCTATAAACAAGTGGCAGCTTGATTCTAAACCAATAAATCCCCATAGCAGTACATATGTTCAACCAGATATGTTCCACCCTTCAGCTCTTCGGAAAACTCTGCATTTCTCCAGTTTTGGCCACTTGTACATCCCCAGAGTTCTTTACTCCACTGTTGATGGATGAATCTTCAGCTGCTTAAATCCTAAGGGCTACCACTCTCCTTTAAGACATTTCTCTTTGACAAAGCTTGATCAATTCTCTGCAAGGAGTATAGGGACAGGAGGAGGTATTTAACCTCTCAAATTAGTTCTATCATTCAGTGAGGTCATGGCTGTTCTACAAACTATTTTCATATACTCACCTTTGCCCACAACTTGAAATTCCTTTGGACAGCAAATTAGCACAGTCAGTCATACAGTCATACAGCACAAAAACACACAATTTGGTCCAACTCATCCGTGTCAACCAAGGCTCCCAAACTAAATTAGTCCCACTCACCTGCATTTGGCCCATGTCCCCTTAAAGATTTCCTATTCATGTAGCTATCCAAATGTCTTTTAAATGTTGTAACTCCACCTGCATGTACCACTTCCTTTGGCAGTTCGTTCCACATAGTAACCACCCTCTGTGTGAAAAGTTTGCCCCTCAGGTCCCTTTTAAATCTGTCTCTTCTCACCTTAAAAATGCCTTCTCATTTTGAACTCCCCCACTCTAGGAGACAGAGCTTTGCTATTCACCTTACTATGCTCCTCATGACTTTATAAACCTCTATAAGATCACCATTCAACCTCCTATGCTCCAGTGAAGAAAATCCAGTCTATCCAGTCTTGCCTTATAAGTCAAACCCTTCAGTCCCAGCAACATTCTGGTAAATCTTTTCTGAACCCTCTCCAGTTTAATAATATCCTTCCCACAGCAGGGCAACCAGAAATGCAAACAGTATTCCAAAAGTGGCCTCACCAACGTCCTGTACAAACTCAACATGACATCCCAACTCCTATACTTGATGGTCTGAGCTATAAAGGCAAGCGTGCTAAATGCCTTCTGAACCACCCTTCTACCTCCTTCAAAGGCTACATGTGAAATTTAAAGCAAAATTTAGAACTAAGTATATTGTGGGGGAATATTTCCTCTGTGTGCTATGTTTCACAACCATTTATAAACAATCGAGCATCAATTTGTCCAGAGGCTGTGAAGGTGCTATAGAAATGCATTTTCTTTCTTTCTGGGAGTGATGACGAATGTTGGCATCCATCCAAAAGATTCAACCAGTGAGAAAAGCTATCACTTTATTAAAGGGATACTTTGGAAAGTTTCATATTTTACGCAAAGCAGTTGAATATCCTTCCAAAAAGAATGCAAATCTCCCTTTAAAGTAGTGTTTGTTTAGTCAGTTTGTCTGCAGAAGTCCAATGTTGCTTTGTGGCACTGTGCAGAACCCTGATATAAATATTTTAAGGAAGCGTTTAACAGATGAATTCAATCTCTCCCTCTGCCTGCTGTTTTACCAATACTGACTTCCATTTAAATGACCCTTTGATGTCATAAAATATCCCCCAAGCATTTCACAGAAGTGTTATAAGGCAAAATTTGACACCAGACCAGCTAAGGAAACGTCAGGGCAAGTGACTAAAAAGTCAGTCAAAGCTGTAGGTTTTAAGCAGCAGCTGAAAGGAGGAGCGAGAGAGGCAGAGAGGTGGAGAAGTTTAGGCAGGGAATTCCAAGAGCTTAATATCGAGGCAGCTGAATGCATGGTCACCAATAGTCATGTGATGAAACTTTGGGATCTCAAGGAAGCCAGAATTAGAGGAGCGCAGTGATCTCAGAGTTATGTAGAGCTAGAGGAAGCTGCACAAACTGGAAGGGTACGAGACCATAATGGATTTGAAAGCAAAGTTGAGAAATTTTAAAATTGAGATTGCTGGGCCAGGAGGCAGTTTAGGTCCTTAAGCAGAGGGAGAGGTGTTGGGTGAACAGGATATGACATGGTAATAAAAGCCTGTGGATGCTGAAGGTCTGAAATAAAAGAAAAATTCTGGAGAATCTCACCAAACATCTGTAGAATGAAAATTTTGAGTCCGATATGATTCTTCTTTAGAATGGGATTTGGAATGGGTCAGGCTACAGAGAGCAGAATTGTGGAAAAGCTCAAGTTTATGGAGGGTGCAAGATAGAAAGCTGGCAAAAAATATTGCCTGCTTAGAAAATCAGGTTAGTGCCTTAGATAACATAGTCAATAGAATAAACGTCATACAAATACGCCCAGCATTAGCCCACGATAAATGAGATTATAATTTATATTCTACATTGCCCTAGTTATCTTGTTGGGTAATGATTCATACATTTTTCCTTCAAATAAAAATCATTACAGCTTTATGATAATTAAAACAAATCTTCAAAGCTGGAACATATTGAAATCTATCAGCAAAAAGAACAAGGCTTGCATTTATGTAGCACCTTTAGAATAGCCAAACATCCGAGGACATTTCACAGAACAGCTAACTGGACACACTAAATATTTGAACGAAAACAAGCCAGCTCGGCGAACAGGTCAACAACCTCACCCACAACCTGAGCTACAAATCTTTGCTAAAACCTTAAATACTACATAGAACATAGAACATAGAACATAGAACATTACAGCGCAGTACAGGCCCTTCGGCCCTCGATGTTGTGCCGACCTGTGAAACCAACCTGAAGACCATCTAATTTACACTATTCCATTATCATCCATATGTTTATCCAACGACCATGTAAATGCCCTTAAATTTGGTGAGTCTACTACTGTTGCAGGCACGGCATTCCACGCCCTTACTACTCTCTGAGTAAAGAACCTACCTCTGGCATCTGTCCTATATCTATCACCTTCAATTTAAAGCTATGTCCCCTCGTGCTAGCCATCACCATCCAAGGAAAAAGGCTCTCACTGTCCACCCTATCTAATCCTCTGATCATGTCTCTATTAAGTCACCTCTTAACGTTCTTCTCTCTAACGCAAACAGCCTCAAGTCCCTCAGCCTTTCCCCATAAGACCTTCCCTCCATACCAGGCAACATCCTGGTAAATCTCCTCTGCACCCTTTCCAATGCTTCCACATCCTTCCTATAATGCGGCGACCAGAACTGTGCACAATACTCCAAGTGCAGCCGCACCAGAGTTTTGTACAGCTGCAACATGACCTCATGGCTCCAAAACTCAATCCGTCTACCAATAATACTAGATAGGAAGTTATGGAATGAGATGTTAAATTCATGAGACTAAATGCTTGATGCAAGAGTTTTAAAGAGAAGCAAAATTAGAGAATCAGAGAAGCTAAATAAGTAAGGACATGAAGAATTTCAGACTTTAAGACCACAGCAGTCAAAGGTATGGCTGCTACTGGTGAAGTTAAGGGATTGGAAATGCATAGGGAGCCAGAATTGGAGGAGCGCTGAGGTCACCAAAGGTTATAGGGCTAGAAGTGTTTCCAGAGGCAGAAATTGGTGAAGCCGCAGAGGGGCTTTGTAAAGAGGATCTGAGTCATTTACAAATCCTAGAGTCACACGGCACAGGGGAGGCCATTTGTTCCATCATGGCTGTGCTGGTTCTTTGAAAAAAAGTTTTAATTACTCCCACTCTCCTGGTCTCCCCCGATAACTGGCCAATTTTTCCTGGTCAAATCTCTCTCCAATTCTCTTTGAAGGTTCCTATTAAATTTTCTTGCACTGGTCTTCCAGTCAGCACACAAAAGATCACAACAACTCACTACATAAAATAAACTCTCCTCGTTTCCATCCTGGTTCTTACAAATTCTTTCAAGTCTGTGTCCTCTAGTTATGAAACCCTCTGCTGTTGTATATATGCCTTTAACAAAGTTCACCTTCAAAGACTCCACATACTGTTTATATACAGAGCAGCAACACTGCTTGCCAATTAGTCTGATGTGGGTGTACACTGGGAAATCAGTCAGTTTGCTGTAATGACTGTTTCATAACTTATAAAGTATTTTACTGTTTTAAGTAAACTAAGTCATGGAGTTAATCAACCCCTGATGAGTAACCGATCATTAGACTATTATCATTGACAATGACATTCGGCCATACAGCACTGAAACCAGTTTCGTCCAACCAGTCCATGTCGAACTGAATCCCAAAAGAAACTAGTCCCATCTGCCTGCTCCTTGCCCATATCCCTCCAAGCCTTTCCTATTCGTGGACTTATCTAAGTATCTTTTAAATGTTGTAACATCCACGACTTCCTCAGGAAGTTCATTCCACAAGCCAACCACCCTCCATGTAAAAAATTTGCCTATTGTGTCTTTTTTAAATCTTTCTCCCATCACCTTAAAAATATACCCCCCTAGTCTTGAAACCGCCCCCCCCACCCCATCCTAGGGAAAAGACACCTACTGTTAACCCTAATTATGTCCCTCATGATTTTATAAATCTGTTTCAGGTCACCTCTCAACCTCTTATGTTCCAGTGAAATAAGTCCCCGCCTATCCAGCTTTTCTTTATAACTCAAACCTTCCATACCTGGCAACATCCTGCTAAATCTCTTCCGAGCCCTCTCTAGCTTAATAATATCCTTCATACATGGTAAACAGCAGTGGAAAGCATCATGCTGACAAGACCTATCTTGCTTGAAGAGTACATTGCTCGAACAGTCAAGATGCAAGTTAATCTACAGGTCAAACACATGGTTAACAGTCTTATATTGTACTAAAGTTCATGAGACAACCCTTGATATCTTTGTTTGTAACAGCATCAGTGTGTGAAAAACCAAGTTTACTGGTAGGCAGACATATTATTAATAGGATAAGAGATAATAGGTACTGCAGATGCTGGAGAATCCGAGATAACAAGGTGTGGGGCTGGATGAACACAGCAGGCCCAGCAGCATCAGAGGAGCAGGAAAGCTTGACGTTTCGGGCCTAGACCCTTCATCAGATTTCTCATTTCTTCATCAGATAACTCATTTGAAAAAGGCAAGTGAATAGTGTGTGTGCTGAATTGATAGCAAGCAAGTGGAGATCAAAAGCATATCAGAATGGCCACAAAAGACCCTTGTTTTAACTGGGACACAGCAGACCTTCTGACAGAATTCCGATTGTTCGAATAGTTTCAAGAGCAATGATTTCTATATATTTACTACATCCGATGAAGATAATGTAATCATTAAGGTTTGCTTAATAATTGGGAATGAAGATGTACATAGACTTAACGCATCAAGATTTTCAGCCAAAGAGCTAAATGACTCCCAAAATACACAGATCATATTATAAAACCAACTCAGAGTTAGAATACACTACTATATTCGTTGTCTAGAATTCATCTCATTTCAACAGAAGCCAACGGAGTTCATAGACCACTCTGTGAGTACAAGCAGAGAAAGTCTTCATTGTGGTTTTGAATAGAGAGTGAGCAAACAAAATTGCTGAGTTGTTGATTACATCCATTCTCATGGAAACTTTCCAGATGGAATTTTAGAAGAACAGAGATTCATAGCACTGGGACAGCTGTAACAGGTTGGATGTAAGTATGAAGAATCATTGCAGGTCAATGAAACTTACAGGTCCTAAATGAAACTTGACAGTGTTTGATACAACACTTCGACACACAGTAATAGGGAAAGTATGACTTTCTGCTTGCACCAAGGAAATGCCCAGCTTTCGATCAATTTTGCAAGGTATTGGTAGTCAAAGCCACTGGCAGAGCAAAGACTGATACAGCTACCAGGAGTGACAATAAAGCCTATCTATCCTGCCAAAGGAGTATACATGAAGTGATCAACAGACCAGAAAACGACAATGTATGTGACGAACATGTGTTTCTCACTGTCAATCTCATGTAAAACTTCAATACCATCACATCATCTGAAGTTTTTGTAAAACTAAAATTAATCTGTCCTAGTGATTATCCGATAATGGTTAGGGTTGGCACAGGGGTAAGTGCCAATATACTACTCCTGTGAGTTCTAAAAAGACATATATGCACACACATGGGAAGTCATAACAAATCAAAAAACGTAAACAGTCCACATATAGCTGCTACTAATACCATGTGCAGGATCATAGGTGCTGGACAGCAAACACAATGAATCAGCCTTGACATTTTAGATCTTTTCATTTGTAGATACTGCTGGACTTACCATTGCAGGTATACCAGCACGTCATAACCTCTCACCAGTCATAATCCATAGAATGATTCAGACTTTTCAACAACAGCTGTACCAAATACAAAAGAAGAACAGAACACATTGGAGCTAAAATAAAATCTCAGCTCACTGATGTGGAGACAGAAAAATAAATCCCAAGAGGAACAGGCTCAACCACCAGCTCAGGATAAATCCAGACTTGCTCTCTGAGATGATGAAGTCTTCAGGGAATACCTCACAAAGATGAATGAAGAACCAAAAGAGTTAGAAAGGAAGCAGGATGAACTACAAGCACTGTATTGTCAATCCAGTGAAAATATTTCCAGTTTACCAGAAGATCTGGAGCAACTCACATGTAAAACCAAACAGTTAGCAAGGTGATGGCATAATGCAAAGTCACTGGACTATTAATCTAGAGCAAAAACAGAAGTTGCTGGAAAAGCTCAGCAGGCCTGGCAGTATCTGCAAAGGAAAAATCAGAGTTAACCTTTCGGGTCCGGTGACCCTTCCTGCATCCGCAGTTCTCTCAGTTTTTATTAATCTGGAGCCCCAGGGATATGGAATCAAACAAGACAATGGAAGATGGTGAAATGTGAATTTAACAAAATCTGTAATAAAAAGATAGTCTACAGGCAATCATGCAACCATTGTCAGTTGTCATAAAAAAAACATATGGTTCATTAATGCGCTTTAGAGAAGAAAATCAGTTATTTTTATCTGCTCTGGTCTACTTGTGGCTCCAAACCTATAGGAATGTAGTTGACTAATAACTTTCTTCTGAAAATGCTTAGCAAGTCATTCAGTTCATGCCAATTTGGAGAAGCAACAAATGCTGATCTTTCTAGCAATGCACACATCTCATGAAAAAAAAGACTCAGCAGGAGCAGCTCTGGAAGCATTGGCTTGAACTGAAAGTTGTGTTGGAAATTATTACAAGCCTACAAAAAGAGGTGGAGATACACAGTGCACAGCAACAAGGAGCTGCTGTCACTCGTGAAACTGTCCTTTCGGAAATTCTTGATGCTCTGCTGAAAGGACCCAAGCAAGATATAGAGGAAACCAAACAACCACTGAAGTAGCAAGTTGAAAGAGATTCAGGCTTTCAATGAAAAGAAAAAGGGGAAAAATTGAAGCAGTTGGAAAATTATTAGCAGTTATGAAGGAGAAAATATACTGGGCTAACTAAAGACAAAAATGTTGATCGAGAGATAAGATAATAGACAGTAAAACCAGAAGCTTCAAAATGAGCTAGAAGCTCGTAAGAACAAAACAGTGGCGGCCAAGAAAATTTGAACCACTTGAACAGCCTATGGAATTAGATTACTAATCGCTAATCTGGTACAAAACATGGCGGTAGTGCAACAGGATAAGCAAATACTGGAGCAACAACTGCAGTCCATGAGACAGGTATCACTGACAATGGAAATCAACAACACTTCCAGACAATCTTAGTATAAAGAGATCTGGATGTATCAGCAAATTACCTGTGTGTTTTAAGAGGCTCCTGGGCTCAATTGCTATCACAAGTAATTGAATTTTCTTTTGGACAGAAGGGGGATGCTATATGCAGATTTTGCCTTTAAGACCATTTACCTTCAGGGACACCAAATACTATGTGCATACAATGCTACCACATTGTCTGCATTTGGTTTGCTATGGGTTTGCAGGCTGCACATAGGAAAAAAACAGCTTGTTTGCTGTAATGCTTGCTTCATGGTTTTTATTGTGTTTTAGTATTATAGAGAATGAGCTAATCCACAGAGTTAAGAAATCCCTGATGAGCCATTGTTTATTAGGCCACTATTACACAGGCCACTAGAAACAATTTCTACTTATTTACTCAATCAAAACCCTTCAAAATTTTGAATCCCTCTATAAATTCTCCCCTTGACATTCTCTGTTTCCAAAGAACTGAACAGCTAGGCACTTGCATTAAAACGAAAATATCCAGTGAGAATATTATGAATAGTTCTAATATGTCTCATATTTAGGTGCTGAGCTGTTTTTTATTGCAGGGCTTGGCATTTTCTGAGAATTTAAATTAAATATAAGCCTCTTCTGTTCCTTAACATTAAGAATGACAATCTTTTGCAGAACTTCTAGCGCTTAGAACATAAAGTACAATGAAAGGCATACCAATTGGTTTATAAATTATAAATCCAGTGACTCCCCATGGCTTGTGGAATTGCCTTATCATACAGTGGAATGCAATTGAAAAAGTGCTCTCTCAAAATTCAGCCAAGATGAAGATGTTGCAGAGTTCAAGTGAAGCTTTTCTCACACTGAAGTGCATAATATAGATTTGAAAAATAACGACAGTAATTTTTTATTATTCAGCACATTTCGGAATGGGCAATGCCGGTTAATCATTAACGCTGGTCATCTGGGAGTTACATTTCTCCTGACACAAGAAAAGGTGTTGCCCCATCTTTGACAGGTTAAGAGGAAAGGGGAAGTGGCCAAAGGCTTGTGCACAGCAGGGCAACAGAGTAAATCGTAACACTGGAGGTAAAACGAACATTGCAAACTAATACTGCAAACCATCATTTGCAACAAGCTCCAGGGCAGTTTTTTTTAAATTGAGCCTTCGGTTTCACTGATAGTTGCTCCGAGTGGTAGATCTTTGCTCAGGACAATAACCAAAACTTATCCAATAATTAATTAACTTCAATGTAAAGTCTGAGAAGGTTATCATTTACTGTTATACTCTTAGCTATTGTTATTAGCTGTCTTTCAAAGGATGCATTATTGGAATACTGAGAGTGACTATGTCTTAAAGAAGCTACTGCTAGAAATTCTGGTAACTTGAGAATTCCAGTTAATGGAGTGCTGGATAACACAATTACTGTATATGAAATCGGATGGGCTAGTGGTCTTTTTAACCTGGAATGGTTATATGTAAGTCCAGAATGGGCCATGTGTGTGCGCAGACATGGCCTGTACAGTACATCTCCTCAGCCACACTTCACTGCCTGGTCCTCTCCAACCATACCGCTGCCTGGGGAGGGGCCCCTCCTGGTGCTGAGAGGCTGTTCCTGGGGCTGGAGCCAGGTCTGCTGCTGCTATGCCTGTTCTTGTCCCCACCTGCTGCCCCCCTTCGCCATTGCTGTCGGAGGAAGAATGAGCTAACCTCCTCATCCAGACTCCAAAATGGACCACCAGCACAAGAACCAACAGGGCCAGTGAAGTCAACTGACCATGACACTGCATTCCCTGTTGGTGCCGTCCACAATAAACGTGCCTTTTCCCACCTCCGTGCATTTGTGAATCTGAAATCTTCAAGAACATTTAACTTCATCAATACAGCGCACAACACAACTGGAAAACTATCCATTGCTGCACTGAAGATCCCGTCATGTGCTTCCTCAACCATCCACATTCCATATTGTTCAACCACAGGAAATACAAATAGCAATAGTTTGCATTTACACAGCACCATTCACGTTGTAAAATGTTCCAAGGCATTCTTGAAAAACATCAACACAAAGCCATATATTAGAGGCACAGCGACAAATGGTGGGAAATTGTAAATCACTGGATATGCAAAGAAATCAGAATGCAGAATTCTCAGTTTTGCTTGATGAGTCCAATATGCTTTATCACAACAGAAAGCTTTCTCACTTCCAAGAACAAACTGCAAGGGCAGCAGGTTGGAAAGATGGTGTAATTAATCCAACAAGGTGTGAGAGAAGCCAGGCCACTGATGTACATTGGGACATTGTGTAGGAATGGACTTTGGATGTGTGAATTCATTGGAATGTGTCGTTGGGACAGCCAGCGAGAGAAACTGGAGCATATTTTTTGGTTTTTGGCATTCCAATTAATCTCACTTCCTCTGCTCTTTCCCCATAGCCCTGTAAGTTTTACCTGTCCATGTATTCATGAACTTTTGAAAGTTACTATTTCAGGCTGCACATTCAGGATTGTTGAATCTCAGTTGATGAAAAATCATTTTTTTGTGTCCTTTTCATTTTCACTCTTCTTGTTTGGATAAATTGCTTTAAACCTCTGGTTATTGATCCCCTGCCAGTGGAGATAGTTTGTCACCCAGTACTTAGATAAGTGACCTGTCTATCACAGGGATTGGTTCAGGAAGTTACATAAGTACAAGAGGAAGAAAATGATAGAAGGATATGCTCTGGGAGTAGATGAAAGGAAGTACTATGGGAGGAAGCTCTCGTGGAGCATAGAACACCGGACTAATTGGGCTGAATGGTCGGGTTTGGATCTGTAAGATCAGTAAAAGTAAGAATAAGGTCACCGCAGAACCATGCTGTTCTGTGAGAGAGAGATGACTAGTTGAGGCTTAATGTTGGGTCACCACCCCTCAGGCAGAGAAGGAGGATCCTTTGTGGTAACCTCAGCCAGTGTAGGAATTGAACCCACGCAGTTCCTGTTACTTTACATTATAATCCAGCCATCTGGCCAACTGAGCTAACTGACCACCCCTCATTCTAAGTAAATGGACACCTCTAGGTCAGCGACACTGACTCCTGCTCTGAAGGCTCAAGCCCATGTATGTGCCTAGCTGACCATGGAAATATACACAAAACACCAAATATTAACATTTTCTGTCGCAGGCACACTACTATGAAGGAATTACCGTTGAATGAAGTTGATTCTTTCGATGTCAGTAGTGAAAGTATTGTTGCAACTGTGCCCTCTAGTGATAACCTCTGGCAGAAAGTCCTCTGATCAATGGTCACATTAATAAAACAACAATAACTTGCTTTCATAAAATACCTCAGTGTAGCAAAATCTCCGAAGGTGCCTCAAAACAATTACCAGAAACAGACACAATTTTACAGTTGAGCCCCATGAGCAAATACTAAGGCAAAAAGCTTGATCAAAGGGGTAGGTTTTAATATAAGATAACAAGGTGGAGAGCTGGATGAACACAGCAGGCCAAGCAGCATCAGAGGAGCAGGTAGGTTTTAATAGTTGTAAAAGGGTGGAGAGAGAGAGGTGGTGAGGTAAAGGGAGGGACACCCTGGTAGCTGAAAACATAGCTGCCAGTGGAAGAACTATTAAAATCAGGGAATGCATAAGAGGACAAAATTGGTGGAGCTCGGACATCTCTTGTGGGGTTTGAAAAGATTGCAGAGATAGACAGGAACAGGTAAGGCCCTATAGGAATATGAGAATAAAAGTAGGCATTTTAAAAGGTGCTGATTGACCAAGGGGGGGCAATGAAGGTCAGTGAGCCCATGAGGGACACAGGAAGTTAATCCCTCATGTTAACCCAGTAAAACTCCACTTCTTCCATTAATTTGCTTCAACCTCCTATTATCCCCTGTCCTAAGATGATACTATTGCTCTGCACTCGTGGTTTTAGTCCTTCATCTTGGTGTCTCAGTTGTAACACAATTTGCACAGTACTTATAGGATGTCTGTCATTCCTGATGTGGAAAAATTGCTGGTAATGGAAATGGAGCGAGAATCACAAAAATCGAGGTTACAAATTAAAACTTTTTATCTGCACTGTCCATTACTCTGGTTGCTCTCCACAAGTTCTGCTTGTAGGCAAAATAGAAAGAAAGAACTTGCAATTTATATAGTCTCTTTCATGGCTTCAAAGTGTCCCAAAGTGCTTTACAGCCACTTAAGATTTTTTGAAATGCAGTCACTATTGAAACGTAAGAAACACTCCAGCAGCGTACTGTACACAGAGTAAATACCCACAACGTCAATGTGATGTGGTCAATCTGTTTATTTTCTTCACAGCTGAGAAATTTCTTCACCCAGAGGGTAGTTAATCTATGGAATTCCTTGCCCAGTGAAGTAGTTGACGCTACTTCAGTAAATGTTTTTAAAGCTAATGTAGATTTTTTTTGAACAATAAAGGAATTAAGGGATACGGTGAGAGCGCGGGTAAGTGGATCTGAGTCCATGAAAAGATCAGCCATGATCTTATTGAATGGCAGAGCAGGCTCAAACGGCTGACTCCTGCTCCTACTTTTTATTATGTTCTTACATAAATAAATACTGGTTCAGGACACCAGGGAGAAGATTTGGAAATAATAGCCATTAGATCCTACATAAACAACTAAAAGGACAGACCAGGCCTTGGTTTAACATCAGATCTGAAAGCTGACTCTTCCAACAGTGCAGCACTCCTTCAGCACTAAGTCTGTCAACCTGGATGTGGAACTTGAGCCTACATCCCAGAGATGTGACAGTACTAGCCACTAACCTGCTGAGATGGGCTTAAGTCCCGGAAAAATAGCCAGGCCATCACTCATATGACTGTGGCTTACAATTCAGGGAAATGTGTGGTAGGAATTTTATATGTAAGAAGAACATGCCTTTTTTTAAAAAAGATACCAAATTCCAATTGTTATTTTAGCAATATTTGGAAGACAGACAAACATTTCTGCTGCGAAATCATAGCTTCTGCAGAAAAGCGAAAGTAAATGAAGAAACACAATGTGAAATGCAAGCATCCTCAAAGACTTTCAAGACAGATAATGCAAAATAAGTACTGCAGGCTCTGATGAAGCATACATTAATATTCATAGGATTGCTAGTGATTCACAGATGCTTAATTGTTCCAGACTTTGAATTTTACAGGCACTGGTTTATGAGTGTGTTCAATGGAAAGTTCTTAGCTATGGGGTGTGATTTGTGAATAGAAAACATCTGTCTTAACAGTGCACAGCACAAAGGTTAGGAGAATAGTCACAGGTCCCCTGCCTGACTATTCAGGATGTACCAAGTATCTTCGCTCCTGCTTTTTGGCAATGTCCGGAAGGCTGAGCTCTACTGAAGCAGAGACTCACTTTTCCTCTCTAACTGTTAGCCAACAAGAAACTGACATAATACCATTAAGATTATATTTTAAAAAACTACACGTGTTACAAGTCTGCCTCAGAAGGCAGACAAGTCTTCAATTTAGCATCTTCGAGAGTGCTTCACTACTGCACTGGGAATGCAGCTGAGATTACGGACCTCAAGTATCTAGACTGCGAGGCTCAAACCAATGGGGTTTAGACCCAGAGGTGACAGGGCTACTCGTAAGTCACCACTGACAACATGATGGCTCAGTGGTTAGCACTGCTGCCTCACAATGCCAGGCACCTGGGTTCAATTCCACCCTCAGGCGACAGTCTGTGTGGAGTTTGCACGTTCTCCCCGTACCTGTGTGCGTTTCCTCTGGGTGCTCCGGTTTCCTCCCACAGTCCAAAGATATTGCAGGCTAGGTGGATCGGCCATGCTAAATTGCCCATAGTGTTCAGGGATGTGTAGATTAGGTGGGATATAGGGTCAGGATGGGCCTGGGTGGGATGCTCTGAGGGTCAGTGTGGAAGGGCCTGTTTCCACACTGTAGGGATTCTATGATCTCTGATAGTGTGACAGAACTTGATATGTGTTGCACCTAGATGTAGGGTACACAACAGGCCTATTTGGCACTGTGTTAGCAGTCAATTCACAAAGGCATAAATTAAAAGAAATGTTTAATTTTTAGGCCTCCTGCCAAGAAAAGGCTTAAGCAGCAAATAGGAGTGTTGACTATGTTAATGAGCAACCACTAAAAGAACCTGTGTAAAATTTGTTGCCGTGACCCAACTTACATCTCAATCCAGCATCTGCAGTACTTTGCTCCTAATTTAGGATCCTTCATTGGTCCTGTGGGGGTCCGCTGGAGACAGATGTTTCATTTTAGCTCCTTCCTGTGATGCCAGGAGGAGTAGCATTTTGTTTCCTGCATTGTTTCATCATTCGGGTCATTCTCTGCAGTTAATGTTCTCAGAAAGAAAGACATGCCAAAATGCTTTACAGCATTAAGTCACTGTTGCAATGGTGGAAATGCAGGAGCCAATTTGCACACAGGAAGCTCACCTAAAAGCAACACAATAATGACCAGGTAACTGTTTTATTTATATTGATTGAGGGATAAATATTAAGCAATGAAAAACTCTCTTTTTCCAATAGTGACATGGAATTGTCCCCCTAGCTTGTGAAGGAAGGCAGAGTCTCACATTAAGTTTTCATCAGAAAAGTGGCACCTCCAACTGTGCAGCACTCTCTAAATACTGCACGAGCATGTTAAACTTGAGTTTTGTTCTTAGTATTACGTGATGGGGGTGGTGTCATAAGGAGAGATATTATTATGCAGTGAGTTGTTAAGATCTGGGATGCAGTGCTGGAAAGAGTGGTGGAGACAGATTAAATTGCAGTTTTCAAAGGGAAATCAGATAAATACCTGAAGAGAAAAGAAAAGCAAGGCTACATGAAAGGGACTAGCTAACCTGCTGTTGTGGAAAGTTGCTAGAAATATGATGAGCTGAATGGCCTCATTTGGTGGCATTTTCCAGAATGGGAAATGAATGCACAATGTTCTAGCTCAGGCGTGAGAATGTAAATAATCGAGGGAGAGCTGTGCATGAATTAGCTGCTGTTTTTCCCAAATTCCGACACAGAACGCATTTTATTAGCTCTCAAATTCTTCAGGATGTCTCAATATCATGGAATGATTACAGAAATGCAAGTCCTGCTTTTTTTTTCAGCCTGGCATGTTAGAAGATGGGAAATAACTGAGCAAACAGGCCATGTTCTGCCTGTACCACCATCTAGTGGCAGGAGACACACAGTCACATATCATTCCCTTGAAATTAATAGCAACAGGCTTAGGCCACTTGGCCAGACTGCGTCATGTTGTTGTTCATACTGTACTTGAGTTTCCACCTACCCCAATTCATCCAAATCAATTAGTACAGCCTTCTGTAGATGGTGCTGATATTGTGAGAAGTGAGGGTTTAACTACCCAGGATTTGTATTCTCAATGTCGAGATGTTGCAAGGTTGTGCAGCCGATGGAGATTACAGAAAGGAAACCAATTACTTCATGATGGATCTTCGCATCTACTGACAAGACAATTCTTAGCAGTTTTATTCCAGCTTCTTACAGGTAGCTACGATTAAGATTCGCCAAGATAGAACGATTCTGTGATGGTAGATCTTGAACTGAAGAATTAAGAGGATGCTGATAGCTACACAAATGTTCACTGTGCTGGTGATCACCTGGTACAGTACCAGAGACCCCCAATATTGAGAGGTTCAATAGGTAACACTCTTCCCTCTCAATCACCAAATTATGTGTCAAGTCCACAGCATGCAGCCTGGCCTGCTACACCTAATGCAGGACAGAGGAAGCGTTGTATTGCTTGAAGCCCTGTCTTTTGTATAACACATTAAACTAAGCCCCTGCTTGTTGGGTGGCATGGTGGCTCAGTGGTTAACACTACTGCCTCACAGTGTCAGGGACCCGGGTTCAATTCCAGCCCTGTGTGGAGTCTGCATGTTCTCCCTGTGCATGTGTGGGTTTGCTCTGGTTTCCTTCCACAGTCCAAAGATTTGCAGGTTGGGTGGATTGGCCATGCTAAATTGCCTGTAGTGTCTAGGGATTGCAGGCCATGTGGATTAGCGATGGGAAATGCAGGGTTACGTGGATGGGGTAGGGAGGCGGGTCTGAATGCTCTTTGGAGGGTTGGCATGGACTTGATAGGACAAATGGCCTGTTTCCACACTGTGGGGATCCTCTGTCATAAATGTAGATGTAAAAGATCCCATAACACTACCTTGAAGAAGAGCAGGAGTGGTCTCCCAAGAGCCTTTGACCAATATTTATCCCTCAAGCAACATCACACAGAACAGATTATCTGGTCATTATCACATCACTATTTGTGAGAACTTACAGTGAACATTTCCTACATTACACTTCATAGAGTACTTCAGTGGCAGTAAGCTGATTTAGGATATCCTTCAGTAATGGGCTTTATCTCCACTCTCTCTCCTTCTCTAGCATATATATATATATCCCTAGCTACAATCAGTTCTGAAGAAGGGTCACTGGACCCAAAACATTAATTCTGCATTCTCTCCACAGATATTGCCAGATCTGAGGAGTTTTTCCAGCAATTTCTGATTTTGTCTCTGATTTCAAGCATTGCAGTTCTTTTTTTTTGTTTTGATGAAAGTCACATTTCAATGAGAGTGATTTTTTGTTTCTTATTACAAAAAATATCCTCGGTATGTTGACCAAGAAAGATTGAAACTTCTGCTTTGTGAACCCCACTGCCAAATCCAGGCAAGCTGAATCCATCACCAAGGTGACATCTATCTTTGCATCTCATTACATGTTCTGAAAGCTGTCGAAATGTCAGACAGAGCATTTTGAAAAATCATGATTTGCAGCGTCTATTAACAGAGGCAAACTGAATCTGAGCATAATTGAACAGCTCAGTATCCTCAGCCATGCCCTAGAATTCCTCTTTGACTGAAGATCAATAAAACTGAATTAATTTGGCAGGCAGGGAATTCTATCTATTGACCAAGGTTGAGGCAAAATGCAGAAATAATGTCATTGAATGGTGTGAACAGCTTTCTTCTTTACTCATCCTGCATGCCCTCAGGTCGTCTGCTGGTACACATCGGTGTCACTGATTAGCTCAGTCTCTGTCTGATTCCAGCTTTCTCTTTCCCTTCCTCCTGAATTACTTCGCCTTAGCAACAAGTTGCATTCATATAGCACCGTGCAAGCAGTAAAATACCTCACGGCACTTCACGGACGCACAATCTGGTACAAGTTGGTACTGAGTGCCATAAGGAGCTCTTAGGGCAGCAGAAATGGTGTTAAGGCGGAGGAAGGGGTCGGGGTAAGTTGTTTCAGAGCTTATGGGTTTGGCAGCTGAAACTACAGCCACCGATGGTTGAGCAATGGAAATAAACAATGCTTGATGTGGAGAAATGCAGAGATCTTGGAGCAGCCCAGAGTTAGAGGTGGTGATGGAGATAAAGAGCAATAAAGCCTTGGACAAATGTGAACACAAGGATGAGAGTGGTACCAGGAACTTGTGTTTAAGGAATCAACGGACCATTCTCACAAAGAATGGGGAAGGTTTAGATAAAAGTTTTATATAAAGATTTGAAGATTTGATAGGTAGATAAGGAGGATATATTTCCTCGGCAGGGGAGGGGGAGGCACAAAACAAAGGTCTGGCATTCTCTTCTCCCATTCTCCCAAAAGGTTGTAAATTCTAGGAGTCAATAAAAGACTGAGATTGATATACTTTTCAGAGGTATGTGCATCAGGGAATGTGAAGCAGAGATAGCCAAATGGTTTTGAGGTACAGATAAGCCCCAATCTCTCTGAGTGGTGGAACAGGCTTGAGGGCCTGTCGGCTCTCACCCTATCACTATGTTGGTAGGAAATGCAAACGTTTGACTTCCATGTAGGTTTCTGAGATGTGTACGTTCGTAACAAAGAAAGGAAAACAAAAAGAAAACTGTCAAAACCCCAAACACGATTAATTGAGAATAAAAAGAAACCAAACAAACTAAGGAAAGTCATGAAATGTTAAGACAAGGACATTGGGCGAGTGACATTGTTTAGCTCACACAGAGAAAGCTCATTGATTGAATTTTAAGCAGTCAAATCAGATTGGCGCCTTAATTGGGAACCTTAGCTGCTGTAGCTTTCTCTATTTATATTCTTACATACAGGGTGAAACTCATCATCACTTCCAATGTGCCAGCGATAGCCTTCAGCCAACTGAGGTAAAGAGTATTCAAGAATCAAGATCTCAGAGGAGAGAGATTTAAAAAAGACACGAGGGTCATTTTTTTTTTACAATGAGGGTGGTTCACATATGGAATGACATTCCTGAAGAAGTAGTGGATGTGGGTACAATGACAATGTCTAAAAGACATTTGGATATGTACATGAATAGGAAAGGTTTGGAGGGACATGGGCCAGGCGCAGACAGCTGGGTCTGGTTTAGTTTGGGATTATGCTCGGCATAGACTGGTTGGACTGAAGGATCTGTTTCCGTGCTGTACGACTCGGTGACTATAACTCCATGACTAAGGCTATGATCACAGGGCACCAGTGATCTGTATGCTCCTATGTTTTTCAGAGACTTGAAAAACCAACAACAGGGAGCATGAAACACAGGGGAGGTATCACCAGCAGTGCCCAACCCAAAATACACTAAATTCAGTGGCAAGAAAGGCAGTTTAATGCCAGTGTCCTCTCCAAGGCCAACCTGTCCAGCTTGAAGGCCTGTCCAGGCTCACTAAACAGCTGTTTTACTTGGAATTCAGTCACAGTGGGAGACTCCCAGGGGTGAGGAAGGTAGGAGGGAGGTGGTGGGAAATGGAAACTCTTTAAGGATGTCTTTATAGTACCCCCACTGACTCAAGTGAGTCCCTACCTTGGGACCAACGAAAATGGAGAAGGCTAATGAAGGAAGGTATCAAACGTATTGGGAAGCTTCATCAGGAATATACAAAGGTGAAGTCAAGGCCTCAGAGGGAGCACTCAACCTTTCAAACAATCCATACCCCCCACCCATCAAATGCCACCTCCATCCATGCAGAGCCTGCAGGTCATCTACTGGACCTCCCAGCCATCTCAGAAAGATAGCCTATGGTCGGGTTCTCAAACCCATTGCTTGAAAGGATTATCAGTGTCAAAACATTCATCATATTTTTTTAAAAGACACTCAGATACATATGGCAACAGACCAGGAGTCATGAAGGTGGGATTAAATTGGATAGCTCTTTCCTAATTGGCAAGGATGCAGTGGACTGAATAGCCTTCTGTGCCATTAAAATTTTGATGTTTTAACATAGCAGAAAACAGAGTTGAACAGTTGTTTTTCAGGCTGCAGGTTAAATGTACAGTAGTGTCTGCTAAGGATGTATATTAGGACCTCTTCTCCTTTTGATACATAATAATGACGATCATTTCAATGTTTGCAAATGCCATGGACTCAGTAAAGTTAGTAAACTTCAAGCAGTCACAGATAGGCTGGTGAAATGGGTAAGAACTTGAGAGCTAACATTGAATGCAGAGACGAGTGAAGTGATGAGGGTGGAAGGAAGGCTGGGGAGAGAAAATGCAAACAAAATGATACAATTTTAATGGAGTACAGGGAGAGAGAGACACTTGGGGAATTTCAGTATAGAAATGTACCTACTCCCCATAGTCTGCAGTGGTTCAAGGCAGCTCACCGCAAGCTACTCAAGAGCAATTAGGGATGGGCAATGGATGCAGGCCTAGGAGCAGGGCTCATGTGAATACATTTTTTTAAAAGAAATTCTTCGAGGTTGTCAAGACAAATGAACGAGAGTAACAAAGAACAAACATACAGGACTCTGGGCTCTATAAATAGAGTTCAAAAAGTAACAAATTACATTGAATCTTTACAAAACGCTGACTGGACCTCAGCTCTAGCAGCATGTCAAATGAAGGTAAAGATATCAAGGCCTTGAAGGGGGTATAAAGGAGGTTTCCTTCAGTAGTATCAGAAATGAAGCACTTCAGCCACATGGAGAGAGTGGGATTGTTCTCCTTAAAGCAGATAAGGTTAAGAAGAGTCTTATTTAACAGGTGTTTTAAAAACCATGAAAGGATTTTGATAATCATAAATAGAATGAAAGGCATTAATGAATGGGTGCATGGTTCTCATATGTATGCTACATTGTAGCTGTGACCTTAGCTTTCATGTGATTGGACTCTGCGAGAAGTTTGGGACCAGTGCAGCTTAGAATATGGAGCACTGCTGCCTTATCACTGTGTATATATCATTAGCAAACATTTTTTAAAACGAAACCAAGAAGGCTGACCTGAATTTGTATGAAGAACTGAAGAATTCATAATAAGATAGCTGGAGAAATTGCTTCTACTGGAGTAGGGTAGCTTCAAGCTTGAAACAGAGCTAATCAGTCTAATCCACATTCCAGCTCTCGTTCTATAGCTCAGAGTGCATAGATTTAACTTAATTGGCAAACAAGGAAGTTGGAGAAATGATAGTTTTTATTAACACAGTGAGTTGTCGTAATCTGGAATCTGCTACTTGGAAGAGTGATGGAAACAAGTCTAAAAGAAGGTTTTAAATGGATACTTGAAGGGGAATAATTTACAGGGAATAGAGGATTTGGGAACAGGAGTAGGCCATTTGGACCTTTGAGCCTGCTTCACCATTCTACAGTGGATTATGGCTGATTTGATTGTGGTCTCTGCTCCACTTTCTTGTCTGACTTTCCCATAATCCTTGTCTATTAAAAATCTATCTTGCTCTGCTTTGCCACACACTAGTTTAAAATCATGTCTCCAGAAACACTGACAAGTTAATTATTAAACCCCTTCATATATGCAGAACAAAGCTCATATGCAACTAGTTCAAATCCCCCAAAAATACTAATATATAAAAATCACACACCTTACATCACAAATTTTACAATTAAGTCTGGAACTGACATTCAATAATTGTGTGCAGTTATATGAAGTTAACTATTTAAGCTGTAAATTTAATACAGTGCTATTATTGCAAGTGTTTATATGTCTCATTATTTATATATGCTCACCTAATTGATGTATCCAGGCCTCAGCTTTCACGTTATGCTGCCAGTCTCTGGCTCTCTTTGTCAAACCACTGCTTTTATGTAAAAAGTAAGAACAGAGCCTACTCCCTCACTTACCAAGTTCCCAAGCTCACAAGCAACGTGGGCAGGGAATTTTATTGTGCTAGAGATAACTGTTGGATCAGCTGCTTCATAGCAAGTGTCAGGAAGCCCTTTCTCATGCACTTGCATCTCATGAATGCCTATTAAAAGAAATGCTCACCACAGTAAGCTCTTTCCAAAAGACCAAGCAATATGGCCTTCTGATGTCTGACTGCATATAAACAGTATGTAGCAGGTGGCATACTATGTTTGTTGGACTTTGAGTAGCGGTAGCCTAAATTTCCTGGGACCTGGAAAGTGAATGGGGCAGGCTGGATTATGATGGGCACAGATCGAGATTGTGTAGCCAAGGTTAGATATCTGTCCTAGGAAGCGAGGAAGATTGACCACATAAGGGTGGTATGCTAACCAGAGAATGGTGGAAGGGCCAGAGGGCTTTGATGTCCACTCCAAATGCACATGTGAGACTCCTGGCTTGCAGGGAATGAATTCCGTTAAGTATGATGCCAGAACCATGGACCCCATAAGGTGGTGATGGGAGGGGGCATTGTTTACGGTTAGAGACCTCCTGCCCACACAGGATTTCACATGCTGCCTTTTGTTATGAATATGTAAGGAGCTGACAACTGCACAATCGCATGGGAAAAGCCACCCCTCCCTGAGTGAAAGCAGCACTCACTTCCATGCCCACTACTCAATTTGTACTGCAGACAGAAGACTTGACTCGGTGACAGTTCAGGCTTGTTCATGTCCTTTGGGGAACGAGGAAGAGGGGACTAATTGACCTGCTCTTTCCAGAGAGCCAGCATAGGCAAGGTGGGGAGAGTTACAGGATTTTACAGCTCTGGTGTTGTGCTTGCAATCGTAGTGTAAGCTCAAAATTGGAAGATAATTTCTCCAGAGCATTCAGGGATAAGATTACAATTTGAACCCTATAATCTGATAATTTACATAAAATTGTCATAAGATCTCATTAATTTGAAGAGGGTTTAACACAATTTACCAGTGTCTGAAGGGATTGTTGAAATAAGTGCTATGATCTGCTTCCTGAATACTTGTTTAGTCATCAAATAAGCTGCTACTTCAGACTCTTGTACTTTATGATGGATTTTTGTCTTAATTTCAGACAAAGCTTAATTAGAATGCTCTTTTTAAATGCGCATTTTGGCAGGTGAGCCACTTGATTGGGTTTGCACATGGTAAGCCTCCCAATCTCCTCTACGGGCTTCTGAGACCGTTGCGATAAGCCTAGCAGGTCAGATAATACTTCCATTCCAAAACTAAATTGCATTGCAAGCTTCTGCAAAAGATTATCAGATTAGTATTCTCATCTGGAGAAGGTTGAGTCATGGTCTGATAACTGTTTATGAAATTTTGAAGGGTTTCAAAGGACAGACAGCTCACCACGATCACATTCAGGACCCTCAATGTGATTGGAATAGCTTGCGACATTAAAATACTAAATAAATGCAATTTTTTTGATTTTTTTTTCTCTTAGAATTCTAGATGCTCACCATAAGAATAGTCTGTTGCTGTAGTTGGGAGCTTGTGTTCTTTTTAAGATCTCTCCACAATTGTAGTGATTGGAACCTGTTAACTATGACATTTTTGATTGGGATTGTTAAACTGGGCCAATCAGGAAAGCCTTGGCTGACCAATATAAGGAAGAGATCAGAATCTCCTCAGTTGAGGATCAACTCTGAGCTGGTTGGCTACAGTGGGTGTGCTGTACACTAGTAAATAAGGGGGACGCCCACGCCCACGCCCACGCCCACGCCCACGCCCACGCCCACGCCCACGCCCACGCCCACGCCGCAACTGTTTGGGGTCTGCTCATGTAGCCTTCAATCAGATTCATGGCAAATGATGAAGAGGCCTATGAATCTTAAAAATTCAAAAGCTGCCTCACAAACTTGTGTTAATGAAATACATTATAGCAGTCATTACCATTTAAAATATAAAAGATGGGTCAAATTGCCAGGTTGTTCGGGAACATTTTGAAGGTGTTTTGTTTTTGTTTTGCAGACGGATGCAAGCACTCCCAATTAAATGAAGTGATGTAGAGTGAAAGACTGCTGGACAGTGCCTTTTCAACTCTAGTAACACTGGTGTTCCATTTCATTCAGGGTTACCAAGATAGAGCATGTTTTATTTGTCTCAGGAACTAGTAAAATGTCAAAGTCAGCATAGAACCCAGGGCGAATTTCAGAAAATAAGAGAGGAACTGATCATTTGGCCCTTTCAATCATTGATTAGGATCACAGCTGATCTTCTATCAGAGCTTCACATTCCTGTAAAATTGACAAATTTCTTGTTACCCCTCAGTGTCCAAAACTCTCTTGATCTCTTTCTTGACTATTTTCCAAGACTGAGCACCCTCAGTCATCTAGTGTAGAGAATTGCAAAACTGACAACCCTCTGGGAGTTAAGAGATTTATCTTTACCACAGCCCTAAATGGTTGAACCCTTTTTTTGGTTAATTCTAGCCATTAGAGGTTTCAGTATAACTTCATTCACTGAATCTCTAGAGTGTGGAAGCAGGCCATTTGGTCTGTTGAGTCCACACTGAACCCTTCAAAAAGCATCCTACCCAGACCCACTCTGCTATCCTATCCTTGTAAGCCATGGCTAATCCAGCTAACCTACATATTGCTAGACACTGTGGGCAATTTAGCACAGCCAATCCCCCTAACCTGCACAGAGAGAACGTGCAAACTCCACACAGATAGTTGTTCAAGGCAGGAATCAAACCCAGGTCCCTGGCGCTGTGAGGGACTGAGCCACCATGTTGCCCCCATGCATACACCTTTGAGTCAAGGTTCAAAACAGTTTGTGTACATGCATATTTAGTACTGAAGAAAAAATCAGTCATCATGCCCTGTTAGAGCGGCCACTGAACCCTTGTTTGAAGACATAGACAAATTACCGCTGAAAACCACAGTAAAGCTACATTATGAATCCTGAACAAGATTTAACTGGATGAACGTTTCTCATGGGTGACAAGAAGCATTGTAATAAGAGTAATTAATCCACAAGAGTTTCTAATAGAGTACCTAAGGAAAACTTGATCCCAGCAGCAGACGGATCAGAAACCAAAGGACACAGATTTAAATTAATTGACAGAATTCAGAGGCATTGACAAGGATTTTTCAGCAATGGGCAAATTCTGATCTGGAATCCAGTGAGTGAAATGCTGGTGGAAGTAGAATCAATAATGACTTTCGAAAGGAAACTGGACAAATTAGCTAAACAGAAAATAGGGGTATTGTAAACTGTATGTTAATATGTCTAATTTTATTCAGGTTATGTGCATTAACGGGGAATTCGTTTGTATCTCTATAAATCACACTGACTAAAAATGTGGTCACATGAGTTAAGGGATACAGGCTTAACAGTGAGTAAAAATTGGCTCAACTTTTATCCTTCACAAACTGGCTTCCTGGAATATAAGAGATATAAGGAACAATCTCGAAGTGGATGTTGGGATATGTCTGGTGCAGTGAGACTAATTGGAAAGCTCTTTCAAGGAGCCAACCTAGATTTGCTGGTCAAATGGTCTCCTTCTGTGATATAAGATTTTACAAGTTTATATCTCCATAAAGCATGTCATTGCATTTAAATACTTATGTTCATTTGCTCAAAATATAATTTGGCTAATGGACGGACAGACTATCAAGGGAGAAAATCAAAGTGAAGGCAACCATGACAGAAATTTGAAAATCCTTCAGTTCCAACATTTGCATTCTGAATCAATACTGATAATTGTTCTGATGTTTTGATTCACTCAGCAATGTAATTAGTAATGAATGTTTTTCTTCACGAGAATTTCCCAAATCTTCTTCACCCAACACTTAATCAGTAACAAGTCTAAATTATAAGGAGGGAACCCAAAATTACAGGCTGTTAACTGCAACAGCTGTGTTCAGTTGCAGTGTGCATTCTCATTATGTTTGTGGCTCTTTCCACATACCTTCATTAGCGAATGACAGCAGTCATCTATCCTGATTCTGTTGCCCTGCCACAGCTCTATCAAGTGAAATACAAAGCTTGGCTGGGTCCACACAACAACTACCTGCCTTTGGATAGTGCCTTTAACGTAGTGCAATGTCCTAAGGCATTTCTCATGAGTCATTATCAAATATATTTGGCACCAAGCAATATAAGAGATATTAGGAAAATTGCCTGTCGTTTTCTGTGTATGCTTCCATGTATTTGTTGACTGTTGACTACTTGCTATGCATGATTAGTTAAGCCTGGGTGTTGCCAATTAGAAACTAAAAACTGAGCTGAGGCAAACGGTTGCAAACGTGAAACAGCAGACATTTTAAAGCACTGAATAAAACTCTCGTTGCACATATAGAAGCTAGTGTGTCCTCTCTATTTACCTCTGAGGTATACAGTGAAACAGTGCCTAAACATATGCACGAAGTCCTAGTTTTGCAGAGCATCTTAAAGGAGGGTAGAAAGATGGATACGGACATGGGACTCAGGCAGCTGAATATACAACAGATTTGAAAGGAAAATTATAAGTTATGGTATAAAAAGGACAATAGCAACATGGATAGAAAGTTAGCTGAGTGATAAGGAACTGAGAGTAATGATTATTGGATATCTTTCAGATTAGAGGAAGATTTGTAATGGAGTTCAGAACCCTTTCTTTTCCTGTTATAAAGTAATAAGCCAGATCTTGATTAGCAGTGGACTATTTCGAAGTTTGAAGATATCATGAAACTTGAAAAGGATTGTAAATTTTGAGGAGGACAGTGCAGAACTCCAAAAAGACATTGACAAGTTGGCAGAGTGGGCAGAGAGATGGCAGATAGTGTTCAATGTAGAGAAATGGGAGGTGATGCACTCAGGTAGCAAGAAATTGAAAGACAATATAAAATAGGTGATACAATTCCAAAGGCAGAGAGGATGTATACACGCACAGATCATTGAAAGTAGCAGGACAGGTGGAGAGAGCAGTTAATAAGGCATACAGTGTTCTTGGTTTTATTAATAACGGCAGAGAGTACAAAAGCAAGGAGGTTATGTTGAATTTTTATAAGACACTTGATTGATCTCAGTGGGAGTGTTGTGTAATGTTGTGAACACCACATCATAGGAAAGATCCAAATGTATTGGGAGGTAACACCACTGTTGTGGGACAGATCTTAAACAATGTTAAGACAAAACGTAGGAAAGAGATTGTGAACTTAGTGCATAGTGTAAAGACAACAATCTCTCCATCAATGTCAGCAAAATGAAGGAGCTGATCATTGACTTCAGGAAATGGAGTGGAGGGCACGCCCCCTGTCTGTATCAATGGTACGGAGGTGGAGATGGTTGACAGCATCAAGTTCCTGGAAGTGATGATCACCAACAATCTGTCCTGGTCAACGCGATGGTCAAAAAAGCACAACAATGTCTTTATTTCCTCTGGAGGCTGAGGAAATTCGGCATGTCCACAAAGGCTCTTACCAATTTTTATAGCTGCACCATGGAAAGCATTCTATCTGGATGCATCACAGTGTGGTTTGGCAACTGCTTTTCCCAAGACCACAAGAAATCAAAGGGAGTTGTGAACACAGCCCAGTCCATCATGTGACCAGCCTTCCACTCACTGAATCTGGCTACACTTCTCACTGCCTCGGGCAAGCAACCAACACAGTCAAAGACATCTCCCACCCCAGTTATACCATCTTCCATCGGTCAGGAGATAAAGAAGATTGTATACACGTATGAATAGATTCAAGAACAGCTTCTTCCCTGCTGTTATTAGATTTCTGAATGGACCTCTCAAATTTCAAATTTAGTGTTGATTTCACTCGTTGTGCACCTTCTCTGCAGCTGTAACATTGTATTCTTTGCTCTGTTCCATTACTCTATGCACTTTGTATGGTATGGTCTGCCTGCACTACACATCAAACTAAACTTTTTGCTGTACCTCCGTACATGTGATAAAAATAAATCAAATCAAATCAGATTGTGCAGAATTGATTTGCAGGAATGGTTCCAGGAGTGAGAAACCTAGACAATGAGGATAGATTGAAGAATTTAGAACTGTTCTCCTTGATGAGAAGAAGGCTGAGACAGATTTGATAGAGGTTTACAAAACTCTGAGTGGGCTGAATCGAGAAGACAGGGAGAAATTGATCCCATTTGTAAAAAGAGAAGAATGAGAGGGCACAGACTTAAAGTGATGTGCAAAATAAGCAAGGGTGATGTGAGAAAAAAACTTTTCACACAGTGAATAATGAGCGTACGGAGTGCATTGCTTGGAAATGTGGTACAGGCAGGATGTGGGGCATTCAAAGGGAATTGGATGATTGCTTGTGCAGAAATGGAATGCAGGAAATAAAGCTGGAGATTGGCACTAGGTAATGATGTTAATGTGACGAGCTGCTGCAGGCATAGTGGGCCAAATGGCCTCCTTCTGCCCCCATAACAATTCTGTGATTCGGTGAGAGCATGGCCACCAATGGTGAAGGGAGCTGTGCAAGAGGTCCGAATTTTAGGAGCACAGGAAGTTGCAAGGGTGGAGAAAATTTCAGTGGCAGGGAGGGGACAGGCCATAAGGAATTTAAGAATAAGGATGAGAACTTTAAAATTGAGATGCTTCCAAGTGAGTCAATGAACACAGGGATTATGATTGAATAGGGTTTGAAGTAAGTTAGCACACAAACAGCAAAGTTTTGATTGAATTCTAGTTTAGGGAGAGTGCAAAGTGCGCCAACCAGGACAGCACTGGAATCAGTAGGTCTTGGGATTAAAAAAGCCACAGATGAGGGATCCAACAGCTGAAAAGTTAAGGTAGAAGTGGAAGTAGGTCATCTTGGTGATGGAAGCTTAACTCTGTACCAGATAGAACAGATTGATACAAATGGACTAACCCGCCAGGCTTAGCCTTTCTCCAGGGGATGGAGAAAAGTTATGAGACTACAGGAAAAGATTAGCAAGGAATGGGACTAATTGAACAGCTCTTACAAAAAGCTGGCAGAGGTGCAATGGGTGGAATGGCCTCTTTCTGTAGTGTACCATTCTCTGATGCTGTGATTAATCTCCTGGAAAAGTCCATAAATAAATCACAGGGGCATGAACAAAAAAATTACTTTTCATCTTTTTGGAACAGTCTTGTTTATCAATTATGAAAATACTAGAGGCTAAAGAGAAAGAAAAGCAATTTGGTTGCCAGTTAACAGCTATCGAAGAGTCTGTTTCCAAATTGGCCATAGGAAGGTGGGCACCATGATGAGGGACATGTGTGAAGTAATTGTGTAATTTATATACTCTTTTTAATATCATTTGTGTTAATTTTATTGCTTTGGATTTTGAAACAGTGACATATGGGTTTTTCTGTGTATCTGAGGGAATTAATAATTAACTGGAGAGTGTTTCTGTAGCTGTGGTATTTTAAAAAGAAACAGATTGTGACAGGGCTAGTTTTCAGGGCTAATGGAGTTTTTATTTAACTTAGGTGATTCTAGCAACATAAACAATTGTGCCTCAAGACTTCTGTCAGAAATTTCTGGACTTGTTCTTTTTGAGCTCAGGGGAAACACCATTAGATTACAGAGAGACCTTTCCAGTTTTACTTTCCATTTTAGACAGTTCTGTAGAAGTTTTCATGTTTTAAATTCCTCCTGACAAAGAGTGAAGAAAGTTAGAGATAACAAGGTGTAGAGCTGGATGAACACAGCAGGCCAATCAGCATCGTGGGAGCAGGAAAACTGACATTTCGGGCCTAGACCCTTCTTCAGAAATGAGGGAGGGGAAGGGGGTTCTGAAATAAATAGGGAGAGAGGGGGAGGCGGATAGAAGATGGATAGAGGAGAGGATAGGTGGAGAGGAGACAGACCAGTCAAAGAGGCGGGGATGGAGCCATTAAAGGTGAGTGTAGGTGGGGAGGTAGGGAGGAGATAGGTCAGTCCAGGGAGGATGGACAGGTCAAGGAGGCGGGATTAGGTTAGTAGGTAGGAGATGGGGGTGTGGCTTGAGGTTGGAGGAGGGGATAGGTGGAAGGAAGGACAGGTTAGCGAGGTGGGGACAAGCTGGGCTGGTTTTGGGATACAGTAGGGGGAGGGGAGATTTTGAAGCTTGTGAAGTCCACATTGATACCATTGGGCAGCAGGGTTCCCAAGTGGAATATGAGTTGCTGGTCCTGCAGCCTTCAGGTAGCATCGTTGTGGCACTGCAGGAGGCCTAGGATGGACATATTGTCTGCGGAATGGGAGGGGGAGTTGAAATGGTTTGCGACTGGGAGGTGCAGTTGTTTGTTGCGAACCGAGCGTAGGTGTTCTGCAAAGCGGTCCCTAAGCCTCCGTTTGGTTTCCCCGATGTAGAGGAGGCCACAACAGGAACAGCGGATGCAGTGTACCACATTAGCAGATGTGCAGGTGAACATCTGCTTGATGTGGAAAGTCTTCTTGGGGCCTGGGATGGGGGTGAGGGGGGGAGGTGTAGGGGCAGGTGTAGCACTTCCTGCGGTTGCAGGGAAAAGTGCTGGGAGTGGTTGGGCTGGAGGGGAGTCTGGAGCGGACAAGGGAGTCATGGAGGGAGTGGTCCCTCCAGAAAGCAGATAAGGGTTGGGAGGGAAAAATGTCTTTGGTGGTGGGGTTGGATTGCAGATGGCGGAAGTGTTGGAGGACGATGCGTTGGATCCGGAGGTTGGTGGGGTGGTACGTGAGGACGAGGGGGATTCTGTTTTGGTTTTTATTGCAGGGAGGGGGAGTGAGGGATGAGTTGCGGGAAATGCGGGAGACACGGTCGAGGGCGTTCTTGACCACTGACGGGGGCAAGTTGCGATCCTTGAAAAATGAGGACATCTGAGATATACGGGAGTGGAATGTCTCATCCTGGGAGCAGATGCGGCGGAGGCGAAGGAATTGGGAATAGGGGATGGCATTTTTGCAGGAAGGTGGGTGGGAGGAGGTGTATTCTAGGTAGCTGTGGGAGTCGGTGGGCTTGAAATGGATATCGGTTTCTAGGTGGTTGCCGGAGATGGAGACACAGAGGTTCAGGAAGGAGAGAGAGGTATTAGAGATGGTCCAGGTGAACTTCAGGTTGGGGTGGAAGGTGTTGGTGAAGTGGATGAACTGTTCGAGCTCCTCGTGGGAGCACAAGGCGGCGCCAATACAGTCATCAATGTAACGGAGGAAGAGGTGGGGTTCAGGGCCAGTGTAGGTACGAAAGAGGGATTGTTCCATGTAACCTACAAAGAGGCAGGCATAGCTTGGGCCCATGCGGGTACCCATGGCCACCCCCTTTGTCTGTAGGAAGCAGGAGGAATTGAAAGAGAAGTTGTTGAGTGTGAGGACAAGTTCGGCTAAGCTGATGAGGGTGTCAGTGGAGGGGGACTGATCAGGCCTGCGGGACAGGAAGAAGTGGAGGGCCTTTAGGCTTCTGTATGGGCAATGCAGGTGTGTAGGGACTGGATGTCCATGGTAAAGATGAGGTGTTGGGGACCGGGGAATTGGAAGTTCTGGAGAAGGTGGAGGGCATGGGTGGTGTCACGGATGTAGGTAGTGAGTTCCTGGATCAAGAGGGTGAAAATGGAGTCTCGGTAGGTGGAGATGAGTTCGGTGGGGCAGGAGCAGGCGGAGTCAATGGGTCGACCAGGGCATTCAGGTTTGTGGATTCTGGGAGGGAGACAGAAGTGGGTGGTGCGGGGTTGGGGAACGATGAGATTGGAGGCGGTGGGTGGGAGGTCACCTGAGGTGATGAGGTTGTGGATGGTTTGGGAGATGATGGTTTGGTGCTTGGGGGTGGGGTCATGATCCAGTGGGCGGTAGGAGGAGGTGTCGGAGAGTTGGCGCCTGGCCTCGGCGATTTCGAGGTCAGTGCGCCATACTGCAACTGCGCCTCCCTTGTCTGTGGGTTTTATGGTTATGTTGGGATTAGAGCGGGGGGAGCGGAGGGCTGCGCGTTCTGCGGGGGAGAGGTTAGATTTGTTAACATGAGATGACCTTAGAGTAAGGAGTTAGCGATAGTCCCAGACTGGAAGTGTTTGGATAAAACTGCTGAGGAGGATTATTTAAGCAGAATACCACCTACCGTCCTCTCTTGACTGATGAACCAGTGCTCCACAATTTTAAACAACACTTGGAGGAAGCACTGAGGGGATACAACCAACCAGTGCTGGCATAAATAAGAGGGTTGCCTAAAGTATGACTTTTGCCAGTTTCAAAAGATGCAGATAACTAGGGCTGTTCATAGCGCAATCAGTACAGAAAGACTGTGATGCAGCATTTTGTTCATTCATAAATGTACACATGTAAATCTAAAAACAACAGTTCTGATTTGCAAATTATTTTGCAAATATCTGTTTGGTGATACAGAAGCTTGTTGAAAAAGCCACATTTTGTCAAAGTTTTTGTCATGCATTCATCAGAAAATTTTCATGACTGCAAATGGAAGAACCAACATTTATACAGTATGAGAGGACAGCACTCATTGGTTGACAAGTGGAACGCTGATTGGTACAGCCATTGCAAATGAAGAATACATGCATTTACATTGATTGACAGCCACCAGTCAGGCTTTGTTTAAAAGTTAAACCAGGCAGGTTGCCTCTCACTGATCAAGGCACTGCCTGAGAATTAACCAGTAAATGGCTGTCACTATTTTGTTGAGTTGAATCAGGTACAGTGCAAGGAAATGTTCTCTGCATCTGCAAAACCAGCACCCCTTGCATTAATATTTGTAGCTTCCAGTACACACAAGTATACCTCACTGCAACCCTAGCTGACAATCTTAAATTTTTGGTATGCATAATTCTTGGCACACTCAAGAGTTATCGAGCAAGGTTTGTCCAATTGTGGAATCACAACTAATGTTGGATACTCCGTTGTGAGTTTTGCAAGCATAGGCTGGTTGGGTGAACAGTTGAAATAATGTACAAAAACAAAGTTGCTGGAAAAGCTCAGCAGGTCTGGCAGCATCCGTGGAGGAGAAAACAGAATTATTTTCTGCACATAAACTGACGTTTTCCCAGCCACCATCAGATCTGAAGAAGGGTCAATGGACCCGAAACGTTAACTCTGTTTTCTCCTCCACAGATGCTGCCAGACCTGCTGAGCTTTTCCAGCAACTTTGTTTTTGTTCCTGATTTACAGCATCTGCAGTTATTTTAGTTTTTAGTTGAAATAATGTGTCAGTCTTTGGGATATATACCCACAAGCCTGACATCACACCACAATGAAATTTTATTTTGCAAATAAAAACTTGAAGGCTCAAAATCTGGGATAAAATTGAAAATGTGCTGGAAATACAAACAGGTCAGTCAGTATTTCAAACAGGTCAATGCTCAGAATGCCACTCTCTACCAGAGCAATTCCAGATCTTTAGGCTGGTAATCTTGCGCTGCCTCTGAGGAAGTGCTATGCTGTCAAACGAACTGGCAAATTGGAGCCTTGTTCTTTATTCCAATGAAGTCTAAAGGCCAATCTTCGCTCTGGACTCTGTCAATCGGGAAGAAAGTGGATCCTTAACACTCACCCACCGACAAAGGGGATGTACTCGGTGGTTCAGTCACAGGCGACCTCCAAACGGTCCTTCGCCAAGCCTACCCATCTGGGCTGGCCATCCCATTAAAGAAGGCAGGTGAACTCTTGATGCTGCTAGCCCAATCAGAGGCTGGGATCGTGGGGCAAGTCAGCTAAGTAAATACATGGAAAAATTTGGTCCCGACCCATAATGTCAACTTTCCTGCTCCTCTGATGCTGCCTGGCCTGCTGTGTTCCTCCAGCGCCACGCTGTGTTATCTCTGACTCTAGCATCTGCAGTTCTTACTGTCTCTGAAAAATTCAAGGGGTTTGGGGGTCAAAGGGCAGCTGTCCTGACTATTATTCCATTATTCCAGCCTCCCCACCTCTGCCCCCACCACTTGGAGCCAAGCAAATGCTGCCCAAAGGTTTTCTGTTTCACTGTTTGAAAAAGAAACAGGAGTCTCTCTCAGTAACCTGGATACATTCCTCTCTCCAGCAATCCCAACGGAATACAGATTGAGCAACCAGTTAGCTCATTAGTACTAAGGAAGGATCACTGGACCCCAAACGGCAACTCTGATTTCTCTGAGTAGATGCTACCAGAGCTTTTCCAGTAATTTCTGCGGTTTTGCCCTGATTTCCAGCATCCACAGTTCTTTTGGTTTTTACTGTTTAACCCACTGCTACATCTCTTTCAGATGTGCCTACCTTGAAGAAGTTCTGCTCCTCTCTCTGACAAGATTTCCGTTCCAATCTTTTTTCTTGTCCACCATCATTAATTTCGCTGTCGCTCCTGGTGTTTAACAAGGTATTTGCTCAAACTCGTTTCCATAGCCACATCACATTCCTCAGTGATTGCCTCCAGCTCGGACTCATGGATACCAACTCAAGTTTCATCCTTCGTGTTTGAATCCAGCCAAGATTACAGTATCTCCATGGTGTTCAACATTCCACGGACAGTTCTGAGGAAGGGTCGCTGGATCCAAAACATTACTTCTGATTTCTCTCCACAGATACTGCCAGACCTGCTGAGCTTTTCCAGCAATTTCTGATTTTGTAGCTCATTGGTGAGGCAGGCTTGATAGGCGGAAGGACCTATTCCTGACCTGTGCCATTTTGGAATCATGACGTTTCCAAAATGGCTGCTAAATTAGCCAACATTAGAGTCGCTGTGCTTTACAAATAGAAGTGAAACATGTCATTCTACTGTTCCCTTTTCATCAGTGGCAAATGGCAGCTCAATTCAGAGGTTACCCCAGGTTCTCCCTTCTCTCTCAATCTACCCTTAACATTAATGCATTTATATAATACCTTGCATAATGTCAGCACATCCAAAGGTGATTTACAACTAATGACGTACCTTCCGAAGTATAATCACTGCTGTAATGTGAGAAACACATCTGCCAATTTTCATGCGGCACGTTCCCACTAACCCAATATGAAAATGACAAGATCGGTTGTTTATATTTTATGTATTGGTTTGGACAGCGGGGAGAACTTCCTGCTCTTCTTCAGAATTACACCACTGGATCTTTTATGTGTACCAGGGAGGCTAGATGGGACCCCATCCGAAAGCCTGTACTTTATTGCCTCAGAAATAGCATTACCTGATGTAGTTTGTGACTTTCTACAGGTTAATCAGCATAACATATACTTCAAGGACTCGAGTTCTTGTTGAGACAGAAATCTTGAAGTTTATTTACGGCAGTAACTATTTATGCTTCTACAAGATAATGGATTTATGCACATGGCCTGGGTTTTCTGTTTATTGATGTTATTGCACATAACATAGACATAGCTGACTAAATGCAAACAGGACATGGGCTCCATGACACACAGAGCGACTGAGGGTGCTGTTGGGTACCTTTACAGGAGAACGTCATGTCATGATGTCATTTAACTGTTGTGAAGGTCTGATCTGGAATATGTGCCATAATACAACACTACCCACTGAGGCCTGGTCGGAACAACACCTGATATTTCACCTGGGGAGCTTACAGCCTAATGGCCTCAGTATTGACTTCACCAGCTTCAAAATCCGTCCACCCCCAGCCTTTTACCATGTCCAGTCCTCCCTCTCCTCCTCACCTCCCTAACCTGACCTAACCTGTCCATCTTCCTACTCACCTATCCACTCCACCCTTCCCACTGACCAATCACAATAACCCCCTACCTGCGTCCACCTATCACCATCCCACCTACCCTTCCCCAAGCCCCAAACCCTCTCTCTCTAATAACTTCTGGACACCCCTTCCCCTCCTCATTCCTGACGAAGGGTTTTGGCCTGAAACATGACTTTCCTGCTCCTCGGATGTTGTTTGACCTGTTTTGCTCGTCTAGCTTCACACCTAGTGACTCTGGCTTCCAGCATCTGCAGTCCTTACTGTCTCCATTGATGTGTAGATTTGTGCATTGCCTTTGGCTCACAAACTTTCACATCTCACAACATCTCAAGCTTCAGCAGTTTATGAGTCAGTGCATCATAAGCTCCTCATTAGCCTGAAATGGGGTACAGCAGATCCTGGTTCTGGCAACATCACTGCAAGGTTTGATTTTATGAAGCTGGTGACACAGGACAACACTGATGAGAGATGGATCCAGGAATTTCAATATACTGTCCTACACCTGATTTGTGATGTGCAATATTTTGGTCAAAAAAATCTCCATTGCTTCCTCCTTAAGGTTCTCCTCATTATCGAAGTGACAATCCTATAGTACAAATGGGAAAACATTCAAGCAATTATGTAATAGTTGCACTGAAGAAAGCAAATTCTCAGTTCTGATTTGCATCACTGGCTGTGAGGGTTCAGGCACTGTGCTTAGGTACTGTTATAGAGGTAGAGTTAGGTAGTCTTGGTAATCTTGCCCATCCCTGCCCTTCTGCTGCAACAACTCTTACACTTAGAATCTTAGAATCCCTACAGTGTGGAAACAAGCCATTTGGCCCAATTGGTGCACACCGACCCTCCGAAGAATATCTCACCCAGACGCATCCCCTACCCTTTCCCTGTAACCCTGCATTTCCCATGACTAACACATCTAACACTAACATAAACTACACATCCCTGAACACTATGGGGCAATTTAGCATGGCCAATCCGCCTAGCCTGCACATCTTTGGACTGTGGGAGGAAACCAGAGCACCGGGAGGAAACCCACACAGAAATGGGGAGAATGTGCAAACTCCACACAGACAGTCGCCTGAGGGTGGAATCAAACCCGGGTCCCTGGCGCTGTGAGGCAGCAGTGTTAACTGCTAAGCTGCAGGTTTGAATGTTTTAATGCTTTCCCACTAAGTAAATACAGTTCTTCCAAAACGTGTCTGCTTGTATACTAACTCACACAAGGTCCTGTTCGCATAGCACCTGATGGACTTCTTGACCTACCCTGGCTCCAGGTCCAGCAATCTCTTGATTTTGGAATTCTCATGTTTGTTTACAAATCCTTCCCTATTTCTGTGTTGTCCTTCAGCCCTAAAACCCTCTGGGTCCTCAATGTACCTCCAACTCCCATCCTTTGTACAGCTCCAGATTTCACCTCTGATGACCACACCTACAGTTCCCCTCTGGAATTTCTTCACACATCTTTCCGACTCTCTGGGCCAGATTTTCACGGAGTCAGATTGACTGGGGAGCTCTTTATAAATGGTGGCCAGGACCTGAATCTAGGAATCCTAACCCCTTGCCTGGGCTTTCAGATTTTCAGCTATTCACCGTTTAACGGTGTGGGCTTGATCAGGTAATGAGCCCATACCCAGCATTTCTGCCCTGCCTGGCCCCATTGTGGGCAGGAACAGGTCTTAGACCATCACAATTTTCCTGAGATCAGCTTTTCATTGAGCCATGGTTCCTGGCGCCTTAGAGCTGTTTTAAACTACAGACTTCATGAGGAACCCTTTTGAAAGGTAAGTTTAAACGGTGTTCCTCATGTTCCCAATGCCAAGGAATGTCCTCTACAACACATCCCAATGCTCTAATATGCCACCCATGCCAAGCTACAGCTCTTCCATGCCCACACAGCCACCACACAGTACAGTGACTGTCGCATGTGTTAAAAAAACGGCTGATTGAAAGAGATTCATTCATCACTTTCCACTGTATTAAAACAACTGTTAAATAAAACCTCATTCACAGCAGCTCAATTAAAGTCTTAATCATTCAGATCCTTTATAGTTTCAAAAGCTGAAACACATAAACTGATGTAAAAAACGTCCTGAATTTGATAGGTGAGATTTGACAATGAGAGCTGTCAATCAAGCAGGAGTGTGTGTGTTTCCACTCTCCAATGGTTACCTGGGCACTTGGTCAAGCCTTACTATGTATTGCTGGCTGAGAGCTGCCTTGTGGACGACACTCTGGTTCTTTTTAGCTCCAATTTTAATTATTCCATCCTTAATGACCATATCTTCAGTTAGAGGGCCTAGCCTTTGCAATCCCCTCCTCTCACCTCTCCAAATCGTTATCCTTCTCCCTCCTCCTTTTCTCAAGCCTTTGGTTATTTGCCCCAATATTTCATTATGTGGTTCACAGCCAAATATTATCTGATTATTTCTCCTGTGAAGCAGAATTTTCAGGTACATTAAAGGTGCTACATAAATGGAAGCTGTCAGCTACTTTATACAAGATAACAAGGTGTGGAGCTGGATGAACACAGCAGGCCAAGCAGCATCATAGGAGGAGGAAAGCTTGACGTTTCGGGCCTAGACTCTTCATCAGAAAATCTAGGCCCGAAACGTTAAGCTTTCCTGCTCCTATGATGCTGCTTGGCCTGCTGTGTTCATCCAGCTCCACACCTTGTTATCTCAGATTCTCCAGCATCTGCAGTACCTATTATCTCTGAGCTAATTTATACATCCCAGTGATGCTGAGCTGGGAAGGGTACAGTTCTTTAAGTTGGTCATTTTGATTGGTATCTTGTGGCTGTATAAATGAAAGAAATGCTAAATGCTCACGAACAGCAGATGTGAACAGCAGCAGCCTCTGCTATACTGTGGGGCATGAAGAAATAATCTCCAAATGTTCAGGTCTAAGCTATCCCTGAGTGAAAATATGGAGTTACATTTATTAAAAACCAAAAGAACTGTGGATGCTGTAAATTAGGAACAAAAACAGAAGTTGCTGGAAAAGCTCAGCAGGTCTGGCAGTATCTGTGAAGAAAAAATCAGAGTTAACGTTCGGGTCCACTGACCCTTCCTCAGAACTGATGGTAGCCAGGAAAATGTCAGTTTATTTTCAGAAAATAGGGAGGACGGTGGGGTAGTGAGTAAACAACAGGATAGAGTCTAAAGAGAGAGAAAAACAGTTGGACAGCCAAAGGAATTGATAATGATCTGCCTAGGAGGGTGATAGCTGTTAATGGGGACTGTCATTGACTAACAATAGTTAATGTGTAATGGCAGGCTATGTGATAACAAGGCCTGGTGTGTGGGGTAGATGGTGAGGACATGGGAGAATTTAGGCCCTAGGATTACTGAACTTGATACTGAGTCTGGAGGGCTGCAGGGTCCCCAAGCGGAAAATGAGGTGTTGTTCTTCCAGCTTGCGTTGAGCTTCGCTGGAACACTGCATCAAGCTAGATACACAGATGTTGGCCAGGGAGCAGGGTGGTGCGTTAAAGTGGCAGGCAACTGGAAGCTCAGGGTCTTTTTTGCGAGCAGAATGTAGATGTTCCGCGAAGCGGTCACCCAGTTTATGCTTTGTTTCCCCAACGTAGAGGAGACCACATTGTGAGCAGCGAATGCAGTAGACTAGATTTCGTGAAGTGCAGGTGAAGTGCTGCTTCACCTGGAAGGTATGTTTGGGCCCTTGGATACTTGGGAGGGTGGAGGTAAATGGGCAGGTGTCGCACCCTTGCAGGTTACATGGGAAGGTGCTGTGGAGGGGCGGGGGCGGGGGGTGGTGTTGGGGGTGAAGGAAGTGTGGACCAAGGTGTTCGGAACAGAATGATCCCTGCAGAAGGCAGACAAGGGAGGGAGCCAGGTCATTGTCAACTTCTTTGTCTGTCCAACTGTTCTTCTCTCTCTTTAGGCTCGATCGTATCGTTTACTCCCTACCTCAACCCCCTCCCTATTTTCAGCATATAAACTGACATTTTCCCAGCCATCATCAGTTGTGAGGAAGGGTCAGTGGACGCACAACATTAATCCTGATTTTTTTCTTCACAGATACTGCCAGACCTGCTGAGCTCTTCCAGCAACTTGTGTTTTTGTTCTTGAACTACATTTATTCTCAGGATGTCTTAAAGCACTTTGTAACCAATGAAATGTTTTGAAGTGGAGTCACTGAATTGATATTCTGAAGTCCCCAGCATCACAGATACCAAAATGCAGCCAATTCAATTCATTCCATGTGATCTAAGGAAATGGCTAAAGAAATTGAATGCTGCAAAGGCTTTGGGCCCTGACAACATTCAACAGTAGTGCTGAAGACTGGTTCTCCAGAGGAGTTTGCACATTCTCCCTGTGCCTGCGTGGGTTTCCTCCGGGTGCTCCGGTTTCCTCCCACAATCCAAAGATGTGCAGGTTAGGTGGATTGGCCATGCTAAATTGTCCATAGTGTTCAGGGATGTGTAGATTAGGTGGGTTACAAGGGGACAGGTGTGGTTGGGATACTCCGAGGTTTGGTGTGGACTTGTTGGGCTGAAGGGCCTGTTTCCACACTGTAGGGATTCTTCTTCTTCTTCTTCGAACCACAACACTAGCCAAACTATCCCAGTACATTTCAGGCATTTACCTAACAATATGGAAAACTGACCTGCTATGTCCTGTGCACAAAAGGCAGGAGAACTCCAACCTAGCCAATTACTGCCTCAATATAATAAAAGAAAGAACTGCGGATGCTGGAAGTCTGAAACAAAACAGAAATTGCTGGAGAAATTCAGCAGGTCTGGCAGCATCCGTGAGTGTGGAGAGAAAGCAAAGTTAGTGTTTCAAGTCCAGGGAAGAGAGATCACCAGCAAAGTGATGGTGGTGCCATCAAACAGTTCTTGCACAGGAACAGCCTACTCACTAATACTCAGTTTGGGTTCCGCCTGAGCCACTCTGCGCCTGACCTCATTACAGTCTTGTTCCAAACATGGGCAAAAGACCTCAGCTGACCTGAGGGGAGGTCAGAGTGACTGAACATGACATTAAGGCAACATTTGACCCCCAAGTCTAGCTTCAAGGAGCCCAAGTAAAACCAGAATCAATGAGAATCGGGGGACAATCATCCATTTGTTGGAGTCATGCAGAGCACAAAGGAAGATGGCTATGGTTATTGGAGGTCTCTCATCTCAATTCCAGGACATCACTGCAGGAATTCATCAGGGTAGCGTCCTAGGTCCAATCTTCTTCAGCTGCTTCATCAATGACCTTTCCTCCAACATAAGGTCAGAAGTGAGAATATTTGCTGATGGTAATAGAAACTTTAGCACCATTCACGATTCCTCAGATACTGATGGACTCCATGTCCAAATGCAGTGAGTCTTGGACGTCAATCAGGTTTCAGATCAGAAGTAGCAAATAACATTTGCTTCGCACAAGTGTCAGGCAATGATCATTGCCAATACTTGAGAATCGAGCCATCACCTCTTGACATTCAATATCATTATTATTGCTGTATCCCCACACAGTCACATCCTGGGGATTATCATTGACCAAAGCCTGAACTGGACCAGCCATACAAATATTGTGGCTACAAGAGCAAGCCAGTGGTTAGGAATTCTGTGGCAAGTAATTCTTCCCCATCTGCAAGACATACGTTTCATAAGTACGATGGAATATTCTCCCATTACTTAGGTTGTGCAGCTCTAATAATACTGAAGAGACTCCACATTTGTGTGTTTGAACTCAGACAGAAGCAGAACTCGATGAATTCACCAATATCTTCGATAATTCCCAACCCCATTCATAACTTGGAGTCACAACACACAACTAAAGCACTATTATCCTTGACAGCGCAGTACTTAAACGCACACAGGTCAGCAATTTCTTTTCTTGATTTAACTTAATACATACTTTGACAGTCAAAAATCTGTAGTCCTGAAACTACCTTCTGCAGACTGATGATGTAACAGCTAATGTATTTAAAGCACATATTCACAACACTGAAATATTTGATACAGGCAGTTATTACTCTGTTTTACTGCATCTCAGATTTAAATGTACCAATTTAACAAGTGTTCCTTATAACAGCCATTACAATCTTTTCCACTAAGTAGATCCTGAACATTGACAGTCTTAAGCTAGAGTTGCCACATTCATTTACATCTAATTCATTATCTCAATGATTTCAAGTTTTCCTAGCTCCTAGTGAATGCTTCCTTGTGGAGAAACTTGAAACTGTTCTCTCTTCTTTGCACCCACCCTTGTATCCTCTCTCCCCTCCTGCCAATGCAGCCTCCTATCCTCTCTCACAACCTGTCACATTTTCCCACTTCCCCCAACCCCGAAAGCCTCATTTCTCTTTCCCATCCTCATTGCTGCTTCTTTCTCCCAGTCCCTTTGTGGCCTCCCTGCCTCCCCACAGCTGATTTAGCCTCCCGAGCTGCCCCTAGCCTGTTTACGCCTCCCCTTTACCCCCAGGCCCCCGTGTCCCCTTGCCTCACTCCAGTACACCTGTGTCTCCCCTGTCCCCTTGGGTCTCCCAGTGTGTCCCTCTATTTTCTTTGCATCCCCCTGTTAAGCCTGATCCCACCTGTGGTCCTCTGTCTCTCCTCACCACCACCACCCCTCTACTTCTCCAGACCGCATTCAGCCTCCGACTCTCTGCTCCATCAGTCCCCTGTGTGGTATCCCCAACTCCCACTGTTCCATTGTGGCCCTGCTGTCTCTGCCCTCACAGACCTCTTGCGGTCTGTTACCACCCAACCCCAAACCACAACCCCCAAGTCTTGCAGTCTCCCCGTTCCCCTTGGACCTGTACCCCTTTCGACCTCACATGTACCCCTCTTGCCCCACAGAGACATGGAGGCTGCAAGGCTTTGGCACCCACTTCCAGCCTTGGCAGAACATTGTGTGGCTCCAAGCCTCAGGATATCAGCTCCCTGTTCCCCAGATTTTGAACTTAGAATCATAGAATCCCTACAGTGTGGAAAGCAGGCCCTTCGGCCCAACAAGTCCACACCGAACCTCAGAGCATCCCACCCAGACCCATTCCCCCTATAACCCTCCTAATCTACACCTCCTTGAACACGACGGGCAATTTAGCTTCACCTAGTTCTGATGAAAGATGTCAGAGTTGAATTAGTAACCTCTGCGTCCCTCTCCACAGATGCTGCCTGATGGACCCAGTGATTCCAGCGTTTTCAGTTTCTATTTCAGATTTCCAGCATCTACAGTACTTTTCCTATCCGGAAGAGGGAAAGTGCTTGGCTCTCCCACTCCCGTAGTTGACAACGTCCCTGCACGACTCACCAACATTGTGACAATACTTGCACAGAATTGAGACCACCATCTGTGCCTAGAGGGCAGCAAGACATGCTGCTAGGTCTGGATTGAATACACCACTTCACTCATTCAGAACCCCAAGCTCTCCTGAAAGAAATAAAAGCACAGGAGAAAGGAAAATGTCTATTTCTGTGGGGTCTTTTATAAAATGCCCAAATGTAGTCGCTGTTGCAATATAAGGAACAGCGCATCTAATTTGCAAATTGCTAGTCCTAACAAACAATAATGTGATAAGGATCAGATTTTGTTTTTCAGATGTTGGTTGCAGGATAAATGGTGTCCAAATCAATTCATTAACTCCTCAGGGAGTGGACTGGGCCTTGGGCTGACATCTCATCTGAAAGACAGCACTGCTGGCACTCCAGTGCACCTTCTGCACCATAAGGAACATCAGCCCAGATGTTTCTATTCAAGCCTCTAGAATAGGTTGTAGACTGCAATTTTCTGATTCAGAGGCTGTAATTCACTGTTAGCCACTGAGCTACATCTGACACTAAGACAGCCATATTTCCTGGATGCATGGACCCACATGGGAATGTAATTGTGCTGTCTGGAATCGGGTAGCAATTAACAATGCAGTACAGGAACTAATTGTCCCTCCTTTACCCAGATGGCTAGCATGTAATACCACAAGGTAACGCAGAGGGCGCTCCCTCCTTTTCTTTCTTGCCCACTGAAATAACTCCACAGAGGCCAGTATCCAGTCACCAAGTCACCAAGTCACCCTTTAATTATACATGCAGAGTTTTTGACACTGATCCAGCTCCCTCAGAACCAGCTGTCAGAGTGACCAGAACCTCTGACGCTCCTGTTTATATCTGTCAGCCAGGGCTCCCTGATTGGACCAGATTAACAGCCCTAATAAAGGAACTCATTCTATGAGGTCCACCTGGCTGACCTCATTACAATCACTACACCCACTTGAAACACAAGTCTTCACAGTCCCTGACTAACAAATCCTTTATTGTACTCATTGGTTAAGGTGGGGGAAGGGTTCTAACCTGGCATCTGACATTATGGCTAGCTAGTCTCCTCTAGTAAGTACATAAACATACAGCATTGGATCAGCAGGTGCAACTGGAATCAGGAGGTTGTGGATTTAAACTCCACTCCGGCGATGTGAACACTAATATCCGGGCTGAGGGAGTGCTGCACCGTAAGAGGTGCCATGTTTGTCGCAAAATATTAAACTGAGGACCCATCTGGCCTTTCAAGTGGACAAAGTTTGTCTGTAACATTTCTAGGGGGTGTGGATTCCTAGCTAATATTTATAGCTCAAAATATTTCACACACAAAAATGAAACACAGGTTGTTCAGTCATTGTTACAACGTTGTTTGTTCGATCTTGGTATGTAATAATTGGCCACTGCATTTCTCACATTACAACTGTGACAGTCCTTCAAAAGCATTTCCTCGACTGTAAAGTTCTTTGCAACATTTCAAAGTTGTGAAAGATGCTGAATAAAGGCAAACCTTTCATTTAAATTACCTATCTCCTCATAACTTCATATCTTATATTTCACCCATTTCATGGCATTAGCAGAAGAAATGACCTCTACTCAGACACCCTCACTTAAAAAGTAAACTTTCCATGTTGTTTACATACGACTATAGCGATGAAAATGAGAATGAAGGAAAATTCCTGCATCATTCTCCCCACACACTCGCACCTCAGTTTGAATTACAAGAGAACTATACACATCCCAAACTGAGAAAATGAATGCAAAGGGGCCATTTCAGTTTGATTTTTTTATTGTATGTAATGCTGATCCATGTGGAGGAATGTGAGGAGGGGACTGAGTACAGCAGATGGTAAAACCCAGCGCATGTGTAATCAGACGGGCGCACACTGTGTCTCCTACCAGCAGCCAAATGCCAGTCAATATCACAAACAGAAGGAGAGAGACAGTCACCTGGAATAGAATGGTTTTGTCAGAGGCTTCTCAAATTTCTAGGGTTATAAATAAAGAACAGTATTAATTGAAGGGTGCAGTTGCATTTATATCGACAATTTTATTTTGCCAAATTGAAGCAGGGCTATCCTTTCATTGAAGATTTCAGATTGCTCTTTTGGCAATATAGCACACCAAAATTAAATTCTAATTTAACTCTATTTTTCTGTTCCGTCTCAGGGCAAGTAGCTAGGTAGAAGCAGCCAACCTTGATATTAAGATCAAGAACTATTCATTACCTGTAGGCATGCATATGCGCATAATCAGCAGCTCCAGTAGGATATGCAGTTAATGAGAAGGGTTTGCATTTGAAATGGAGAGATCTTAATGTAGAATTGTGTCTTGTTGCAGTCTCTTGTTCAGTAAGTATAATGTGGACATAATCATACGTCATGTTTGGCGGCTTGCATCCTGTGCACAAAGAAGGTTTATATTTCCAGAGGGGTGGAATTTATTTGATAGCCCCATTAAACTCAGGTTAGGCTCTCCTCCCTCACCTAGCTGGTAATGGGGCCTTGGTTTCATTGAGTAGCACTGTCCCCCCCCGAGACAGATAGCTGTGGGTTCAAGTCCCACTCCAGAAACATAAGCACAAATGTCCAGGCTGATGCTGCAGGACAGTGTTGTATAAAGATGCAAGGGTCTGAACGGAACAATACTGAGGAGTAGTAAGAACTGCAGATGCTGGAGTCAGAGATAACACAGTGAACCTTGAGGAACACAGCAGGCCAGGCAGCATCAGAGGAGCAGGAAAGTTGATGTTTCAGGTCGGGACTCTTCTTCAGAAAAAGCCTTTTCTGAAGCATTCAGTTCTGACCACTGCATCTCAGCAAAGATTCACTGGGCATGGAGGGTAGACAGTGCAGATTCACCTGAATGATCTCACACTACAAGGAGATCAGGCTTGTAAACCTTTCAGAGTAAAGATTGAGGGATGGCCAAATTAAGCTGATTAAAGGAGTTGATTAGATAGGCAGAGTCAAACAATCTCCCCTAGTCGAGAGCATCCATAACAAAGAAGTGTAACCCTTAAACTGGAATTAGACTGTTCAGGAACGATGACAGGAAGCATTTCTTCCTACAAAAGGCAGTGGAAATCTAGGACTGTCTCCCTCAAAAAAGATGGTGGGGCTGGGGGTAAACTGAAAATTTCAAAATGTTGATTGATTTTTGTCAAAGGGTAATACAGGATCACACAACCAAAGGGTTGTTGAAATCACAATACTAATCTCATTGAATTGCAAAGCAGGCTCAAGGGCTGAACGACCTCCTCCAGATCCTACAAATTTCGAAAGTTATCCAAAGTGATACTGGGCCTAAGCGATTCTTCATTCTCATGTGAATACTCTCTGAAGCAGACCTCCAGCACTCGACACAGCCTTTGTGAAGCCTTTAATGCCTGCTTCAGAACCCAAAACCCAAATAGCAAACTGGACGTTGTGAATTAAAATGTAGAGCAGGAATAAAATTAAGAAAAGGATCTATAATAGAATCAGGAACAGGCACTAATGTCTGGAGCAGGATACAAGCTAAATTCTGCCTGCTCTATGAACAGAGCAGAGTAGACTATTCAATTCTTCGAATCTACTTTGCCATTCAATGAACAAATGGCTGATCTAGTTTTGTTTTATTCACTCGTGGGACATGGGCATCGGTGGCTAGGCCAGCATTTATTGCTTATCCCTAGTCGCCCTTGAGAAGGTGGTAGTGAGCTGCCTTCTGGAATCGCTGCAGTCCATGTGCTGCAGGTAGATCCACAATGCAGTTCGGAAGGGAATTCAAGGATTTTGACCCAGCAACAGTGAAGAAACAGTCACATCTTTTCAAGTCAGGATGGTGAGTGACTTGGAGGTGGTGGTGTTCCCACATTTCTGCTGCCTTTCTTCTTCTAGATGGAAGTGGACATAAGTTTGGAAGATGCTGTCCAAGAATCTTCAGTGAATTTCTGAAATACATCTTGTAGATAGTACACACTGCTGCTACTGAGTGAGAGTGGTGGAGGGAGTGGATGCTTGTGGATGTGATGCCAATCTGACGGGCTGCTTTGTTCTGGATGGCTTCTTGAGTGCTGCTGGAGCTTCAGCCATCCAGGCAAGTGGGGAATATTCCATCACACTCCTGACTTGTGCCTTTCTGGTGCTGAACAGCCTCTGGGGAGTCAGGAGGTGAGTTACTCATTGCCAAATTCCGAGCCTCTGACCTGCTCTTATAGCCATTGTATTTAATGGCTAGTCCAGTTGAGTTTCTGGTCAACAGTCACCCCCAGGATGTTGGCAGTGGGGGGTTTGGTGATGGTATCACCATCGAATGTCAAGGGATTGTGGTTAGATTTTCTCTTATTTGAGGTGGTCAGTGCCTGGCTTTTGTGTGGTGCACATGTTACCTGCCACTTGTCAGCCCAAGACTGGATATTGTCCAGATCTTGCTGCGTTTGAACATGGACTGCTTCAGTATCTGAGGAGTCACGAATGGTGCTGAACATTGTGCAATCATTGGCGAACATGCCCACTTCTGACCTTATGATGGAGGGAAGGTCATCGATGAAGCAGCTGAAGGTGGTTGGGCTTAGGACACTACCCTGAGGAACTCCTGCAGAGATGTCCTGGAGCTGAGATGACTGACCTCAACAACCATGAGCATCTTCCTATGTGTCAGGTATGACTCCAATCACTGGAGAGTTTTCCCCCTCATACCCATTGATTCCAGTTTTGTTCAGGCTCCTTGATGCTACACTAAATCAAATACGGCTTTGGTGTGTCAACATCTATCACTCTTAGTTTACCTCAGGAGTTCAGCTATTTTGTCCATGTTTGAACCAAGGCTGTAATGAATCAGGAGCTGAGTGGCCCTGGTGGAACCCAAACTGGGTGTCACTGAGTAGGTTATTGCTGAGCAGATGCTGCTTGTTAGCACTGTGGATGACACCTTCCATCACTTTATTGATGATTGAGAGTGGACTGATGAGGCAGTAATTGGCCGGGTTGGATTTGTCTAGCTTTTAATGTACAGGACATACTTGGGCAATTTTCCACATTGTTGGATAGATGCTAGTGTTGTAACTGTACTGGAACAGCTTGGCTAGGAGACCGGAAAGTCCTGCAGCACAAGTCATCAGTACTATTGCCAGAATGTTGTGCGTGCACATAGACTTTGCGGCATCCACTGTCTCCAACCTTTTCTCGATATCAAGTGGAGGGAACTGAATTGGCTGAAGGCTGACATCTTTGATGCTGGGGACCACAAGAGGCCGGGATGGATCATCTACATGGCACTTCTGGCTGAAGATTGTGGTAACTGCTTCAGGCTTATCTTTTTCACTGACACGCTGGTCTCTTCTGTCATTGAGGACGGGGATATTTGTGGAGCCTTCTCCTCCGGTGAGTCGTTTAATTGTCCACCACCATTCACAACTGGATGTGGCAGGACTGCAGCGATTAGAGCTGATCCATTGGTTGTGGGAATGCTTAGCTCTGTCTATCATTTGTTGCTTGTGCTGTTTGGTGTGCAAGTAGTCGTGTTTGGTAGCTTCACCAGGTTGACAACTCATCTTTAGGTATAACTGGTGCTGCTCCTGGCATGCCCTCCTGCACTCTCCATTGAACTAGGGTTGATCCCCTGGCTTGGTGGTCATGGTTGAGTGGGGAAAATGCTGGGCCATGAGGTTGCAGATTGTGCTGCTGTCGATGGCCCATAGTGCCTCATGGATGCCCAGTCTCGAGAGTTGCTGGATCTGTTTGAATTCTTTCCCATTTAACATGGTGGTAATACCAGACAATGCAATGTATAACACATTCTCAATCAAGGCAGGTCTTTTTCTGCGTAAGGACTGTACAGTGGTCACTCATACCGATATTATCAAGACAGATAGATTAGGTCAAGTATGTTTTTGCCTCTTGTTGATTCCCTCACCACCTGCCGCAGACACAGTCTAGCAGCTATGTCCTTTAGGACCTGACCAGCTCGATCAGTAGTACTGCTGCCGAGCCACTGTTGGTGCTGGACATTGAAATCCCCCACCCAGAGTTCATTTTGTGCCCTTGCCACCCTCAGTGCTTCTTTCAAGTGTTGTTCAACATGGAAAAGCACTGATTCATCAGCTGAGGGAGGATGGTATGTGATGGTGAGCAGGAGGTTTCTTTGTCCATGTTTAACCTGAAGCAATGACACTTCATGGGGTCCAGAGTCAATGTTGAGGACTCCCAGGACAGCTCCCTCCCGATTGAATACCACTCTGCCACCACCTCTGTCCTAAATCGGAGAATTCTTATTTTTGAACTGTGCCTGCTACTCTAGGCCCACTACTCTAGATTCTCCCACGGAGAGAAACATCCTACTAAAATCCATCTCTACTCAGGAGCCTGCCACAGCTACTTCTAAAAAGTATGATTTTCCAACATAATCCATAAGGACATACAGTGCAACTGAAACTCACGCTCTTCCAGTCAGATACAACAGTAGCCAGATACTGCACCATCCCTCCACTTTATACCATGCCCCTCACAGCTCATTGTCACACCATCCCCCTCCCATTGCTGCTCCACTCTCCTCTTTGGAACGTAATATTTCAAATGGGTGAGATGCCTGTGGAAGTCCCACAGGCTGCCTACAGCTAACCCAAAACCAGCTGCTTAGGCCCAAGACTTCATTTCGATTTGCATCTTTCAGTTGGGGTGCATGGAGAGGTTACCAACTGTCCGGAATTACCCAGTTTCCAGGGTTTGAAGATACTTTTCAATCCGTTGCTGTAATCGAGGCCTGAGAGAAAGACCATAGGCACTGAATTTTCTTTTGTTATTCACTCTAAAATGATTAGAAATGGTGAGAAAGGTGTTAAGTTGAAATTCAAGAATTTATCCAAAGAGATAATAAAGAGTGCTCATTTCTTATTGGTCTTGGGAAGGGCAGTATGATGGATGGGAATCAATGGTGATAAAATATCTGCAGGTATTCCAAACTTGAACACCAAGTGCTTACACCACCAGGAATATATCCAACCAAAGACGCTAATCTTAGATGTATGTACCCTATGCACGGCACTCAGCTCATGTCCAAGTAACATGTTTTAGGGCATTTTAACCCAGAAGCCCAATTATAACTTCTCAATTATCCAAGAAACCAAAGAATAAGACATCACCATCAGCAACTTGTTTCTCCACTTGCCTTGTAAGATCTGTCAAAGACCTGTATTCTTTTCATCTCCATTTTGACAAATAAATGATAAATTTCTTAAAGAAAGGGAATATGAAATCAATGCTTGGGTTCAAAAGAAAGACTTAGCCAGAATGAGTGTGTGTCCTTTGCCTGCCCCTCTCTAAAACAAGTTTCCACACAAACACCATCACATCCACTGCCATATCGCCTTGCTCAGTGCTCTGTGCAATTAAACATAATGATCTACCCACTCACAGTATTGTTGGTTCTCCCTTTACATGCAAATTTAGTGATTAGATGTAGAGGCCATCACATCATATCTGTCTGACAAGGTTTGAGTAAAATACTGTGATAGCTATTGTGATGAAGGCTTCATATTTAATCATTGCTGTGGTCTTGAGTTTGAAAGATTTTGAATACCTGGAATGGTATTTTGAAGAGGTCAATGAAAGAACAGTGGAACTTATTTTGAACAAGATATTGCTTGGTCATCACGTGTCCTGTGATAAATTTGCATACTTGAGAGCCCCTGCCTGGGTCTATGACTGTCAGGCTGCAATGTCTGCTTTGACATTATTTGGAGTAGTTGGTGACCAACCTGTTGAAGGAAAGAAGCTTTCCTTTTTCTGCAAAAGAATTGATGCTGTGGATCTAATGTTATCCCTGCTCTCGCATGAGAAGCCTCTAAAATAGTTCCCTAATGGCATTGTTAGGGGTAGCTATACCTAATGAACTGCAGTGGTTCTAGAAGACCCAGCCAGTGGTGCCCATCTCATGGGAGTGAATAAAAATATACGGCCAATTGACAAATCCATAACTGACTGCAGCGGAGTGCAACACTGCAAGGTAAACAAAGAGCTGTGACAGATTCATATCTGATGTTAGATATTGAGGTAACATGGAAGAGGCAGGTTCAAGCAGAATATTTGCCTTCTTCACCTTCCTTGGAAGAATCCTCACTAGCTATGACAGAGATCATACCAAGCTAAAAGTAACTTGTAAAGAGCAGATCCAAGGAAATGAGCATTTTCGTGAGTTTTATAGGCAAAGATGACTAAGAAAGTCCAAACCAATTAACATATTGAAATAAAAGGTTTCCATGTTTCAGCACAAACCTACAGTCAGTCTGGGGATAACTATCTGCTGACACAGGTGGAATGTGTGGTGCAGACAAACCCACCACTGAGATGGGGCAACCAATGTCCAATGATTCAAGATACTGCAAAGAAGCAATTGCTTGTTTCCGAGAGGAACCTGACTCCTGCGAAAGAAATCCAAGAGATGAAAGGTTCTCCAGTTTAATTGGACCTTCAGGAGAAGAATCAAAGACAACTCTTCTCCACTCAGAAAACTTGTACGTCCAAGCAGAATTCATTCCAGAAGAATAGTGAAACCTCCAGATCACCTGAATTTGCAAAGTCAGAGACATGGGAGAAGATGGTTTAGTGATAAATGTAATTATATAGATGTATTTATAAGATTAAAAATTGACAAAACTTGGGTGGTATATTGTATACCTATCTGGAAGTATCTCAAAGGGTTCGTACTGAGGAGCGACTAAGCACGATCCCCTATGATGATGTTGTATGAACTTGTGGGCAGAACAGTTTAGCACCCTGAAGAAGTGAGATCTAACATCCAGCTCCTCCACTCTGTAACAATGTCTCCCATATCAATGTAATGTGCAACTACTTGCTAATATGTAAAAGATTACATATTGCTTGCTACAAGAGACTCCCAGTTAGACTTAGAAAGGGTCTTCCTCCATCACATGAGACCAAGCTGATCCTGCAGTAGAGAATGGTGGCAGCAGCTTTCATCATGAACATAAACTGAAACAGCACAGTAACCTGGCCTGTCCATGCAGCATCACCCAGGATTAACACTGAGCAGAATCATACATTCACAGAATCCCTACAGTGTGGGAACAGGCCATTCAGCCCATCGAGCCCACACTGATCCTCCAAAGAACATCCCACCCAGACCCAAACGCCTACCCTATCACTGTAACTCTGCATTTACCATGGCTAACCCACCTAGCCTGCACATCCCCGGACACTATGGGGCAAGTTAACATGGCCAATCCACTTAACCTGCACATCTTTAAACTCTGTAATCTCAGGTAAAAAGGTGACTTGCATTTCGATGGGACCTTTCACCAATTCCAGATATCCTAAGCTGCTTCTCAGCCAATGAAGTATTTGCCACTGCTGTAATGTCAGAAATATGGCAGCAGCAAGCCCCCACAAACAACACGGGATTAAAGGCCAGATCATCTGTTTTAGCAACCTCAGTTGAGACTTAAATATTGGTCGTGAACACAGGGCAGAACTTCCCTGCTCTTCCTCAGAATCATTGTGGGATTCTGTACGCCTACCTGAGAGGGAATACAAGACTTTAGCATAACATTACATGAGAAAGCAACATCCTTAACCATGCAACTCTCCCCCAGTGCCGCACTGGATTGTTGGATTATGTACGCAAATCTCTGGGGAGGGCTTGAACCCATGATCTTCTGACTCAGAGGCAAGACATTGCTGTTGGTAGGACACATCTCATTACTTTAAGTAACAGTGTTGACTTGTTGCACAGCAGATGAGCTTTGATCAAAGTAGTACTTCAAAGAAGAGAAGCTCTGCAATTTAAAATATAGCTTTAGAATGTGCAAAATTCATCTCAAGGGAACTGAATATCTCCATCTGTCAGCACACTAACAGGAGAGCACTTAATGCTTCCTCAGGCTTCCAAATTGGGACTAACACTTGATATGTTACAATACAAGCAAGATTTTGTGAAATAAATAACATTGACATGGGCCATTACTTTGAAGGGTGAATAACAGAATTGCAAATGAAGGGGCAGGTCATCGTGGTATAATTGAACAATACTTTATAACTACTTAAAGCTCATATTTTAATTCTATGTTAAAAATCTCCATGGGGTGCCTAACTCTGCATGTCAGCTTAAAACATAGCCAGATAACAGTAATATTGCATAATTGCATCTTGAATTCCAGTCAGAAAGAAATAAATTAAACCTTATTGCTGTCTATGTGCATTAAGTCCATTTCAACAAGAAAATATTACTGTAGCACAAATGCTTTCCAAATGGAAACTGTTAATAACCTGGGGCACAGTTCTGATGGGCGTTAGGCTTCTCAATGATATCATTACCAATTGTAACAGTTTCTGCATGTTAGTTACTTCCAAACTCGGGTTTAACTCACTTCAAATGAATTAGAATTAATGCTTCAGCAATTACTATGTAGGAACTTAGTTATGACAATTCGCACTGGTGTTTTTATTAGCAGGCTATGTCAATGAATGGGCTGATCAAAACTTTCTGTGAAAATATGAAGGCAGCAAGTGTTATTGATACTCACTTCCACTACGCATTTGGCAAAGGACACCTGAGAGGCAAATCCACATGAATCCCACTGGTGGCAGCTTGGGCTCAGTCTGTTGTGCTCAGTCCTAAATCAGGAGAGTGAGTTTATACTTCCCCTCCAAGGGACCAGGCCACACTATACAGCCTAACACTCTGCCTGCTGAATGTGTTATCTGATGTTTTATTTTCAGATGACACATTCGACTTTGAGCCACATCAGGCCTCTCAAATGGGCGCAAAAACAAATCTCTATTCTAAAGAAGGGCAGGAGAGTCCTCCCTATGCCCTCATCGATATTTCCCAATGAAATCTAAACACATATAACAATGAACAGCTTCTGGCCCCTCTGTACAGTACAGGGGTAGAAACCCAATTACATATTCAATCAAATGGAAATAACTTGCTTTCCATTTCACCTTTCAAGATTTCAGGTCAACCTCAGGACCTCTATGATCAATGGGGTACTTTTTGAAGTGTGGTCATTGTTGGATATTTTCTAAACAATCTGTTCAGAGATGTTGACAAGCATGGGGCTGGATGAACACAGCAGGTCAAGCAACATCATAGGAGCAGGAAAACTTGACGTTTCGGGCCTAAACCCTTCATCAGAAACCTAACCGGTTTTTCCTCTCACCCCAAGCCACACCCCCATCTCCTATCTACTAACATCATCCCGCCCCCTTGACCTGTCCGTCCTCCCTGGACTGACCTATCTCCTCCCTACCCCCCTACCTACACTCACCTTTACTGGCTCCATCCCCGCCTCCTCGACTTGTCTGCCTCCTCTCCACCTATCCTCTCCTCTATCCACCTCCCCCTCTCTCCCTATTTATTTCAGAACCCTCTTCCCCTCCCCCATTTCTGATGAAGGGTTTAGGCCCGAAACGTCAAGTTTTCCTGCTCCTATGATGCCGCTTGACCTGCTGTGTTCATCCAGCCCCATGCTTGTTATCTCGGATTCTCCAGCATCTGCAGTACCTTTTATCTCTGTTCAGAGATGTTACTGCACGCCACTGGAGCCGGTGGTACTTAAACCCTGGACTCCTGGCTCAGAGATAGGGACACTTCCACCGTGCCACATGAACCCCTAGTCATTGTTATAATGTAGGTAATGTGGCACCCAATTTGTCCACAACAAACTCTCACACAAAAAAGTTCATTTGCGACATTAGGTGAAGTGTAAGTATTGAGCAGGACAATAGGGATAGCTCTTCTTTAAAACACAAGCAGTCCCTAGGTTGTGAATGGGTTCGTCCCTGAGGCCATTTGCAAGTCAATTTGTAAGCAAGTCAGAACATAATGCAGGACAATATAAAGCAGATACCCAAAGCATAGGAAATGTCCACATGTTGAATACTTAAAATTACAGCCCATATATGGGACCACACTCGTAGGTTAGAGTGTTAGTAAACTGCATGTTTGTAAATTGGGGATGCCCTGTAACCTGTGATTTACGATGCCTGCGGAATAGGATGCTCTGGTCACAGCTCTTCTGCTTGCCATTCCTTTCCCCTTTTGCCCTCCCCTTCATAGCTTTTCTTTCTTTTCTTCACCTCCACACCCACACCCTACCTGATGAGTGGAGTGAAGGACCAAAGCGCAGGGCCTGTGACCTGAAGTGCCGTGGAGCAAGGGGGCTGTGTCCCGGGGCGGAGTGGAGTGAGGGGACCATGTTCCAGGGCAGAGTGGAGCAAGTGGGCCGTGTCCCGGGATGGAGCAGAGTGAGGGGGCTGGTTCCCGGTTTGTGTGGAGCAAGTGGGGCCCGTGTCGCAGGTTGAGCAGAGCGAGTGGGCCATGCCCCGGGGCAGAGCGGAGCGAGTGGGCCGTGTCCCAGGTTGTGCGGAGCAAGGGGGCTGTTTCCCGGGTTGAGCAGAGCGAGTGGGCTGTGTTCCGGGGCAGAGCGGAGCGAGGTGGGCCGTGTCCCGGGTTGAGCGGAGTGAGGGGGCTGTGCCCCGGGATGGAGCGGAGCGAAAGGGCTTTGCCCCGGGGCAGAGCGGAGCGAGGGGCCAATTCCTGGACCGGTGGCAGAGTGAGCCATTGATGGTGACCAGCATGTGAAGGCAGTGTGGCCCCATGCTCTCTGGCCTGCAGACACGGACTGGACCTTAAGTACATATGGGCACTTATCATTCTGGACTTTTTCACTGCTTCATGCTGATCTATATTTCTTTTTTCACTTTGTAACCACATTTTATTTTTTTGCTCTGTAAGATATGTACCCAGGTACTTGTACCTAAGATGACGCCAATAAAGACAGCCATTGTAGAAACTTTTCACTGTGCTCCTGTACTGGAGTACATGCAACAATAAAGGATATTCATTTCCTTTCTCATTTCATTTCATTTCTCTATGCTACGGGATCTTTCTCAACCACCCCAAAGTATAGACAAAGCCTCGATTTAACATTTCAGCAGGACAATATCCCTTTAATCCCACAGTGGTAGTGTTAAACTGGGTCAGGTGAGCAAGTCCCTGAATGGGGCTTGAACCAACTCTGGTCTGTTACCCGTGCCACGTGCTAGTGAGGCAAGGAATAGGGAGAGAGAGCAGTTGAACACGTGGCTACACGGATGGTGCAGGAGGGAGGGATTCAGATACCTGGATAATTGAAGTTTTTTCTAGGATAGGTGGGACCTCTACAAACGGGATGGTCTACACCTGAACCAGAGGGGTACCAATATCCTGGGGGGAAAATTTGCTAATGCTCTTCGGGAGGGTTTAAACTAATTCAGCAGTGGGGGGTGGGAATCTGAATTGTAGCTCCAGTGAACAGAAGGTTAAGAGTGGTGAGGTCATGAATAAGGTTTCACGGTCGCAGGACTGTAGCGGCAGGCAGGAAGGTGGTTTGAAGTGTGTCTACTTCAACACCAGGAGCATCCGGAATAAGGTGGGTGAACTTGCAGCATGGGTTGGTACCTGGGACTTTGATGTTGTGGCCATTTCAGAGACATGGATAGAGCAGGGACAGGAATGGTTGTTGCAGGTTCCGGGGTTGAGGTGTTTCAGTAAGATTAGGGAAGGTGGTAAAAGAGGGGGGGGTGTGGCATTGTTAGTCGAGGACAGTATTACGGTGCCAGAAATGACATTTGATGAGGACTCATCTACTGAGGTAGTATGGGCTGAGGTTAGAAACAGGAAAGGAGAGGTCACCCTGTTGGGAGTTTTCTACAGGCCTCCGAAAAGTTCCAGAGATGTAGAGGAAAGGACTGCAAAGGTGATTCTGGATAGGAACGAAAGTAACAGGGTAGTTGTTATGGGGGACGTTAACTTTCCAAATATTGACTGGAAATGCTATAGTTCGAGTACTTTAGATGGGTCAGATTTTGTCCAATGTGTGCAGGAGGGTTTCCTGACACAATATGTAGATAGGCCAACAAGAGGCAAGGCAACAATGGATTTGGTACTGGGTAATGAACCAGGCCAGGTGTTTGAATTGGAGGTAGGTGAGCACTTTGGCGATCGTGACCACAATTCGGTTACGTTTACTTTAGCGATGGAAAGGGATAGGTATATATTGCAGGGCAAGAGTTACAGCTGGGGGAAAGGCAATTATGAGGCGATTAGGCAAGATTTAGGATGCATAGGATAGGGAAGGAAATTGCAAGGGCTGGGCACAATTGAAATGTGGAGCTTGTTCAAGCAACAGCTACTGCGTGTTCTTGATAAATATGTACCTGTCAGGCAGGGAGGAAGTGGTCGAACGAGGGAACTGTGGTTTACTAAAGAAGTTGAATCTCTTGTCAAGAGGAAGAAGGAGGCTTATGTAAAGATGAGGCGTGAAGGCTCAATTAGGACGCTTGAGAGTTAGAAGTTAGCCAGGAAGGATCTAAAGAGAGAGCTAAGAATAGCCAGGAGGGGACATGAGACGTCTTTGGCAGGTAGGATCAAGGAAAACCCTAAAGCTTTCTATAGGTACGTCAGGAATAAAAGAATGACTAGAGTAAGATTAGGGCCAGTCAAGGACAGTAGTGGAAAGTTGTGCGTGGAGTCCGAAGGGCTAGGAGAGGCGCTAAATGAATATTTTTCGTCAGTATTCACACATGAAAAAGACAATGTTGTCAAGGAGAATGCTGAGATACAGGCTATTAGACCAGCCAGGATTGAGGTTCACAAGGAGGAGGTGTTAGCAATTCTGGAAAGTGTGAAAATAGATAAGTCCCCTGGGCCGGATAGGATTTATCCTAGGATTCTCTGGGAAGCTAGGGAGGAGATTGCAGAGCCTTTGGCTTTGATCTTCTTGTCGTCATTGTCTACAGGAAAAGTTCCAGAAGACCGGAGGGTAGCAAATGTTGTCCCCTTGTTCAAGAAGGGGAGTAGAGACAACCCTGGTAATTATAGACCAGTGAGCCTTACTTCGGTTGTGGGGAAAGTGTTGGAAAGGATTATAAGAGATAGGATTTATAATCATCTAGAAAGGAATAATTTGATTCGGGATAGTCAACACGGTTTTGCGAAGGGTAGGTCGTGCCTCACAAACCTTATTGAGTTCTTTGAGAAGGTGACCAAACTGGTGGATGAGGGTAAAGTGGTTGATGTGGTGTATATGGATTTCAGTAAAGCGTTTGATAAGGTTCCCCACGGTAGGCTATTGCAGAAAATACGGAGGCATGGGATTGAGGGTGATTTAGCGGTTTGAATTAGAAATTGGCTAGCTGTAAGAAGACAGAGGGTGGTGGTTGATGGGAAATGTTCATCCTGGAGTTCGGTTACTAGTGGTGTACCGCAAGGATCTGTTTTGAGGCCACTGCTGTTTGTCATTTTTATAAATGACCTGGATGAGGGCGTAGAAGGATGGGTTAGTAAATTTGCGGATGACACTAAAGTCGGTGGAGTTGTGGATAGTGCAGAAGGATGTTGCTGGTTACAGAGGGACATAGGTAAGCTGCAGAGCTGGGCTGAGAGGTGGCAAATGGAGTTTAATGCGGAAAAGTGTGAGGTGATTCACTTTGGAAGGAGTAACAGGAATACAGAGTACAGGGCTAATGGTAAGATTCTTGGTAGTGTGGATGAGCAGAGAGATCTCGGTGTCCATGTGCATAGATCCCTGAAAGTTGCCACTCAGGTTGATAGGGTTGTTAGGAAGGCGTACGGTGTGTTAGGTTTTATTGATAGAGGGACTGAGTTTCGGAGGTCATGTTGCAGCTGTACAAAACTCTGGTGCGACTGCACTTGGAGTATTGCGTACAGTTCTGGTCACCACATTATAAGAAGGATGTGGAAGCATTGGAAAGGGTGCAGAGGAGATTTACCAGGATGTTGCCTGGTATGGAGGGAAGGTCTTATGAGGAAAGGCTGAAGGACTTGAGGCTGTTTTCGTTAGAGAGAAGAAGGTTAAGAGGTGACTTAATAGAGACATACAAGATGATCAGAGGATTAGGTAGGGTGGAGAGTGAGAGCCTTTTTCCTCAGATGGTGACGGCTAGCAAGAGGGGACGTAGCTTTAAATTGAGGGGTGATAGATATAGGACAGATGTCAGAGGTAGGTTCTTTACCCAGAGAGTAGTAAAGGCGTGGAATGCCCTGCCTGCAACAGTAGTAGACTCGCCAACTTTGAGGGCATTTAAATGGTCGTTGGATAAACATATGGATGATAAGGGAATAGTGTAGGTTAGATGGTCTTCAGATTGGTTTCACAGGTCGGCGCAACATCGAGGGCCGAAGGACCTGTACTGCGCTGTAGTGTTCTATGTTCGATGTTCTATGAGAGTGCCCACTATAGCTTTGTGGGTAACCCTCCCCTGACCCTGAACCAGGAAGCTGGTTTTTGGTCTGTCGGCAATCATTTTACCAGCCTTTCACACCTACTTGACGGGACCAAGAACAGAAACACATGAAAGATAGTCACTTAAATTGCAGTGAGACATTCATAATTGCAAGGCCTGTAAGCGATAGATAGAAGCAGCTAGGGGGTACAAAGTACTGAGCTTCTGTTCCGAAAATGTGTAAAAGAACAAAGGCTTCCTCCGGATTATAAGACTGGGGACACTGACAGAATTGAGGGAAGGAGGCATTTTTACTCTGCAATATCCTTCTCTTTCCCAGCTCCTCTCTGCTTAGGAGCTGAACTAATTGACTGTCTCAACTCTGAGCTGGTTGGAGGCATTCTCCAGAAGAATACTGATCAGAGCAGGGAGGGAGGCAGCAGTTTGCATGTATTCCCTGTGTCTGTGTGGGTTTCCTCTGGGATCTACAGATTCCTCCCACAGTCCAAAGATGTGCAGGTTCGGTGGATTGGCCATGCTAAGTTGTCCATAGTGCCCAGGGATGTGCAGGCTAGATGGATTAGCCATGGGAAATACAGGGTCAATAGGGTGGGGGAGGTGGGTTTGGGTGAGATGCCGTTCAGAGGATCAGAGCAGACTTGATGGGCTTAATGGCCTCTTTCTGCTCTGTTGTGATTCTATCATTCTCTACAGACAGAAGCACAAAATCTAAGCTAACATTCCCATTCAAGTACCAAAGTAGTTAGAGCTACTGTGTTTCAACAAAGCTGCTAAACAGAGGTTCAAAAGATTCCACAGCACTACTTTGAAGAGCAGGGGTACCTGTCCAGGGCATTGACCAATACCTAGCTCCCTACCAATCTCATGAGAAATCAAATAGTTTGATCATCATTATATTGCTGTTGTCGGGAATTTGCTGTGTGCTAATTAGCTGCCATGTTTCCCATGTTATAACAATGACTACACTTTTTCTTTTGATGTAAAGTGTGCCTGGCCATGGTGAAAAATGTTATATCGATTCTGCTTATCTTCCGCTCTTTGAACCATGTCTGACACTATTGCCACTATAAGGCAAGAGAAAGAAAAGAAATAAGCGTGCCTGAAATCCACACCTCAAGGCTTAGATATGAGAATTTGATAACTTTAAAAACATTATTGCTTAGATGTTCCACACTGCCCAGTGGGAATGCTCCTATGTTGTTTGATGTTGACTACAAAGCTTTCAGCAATATTAGATAACACACCATTACATTAGTTCTGATCTTCATATGTGGTTTTTGCAGGAGACTAAATACTCAGAGGGTGGAATTAAATATACTTACGAGATAGAGGCAAAATTATAAAGATGTTATGTACCTGTAATTATACTGCAACATCATAACGTTCCAGTTGATCCTGGAATCTCAACACATTGTTTTTGGTTATAACCTGTATTTAATCATGAAAAGATCAATTATCAGTGAGTTGGAGGATGTGCTGGTTTATAATACTAGAATTGTTGTGAGTAAACTCAGGGCCATTTATTTATATAGTGGTTGAAAATTCTGCCTTTGTAAGATGGCAATTTAATGATCTCAATGGTGATTTAAAAAAGAACAGAACAAAAAGGTTTACAATTCTACAGAACTTTTGCAATGACCTCAGGGTATTCCAGAATATATTACAGACAATGATCTATCTATTAAGATGGACTCACCTTGTAATCTTTCAAACACCAATTTGCATGCTCCCACAAATCACACTGTCATATCATCTGTTTATCTTGTGATGTTGCTTGAGGAACTGATATTGTCCCAGATTACTGGGAGAATTCCCTCTACTGATCTTCAAAATAATGCCATGGGAATTGCGTGACGGGGCAGAAGGAGCTTTGGTTTAAAAGCTCATGTGAAAGGCAGCGCTTTGGACTGCGCAACACTCCCTCAGAACTACACTGAGAGTGTCAGCCTAGATTATGTACCTAAATCTCTAGAATGGGACTTCAATTCACAATGCTTTAAGGCAAAAGCACGACCCATTAAGCCATGACTGACAATCTTCCAATTAAGGAAGAGTTATAAATGAGTGTTAGATATGGACATACATATTCAACTCTGAACCTCACTGTCTTTGATGCTCAGTAATACATTAGGTACAGAGAATTAAACTACCGTCAGTTTGAAGTGAGGAAACCTTTCTTTTTCTTCAATTATTTTATGGCATGTGGATATTGCTGGCAAGACTTATTTATCCCTATTTGCTTCAAGAAGATGGTGCTGAGCAGCTTTCTTATATAGACACAGATCCAGTAGAATAGCTACACTGTTAGTGCTGTTGGCAAGGATTTTCACTCAGCAGTAGTGAAGGAACAGTAATATATTTCCACATCAGGATGGTGAGTAGCTTGGAAGGGGATTTGTAGGTGGTGGTATTCCCATGACCGTTCCTTGTCTTTCTCTGAAATTAAAAAAAGGCAAGTCTATTGGCAAACATGTATCTATTATCATTTGTCATAAAACCCATCTGGTTCACTCATGTCCTATAGGGAAAGAAGTCTTTCATCTTTCCCCAGCCTGGCTGATATGTGACTCCAGACCCCACAACAATGTGGTTGACTCTTAACTCTGATCTAGGGGAGGCAATGGCTCAGTAGCATTATCGCTGGGCTGTTAATCCAGAGACAAAAAAAAACTGCAGCTGCTAGAATCCAAGATAGACAAACAGAAATCTGGGAGAACAGAAGAAGCCAGACAGCATCTGGAGGAAAGGAGCAGTCAATGTTTCAGGTATTACTCTTCATTATGGCTCTAATCTCTTTTAAAATTTGTCTGTAAACTGTTGGTAGAAATGGAAACGGAGAGGTAAAGAAAGGGGAGGGAGGTGTCTGAGATTGAACAAGTGAATTTGAGGGTGGCGTGGAAGTTGTTAGTGAAATCGATGAACTGCTCCAGTTCAGCCTGGGTGCGGGAAGCAGCACTGATGCAGTTGTCAATGTAATGGCGGAAGAGTTGGGGAACAGTACCAGTGTACGTACTGAAGAGGGACTGTTGACATAACTGACAAACAGGCAGGCGTAGCTGGGACCTATGCGAGTGCCCATGGCAACGCCGTGGATTTGGAGAAAGTGGGAAGAGCTGAAGAAAAAGTTATTGAGAGTGAGGACTAGACTGGCAAGGTGGAGGAGGGGATTTGTATGGGGGTACTGGATGGGCCTGTCGGAGAGGAAAAAACTGAGGGCATGTAGGCCATTCTTATGGGGTATGGATGTGTATAGGGATAGAACATCCATAGGAAAGATGAAGCGCTGGGGCCAGGGTACCAGAAGTTTCCAAAGAGGTGGAGAGTGTGGTTTGTGTCCTGGATGTAGGTGGGGAGCACCTGGACTAAGGAGGAGATATTGGAGTCAAGGTTACAAAAGATTAGTTCGGTAGGGCAGGAGCATGCAGAGATGATGGATCAGCCAGGGTAGTGAACTTGAGCAGGTAAAACTGGGTAGTACTAGGTTGGGGGACTATAAGGCTGGAAGTGGTGGAGGGGATGTCACTGGAAACGATGAGGTCATGGACAGAGTGGGAGATGGTGGCTTGATGTGTCATGGTGGGGTCATGGTAAAGGGGGAGGTAGGGCATGGTGTCAGAAAGTTTGGTGTTCGGCCTCTCCTGAAGAAGGGTAATACCCGAAACGTTGACTGCTCCTTTCTTCTGGATGCTGCCTGGCCTGCTGTGTTCTTCCAGCCTCTTACTTGTTAATCCAGAGACCCAGGTTCCTGCCACAGCAGATGGTGGAATTTGAATTCAATAAAAATCTAGAATTAAAAGTTTAATGATGACCATGAATCCATTGTCGATTGTCAGGAAAAACCCATCTGATTCACTATTGTCCTTTAGGGAAGGAAACTGTCGACTCTCCTTACATGGTCTGGCCTACACATGACTCCAGACCCACAGCAGTATGATCGACTCTTAGCTGCATGCTAGGCAATAAATGCTGGCCCAGCCAACAATGCCCTCATCCCGTGAATGAATAAAAAAAAAAAATCCTCTCAAAAGAAAGAATTATATTCCATTCACTAGCTTAATCTCTTGCTGCAGCTGTACACTAGCACTTTAAAACTCCTGTACTGCACTCAAACTGTTCTACGTATTAAAATTCAGCAACCATCACAATAAATAATATTCTGCTTTTTCATTCTTCTTGCTAGAGTTAACAACTTCACAACTTCTATCTGCCAGATTTTTTTCCCACTCACCTAACGTAACTATATCAGCAAGTAACCTACGCTTGCTGGGTCACTTTCACAGCATATTTTCCTGCCTATCTTTATGTTATCTGCAAATGTAGCTACCAGACCTTTGGTCACTTCTAAGTCATTGGCACAAATTGTATAAATTGATAGCCCAGTACAGACCCCTGCAAGACCCCACTCATCACATCCTGCCATTCTGTAAAAGTCTCATTTAGGCATACTTTTTTAAAATCAGCCAGTCTTCTATCCATGCTAGTATGTTATCCTCTATACTTTGCTCCAACTTTATACAATAACCTTTTACATGGAACCTTGCCAAATGCGTTCTGTAAACCCAAGTACAGAACATCAACAGGTTCTGCTTTACCCACAGTATATGATTCCTGTACAAGGAATGATAATACATTGATTATACACAATTTGCCTTTCACAAAACCATGCTGACTCTTCCTGTTAACTTGAGTCTTTTTTATATAAGTGCACAGCTATCATCTCTTTCATGATCAATTGTAACACCTTTACCATGCTAGATATTCAGCTAACTGGCCTATAGATTCTTGCTTTCCATCACCCTGTCATCCCAAATTGAGGAATTATTTGCTACTCTGTCTCTAATGGAACATTTGCTGAGTCTAGGGAACGTTGGAAAATTAACACCAATTACCACCTCATTAGTCATCTCATTTAAGGCCCTAGAAAGAAATCCATCAGGTCCAAAAGACTTAACAACCCACCACTCCATTAGTCTGCTCAGTACAACTTCCCTAGTGATTAATGCACATAATTAATAGACATAATCCAAGATTAGGTATACAAATATTATTGCGAGATCTGTGTCAATGAGAATGATAGCTGCTGCAACTTATTTGTATTTGATATATTGGAGACAATTCAGAGACAACATTAAGAGCAAGAAGAGCAGGCAAAGACAGCGTCACCAAGAAGAGCAGGGGACAGGAGAGAGCAGGGGAGAGGGAGGTGAGGAGGTCAAAATCACTCAAGACTGTGCGCTAATTAGTTATTTGGTGAGTCTCTGGTAAGTGGTTAAAGAATTTTCTGTTACATTTTAGCATAGTGTACAAATGGTGATAATGTTAGTAAAATATATGAAGGGAAAACAAGTTGAACAAGTGGACAAATACGTGGCAGCTGCATTATAACGTAGATAAATGTAAAGTTGTCCACTTCAGTAAGAAAAACAGAAGGGTCATTTTTAAATGGTAATGACTTGGGAAAGGTTGACGTACAAAGGGACCTGGTTAGCCATGTTCACTGGTCACTGACAGTAAGAATGCAGATGCAGCAAGCAATTGGGAAGTCAAAAGGTATCGTGGCTTTCATTGCAAGAGGGTTTGAGTCCAGGAGAAAGGAAGTCTTACTGCAGCTGCACAGGGCCTTGCTGAGACCACATCTGGAGTACTATCTGCAGTTTTGGTCTCCTTACCTAAGAAAAGGTATACTTGCCATAGCAACAGTGCAGTGAATGTTCACCAGACTGATTCTGAGGATGGTTTTTTTGTATGAGGAGAGATTGGGTTGACTGGGCCTATACTCACAGGAGCTTAGAAGAAGAGGGGAGCTCATTGAAATGTATAAAACTCTGACAGGGCTGTATATAGGGATGACGTTTCCCCTGACCAGGGGATTCAGACCAAGGGGTCACGATCTCAGGATGACGGAGGAGAAATTTCTTTACTCAGAGGATGACAGAGAACCTGTGGAATTCGCCACCCAAGAAGGCTGTGGAGGCAAATTCACTGAATATATTTAAGAAAGAAACAGAAAGATTTTTAGAAGCTAATGGTGTCAAGGGATATGGGGAGACAATGGGAATAAGGCATGAGACAGAGGATCAGTCATGATCATGGTGAATAGGGGAATGGGTTTAATGGACTGAACAGTAAACTCCTGCTCGTATTGTCTATGTTTCTCTGTAACATTTTAAAGCATTTAGCTGTCAGAAACAGGTCCAGTTTGTTAAAATGTCCACCAATCCCAAGTATACACCCAGAAATCGTTCTTAAAATCTACCTTTACCACTGAGGCCACCTTGGCCTTGTAGAGTTACTCAAATTAAAATGGGAATGCAAAATGAATGGTAATATTTATTTGGACATGTTCCTGCAAAAGGATTTAATCAAAAGAAGGGCGGAGTGTGAGAATAATCTTATAAATGTTACACTTATGCACAATTTTAGAAGGTTATGGTTTAATTTCCACGTCAGGGCCTTTCACCATGGACTGGACTTCAAAAGTGCTTCATTGGCTTTGAGACTTTTGGGGTATCCTGCAGTTGTGAATGATGCCGCATAAATGCAAGTCTTTCTTTCATCCTTTATGAGAAATCATGATATGAATCTCCTTTTTCAACAAGATTGGAGAAAGGTAGTGTCCGTGGCCCAACCATCTTCAGTTGTTTCATCAACGATCTTCCCTCCAACAGAAGGTCAGAAGTGCGGATGTTCGCTGATGTTTGCACAATGTTCAGCACCATTCACAACTCCTCAGATGGTGAAGCAGTCCATGTTGAAACACAACAAGACCTGGACAATATCCAGGCATGGGCTGACAAGTGGCAAGGAATGTTCACAAATGCCAGGCAATATCCATCTCCAATAAGAAACAATCTAACCAATGCCTCTTGACATTCAATGGCGTTACCATCACTGAATCCCCCACTATCAACATCCTTGGGGTTGTCATTGGCCAGAAACTCAACTGGACTCACTACATAAACACAGTGGCTACAACAGCAGGTTAGAGGTTAGGAATACTGTGACGTATAACTCAACTCCTGACTCCCCAAAGCCTGTCCACTATCTACAAGGCACAAGTCAGGAGTGTGATGGAATACTCCCTGCTTGCCTGGACGGGTTTAGCCCCAACAACACTCAAGAAGCTTGACACCATCCAGGACAAAGAGGCCTGCTTGATTGGCACCACATCCACAAGTATCCAACTCAGTAGCAGCTGTATGTACTATCTACAAGATGCAATGCAGAAATTCACTAAAGGTCCTTAGACAGGGGAGGTGATGGTATAGTAGCAATGTTGCTTGACGAGCAATCTGGAGGCCCTGGTTAACATTCTAGGAACATGGGTTCAAATCCCACTACAGTGAAACCTGAATTCAAATCTGGGGCGGCACAGTGGCTCCGTGGTTAGCATTGCTGCCTCACAGCACCAGGCACCCACGTTTGATTCTACCCTTGGGTGACTGTGTAGAGTTTGCACATTCTCCCTGTGTCTGCGTGGGTTTCCTCTGGGTGCTCCAGTTTCCTCCTACAGTACAAAGACATGCAGGTCAGATGGATTAGACATGCTAAATTGTCCATAGTTTCCAGGGATGTGTATGTTGCGTGGATTAGCCATGGGAAATACAGGGTTAGGACTGCTTCCGGGTTAGTTGCTCGTCAGTGGGTCAGTGTGAATCTGATGGGCTGAATGGCCTGCTTCCACACTGTAGGGATTCTATGTTCTACGTAAGCACCTTCCAAACCCACAACCACATCCAACTACTAGGACAAGTGCAGAAGATACACAGGAACACCCACCAACTAAAAGTTTCCCTCCAAGGCATTCACCATTCTTGAGTTAGAAATATATTGCCATTCTGTCATTATTGCTGGATCAAAATCCCGGAATTCCTCCCCCCCCACTCTGGAACAACATGTGGACTGCTGCGATTCAAGAAGGCAGCTCACCACCATCTCCTCAAGGGCAACTAGGGATGGGCAATAAATGCTGACCAGCCAGCAACGTCCACATCCCACATGTGAACAAAAAATGTCAATTCTCCCTGTCAGGAATCACCCAAAATTTACACTGATGTTGCGGAAATTCCCCATTTCAATGTGAAACACCACATGATTTCATTAGTGGGTCAATGATGGGAAAAGACAGGTATTATCCTGCTTTTCATCAGAGCAGCAACTTCTAAATGCAGGCCTTGATTGCATTAAAAGGAAATGCAGCGATTGCTTTGAAATGCGGTTTCCAGGACAACAGCAAGACTTCAGAGGCTCAGGATGTTATACTAGCTCAGTCACTGTGTTGATTAAAATGGAACTGCCGTCATAACCAAGAGAGCGTTTATGATTTCAAACTATAGTGCACTTCCGAAAGTCAGGTACAAATTACAGTCGACATTTTGACAGCACTCAGCACTACTGCATTCTTAAACTGTCAATTTTAAGACCAGGTCGCTGGGTGTGAGGGGTGGTTGAGATATTTTCCTTCACTGTATATAGATTTATGTTTATATTTCAGATTGGATAAAAAGGCTTGAATTCAGTTATGCAATTTCTTATAAGATTTTGGGCTTCCGTCATCTTGGTCTATATTGTTTTGAGGACATGTAGGATATTGTAAACATAAAAGTTTAACAATTTGATATGAATAAATAGTGATACGGAATATTTAGCATAGATGGTCTCAGCAAAGGGAGAGATGGAGAAACCGCAAACATACATTGGGTGTGGTGTGGTGTAGAGTTGAGAACAAATGGTGAAAAATAAGGCAAAATAATTCAACATTATAGAGGTCAGCATTAATATCAGTCTTGAACAAATGTTCTCAGTGTCAGAAAGGCTATAACAGTCAGAGTCATGGAGCTGCACAGCACAGCACAGTAAGAAACCCTTTGATCCAACTCATCCATGCCGAGCAGATATCCTAAATTAATCTAGTCCCATTTGCCAACATTTGGCCCAAATCCCTCCCAATCATATACACATCTGGATGCCTTTTAAATGTTGTAATTGTACCAGCCTCTACCACGTCCTCGAGCAGGTCATTCCATACATGCACCACCCTCTGCGTGAAAACGTTGCCCCTTAGGTCCATTTTAAATCTTCCCCCTCTCACCTTAAAGCTATACCGTCTAGTTTTGGACTCTCCTACCCTGGGAAAAAGACTTTGGGCTATTCACCCTATCTATAGTGCCTACTCAGCCTTTTCCTATAGCTCAAACCCTCCGATCTAGGCAACATCCTTGTAAACTTTTTCCACACTCTTTCAAGTTTAACAACATCTTTCCTGTAGCAGGGAGTCCAGAACTGAATGCAGTGTTCCAAAGGTGGCTTAACCAATGTCCTCTACAGCTGCAAAATTATCTCCCAACTCTTATACTCAATGCACTGACCAATTAAGGCAAGCGTACCAAACACCTTTTTCACTACCCTGTCAACCATCTTCAAGGAATTATGAACCTGCACCCCAAGGGCTCTTTGTTTGGCAACATTCCCCAGGACCCTATCATTCAGCATATAAGTCCTGCCCTGATTTGCCTTGCCAAAATGCAGCACCTCACATTTATCTAAATTACACCTCATCTGCCACTCCTTTGCCCTGTGGCCCATCTGATCAATATCCTGTTGTACTCTTGAGATAATTTCTTCACTGTCCACTACACCATAAGTTTGGTGTCACCTGCAAGCTTACTTTTTATATTCGTATCCAAGTCACTTATATGAATGGACCCAACACCAATCCTTGCAGCATACTGCTGGTGAGAGATAGCAGGAACTGCAGATGCTGGAGAATCTGAGATAACAAGGTGTAGAGCTGGATGAACACAGCAAGTCAAGCAAATTTTTCTGAAGAAGGGTCTAGGCCCGAAACATCAGCCTTCCTGCTCCTCTGATACTGCTTGGCCTGCTGTGTTCATCCAGCTGTACACCTTGTTATCTCAGCACACTGCTGGTCACCGGCCTCCTGTCTGAAAAGCAACCCTCCACCACCCTCTGTCTCCTTCCTTCAAACCAATTTTGTATCCAAATGGCTAACTCTCCCTGTATTCCATGTGATCTAACCTTGCTGACCAGTCTACCATGCGGAACCATTGTTTTTGTTATAATATTGACTACACTTCAAAAAGTACTTAACTGGCTAAAAAGTGCTTTAAGACTTCTGGAGGTTGTGAAAAGTCACGTAAAAGGGAAAAAAAGACTTGCACTTATATATCACTTTTCACTGGCCGTACAAATACAGTGGCTACAACAGCAGGTCAGTGGCTGGGAATCCTGCACCAAGTAACTCACCTCCTGCCTCTGAAATCCTGTCCATCATCCACAAAGTTTAAGTCAGGAGAATGATGGAATACTCCCCACTTGACTGAATGAGTGCAGCTCCAACAAAACTCAAGAAACTTGATTGGCATCACATCCACAAACATTCACTCCTTCCACCACTGACACTCTGTAACAGCAATATGCACCAACTACAAGATTCACTGTATAGATTAACCCAGGCTCCTTAGACAGCACCTTTCAAACCCACAACCACAATCATCTAGAAGGGCAATGGCAGTAGTTACATGAGAATACCACCACCTGTACATTTCCCTCCAAGTCACATATCATGCTGACTTGGAAATATATCACTGTTCCTTCAGTGTCACTGGGTCAAAATTGTTGAACTCCCTACCACACATGGAGTATAATAGTTCAAGAAGGCACCTCACCACCACCTTCTCAAAAGCCACTTGGGCCAGGTAATAATCGTCCACATCCCATGAATAAATTTAACAAAATCTCCAATGCCTCCAGCTCTAACTTAGAAAAGGTAACTTTTTGGAAGGTTGCAGACACCGGATAAATGCTGATTGAAGTTTAAACTTACCAGATAATTACACTATACTCAGTTCAACTTTCAGGCTATGCCCAGTCTCTGACTATTAAAATCCAGGTGATCTGGATTATCTTGCCTTCCACCAATTAGCAATGAAGTTCTTTATTTTTCGGCCTGGGTGAAGTCAATGCTTTCTACCAGTTCGTACATAGATTATGGTGCACAAAAATCTTGTCACAATAATCTCAGAATTGATGTCAAAGCAAGTAATTTAATACTGTTGCCAAAATGCCTCGAATTTGTTTAAATCAGATAATGTTTTGCTCTGAAAACACACTTGGATTGGTTAGCAACCTAAAAACATAAAAATATATTGATACTAAAAGTACCAACAACTTATATTTTTAAATGATCTCTCTATTGTGAACTATTCCAATAAACTTCAAAGAAGCATTACCAAACAAAGTTTGCCTGAGACATAAAAGGCGACATTAACTCAGGATTGATCAAAGTGAAAACTTTTAATTGAAGTGACTGAAAGACAGCGGTGATGAGGCTTAAAGAGGGAATTCAGAGCTCAGGACTCCGATAGTCAAAGGCACAGCCATCAAACTTTGAGCCAAAGCCACATAAGGAGATATTGGGGCCTGAGCAAAACCTGAAAAAGTGGTAGGTTTTAAGGAGACATTCCTTGAAGGGTGCAGAGAAGGGAAAATTTCTGATGAAGAGTCTAGGCCCGAAACGTCAAGCTTTCCTGCTCCTATGATGCTGCTTGGCCTGCTGTGTTCATCCAGCCCCACAACTTGTTAACCTGAATGGTTGCCTGGATTAGGGATTTTAGCTTCAAGGCTAGGTTGAAGCGGTCATCACAATGAGATTGAGGGGATTGATAAGTGGTGTTTCCCAGGGATTGATGTTGGGACCCTTGCTTTCTCTGTTTTATATAAATGATTTGGAGATAGGTGTTGAGAAAAAAAATCTCTAAATTAGCAGATCATACCAAGCTCGGGAGAAGAGTGAATTGTGGGGATTATGCTGAGCAACTTCAGAGCAACACTGATAAATTGGCCAAATGAACAGACACCCCGCAGATTAATTTCAATGCAGAGAAATTTTCGTAATGCATTTTGGTAGAAGAAACATGGAGAGACAATACAGACTCAATGGTACAACCTTGAGGGGAGTAAAGGAGCAGAGGGGCCTCAGGACTCAAGTGCATAGTTCTCTGAAGATGGCCAAGTTGAAATAGTTATTAAGAAGGCTTATAGGATCTTTGGGTTCATAAATAGAGGTACAGGGTATAAAAGCATGGAAGTGATGCCACACCTCGACACATCATCAATCAGACCGGAGTATTGTCTTCAGTTCTAGGCACCTTATTTAAGGACGGATGTTAAAGTCCTGGAGAGAATCCAATGGAAATTTACCACCATGATACCACAGATGAAGAATTTTAAATACAAGGAAAATTGGAGAAATTGAGTTTATTCTCCTTGGACCAGAGAAGAATTAAAGGTGACCTTAGTGAGGTTTTCAAAATTATGAAAAATTTTGTCAGGGTAAAGAAGGACATTCTGCTGCCACTAGTTGGTCTGTCAGGAACTAGGGGTCACAATTTCAAGACTGTCAGCAAGAGAGCAAAGAATAAGATGAGAAATTTCTTTAATCAGAGAGTTGTTAAGTTTTGGAATGCACTTCCTGGGGCAGTGGTGGAGGCAGATTCCATAGGAGGTTTCAAAAGACAGCTGGATATATATTTGAAAGTGAGGAATTTAGAGAGCTACGCAAATAGGGCTGGAGAGTGGGACTAGCTGGGAAGCTCTTTCAAGAGCTGCTATAGACACGATGGGTCGAATGGCCTCCTTCAACACTGTAAAATTCTATAGTTCTTCACAATTGAGAAGGCACAGGGAATACAGGACACAGATTTCAGGTTTTGGCGAAGATATTCAGGAAGGGACATGTGGATGAATGTTTAATGCAGCAAGTGGTAATGAATTACAACTCCCTGCCAATGAGGGTGCTGGAAGTAGAGATGACGAATAATTTCAAAAGGAAATTAAATGAACACATGAGCAAAACAAGTCTATAATGTTATCAGCATGGAGTGGGTATAGGACTGATTGGACTGTTTTTGGCCTTCATTTTACAGTCAGCAGAGGGAGAGGCGACAGCGAGAACCAGGGGGCTGCCGGGAAGGTAAGTAAGTTTCCCTCTTAAAGGGCTTACCTCGAGCGTCAGTGGCCTTCATTTTACTGACAGCAGAGGGAGAGGCGACAGCGAGGACCAGGGGGCTGCCGGGAATATATCTGGGCAGCGGCTGAACCCGAGACACTACACGTGTAGTGTCTCCCACCCGCCCTCCTCCTCTAACCAAAAAAAAGGACTCTGTGGTGTGTTGGTAGGGCCAGGTTTTTCTATTTTTTCTATTTCTTCTGTATCATGTAATTGATTAAAAATTTACTTTTTCTTAATTTATCTATTAAATGGTTATTTGAAAAAGACCATAGCAGAGGAGTATTAGAAAGTATTTAACTCATAAATTTATATAAAGTAAGAAAGTAATTTAACTAAGTAGAGATGGCTGGGCAGGTGATGTGCTGTAGCTGTATGATGCGGGAGCTGGCTGATCCCATTGTGAAAGGCAGTGACCACATCTGCAGCAAGTGTTGGCTGCTGGAAGAACTCCGCTTCAGAGTTGAAGATCTGGAATCTGAGCTTCAAACACTGTGGCACATCCGGGAGGGGAAGAGTTACCTGGACACTTTGTTTCAGGATGCAGTCACACCTGGTAGATTAAATAATTCACATTCCGTTAGTGATCAGGGACAACAGGGTGTGACTGCAAGTGACGCAGGTAGGGGGATCCTGAGTTCAGGAGTGGAGGAGCCTCAGCTTTTGACCTTATCTAACAGGTACGAGATACTTGCTCCCTGTGTGGATGAGGAAAAGGGCTGTGGGGAGGATGAGCCAGCTCACCACAGCACCATGGTGCAGAAGGCCATTCAAGAGGGGGGAACAAAAAGACAAGTGGTAGTTATAGGGGATTCTATAGTTAGGGGGATAGATAGTATCCTTTGCAAGCCAGATTGGGAGTCCCGCATGGTGTGTTGCCTGCCCGGTGCCAGGGTGTGGGACATCTCTGACCAGCTTGAAAGGATATTGGAGCAGGAGGGGGAGGATCCAGTTGTTGTGGCCCACATTGGGACTAACAACATAGGCAAGGCTAGGATGGAGGACCTGTTTGGGGATTATCAAGCACGAGGAACGAAATTAAGGAACAGGTCCTCAAGGGTCATAATCTCCGTATTACTGCCCGAGCCACGTGCAAATTGGCTTAGGGATAAGAACATTAGGGAAGTAAACACGTGGCTAAGGGAGTGGTGTGGGAAAGAGGGGTTCCATTTCATGGGGCATTGGCATCAGTTTTCGAACCGGGGGGATTTGTACCGATGGGACGGTCTCCACCTGAACCGATCTGGAACCAGTGTTCTGGCGAAAAGGATAAATAGGGTGGTCACAAAAACTAGTGGGTCAGGGGGAAGGGAAAGGGAAAACGACAGGGTGTATGATGGTAAATAAAAAGGTAAGCAGCAGGTTAGCATGCGTGCAGGAGGGTTTAAGTTCAAGGCAGACTATGAAAGAAGCAAAAAGGAAGGATAACTCAGGAGATATTATTAGAGATGTTGGAAATCATGAGGGTAAGAAAGCTAGCATAAAGGTACTTCACCTGAATGCTTGTAGCATTCGTAACAAGGTTGATGAGTTAACGGCACAAATCATCACGAATGAATATGATTTGGTAGCCATTACGGAGACATGGTTACAGGATGGTCACAACTGGGAGTTAAATATCCAGGGGTACCAGACTATTCGGACGGACAGCCAGGAAGGTAAGGGAGGTGGTGTAGCTCTGATATTCAATGACTACATCAGCGCGGTGCTGAGAGATGATATAGGTTCTACGGAGAATGAGGTTGAATTGATTTGGGTGGAAATTAGAAATTCTAAGAGGAAAAAGTCACTGATTGGCGTAGTCTACAGCCACCAAATAATAACATCACATTGGGGCGGGCAATAAACAAAGAAATAACTAATGCCTGTAAAAATGGTACGGCAATTATCATGGGGGATTTTAATCTACATGTAGATTGGTCGAACCAGCTCGGTCAGGGTAGCCTTTAGGAGGAGTTCGTTGAGTGTATCCATGATAGTTTTCTTGAACAGTATGTAATGGAACCGACGAGGGAGCAAGCTATCCTAGACCTGGTCCTGTGTAATGAGACAGGAATAATTAATGACCTCATAGTTACGGATCCTGTTGGAAGGAGTGATCACGGTGTGGTTGAATTTAGATTACAGATGGAGAGTGTGAAGATAAAACCCAATACCAGGGTCCTGTGCTTGAACAAGGGGGACTACAATAGAATGAGGGAGGACTTGGCTAAAGTAGACTGGAAACAAAGATTTTATGGTGGGACAGTTGACGAGCAGTGGAGGACTTTCAAAGCAATTTTTCAAAGTGCTCAGCAAAAGTATATTCCAGTGAAAAGGAAGAACTGTAAGAAAAGGGGTAATCTGCCATGGGTGTCTAAGGAAATAAGGGAGGCTATCAAATTAAAAGAGAAGATATATAAAGTGGCCAAAAACAGCATGAAACTAGAAGATTGGGAAAACTTTAAAGGTCAACAGAAAGCCACAAAAAGAGCTATAAAGAAAAGTAAGATAGAACATGAGAAAAAACTAGCACAGAATATAAAGACAGATAGTAAAAGTTTCTATAAATATATAAAACGAAAAAGAGTGGCTAAAGTAAACATTGACCCTTTAGAGGATGAGAAGGGGAATTTAGTTATGGGATATGATGGAATGGCCAAGGCATTGAACAGATATTTTGTATCGGTCTTCACAGTGGAGGACACTAATAACATGCCAGTAATTGCCAAAGAGACGAAGGTAGGTGAGGACCTGGAAACAATCATTATTACAGAAGAGGCAGTGTTGGTCAAGCTAATGGAGCTAAGGAATGATAAGTCTCCTGGCCCTGATGGAATGCATCCCAGGGTACTAAAAGAGATGGCGGGAGAAATAGCAGGTGCACTGGCTGTAATTTTCCAAAATTCACTGGACTCTAGGGCTGTCCCAGCAAATTGGAAAACAGCAAATGTGACGCCACTGTTTAAAAAGGGAGGTAGATAAAAGATGGGGAATTATAGACCGGTTAGCTTAACGTCTGTAGTGGGGAAGATGCTTGAGTCTATTATCAAGGAAGAAATAGCAAGGCATCTCGATAGAAATTGTCCCGTTAGGCAGACACAGCATGGGTTCATGAAGGGCAGGTCATGCTTGACAAATCTTTTGGAATTCTATGAAGACATTATGAGCAAGGTGGACAATGGGGACCCAGTGGATATGGTGTACCTAGATTTCCAAAAGGCCTTCGACAAGGTGCCGCACAAGAGGCTTCTGCATAAGATAAGGATGCATGGTGTTAGGGGTGAAGTATTAGCATGGATAGAGGATTGGTTCTCTAACAGGAAGCAAAGAGTGGGGATAAATGAGTACTATTCTGGCTGGCAATCAGTGACTCGTGGTGTGCCTCAGGGATTGGTGTTGGGACCGCAATTATTTACAATTTATATTGATGATTTGGAGTTGGGGACCACAGGTAGGGTGTCAAAGTTTGCAGATGACACTAAGATGAGTGGCAGGGAAAAGTGTGCAGAGGACTGTGAAACTTTGCAGAGGAACATAGATACATTGAGTGAGTGGGCAAAGGTCTGGCAGATGGAATACAATGTAAATAAATGTGAAGTCAAACATTTTGGTAGGAGTAATAGTAAAAAGGATTATTACTTGAATGGTAAAAAGTTGCAGCATGCTGCTATGCAGAGGGACCTGGGTGTCCTTGTGCATGAATCACAGAAGGTTGGTCTGCAGGTACAACAAGTAATTAGGAAGGTAAATGGAATTTTGTCCTTCATTACTAAAGGGATTGAGTTTAAAAGCAGAGAGGTTATGTTGCAGCTGTACAAGGTGCTGATGAGGCCACACCTGGAGTACTGTGTGCAGTTTTGGTCTCCTTATTTGAGAAAGGATGTGCTGGCCCTGGAGGAGGTATAGAGGAGGTTCACTAGGTTGATTCTGGAGTTGAGGGGTTGGCTTATGAGACGAGACTGAGTAGATTGGGATTATATTCATTGGAATTCAGAAGACTGAGGGGGGGATCTTATAGAAACATATAAAATTATGAAGGGAATAGATAAGATAGAAGTAGAGAGGATGTTTCCACTGGCTGGTGAAGCTAGGACAAGGGGGAATAGCCTCAAGATTAGAGGGAGCAGATTTACGATTGAATTGAGAAGGAACTTCTTCACCCAGAGGATTGTTGATCTATGGAATTCCTTGCCCAGTGAAGTAGTTGACGCTACTTCAGTAAATGTTTTTAAAGCTAAGGTAGATTTTTTTTTGAACAATGAAGGAATTAAGGGATACGGTGAGAGCGTGGGTAAGTGGATCTGAGTCCACGAAAAGATCAGCCATGATCTTACTGAATGGCGGAGCAGGCTCGAAGGGCCAGACGGCCTACTCCTGCTCCTAGTTCTCATGTTCTTATGTTCTTACAGAGACACGACAAGGACTTGATAGACCAAATAGCCTCATGCTGTGCTGTAAAAGCTCCATCACACTATCACTTTCAAGGGAAGGAATAAAGAGTCACTCAGGTTATTGGATCAATTCTCAGATTTAAAGAAGGAATATGCAGCTCAATTCAAACAAAATTATGAGTTAAATTTCCTTTCTTGCCAGAAACCATGGCAGTTTTTGAACAATAGAAAGGGCACCTGCATCTCTAACATCATGGTATTTTTGTTTGAATCACTACTGCAGATTCTCTTTGCTATTTAAGCTTTGTAGGACGTAGCACTGTCTGGCTTCTCAAGCTTGTTTCTCCGAACCGCATGTTGGATTGCTAAATTAACAGAAGTATGCTACACTTAGTGTTTCATCATTAGAGTTCATCTCTCGCTAGAATATATTTGTTTTGTTAAATGTCAAGGCATCTTATGAATGTAAGTGGAACGTCTTGCCCCTAAACACCTCCCACTTGAATTATTGGCCATTGAAAGAAGAGGACTGAACTGGACAGGTTAGCAAAATGGTATTTTCCTCATTCATCCATCAATATTTAATCACTGTTTCTCCCTTGTGGATATTATCTCTGGCAACGTTCTTGTTCCATTAACATCACATCACTTCTGAGAAAGCCGGCAAACCCAGTGAATGCTCAAGCCTCTTGACAAAACTGCACATTTGAACTGGATCTCTGCTCTCTGGAATTAATGTTCCCCATGCCAACTATCGCCAGTGAAGCACTGAATTAATGCAGCTATCTTCAATATTAATTTTATATTTGTGCATTAACCAGCAGACTGATAGCTGCAAATGGGCTTGGTTTTAATGGGTTGATCTCTATTTTCAGCATTTCTGAGATTTCCTCTTCTCTGCCTTGCTAATCCCTTCAGCATCAGTCTTTCAAAGTCCAGGCTTCCATATGAGTCGTTACCAATGACCAAGGTTCCCTTGACAACGTCTCCCAAATCCAGGATCCTCACTATCCAAAAAGACAAGGGTGGCATCTGTAATGGGAACACCATCACCTACGAGTTTCCAGGCAAGTCACATAACCACCCTGCTCTTCCATGTATCATTTCAAAAGAATGCATTTATATAGCACCTTGCACAACTTCAGGGGTTTCAGGGATTTCTAAAAGCAATTAAGTAATTTTCAAAGTGTAGTCACTAGTGTAATGTAGGAAACATGGCCCCAAATGTGCACAGCACAATCCCACAAACAGTAATGAGCTAAAAAAACAGATAGACTGTTTTTAAGTATGTTGAGCCTGCACAATAACAGAAAATAGTTACAGAAACACCCTGATTACAGAAATAATTGACAGAAGGAAGACGAAGAACACCGTACCTGTCAAGGTCTCTATGTATGTCAGAGACCATGTAATGGTAGGGCAGTATTGAACATACAGATCTCAGCCCCATATTCATCTCTAGGATTGCTGGGAACTGAGCAATACCCAATCCTTTCACAAAGGAAAGGAAGATCTACATTTGTTATTCCCTTACCTAACCTCAAGAATTTACAAAGCACATTTAAAGGCATGAAATGCTTTCAAAGTGTTGTAATGTAGGAAATGTGGCAGATTATTTGCACAGAGCAATGGAATTTATGTAAAGCACTTCTGAGATCTTTTCAGATGCGTGTAAGGTTCAGAGTTCTCATTGTTTTTGGTTGGGTGTTGCAATATCGTTGCTACTGTTGCTCTAAGTATAGCTAGAGCATTATTTATATGGCAAGATTTTCCACAGATGGCTAATACGCACAGGTTATTGGGAGTTGAATCCTGGTTATTGTGGGTTGGAAATTCATAGGAAGAACTTCTTTTTGCCCTGTGGTAGCTTGGCAGCTGTAAGCTGTGCATGAAACTGGTGGTTAATGGGAAGTTTGTTTCCAATGGAGCCACGAACCTACATTGTGCCCAATTGCAGGCATCACAATTTACGATGTCACAGCTTGGACAAGGCCCAAAGGAGACTTACCAGGATGATGCCAGAGATGAAGGAGTTCAGATATGTGGAAGGACCGGAGAAGCTTTGCAGTGTAGATGCTGAGAAGATATTTCCACCTCCCACATTGCCAGAGAGTGATTAAATTTAAGCAACACAATTTCAGAATAAGACATTTAGACTAGAGATGAAGAGGGATTTCTTCTCTCAGACAGTTGTCAATCTTTGCAACTCTCTTGCACAGAGAACAGTGGAGCTTAGGTCATTAAATATATTCAAGGTTTAATTAAACAGATTTTTGATTTAAAAGGGAGTTAATGGTTACGGAGGGGAAGACAAGGAACTGGGATTAAGGCCATGACCAGATCAACTATGATCTTATTGAAAGCACAGACAGTTTGAGAGACTAAATGACCTACCCCCTACTACTATTTATGTTTTTATCAGTTAGGATAGTTCTCCTTAGACCAGAGAATGTTAAAGGGAGATTTAACAGCTGTTGAAAATAATGAAAGGTTTTAATCAAGCAAATCCTCCAAGTGAGTCTGTCAAAATAATTGACAAAATAACTAGAGGAGAAATCAAGGTCTTTTTTTTTAAATCTAGAGGTTTTTTAAGAATTAGGATGAACTGCCTGAAAGGGTGCTATCGTCGGATTCCATAGGGAATACAAAAAGCAACTGAACATGGACTTGAAAAGGGTCAATTTGTTGGATTATGTGGAAAGATTGGGAGTGATTGGACGGCACTTTCAAAGAGCTGTCACACGCAAGATGGACTAAATGACCAAATGCTCCATCAGTTTGTGATTCCATCATTCCTGTGCTTGGTTAACATTGTCCTTTCACGTGTATTAATATACTGTACTACAATAATTATCAAAAGAAAAGCCGTTGCTGCTGTACAATTTCTTTTAGCTTTTTTAAGACAGTACCAGTTAGAAATTATGATCTCCACAGATTCATTAAAAAAAAGATATCTCTCTTGTTGATGCTTCTGTGATTAGTTTCAAATGCTATTGGCTACATTCCCTTTACAAGTTGTTGTTACAGCTTGTTGCAGGATGCTCACTAATTGAAGTAGAGAGCTCGGAGACAGGGGATTACTGTGCGCTGTCAAATTCTGCTATTGGGTTTAACTTCAGTAATCAGCACCAGGAACAGTCTTGGATGTGTAAGCTTGGGAGGGAAAAAAAGGCTTTTTGTAGAGAAATCTCTTTGCTTGCTTATCCAACATTTAATTTGGTGAGGAAGAATTATAATTGTTTTAATCAATCTGTGGAGACATGTTATGACACACCTCTGAGGCCGAATGAATTTGAACCCAGACCTTCTGATCTAGAAATAGGGACACAATCTCTGTACCACAATGGAACTAATTGGTAGTCTCTTTTGAAGGGCTAGCACAGGCACCAATAGACAGAATGGCCTCTTTCTGCACTTATCTCAGGGGATAGCACTCTCTTCTGTAAATCATAAGGTTTGTGAATCTATTTTCTCTACAGACACATGAACATAAAAATTAAGGTTGAAACCTCAGCACTGGTTACTGAGAGTGCTGCAGAGGGTTCCAGACACAGGGGTTTTGCCTATTAGGGTCTTCAATGTTCAAGGTAATTACCTCTGCCACACAAAGGATTCTACAGGGTCCTAACAGGCATCTCCCATCAATGCTGTAGAAACAGCTTTCTGACAATCAGAAAATCCAGGCCATTGAGTTTTGTGAACTGCAATGTGCTACCTGAAGGAATGGTGGAAACAGATTCAAAGGTGTAATTTTTTAAAAAATTGGATAAATAACCAGAAAAATAAAATTGTACGGCAATGTGGAAAGAGCAGGATAACAAAATTCATTGGACAGTCCTTTCACAAGCACGTTGGGCCAAACAACTTTGTTCAGTGTTGTATCATTTTATGTTCCTATCAATTATAAATATTTTGTCATCAGTTATTTACTGAGCTTTAAGTAGTTGCTTGAACTGGAGTACACAGAGTATTATCCATTTACTTTAATAAATTCAGCTCTTATATATTAAACATGTAAGATTCCCCAAAATGCTATATAATATGCGTGTAAAGAATATCTCCCTGGTTAAATTGTTCATGCAGCCAGTTATAAATTGTATGTGAAGTTGCTAAATGACCTTACCAGATGAAAGGTTTTGATGGATTAAATTGGGTGATTTTTGTTTTCCCCGCTGGCACATGGATCAATAACCAAGGGAAACAGATTTACGAAAATTTGCATACAAACCAGAACTGACAAGTGCAGAATTTCTTTTCCACAATTAAGTGTCTGAAAAGACAGAGGGAGCAAATTCAATAGTAACTTTCAAAGGGGAATTGGATATAAACTTAGAAAGGAACAGTTAATACGGCTATGAGTAAAGGTCAGAAGCGCATACAATTACACTTTATGGCAAGCTTATTCACTGGTAAGGATATCAGCAGGAAAGGTAAGAGAGAAACAGGCTTTGATTGGAAGAGAAGCAAGCTGTGTGCATGTCCCTGTCTAATTCATCCTAAGGCCTGGACACTGGGAGTGGTGAAAGAGTAGGAGAGCTGTGTGGGTGAGGGGATAAAGCTGCGCGATCGTGAGCAGCTTGGCAGACAGGACTGTGTGTCTATGAACAGTTCTGGGCACATGTCTGTCAGTTGACGAATTGGGTCAGGGATGAGGTTGCAATACAGCGAGTGGGTCGAGTGTGAATGGGACCCTGTTGTTCTCGCACAAGCTTTAGGGCCCAGAGGACTGTTGTCAAAATCATGGAGCTGCTCCCCAAGCCTGCAAAGCGTGGATTGAGTGAACAAGTGAGTCTGAGTGACAGTACATGTAAGAGAGTGAGTGAGAGTCTGCATGTGAGGGAGAGTGAATGGCTGCGGGACAGTGCAGGAGGGGGAGTATCCAGAATAGGGAATGTGATTGTGTGGGAGATAAATAAACAAGTTATCAATGTATTACTTTGGAATTTTTAAGAAAATCCCATTTACTATTTTGCCAAACTGAAAATATTACGATTTGGAGGAAAGAATGCTATCAACTAAGACACAATTGACACTGCTCACTAAAAATCTAGGAAAGATATATTGGGCTGAATGGTCTCATTCTGTGCTATATAATGCTGCTACTTCAAGGAACATGTCATTAATATTTGCATTACATTTTGACATTGAGATCCTTCCCCTGTGTTGAAAAGGTGTTTTCTAATAGATCTTTCTAATAGATTTCACTCAAACCTGCATATGTGTTTGTATGTCCTGGGGTGAGGGAGTACACAGGAAAGTAGAGTTGAAGCCACAGTCAGATCAAAATGGCGGCCTCTAGGGAATGAATGGCCTCCTCTTGCTCCTAAATTGGATACTCATACATGTGTGCACGCTTACACAGTATCAAAACAATTCTGACACTGATCTGATATGCAGTAATGTTAACTTTTAATATTTGTTTGCGCTTTAAAGTAATGTGATTGCAGCATCACAAAATGACCAGTCAATGATAAAACAGTACAGCAATTTTAAGATGCTAATTACTGACCTTTTGACTAACTATCATGGTACCAGCAGATTCATTTCTTTTACACAGAATTTACAGCAATGGGCCAATCAGCCTAATTGTTGATGCTTAAACTTCTCAATTACACCCGTAATGCAACTCATTCTTAGCAGGATTCTTCTACTGTAGATTTTAATTGCTCATGTGAATCCGTTTGCTAATACAAGGACAGCAGAATTAGTCATGGAGAAGTAAAGATTTGTGTAAACTAATCTCTTATTTTTAAATTTGAGTTCATTCGGTGAGAGAATCATAGGCTGGTGCTGAGGGATGTAAGGCTAAACTGAGAATAATGGTTAACAAGGTCATGTTGGTGAAGAGCAATTAAACATAAAAGTAAAGAAAAAAAACAGAAATAAGAAGGGGCTAAAAGTAAGCATTGTATTTCAATAGTATCTTTCAGTTGATTAAATGAGAACATTTTTTCTCCTAGTGGCAGCAAGGTTGGTAATCAGGAGATCTATATCACAGCTCACAACCACTTCATTGTTTTTCAAAGAGTAGTGACTGTTGTATTGTAAGACACATAGTGACCAATTTACACACAGCAAGCTCTCAGTTAAGCAGCAATCTGGCAATAAGCAGGTTATCTATTTTAGTAAGAACGTATAGGGTATTAATTTCCCATGTCAGAGTTCACTATTCCCTCGGTCCTTTGCTGGGAGTTCTAGCCAAGATTTTGTGCTCAAAACCCTGGAGTGGAACTCCAACCCATGAACTTGTGACTCACGGATAAGTATGTTGTTCCCTGAGCCAGAGCTGCATCCATACTTACTATCTTATCAATGTTTTGTTATAATTCCAAATAACATTATATGTATTCTTCTTGGATTTCTTCATCGAGGAGCAAAAACAAATTAAAGAGTTAGATTGATAGGATATCTTATTAGAACATAAAACTGGAAGGCAAAGGAATAAATAAAAGACTCAATTCCTAAGCTTTGCACAGGGATCTCAATAATCTAAATGACTGCCCATGAATGACCTAAATTGAACAGCGAGTTCGGGAGATTCATCTCTTCATCCCCTGAACTCACAGGATAATCTGTGTCATAACAACAGCCAGCACCTTGAACACTATTTATTTCAGAACCCTCTTCCCCTCCCCCATTTCTGATGAAGGGTTTAGGCCCGAAACGTCAAGCTTTCCTGCTCCTGTAATGCTGCTTGGCCTGCTGTGTTCATCCAGCTCCACATCTTGTTACCTTGAACATCCTGTTAGTTTTCCAGCCAGATCAGCCCAATACACTTATCAAGCAATGGGAAGTGCTTTGTTGTTCCAATTGCTTTTAATTACTGTATTCTGTAAGTTCCAGTGCGGAGCGTTACTGAAAGGTATGGGTCTTGCTTCTCCCACTGAGTAGCATCCACTACTGTTGCAAGGTAAAGTGCACCTTTTCAGATATTACTGTACTCTCACTGCATTTTTATATTTGTAATCAACACAGATAGTAAAAAGATTTTCTAGCTTTGCTCCAGATCAGTTGGTCCAACACTTCTCCCATTCTAAAGGACCACCTTTAAATTATAAAGTAATTATATTGAATGGAGAGCACAGAAACCTGCAGTCTACACTCTACACAGGTCTCTTCCCATGGAATGCCATCTCACCCCATCTACATATCCTTCTATTCCTTTTTCCTTCATGGGCTGAATTTTACTGAAGTAGGTATATCGCTTACACACACACACACGCATATGTGCGCGTACACACACACACACATGCGCACACACGTACACACAAACACACACACACATACACATACAAGCACGTGTGCCAAACCACACCCCACCCCGCCCACCTGCCTTAAAGGTTGGTCGGGAGCCACTGGCCTTTAAAAAGGCCACTCCACTGTGATAATATGCTGCAGGTTACCTCAACAAGGATCTTCTACCCCTTAGCAAAAGAAATCCTGCTCCCAAGAGAGTCGACCAAGCTCTTGTAGTCCCTTCAGTTGCAGACCTTAAAAACAGACAATGGAGAACTGCAAACAGTCTCACAATGAAGACTGCATGGAACCCAGACTCAGATAGATTTTGGGCATGGGACAGTGTGGAGAGTCCAGTGATGGAGACCAGGAAGGCAGACAAAATGTATCATTTGGATGGGGAGCAGCTTTACCTCCAACACACATGGGATGCTTTCCACAAAAGGAGGTAACCCCCACTTCTTTCATTCCACTTTTTTCAACCATTGCTGTTCACTGCCATCTGCCTTTCACCACAATCCACATTAAGGTGTGGGCAACATATTATTCGGGTCAATTGGCTTGTTAACAAGCTCAACTGCCCTTTAATGAGCTTTCGGAAAATGGTAGGCAGGCTGCCATTTTGTCACCTGTCGAGCTTCCACATTACAGGAAATTGATGTTGACCTTGTTTACCATTTGATGTAATCGCACCACAATTTATGCATTCGTGGGATGCCAATAGTTATGACTTCTGTACATAAATCCATCTCCACATCTTTATCTAGCTTTCCCTTTGATGTATATATACTGTTCACCCCAACCATTCCTTTCTCACCACCCAATGGTAAAGGTTTTCCTGAATCTCCTGTTGGATTTATCAGTGACTATCTCATATTAACGGTCTCTGATTTTGAATTAATGGTAATATCATCTCCATGTCAACCTATCAAACACTTGAAAAACCATTAACAAGTCAAACCCCTCAATCGCTTGTGATGGATTGCTGATTACTTTGTGCGCTTTTCCCATTCTATCAATTTCTAAACCATTGATTTGACACATACTCTCAATTGCCAATCATCATGTTTCTTGACATTTTAATAAGCGTATCCTGAAGCTGCTGTGATAGTTAAATTAGAGCTTTTCTTGAATGGCATTTTTACTGGCACCAAACACCCTGATGTATTTAATAGAATAACAAGACAACCACTCTCTCTGAGTGAATGCAGGTGCTCAGCTATGTGGCTACAGTAGCCCAAGCCAACATAGACATGTATGGGAATTCCTAGAGGCATGGTTCTCAACCTGTAATGCTGTCAACAAACAGATAGAATTGGACCCCATATACAAACCGAACAAAACCGGAAATGACCATACTCACCATAACGGACCAGACAGTATAAATTCCAAGCAGAGTAGAACAACATCACTTCATCGGAGGCTTCACTGATGATGTTAGCTAGCACGGTGACAAAACGTCTGAACGAAAACAAGCCAGCTCGGCCAGCAAGTCAACAACCTCACTTAGCTATGTGGGCCAAGTACAAGAACACTCCAGCTCCATGATTTTCTTTGGCCCTGCCATGTTCCAAGATCTCTTCAATCCTAAAATTCGAGGCTCTTGGGCATCCCAGGTTAATCCCTACATTCCACTACTCTGAGCCTCTGAAATTCCCTCCCTAAATGTCTCTACTCTAAATATTTCTAGGTTTTAGATTTTAAGATTTACTGTAATTGACATATACATTTTGCTAGTCTGACAATGCCAAGATGCCATTTTAGGAATAACACCATATAAAGTTTGATTTTGCCTCACTTAACACCTCAAAATATTGACAAGCTAAATTATGAGTGGTCAGCAGCAATGTATAATTAGAAAGAGACCCTCAATTATACTGTAATTCCAGAATAGTGATTATGGTTAGCACTACTGCCTCACAGTGCCAGGGACCCGGGTTCGATTCCACCCTCAGTCGACTGTCTGTGTGGAGTTTGCATATTCTCCCCATGTCTGTGTGGATGTGCTCCGGTTTCCTCCCACAATCCAAAGATGTGCAGGGTAGGTGGACTGGCTATGCTAAATTGCCCACAGTGTTCAGGGATATGTAGATTAGGTGGGTTAGACATGGGAACTGCAGAGGTAGGGGAATGGGTCTGGGTGGGATGCCCTTTGGAGGTGTGGTGTGGACCTGTTGGGCTGAATGGCCTGTTTCCATACTGTAGGGATTCAATGATATGATTAATATTAACGAATAAAGTCTGGATTTAATATTTTTTTCTTCTAATATCCTTATACTAACTATCAGTGTTTTAAAACTGTTGTGAGAAGCAGGCTGTGGGAACATCAAAAACAAGATTCACCCAGAATGTGTTTAGCTCAAACTGTCTTTGGATCTTAAGGCCATGGAGGCATAAATGAATTGAGGTCTACTATTCTAAGAGTTAAAACAGCCAGTTTAAAATGGCCTAGTGACCTATGTTTAAGGCGATTTACAGGTAGGTATTTTCTAATCAACCCATTCAGAAATGCTATTATATACCTCTGGAGTATGTAGGATTTGAAATGGGCTTCCTGGCTTAAATTTACAGTTAGAAAAGGCCAATAAAATTACTGCATCATCACATTATCAGCAAATTGAGTTTTAACAGCTACTTTTAATTAAGGGGTGTTGATTCCAAAAGGTCTACAGAATAATTGTGTTCTGGGTGTCATGTTTTTGAGTACACTATGAGGGCAGTAGAAATGTGGCTGTGCCTCAGATCAGGTTTTAGATTGATCTAAAATTAGTGGCAGTCAAGGACTTTATGCCCGGGTTTTTGCAAGTTTTAGGACAGTTAGGCTTGGATTGCTGTCTACATGAAAACTTGAGGTTATCTCCAGCCACATACAGTGATGGGAAGAACAGCCAGTTGTCAGTTCAGTAAGGTGCAATAGTTTTATGGGATCATTAGGATCCACATTAATTACAAAGAAAACAGACAGGTTTCAATAACTTCCCATGAACAGTATTTCTGGCAATGGGGCACTCTCTTCAAATGCACTAGAGTACTGTTGAGATTATGTGTACAAATCACCGAAGACTGAACTCCATGCCTTCTGATGCACAGACAAAGAAGCTCAATGCAGGTTTTCTGAAGAAAGGTCCCAACCCGAAACATCAACTTTCCTGCTCCTCTGATGCTGCCTGGCCTGCTGTGTTCCTCCAGCTCCACACTGTGCTGTCTCTGCCTCCAGCACCTGCAGTTCTTGCTAGCTCCTCTCTTTAAAGTGAAGCACTTCATGTTCTGCATAGCTACTCTTACAGCCATCTGGACTTAACATTGAGTTCAACTATTTCTGACCATGAGCTCTGTTCTCAATTAGACACACATACATACTTGGCACAAAAATAAATAAAGTTTTCATGTTTTGCTTTCAGAGAGCAGTTTATTATTCCGCGATTGACATTCACTCAACTAATTGTACAGACAGACACACAGTTAAATTCATAGCCCTCAAAATAAAGGGTGAATGTTGATAACATGCATTTTCTTTCAGGCAAAAGTGATGCAAGGGACCAGTGTCTGTAATGATGTTTTTGATGTTTAATTTTTCCCACCCTGTACCCTATCCCTGGCCGTCCCTATGTTCTTCCTCTTGTCTCCCCTCTTACAAGAGTAGAAAAACCATCACATTCCTCCCTCTCTTCAGTTAAAAAGAAGATTCATACTTGACTCCAAATGTTGGCCCTATTTCTCTTTCCTCAAGATGCTGCAAGATTTGCTGGATTTTCACACAATTTTACAATTTAAATACAATCTGAGCCCAATTGGCACTCACATGAATTTTAAAAAAACTATGTGGCATAAGAAATAGGTGCAAGGATATGTCACACAGTCCCTTAGACCTGCTCTGTGGAGAAAAGGGGGCAGTGAAACCCAATGGTGGACTTTTTATCAAATAAATTGTTTGCAGGAGTACAAATGACCCAGAATATGAGTGTCCCAAAAGGATTATTCTGAGATTCCATTCCAGATCATCTTAGAGAATGTGTTCACACATTTATTTTGAAGCAGGCAAGCACAGAAATGTAAGTAACTGTATTAGGAATTTTGTAACCCACAGTATAATTTCAGCACCCTTATGTTTGTGCTTTCCTTGCACTATCTTTCCAAATGTTGAAATCTGGTGCTTTAAAAAGGATTATCTACTCTCCTTTCTCACCCACCTTGGCACACAACAGCACACAACAGATTTGTAAAATAAAGCAACATCTCGAATTTAAAATGATCATCCTTGTGTTCAAATCCTGCCATGGACTCCCACTCATCCCTATTTCTGTGACCTCCTCCATCGCTAAACTGTCTAACATCTCTTGCTTCTCCAATTCTGGCCTCCTTTGAGCAGTATCATTGGTGCCCAAGCCTTCATCTGCTTCTGTAATCACCTCTCTGAATCTCAGTGTGTATGTCTGTCACTTTCTTCAAAATACTCCTTAAAAACTATCCATTTGACCAAGCTTTTGGTCATCTTACTTAATATCCACTTTTGAAGTTTAATAATATCCACAACTTTCTGCTGAGAATTAAATACCCACATTGCAATATTTAATAATAATTACATTTTCGGACAAAATCTTTGGTACAACCTTTATGGGTAAGTTTAGCTATGAAGATGGAGTTAGTTAAACTGCTCAGATGTCATTTTTGCAATATTGAATTCAACACAGGTATTTGCCTAAATAAACTTTCTGACACAAGTTGTGGTATGGTTGGGCTCTCTGCCCAGAATATTCTAGTAAAATATGTAGGAATATGAAATAATACAGTTGAAAAAAAACCATGCAACCCAACAAACCAATGACAGCTCCTCTGAAGAGTGATCCAATTAGTCTCACCACTTCATTTTTTTTTCCCAAATCCTTGAATTCTTTTCTCCTTTGAGTAGTTATCCGATTTTTGCAAGCTACTGTTCAATCTACATCTAACACTCAATGGGCATAACATCCCAAATCTCAAAGATTAGTTGTGTAAAAAAAATTTTTATGATGCCACCTCTAGTTCTTTTGCCAATCGTCTTAATATTTCTGCCCTTATCAACCCTTCAGCGATTGGAAACATGTGTTCTTTATTTGCTGTCTCTTAAACCCTGCACAACGTTAAACACAATTCTTTACTGCTCGGCAACATTCCAAGTATTCGGCAGATATCAACTTCTGCTCTTGTAATAGGTCATTACATTTGAGTCAATCCCTTTTTACTTGTCAAGCTGTTCTGGCATCAAAATTGGGGAACTGAGTCGAAATTGTAACCTTTGGTTCATTGTAACCCAATATAAACTGTACAGGAACGCGGGGCCAATGAACTTTAGTAATTGAGCTTGAATTATGAAGCAGTGGGAAACTATGTTGGATTTTTATAGCCAGAACAAAATCTGTCTTTCACAAATGGTTCTTCAAGCATTGAATGCATATTCATGAGCACAGACTAACATGATAATCAGACTGGCAACTGCAGCAATTCTAGCTAACAGACTTTTAATCAAAACTATGAAGCTCCTTACTCAACACTTAACATCAGCAGTTCCTCCACCTTCAGCTCAGTTGTATGTAAGCACCACACCACCCATTATACAACCAAGACAAAGATTGCTACATGTCAACCAATCAAAAGATAGCAAGATTTTCTACGGGTACTTAACAAAGGAAAAAAGTAAGTAAAATGAGTGTTTGTCCTCTAGAGAGTGAAAATGGAGAATTAATAGGAGGTAATAAGGAAATGGCAGATGACAGGAACAAATATTTTATTATCTTTTACTATGTCTTGTCTAGAGAAGATAAGGAAATTCTAGCAATAGCTGTAAATCACATGTTGGAAGGATAGAAGAGCGTAAAAAAGTTACTGTCATTAGGAAGTGCTACTGAGAAAACTGATGGAACTGTGGACTGATACGTCACTAGTTCAAATGGACTTCATCTTAGGGCCTTAAAAGAGCTGACGAAGAAGGTGGTAGGTGTATTTGTGTTAAATTTCCAAAATTCCCTAGATTCAGGAAAGCTTCCATCAGACCAGAAAGGAGATAATATAATCCCCGTACTGAAGAAGGGAAGGAGGCAGAAAGCAGAAATTGTAAGCCAGGTAGTTTGAGGTCTGTTGTTGACAAAGTGTTAGGATCGATCACCAAAGAATTTACAACTGTGTGCTTAGAAAACTCAATGTAATTGTTAAGAGTCAGCATGAATTTGTGAAAAGGAAATCATAAAACTAATTTATTATACTGTTTTGAAGAAGCAACATGTGCTGTGGATAAATGGGAGTTGGTGGACATATTTGGATTTCCAGAAGACAATTGGTAAGGTGCCACATCAGAAGTTATTGCAGAAAGTAAAAGCTCATGGCATTGGGGGTAACATATTTACCATGATTAGAAGACTGGTTGGCTGGCAGAAAACAGAGTAAGCATAAATGTGTCTTTTCCAATTGGTAGGAAGTCAGCAGTGGAGTCCATGCTGAGGCCTCAACTTTTCACAGGTTACATCAACAGCTTAGATGAGGAGAAAAAGATAAAGCAGCTACATTTATGAACGTTATCAAAAAGGAAGAACTTAGAATAATCATCATCATGGGAAAAAGTACTGAGCAAACTACTAGGATTGAAGGTAGACTCGTCCCAGGGTCTGATGGCCTGCATCCTAGGGTCTTAAAGGTAGTGTAAGCAGAGATCATGGATCCATTGGTTATAATAAACTTGAAAATCCCTGGGTGTGGGAAAGCTTCCCGTGGATTGGAAGATACTAACATTACACGCTTATCAAAAAGTGAGGGAAGCAGAAAGTAGGAAACATTGCACCATTTAATTTAACATGTGCTTTTGGGAAACTGTTAGAATCCATTAGTAAACAAGTAATAACAGGATATTTGGAAAGTCAAAATACAATCCATCGGAGTCAACATGGTTTTATGTAGGGTAAGTCATGTTTGACAAATTTGCTAGAGCTCTTTCAAGATGCGACAAGCAATGTGCATATTGGGGATCCTGAAGATGTAGTATATTTGGACTTCTAGAAGGTATTTTTCCCTTTTCATTTCCCTTCTTATACGTCACCCTTTCCACTGCCCTTGTGTTTGTCTTTCTCTTCTCTTTCCATTTCTGTTTGCTTTTCATTTTTCTTCTTATGTTTCTCATTTTCTTTTAATTCAAGTTTTTTTTTCTATTTTTAACTGAACCTTTGCTATTTCTAGTAGTGATACATCAATTTCAGCCTTCTCTCCTTTAAACCCTAAATGCTAAGTGATCACTTTGAACATCTCATCCTCACAAGAGCTTGCTTTTACTTTCACCTTCAATCTAATTGCTAACTCCCTCAGTTCAACCTTAGTCAAAGATTTCAAATTGTCCACTGTTATATCTTCCACTCCCAGAAATTTTTGAGCAACAGTCAAAGCCAGTGAAATTCCAACCCATGTAATATACTTCACAACAACACTTGTTTCTGATCTCACAATGTGGTTGTGTCAGTGATTCCTCACCATGAGGCCAAAGGAAGAAAAGGTCATCAATGTGTCTGGTCTATAGCATTGGTTGGAGGGCCTGTGTAGCAAAGAAGTCTTGATTGAACTTCTGTATGAAAATGTTGGTATATTGGGGTGCAAAGCTCCAGTCAAATCGGCAGGTAGTTGTCTGTAGTGTGAGAGATAAAAAGGTACTGCAGATGCTGGAGAATCCGAGATAACAAGCATGGGGCTGGATGAACACAGCAGGTCAAGCAGCATCATAGGAGCAGGAAAACTTGACGTTTCGGGCCTAAACCAGGGTTTAGGCCCGAAACGTCAAGTTTTCCTGCTCCTATGA
>JAHRHZ010000024.1:19819862-19871545 GCA_024137785.1 Ginglymostoma cirratum
CCTGCTGTGTTCATCCAGCCCCACGCCTTGTTATCGCAGCTAGTTTTAGGGCTGTTATCTATCTGCCTTCAAATTCCGTGTCTTATACCCTCTCTCTCACACCATGCCTGAGGTAGGAGCTGAGCTCCGAAACATTGCATTTTCAAATAAACCTGTGGGACTATAACCTGGTGTCGTGTGATTTTTGACTTTGTCCACCCCAGTCCAACACCGGTACCTCCACACCAAGGCCCTCGGAAATGGCCTAGCAAACCACTCAGTTGTATCACTCACCACAAAATTGCAACAAAGGAAGAAAAACAGGCAGCCCATCTGGAACTGACCTAGCACCGGAAAGGACTATGGCATAAACAACCCTGTTGACCCTGCAAAGGCCTCCTTACCAACATCTGTGGGGCTGTGATAAAATTGGGAGAGCTGTCTCACAGACTAGTCAAGCAACTGCCTAACATATTCATACTAATAGAATCAAACCAGACAGAAAATGTCTTAGATACCGCCATCACCATCTCTTAATATTTCCTGTCCCACCGGCAGGACAGGCCCAGCTGAGGTTGAGGCACCATGGTGTACGGTCGGGATAGAGTTGCTCTGGGGCTCTTCAACATTTGACTTGGACCCGAAACAGGTTAAACATGGGCAAGCGAACCTCCTGTTGATTACCAAATGTCCTTCTCCCTTAGCTGATGAATCATAGAATCTCTACAGTGCAGAAAGAAGGCATTCGACCCATCGACTCTGCACCAACTCTCCAAAAAGCATCCCACCCAGACTCAGCGCCCCCACCCTCTCCCCGTAACCCCGCATTTAGCATGGCCAAACCATCTAACCTGCACATCTTTGCAATATAGGAGCACCCACAGGAAATCCATGAAACACAGGGAGAACATAATAACTCCAACAAACAGTTGCTTGTAGGTGGAATTGAACCCAGATCCCTGGTGCTGTGAGGCAGCAGTGCTAACCACTGAGCCATCATGGGTTAGCCCCACCCCAAACATCCTAGATGGGATTTGAACCACTGGCTTAGGTGACCAGTGCCTTATCCATAAGGCAACCAGGCTCACTGAATCAGTCCTCCTCCATTTTGAACGACACTTGGAGGAAGCACTGAGGGTGGCAAGGCTGCAAAATGTACTCTGGGTGGGAGATTTCAATGACCATGACCAACAATGGCCTGGCCACATTACTTTAATTGAACTGGTTGGACCTTAAAGGACATAACTACTGGACTGGATCTGCGACAGGTGGTAAGGGAGCCAACAAGAGGGAAAAACATACTTGACCTCATCCTTACCAGGTTGCCAGCTGCCAATCCACCCATCCAGTATCTGTATCTATAAGAGGGACCGCCACACAGTTCTTGTATCCCCTTCACATTGAGAATACCTCCATCATGTTGTGTGGCACTATCACTGTGCTAAATGGGACAGACTTTGAACAGTTCTGGCAACTCAAGACTGGGCATCGATGAGGCATTTTTGGCCATGAACAGCAACAGAATTGTACTCCAGCACAATTTGCAACCTCATGGCATATTGCCCAATCAACCATCAAACCAGGGGATCAACGCCGGTTCAACAGAGAGCGCAGGACGGCATGCCAGGAGTAACACCAGGCAGACCGAAAAATGAGGTGTCAATCTGATGAAGCTACCAAACAGGACTACTTGCACGCCAAACAGCATAAGCAGCAAGTGATAGACAGAGCTAAGTGATCCCACAACCAATGGATCAAAGCTAAGCACTGCAGTCCTGCCATATCCAGTCATGAATGGTGGTGGACAAATAAACAACTCACTGGACAAGGAGGCTCCACAAATATCCCCATCCTCAATGACGGAAGAGAACAAAACATCAGTGCAAAAGACAAGGCTGAAGCATTCGCAACAATCTTCAGCCAGAAATGCCGAGCAGATGATCCATCTTGGCCTCCTCCAGTAGTCCCTAGCATTAAAACGCAAATTCGATTCACTCCATGTGATATCAAAAAACAGTTGGAGACTCTGGATAGTGCAAAGTCTAAGGGCCCTGAGAACATTTCGGCAAGACTTGAAAACTTGTGCTCCAGAACTACCCTACCCTTGCAGTGCAGTTACAACACTGGCATTTATCCAAAACGTGGAGAATTGCCTAAGTATATCCAGTAACTAACTCACGAAAGGAGACCATTCAGCCTATCATATAGTGCTGACTCTATGACTAATGGCCCACACCCATGCTTTATTCTCCCATTGCACTGAGAGAATTTGTCCTTCAAATATTTATTCAGTTTCCCTTCTGAAAACTACGTTTCCACCTGCTTCCATCACCTTTTCAGGCACCACATCCCATAATGACACATGACATACAAATAAATCCCCTTATTTCCAATCTGGCATGCTTGCAAGTGTTCAATGCAACATATAAAATCCTGCTGGCAAATGAAGTTAATGGTTGAAAACCGATAATCCATTCAGGCATGCTGGCTTTAAAAAAAGTAGATTGAGAATCTAATTTGTTTTTTTCTCTCTCTGACAAGTTTAAATCATCACAAGTTTAGAATTTGCTTTACTCTTGAGATGGGAATAAGTTTCAGAATACTAGGCAGCTCATACAAACATATAACATACAAAATCTCATCGCCCTTAGACACCAGATTTCACAGCAATAAAGAAATGAGGTGCTGAAATCAAACGGTCTCTGCTCTCTCAGGTAGGTGGAAATGGTCTCAAGATACCAGTTTGAAGAGGAGCTGGGGAGTTCTCACTGCTTCCTGTATGTTGTTCCTTAATCCACGTCATTAGAAAACAGACAATCTAATCTGCATAACAAGGTGTACAGCTGGATGAACACAGCAGGCCAAGCAGCATCAGAGGAGCAGGAAAGCAGGAAGGGTCCAGACCCTTCTTCAGAGACTGTTTGATTTCAGCACCTCATTTCTTTACTGCTGTGAAATCTGGTGTCTAAGGGCAATGAGATTTTGTATGTTATGTGTTTGTATGAGCTGCCTAGTATTCTGAAACTTATTCCCATCTCAGGAGTAAAGCAAAATCTAAACTTGTGATATCTCAGATTCTCCAGCATCGGCAGTTCCTACTATCTCTGTAACAATCTAATCTGCACGACAAGGGAGTTTGTGGAAACATGCTGTGTGCAAAATGTCTCCTGTGTTTCCTACTTTACAATAGTGTCTTCACATACATTTCCTTAAATGTCTTTTTTATTTCATTAACTGTGAATTGCTTTACGATGCATTAAGATCCTGAATGTTCCTGCATCATTTATATGCACTATGTATTCTGTGAATTCATCTAGATTTGAAACATTAGCTTGCTGTCTCTCCATGGATGCTGTCCGACCCGCTGTGATCTTCAGCATTTGTTGATTTCAGTCTGTGAATTCTGTGATAAGTTACTCACCGCCCAACTCCTTAAAACATGTCCACCATCTACAGGTACAAATCAGGAGTCATACACACTCCAACAACACCCAAGAAGCTCAAGCACTGCAGATCAAATCTCCAAACATTGACAGCTCTGCAGGGTCACTTGTCAGTATGTAGCTTAAATTTAAAGTATCTATCTGTACACAGAATAATAGCCCCCTGATGAATATCAGTCTTGCATTCAGAAGTTTGATCACTCAATTCCTTGCATCAAATCATCCAGGACAAAGCAGCTGCCAATTGTCACCTCATCTACCATGCTCAGTATTCGCTCCTTTCATACTGATGCAGCAGTGTGTACCATCTATAAGGTGCACTGCAGCTACTCATCAAGCCTCCTTCAGCAACACCTTTCAAACCCATCTACCATCCAGAAAGCCAAGGGCAGCAGATACATGGGAGCACCACCTCCAACCATACACCACCCAGACTCAGAAATATATTGGTGTTCCTTCAGTAATGCAGAGTCAGAATCCTGGAACTCACTCTGTAACACTACTGTCATGTGTACTTACACATTAAGGACTGCAATGGTTCAAGAAAGCAGCCACCTGCTCCAAGGCAATTAGGGATTTGCAATACATGTTGGCCTAGCCACCAACATTCAGCCTCTGGAGTAAATTTTTTAAAAATTAACTTCTATTCATCTTGATTTATTTGTGTATCTTCACTCTTTTCTATTGCTGTTCTGTTTGTTTTTCTTTCCTTCTACACAGTTCATTATCATTCCAGGGATCAGTGAAAGTTTTAACAGTTAAAGTGTAATTAATGTATTAGCTAGGATGCCTTTCTCAAGTGGCACTATGACACATGCTTATTAAAGACAAACAGCTTGATGTGATGGAACCTCTGCAGCATATTAAGCTCCCATTGGTGTTTGAGATCCCGTTGGCAACATTAAAACAACTTTGAAGAGTGATACTTGCAGCTGACTGTCAACCAGGGTAATTATATAATTTATGTGATGGTGGATCACAGGCCAGTAACTTGAAATCTGCCAATCTGCCTGATGAACTTCATTATTTAGTTAATTAAAAAAGAACTGCATTTGCCACTAAGCGAAATAGCAACAACAATGTTATCAAAAGCTCTCCAAACATCAGATGTGGTTCCTTTCAGTGTCATATGGCTGAGTCATTAAGATTTGGCAAAGGATTAAAGAACAGATTGAAAACTGAGCTAAGTCTTGGAGACGATATCTAAACATAACGTTTCTCAAGTACTTCACAATTTAAAGGAGGGCATTCAACACATTTGCAGGGCTGAAACATTCTTTGGGATGAGGGAGGTGCTCTTAAAGCACAGGCTATTACACCTAAATTTCTCTCTAAAACAGCAATATATGTCTATGTGCACTGAGAGGGGAGTTGTCAGCTTAGCTCAGTGATAGGACTTTTGCTCTGAAACAGAAAGTGTTAAGTTCAAGGGCCACACATAACCTAAGCTAACACTTTAGTGCAGCCCTATGGGAGGACTGAAAGACCACAGGCCTTGTTTGTTGGAAAAGATAATAAAATTATGACTTCATTTAAATGTTCAGTGACGCAGATACGATCACACTGCCCTTTATGAAGAGCAGATGTGTTTTAGTTGATTCAGTAAACCAGGCCTAAATTCCATGGAGTTTTGAAGAATGAGGTGATCTAATAGAAAAATATAAATTTGCTTAGGTGCTGTCACCCCAGGAATCAGCCTCGTGAACCTTCTCTGGACTATCCCCAATTCCACTATTCTCTTCATTCTATAAAATGTGGGAACTATGATGCGCAGCAACCAAGCCTGCAGTAGGCATTTGCAAACTGCAACAAAGCCTCCTCCGTACAGCAGGAGCATAGCTATTACTGCAAAATAAATATCTATAATTAAAAAAAAAGTCACATTAGCATGATGTGGTATTAGAAATAATACTACCAGAAAGATTTAATTTTAGTGATGGGCCAAATAGAACACCAAATTGGACATCTTGGAGAAAACAATTCTTAAGATCAAGAATGGCTTCCAAATTAGATAATAAATCAGAAGCTGAACAAGTATTTTCACATTTATATACAATTAAGAGTATATCTGACTATGTCATCACTTGTTAAAGTATAAAAGAAGGGGCATATATCTTTGAAGAGGTACTGCAATCCTTTGACAATTACCTCAACCTCAGAACTGATAAAATCATTGAAAGTGCACAATTTAATAGCTAAATTCAGAATCCAAGGGGATCTACAGATGATTTCATTAATGATGTCTACAGATCAGGAGAAAAGTGTGACTGGGGTGATTTCAAGTCAGAATTCATATGAGATAGAATTGTTGTCGTAATTGCTACTGAGATTTTCTCTGATTTATTACAGTCCAAAGAAGACTCTAGAGATGTCTATTCAGATGATGAAGTGAAACGGAAGTCTGAAAGCAACATAGATCAAATCAAAGAGGCAAAGGTCACCCTTGGCACAGGAAATTAATTGAATCCATTCAATTAGTAAGGTACAAAACCACAAATGACACACATAAGAAACCAAAACATCAAGTAAGACTGGCACTAAAAGTCTTTTTCAGTGCTGTAGGTAAGCAAAAAACACACTTCATGGGCACAATGCCTAGATATTAAGAATGAATGTTTTATTTGTCACATAACGGGTCACTTTCAAAATTGTTCTGAAGTAGGACCCAGACACAAAAAAGCAGAAAGTCAAAGAGCTACCAAAACAAAGAGGTTAATGAGGTTGAATGGATTACAACAAAGGGTAAACCTGAAATATTCCTAGTTGAAATTGTGATCTCAAACTACACTTTGTCAAACTAACGTTTATATCAACGTTCATCTCACAAATTTCAAGGTAGACATGAATGCAAATGTCACTATATTATCAGGTACTACTACATGATACAGGAGGCATAGTAATTAAGATTAATGCTATCCTACTGATAATTCTCAAATATAAGGGATGACAAATAGTAGAAAACCTATACATACTTCACAATCTAGAATTCTCATTCTTGAGTAAGAATGTGTGTCTTGAGCCAAATCTTCTTCAAATGGAAAATGGAATTAAACAAGTTCCATTCACTTTAGCAATGTTGGCATAAGGCTTTGTTTCATATTGTCAGTGAGATGAGAACCTGTGACTATACTGGTTTGGCATAAATGTTTTCCATTGCTATCCGCATTGAAGAGTACAGATTGCAAGAATCAACAAGGTTTATGAGGAAACACAGGCATTGAGATAGTCAATGAGCAGTACACATGATTTGAACTAATTGAGGAATCTATAACTGATGTAAGTCAGAGTGCAACACGACCTGCTGAACAAATAGTCATAACAAATGTGAGTCTGATGTTAGATATGAGGTGACACAGAAGAGGCAAGTCCAAGCAAATTATTTGACTTCCTTATCTTCCCATAAAGAGTCATCAGTAACTGTGACAAACATCATACCCAGGAAGAAACAATCCTGAAACAGCAGAACTGAGGAAGGGAATATGTTGATTTCACAAATAATGCATTTGCTCCAGGTGAATGGGAATGTCCAAAATAGTCAACAAGTTGAAATAGAGAGTCTATGTAGTTCAACACAGCCTACAGGTAGATCGTGAACAAAAATCTGCTGACAGAGAGTGAATACATGGTGCATACAACACCACGGAAGCCATCGCTGAGTGGGAAGATGACTGTTCAACAATTCAAAGAAAAAAATTGTCTGTTTCAGCAGGAAAGACATCCTTCATGAAGGAAATCCAAAAGATTAGTGTTTCTCCAATTTGAAAGGGACAGAAATACAGTCCTGAGACTGTCAGGAGAAGAATCAAAGGCAATTGTCTTCCATCCAGCAAAGTTCCAGTCTCCCAAGACTGAGGAGAACACATTATGGGAGAATAGTGAGCCCTCCTCTTAGTCTCTGTAACTGTCGTTGATCTATTATATCAATGTAACCTATAACGAGTTGTTAACATGTAATAATTTACTTCTTGTTCAATACAAGAGCCTCTTTTGGGTCAACCAGTAAGTTTTCCTCTATCATATGAGACCAAATCAGGTCTTACATATTCTTACATATAAAGAGGATGGTGGCAGTAAACCTACTCCACACTGATGTATAGACTCAGTTTAGCTACACATACAACATGTGGGTGGGTCTGGGTGGCATGCTGTTCGGAGGGTTGGTGTAGACTTGATGGGCTGAATGGCCTGTTTCCACACTGTAGGGATTCAACAATTCTAAGAATGAACCCAAGTTTAATAAAAAGTAGAAGGGGAGAGTTCATTTAGGAGAAATGTTATGAATAGTAATTTAGAACAGTCTAGAGAATGACAGTTTCTGTGAGTTAAAGTGATCAGTGATGAATAATGAAGTCCCGTTACCATTATAAATGCATACCTTAGTGAGAAAAAGGTTCATTATTCATCCACCTCCCTGTTTATTTTATTCAGAAGGTCGTGTTTTGATGCATAGGAGCTCCATGCTTGCCTATGAAAGTTGGCAGCTGTATTGAGCACAAAAATCTACTGGCGTCAAGCCAAAATAGTGTTGCTTATCATTTAAATCAGGCTTAAATGGCTAGGACACAAGTGATTTTCTTTCTGGTTATGAGAGTCCAAAATTGAAAAGGTTTTGAGAAAGGAAAAGTCAAGTTGTGCAGTATCTTGGTAGGTAGCACACTTAGTGAAAAAATTGTGAGTACAAGCCCAAGGTCAGGACATTGATCATAGAAGCTAGGCTGATACTTCCACTGTCATACAGAGGGACTGCTACACTGCCAGAACCCACCTCCCATCAGCTAAAGGTACAACCATCGCCACACTGCCCTCCCAGGTGGATGTGAAAGATCCCATAAATTTGAAGAAAAACAGCTGAGATCTTCTCCAGTGTCATGGGCAAACTTAATATCTTTCTCTTTATTTATGTCATTACTATAGAATGTAAACAGCCAACGTTTAACTGTAAACAAACATAACAATGAGGAACACAGCACATCAATGCAAAAGATAAAACTGAAGCATTCACAACAATCTTCGGTCAGAAATGCCAATGGATGATCCATCTCAACCTTCTCCAAAGTCCACAGCATCACAGATGCCAGTCTTAACCAATTTCATTCACTCCATGTAATATTAAGAAATGGCTGAAGGCACCAGATACTGCAATGGCTATGGGCCATGACAACAAACTGGCAATAGTACTCAAGATGTGCATACCAAAACAAGCCACATCCCTAGCCAAACAGATCCAGCACAGCTACAACAGTGGAATGTACCCAGCAATGTGGAAAATTATCAAGTACGTTCTATGCACAAAAAATAGGAAAAATGCAGCCAAACCCAGCTGAAACCACTTACCATCACATCAGCCTACTCTTGAACATCAGCAAAGTGATGGAAGGGATTATCAACAGTGCTATCCAGCACACTTAAGAATAACCTGCTCACTGATGCTCAGGTCAAGAGCAAGTCAAAACCTTAGGAATCCTGCAGCAAGTAACTCACCTCTCGACTCACAATAAGCTGCCCACCATCTACAAGGCATAAGTCAGGAGTGTGATGGATTGCTCCCAACTTGCCTGGATGAGTGCAGCTCCAACAACACTTAGAGAAGCTTGACACCATCCAGGACAAAGTAGCTTACTTGATTAGTACCACATCCTCTCTCTCCACCACTGATGCACAGTACCAGCAATGTCTACCATCTTCAAGATGCATGGCAGAAATTCACCAAAGGTGAATTAAACAGCACCTTCTAAACCTTTGACCACTCTCATCTAGAAGCACAAGGGCAACAAATGCTTGGGAAGATCACCACCTGCAAGTTCCCCATCAAGTCACACACCACCTGTTTTAGAAATACATTGCTATTTCTTCATTGCCGCTGGGTCAAAATCCTGGAACTTCCTCTCAACAGCACTGTGGAGTGTCCATACCAAATGAACTGCAATGGTTCAAGAAGGCAGCTCACCAATGTTTTCTCAAAGGCAGCCGGGATGGGCAAGAAATGCTGGCCCAGCCAACAGCTGCTGACTTACCATGAATGAGTGAAATAAAAGAGCAAGATTGTCTGCTCATTATCGCATTGCTGCCTGGAAGAGAATGCTGTGTGCAGATTGACAGCTGCATTTCCTTCATTGTCAGATTTTAAAAGTACTTCACAGAAGCCCGCGAAGGTTTTGAAAGGCACTGAATAAATGTAATTTCTGTTGATACTGCCACTCAAAAACAAATGCAATACTTGGAAGTGTTACAGCAACACAATGGATCAGGTTTGACCAAGGCTGGGGATGAGGAATATTATGACTCACAAGAGAGGAGTCTTTACCTGAATGCTAGCAGGTGGCATCTGAAATAAGAATGTTTGACATTTCTACCAAATAAGCTGAGTGTCCTACTGGTCAACAGATATTCCACATCATTAAAACGATCACACAAATCCACCTTGCAAAAATGTCTGATCTCCTGCACTGTCCATTATCCCTTATATGTACATAATCCCATACAATCACTGTTCATGAAAATGGCTATCTTGTTGTGTCCAGGTCCCAAACTATCACAAGAGGGTGGCCTGCAGCCATGATACTGAGGAAATTAGTGTGAGTCCTAGTTCAGGATGGATGAGGATTTCTGTTTTATTGATGCTCGGCTGCAGCCTTAGGGCTCAGTATGTGTTTCTCTGTAGCATGTAGGACTTATGTGAGCAAGATGATGCAGTCATCTGCATATTGGACATCTGCTATGGTGGCGGGTGAGACAATGATCTTCACTGTCAGCTTCTGGAGTCTGAAAAGCTTCTTTGGTGAACCTGTGGACCACAAACTGAAGAACATCAATGACCAAGTTGGACTGACCGCTAGGAAGATGAAGAAAAGGATGGGTGCAAGCACACATATTATCACTTGATGCTAGTTCTGACAGGAAAGGCATGAAAAGGCGTCAAACTCCACTTCAGTATGGGGAACAGTGGCTGTCATTTTGTCATTGATAAACAGCACAAACTTAATGCATTGCTATGGCCAGGTGATGTAGCACGGAATCATCCAGAGAGTTTCCTCATTGACTGAGTCAAATACTTTCATCAGGTCAATAAAAGACATGTAAACAGCTTGTTTTTGTTCTCAGCATTGCTCTTGGATCTGTCAAAGATTAGATTCACATTGGGATTCCGGCAAAATGGAATTCTGTGACTGAAAGAGGTGGCCCAGCAATACTGTAGCAAGGATCAAGCAAAACAGCAGTGGGTAGAGCTATGCCATGGCAGCAGCCACATTCAGCCCTGTTTCCCTTCCTGATGATTGAGACAATCTTGCCATCCCTTAGGTCTCCTCAGAACTTTGCTTCATGCCACATTTGCCTGGGGAGTAAGTATATGCTCTGCACAGCCGAGTCCCTCCCAAACCTACACAGCTCAGCTGGAATACCATCCTGGCTGGCAGTTCTCCTGTTTTTGATCAATGCAATAGCTCAGCAAATATTGTTCAGGGTCAGAGATTGAGAAAAGCTTTGAATATTCTCTCCCTTCCAACTAGGCTCTGTGAGTCAGTATCCATGGGTGGACCTGTCTTGTTGTGGATGGCTTTCATGGTCTGGTGGATACTTCTTAAGTCACATTCTATACAGGCAACCCAGGTGTTGGGAATAGACTCGATGATCTTACACAGCATCCAATGCATGAGATCTTCTTCTGGAAAGCTGCTCAGAGGAGTCTTCACTCATCGTCACATGTAAATAGGCACAAAGGTTACAGATTATAAGCTGCCATCCTCAGGTTCCAAATTTGGTGATTTATCGCTAATACCTAAGAGAGCTTGAGACATTCCATCAGTGTTGTGTATGGAAGATTTGCTAATCTGGATCACTGCATGACCACTAACACCCGCCAGAAAGACAACATGCTGAGCATAGAGGCAACCATTCTCACCCAAAAACTGCACTGGACAGGCCACTGCATCATAACGCTGTACTCACCTTTCAAAGCACCCTTTCTATTCTCAGCTTGCAACTGGTCAAAGGTCACACCAGTCGAAACATTTCAAAGATTCCCTGAAAGCCTGCTTGAAGAGATTTGGCATTGATCTTGCCAGCTGAGAAGCAGAGTGCACTGGATTGCTCACATCGGCAGGTTCTGCTTCACCAAGGAGTAGCTGATTTGAAGCAGTGTGGGTGACAAAGGCCGAAGATGCGAGAGAAAATAGTAAGTTCTAGAAGGTACAGGACCATTCGTCAACCACAGATGAATTCATGATTAACTGCCAATGTGAAATGTGGATTCTGGACATTTCCTATTGCTGGTTTTCCCTTAGCATTCTATTTTCCCATTTTCACCTCCTTTACCTTTCACTGATTTCATCCCTTCTCTCTTGTAGCCTCTCTCCTGCTTTCACCCTTTTCTTTTTCACTTTCCCTCCTTCACCTTGCACTGGGGCTCCAGGGCAACTATCACTCTGTTGCTCACTATGCAGCAAACAATCCAGCCCGAAGGTTACTTTGAAATATTTGTCGAGGGGAGGGTCTTTTGCTGGTTGTGCTCCTTCCAAGCCCGCAGTTTCTGAATTTGGTCAGAAGTTACACAACTCCAGATTATAGTCCAACGGGTTTATTTGAAATCATAAGCTTTCAGAGCACTGCTCCTTCGTCAGGTGGCGTGCTCCAAAAACATGTGATTTCAAATAAGCGTGTCAGACTATAACCTGGCGTACGTGACTTGTGACCTTGTCCACCCCAGTCCTACACCAGCACCTCCACATCATTTCTACATTTAGGAAGAGGGCAGGGCTTAGCAACAGTATAAAATCTAAGGAGGGCATTCATTTCTCCCTCTCTTTCTATCCTTGCGGTGCTTTTAAGTGAGAAGTTTGACAGCCATTTTCTAGTTACAATACAAAAACAAGTAATGACAACTTACAGTTATATAGCATCTTTAACATGGTTTAAATGAACCCGACTATTTCACAGGAGGGTTCTCAAACAAAACTGGGCAACTTTTTCAGTAAAGCAACAAGCTTATTAAGCATTTGGGGAAAATGTCTGTTTTATAATAGCTCACTTGTTATTTCACTATCAGCTGCGCTCACTATCTTACTGTTTGGAATGCTGAAATTGCACTCTTTTCATTATTAATGAAGAGAATATTTTCATCAGTCTCTAACAACAGATAAATGAATGAAATAAAAGGATGGGGAACCATAATGTTTCATAGTTTCTCTTCAATGCTTTCCAAGGACATTTTGGTGTTCTCAACCAAAGGAAACACAACTCTAGTCATGAAAGTGAATCAATGACAGAGGGGAAATGAATCTTTCCTTATATATGGAAGGGTGGTAACTGCACAAGTGTAAATATTCATTTTGCCTTGGGATGAGAAATACTTTTTTCTGTTTATCTGTCCCTCAGATTCATCCACTAATGTGCTGGTGGGGTTATGCTATAATACAATCCTTTATTACGTAGAAGTATTTCCATTATCTACATTTCCAGTTTGTTGAATAAAGAATGAACTTACATTCGTACAGCATCATTCACAACCTTTAGCTGTGAAACATTTTTCAACATGCAGTGATATACTTTTTGAAGTGTACTCTTTATTGTATTGTAGAAAATACAGCAACCAATTTACACACAGCAAGCTCCCACAAATAGCAATGTGATAATGACCAGATAATCTGTTGTAATGGTTTTGATCGAGGGATAAATATCGATCTATTAACTAGTGCTAACTCCCTTGGTCTTCTTCAGGATTGTGCCATGGGATCTTTTACATCCCCTTGAAGGGGTAGATGATGCCTCTATTTGAAGGTTCATGCAGCAGAGCAGTACCTCTTCAATACTACGCTAGACTGTCAGCCTAGATTATGTGCTCAAGTCTCTGTTCAAGGTCTAATCGAGTAAACAAAAGTGAAAAATTATCGACAACACATGCACAGCCTCCAGGGAAATTTTAGCTTGTATAAACAAATGTTGACTCATTTGAGTCACCATGCTAAGTACCTGCTGTCAGATTTATCTTCATATTAGTATTCCTTAATGCTGTTGTTTAGTTCCATGTAGAGTTGCAGACAGATAATCTTACATTCAGAACTGTATCATTTAGATACGGCTCAATTCACAAATGCAATGGCTAATGAAGTCACGTTTTCTCATGTGGAAGAGTAAAACTACGTGTCATCAGGTAACGAAGAAATCTAGTTGGAATTCCTTACACAGGTAGTGGTGAGAATGTGGAACTCCCTACCGCAAGGCGAAGATGAAGAGTAAAGATACATAGAAGAGGAAGCTGGACAAACAGCTTAGGCAGAAGGCAATAGTTAGTTACGAAGGTCAATTAGTTACAATTTAAATAAGAAAAGATGCTTGAGTAGAACATAAACATCAGTGTGGACTGATTGGCCGAATGACCTGTTTTTATGATACTTTTTTGCATATAAACTGAACCTAGCTCAATTTCCTCAGGTTCTCAAACAAAGCAGTTATCTGGATTGATTAGGTTGAATTTACAATCTTATCCTATACGCTGCCACATTTCAAGGTATCCAAGGTTCTTCTGACACTGCCATGTACCTTTGCATAGTCTCTCTGATGATGTACAGCTGTAACTTCTGCCATCTGCACATTCTTCAAAAAGTCTTTCCCACGGAAAATAAAGTTCTGGATGCAGCTTCTGAAAGGTACACGTCCTACCTGTTCTGCAAGAAGATGCTGGCTAGATTTATGCCTTAATAATAAACTTTCATAGAACAGGAGAGTAAAATAATCCACTTCACAAGGCCCGGGTTCAATTCCACCCTTGGATTCCACAAGGAGACACATTCTCCTTGTGTCTGCGTGGGTTTCCTCCGGGTGCTCCAGTTTCTTCCAACAGTCCGAAGATGTGCAGGTTAGATGGATTGGCCAGGATAAGTTGCCCGTACTGTTCAGGAATATGTAGACTAGGTGGGATATAGGGCAATGGGTCTGGTTGGGAGGCTCTGAGGGTCATTGTGGACTTGTTGGGCCAAAGGGCCTGTTTCCACACTGTAGGAATTCTATGATTCTAAGTACTTCTCTGGTTAAATTTGCTGAAGACAGCCACTTTATAGAAATCAATCACAGTCTGAAATGTTGGCCAGTTACCATACCCATTAAGGAAACATTAACACAGTCAGAACCTTGTAAGAATGTAGATAAGCATTTAGCTTGTTCAAATACGGAATAGCTAATACACGCCGAGCTAATCAAAATTGCGTAATCACCCATTCTCTCTTTGGTTCCCTTAAAGGAAGGATGAGGCTCAGACTTAATGACATTGGAGTTTGTTAAGGGAAGATGTATATAAATAAATCAATAAATAGGTCTATTTCCACTTGTGATAATATGGATCTTAAAGGTTTACTAGGTTTTGACCACGCCTTTGATCACTAAAGGGAAAAAGTGTAAAAGAAGGAAATGACTAAAGTATAAACAGGCAATTGGTTCCTTTTACGGGAGAGATTGTAATCATGGTATCAAAGGCTTTCACAACAAAGGTTATGATGTCAGAAGAGCAAAGAGAGGCAGCAAGAGTACAATGCAACAGGATATAAACCTGTACAACTGTCCAGCAATCTGTTCAATGATCTAAAGTCATGAAATACCGAGCTAGTAGTGTTGACACTGTGCTGATAGAAACTGTTATGAAAAGAAAAGTAAATATCTCACATAGTCAGATATTTTGATGATCATCCAGAGCAGGCAGTATGAGCAAGTTTGGATATGCCACACGTGTGATTTCCCAGTAAAAATCCTGTATCCATTTTAAGCATGGAGCATGATGGCCTACTCTGCATGGACGTTTAAAAGTAACGTCTGGAGACGACATGAGAAAAAGTTAATTGTCAGACTTATTGTTGTTTCCAGCTTTCCAAAAATGGGACAAGGACCAACAGGAGCCCAAGAACATAAGAAATAGGAGCGGAAGTGGACCATTCAGCCCCTCAAACTTACTCTGCCATTAAATACAATCATGGTGGACCTTTGACCTCAACTGATGAATCAACTACCCATGGAAACTGGGAACTTGGAAAAACTGCAAAATAGTCGCATTGATGATCTGTTACCGCGATGGTTGAATCAATACTTCACTCGGACACCACTTGGAGGAAGAACTGATGATGGTAATGGTGCAGAATGTGTTCTAGTTGGGGGACTTGATATGTCCAGCTCAAAGAGTGGCTCAACAGTAGCTGTATTGATCAAGTCCTGAAGGATACTGTTGCTGGACTGGTCGGCGTCAAATGGCAAGGGAGCTGACAAAAGGGAAAAGCATTTTTCACCTCATTGTCACCAATCTGCCTGCCATTGATGCACTGCCAGGACAATGTTATTAAAGTGACCACTGCACTGTCTCCACAAGACAAAGTCCATCTTCACACTGTCAATACCCTCCATCATCTCATGTGGCACTATCACCTTGCTAAAGGGTTTGAATTGGAATTGACTTTGAATTGATCTAGCACCTCAGGACTGGGCATCAATGAGGCTGGATGGGCCATCAACAACAGCATAAACAAACTCCAATACAATCTGCATAGCCTGGCACTTCCCACACTCCAACCTTAACAGCAAGGCAGGGGATCAATCCTAGTTTAATGGAGAGTGCAGGAGGGCATGCCAAGTGTAGCACCAGGCATACCTAAAGAGAAAGTGTCAACTTAGTGAAGCTACAACACAGGACTACTTGTGTACCATAACCAACATGTGATAGATACAGACAAGTGATTTTCACAACCAACAGATCAATGGAAGAAGAGGCTTCACAAATATCCCCATCCTCAATGACGGACAGCCCAGAACAGCAGTGTAAACAATAAGGCTGAAGTTTTTGCAGCAACATTCAGCCAGAAGTGCTGGGAGGATGATAAATCACGCCTCCTCCAGTGGTCCCCAGCATCAGCCAATTCGATTTGCCACATATGAGTTCAAGAAACAGTTGGAGGGTTTGGATACTGCAAAGACCACAAGCCCTGACAACATTTCAGCAATAATACTGAAGACTTGTGCTTCAGAACTTGTCATATCCTGGGCGGCAGAGTGGTTCAGTGGTTAGCACTGCTGTCTCACAGCACCAGGGACCCGGGTTCGGTTCCAGCCTCGGGCAACCGTCTGCGTGGAGTTTGTACGTTCTCCCTGTGTCTGTGTGGGTTTCCTTTGGGTGGTCCAGTTTCCTCCCACAGTCCAAAGATGTGCAGGCTAGATGGTTTAGCCATGAGGAATGTAAGATTAGGGGGGTGGACTTGATGGGCTGAATGGTCTGTTTCTGCAGTGTAAGGATTCCATGATCAAGACCATATTTGACAACGTGTGGCCTCAACAAACCCAAGCAAAGGGGAAATCTCTTCACTGGTTGTACCTGGCACAAAGGAGGTTGGTTGTGGATACTGCAGGTGAGACATCCAGATTTTATCAGGGGGAAGCAAGAATCCACTCCCTTGCACCCTCCCATCTGAGCAAACAGCATCCATGCTCCAATTGTATCTCTGGTTGGGGGAGGAGGGTGTTCAGGCGGTGGTGTAACAGCTTTCAAAAACAATTTAATTCACACACTAAATGCTAAAAACATTCAGATTAATTTCACACAGTCATGCCAGACCTATAAAGAAAAGGATTTCTCCTTTGTTCCTCCCACTTAATCTGTGCTTGTTAAAGAAGCTTCAATACAGCAGATCTTACAGGGCATTTTTCATTGATTGTGTTGCACCAGATAAACAGTGATTTTATTATTCATCCATTGATTTCAAAGAATTCCTCCACTGAGAAACCATTCAGTCAAACAAGCCCATGCTGGTCATTTACATCAGCACAAGTCAATAGTTCCCATGACTTTTAATGTACCTTCAACTGTTTTATCCATTTATCAAACCGAAATCAATTCGTAACATAATGCATTGTCAATAAATACGACAGTCACTCGTATCAGTTCAGTATATATTAGACTCAGTATTTCAACAGAATACTATCCCGGATGTTTTATCACAGAGGACGGTGATCATGGGAGCAATACAGAGGCAGTAATAAAGACAAAGGAGGTGATCTCTGACTCCAGCATCTGCAGTTCTTGCTATCTCAGAGGTGATCTCCAGCTGTGTTTCCATCAGTCAGGAAGCATTGGACTAGAAATGCAATCTAAGATGAGGTTCCATTTATACATTTACACAATCATGAATGCCACCTACTTCTACCTCCATAGCATCACCTTAATTTTCCCTGTCCCAACTCACCTGCTTCTGAAAACCTTGCCCATTCCTTTGCTATTCTTTTGCACTCCTGATGAGTCTCGCACATTTGAGGAGCCACAAATTTCACATCATCCAAACTCTGCTACCCAGGTCCCAACTTGAACCAAGTCCCATTCAGTCATTTCCACCCCCACAATGTACTCACTGACTTTCACCGGTTCATAGAGTCATACAGCATGGAAACAGGCCCTTCAGCCCAACTAGTCCATGTCGACCATGTTCCCAAACCAAACTAGTCCCACTTGCCTGAATTGGCCCATGTCCCTCCAAAACCTTTTCTATTCACACAATTATCCAAATATCTTTTAAATGTTGTAATACAGTATCTACCAGTTTCTCTGGCAATTCATTCCACATAGAAACCACTTCAAATGTTGCTTCTCTTGTTCTTTTTAAATCTTTCTCCTCTCATCTTAAAAATATGTCCCTTAATTTCCCCACCCTAGGAAAAAGATCCTTGCTATTCACCTTTTCTATATCCTTCATGAGTTCATAATCCTCCATAAGGTCACCCCTCAATCTCCCAGGCTCTAATGAAAAAAAAAGTCCCAGCCTATCTTTATAACTCATACCCTCCATTCCCAGAAACATCCTGGTAAATCTTTTCTGTACCCTCTCCAATTTAATAAATCCTTCCAATATCAGGGTTACCAGAACTGTACACAGAGCTCCAGAAGAGGCCTCACTAGTAACCTGTACAAGCTCAATATGACGTCTCAACTTCTATACTCTTAGTTTGAGAAACGAAGCATGCTAAATGCCTTCTTAATTACCTTGTCTACATGTGACGCAAATTTCATAGAACTGTGTAGCTGAACCTCTAGATGTCTCAGTTCTACGATACTAGCCAGAGCCCTACCATTAACTATGTAAGTCCTGCCCTTGTTTGTTTCACCAAAATGCAATATCTCACAGTTATCCAAATTAAACTCCATCTGCCACTCCTCACTCCGTTGACCCAATTGATCAAGATCTCTTTGCAATCTTAGATAACCTTCTTCACTGTCCACTATACCATCAATTTTGGTGTCATCCACAAACTTGCTAAGCAACGTCCTAAGTTCTTATCCAGATCATTTATATAAATGATAAACGAAAGTGGACCCTGTAGCAATATCTATGGAACACCACTGGTCTCAGGCCTCCAGTCCGAAAAACAACACTTTAACACCATTATCCATGTCTTACCGTAAAGCTAATTTTGTATCTGATTGGCAGACTATCTCTGAATCCCATGTGATCTAACTTTACTAATTAGTCTACCATGCAGAAGGTTGTCCAAAGTTTTGCTAAAGTTTAAGTAAACAACATCTACCACTCCTGCCCACATCAATCTTCTTGTTTTCTTACTCAAAAAAACTCAATCAAGTTTGTAAACCATGCTGACTATCCCAAGTCATTGCCTCTCCAAATGCATGTAAACCCTATCTTTCAGAATAACCTCCAACAACCTACCCACCACTGATGCCAGACTCTCAGTTCCTAAGCTTCTCCTTACAGTCTTTCTTAAAGAAAGGCACAACATTAGCCATCCTTCATTCCTCCGTAACACACATTTGAGGAGCCACAAATTTCACATCATCCAAACTCTGCTACCCAGGTCCCAACTTGCACCAAGTCCCATTCAGTCATTCTTAAAGAAAGGCATAACATTAGCCATCCTTCATTCCTCCTGTCACACATTTGAGGAGCCACAAATTTCACATCATCCAAACTCTGCTACCCAGGTCCCATGGTAATAGGTGATACAAATATCTCTGCTAGGAGATCTCTTCCCTAACTTCCCAAAATGTCTGGGACACACTAGATCAGGTTTTCTAAAATCTCCAATGCTTCCTCTTCTGTATTGAGAATTGTTTTCAAAACATCAATATTTATTTCCCCAAGTGTGAAGTGTGAAGTGATTAATTTTGGAAGGTCGAATTTGAATGCAGAATACAGGTTAATGGCAGGATTCTCCGCAGTGTGGAGGAACAGAGGGATCTTGGTGTCCACGTCCATAGATCCCTCAAAGTTGTGACCCAATTTGATAGGGTTGTAAAGAAGGCATATGGTGTGTTGGCTTCCATTGGCATGGGAATTGAGTTTAAGAGCCGTGAGGTTATACTGCAGCTCTATAAAAGTCTGGTTAGACCACATTTGGAATATTGTGTTCAGTTCTGGTCACATCATTACAGGAAAGATGTGGAAGCTTTAGAGAGGGTGCAAAGGAGATTTACTAGGATGCTGTATGGACTGGAGGGCAGATCTTATGAGGAAAGTTTGAGGGAGCTAGGGCTTTTCTCATTGGAGCGAAGAAGGATGAGAGGTGACTTTGCAGAGGTTTACAAGATGATGAGAGGTATAGATAGAATGGATAGTCAGAGACTTTTTCCCAGGGTCGAAATGACTGTTACGAGGGGGCATAAGTTTTAAGGTGATTGGAGGAAGGTATAGGAGAGATGTCAGAGGTAGGTTCTTCACACAGGGAGTGGTGGGTGTGTGGAATGCGCTGCTGGCAGTGGTAGTGGGGTCAGATACTTTAGAGATTTTTAAGTGAATCTTGGATAGGAATATGGAGGATAGTAAAATGTAGGGTATGCATGGTAGATTGATCTTAGTAGGATAACGGGTCAGCACAGCATCGTCGGCCGAAGGGCTTGTACTGTGCTGTACTGTTCTACGTTCTATGTTTCTATGTTCAAGTTTTTTGCCCCCATTTCTTTCTCCACACCTTGGTAAGCTTTAAAATTCTCATCTTTAGTTTCAAATCCTTTCACAGCTTCACCCCTCCCTACACATGTAAGCCCCTCCAGCTCTGCTTGCTTCTGATTTATTCACGTTTGTCCAACTCAGGCCTCTAGAACCTTCCTGATTTTATCTACTCCACCATTGGTGACTGCGCCTTCAGCTGTGTAGGCCTTAAATTTGGAATTCTCCCTCTAATCTCTCTGCTTCTTGAACTTGCCTTACCCTCATAATATTTTCCTTAAAACCTAACTCTTTGCTTATAGTGTGGTCACCTGCCCCCATATCTCTTTGCCTCAAGGCCATACTTTTATTTATAAAGGTGTGTCTGGGCATTTTATTATGTTAAAATTATTCTATAAAAAGAAGATGCTGTAGTTGTAGGAGTGGTCTCATAAGAAAATGCAAAGAGTTGTGGAGTAACTATAGAATTTCAGCAACAAAATCTGTTAATCAACTACAAAACAGGAAAGGTTGCTCAACCATGGCTTACAAAAGAACTTAGGAATAGTATTAGATCCAAAGAGAAGATGTATAAAATTGCCATAAAACATGGAAGCCTGAGGATTGGGAGCATTTTAGAATTCAGCAAAAGAGAATTTAAAGTTTAATCAAATGGGGGAAAATAGAGCAAGACAGTAAAATTACAGTGGATATAGGAACTGACCACAAATATGCAATGAGAATGGGATTAGAATTAACAAATAGAGATCTCCTACAGCCAGAAGCTGGGGAAATTATATTGGGGAACAAAGAAATGGCAGAAAAATTGAATACATACGTCGGTTCTATCTTCACGAGAGAAGAGCATGAATAACCTCCAAGAAATATTAGAGAATTAAAGGCTGAGTTAGAGGGCATTGAAGAAAATCTTATCATATACATAAGAAAATGTTGCTGAGACATTAAAGGGTTAAAGGCTGGCAAATCAGAGGGCCTGCTAATCTACATTCCAGAGTCCTAAGGTCAGTCTTTGGCGGTGATCTTCCAAAACTCTATAGATTCTGGAACAGTTCCTATAGATTGGAGGGTGGCAAAAGCAACTTCATTATTTAAAAAGGGAGGGTGAGAAAAGAAACATAATTACCCACCTGTTAGCTTAACTTCAATTGTTGGAAAATGCTAGGGTCTACTGTAATGAGAACAGAACATTTAGAATGGTATCAGACAAAGCCAGCATGGGTTTATGAAAGATAAATCATGCTCAACAAATTTACAGAGAATTTTCTGAGGATATAACTAATAGAATAAATAAGGGAGAACCTTGAATGCGGTTTAGTTGATTTTCAGAAGGCTTTTGATAAGGTTCTCGTTCAGAGGTTAATAGGCAAAGCTTAAGCACATATGGGAGTGGGAATAATATATTGGCATAGGTTGAGAATTGGTTGGCAGACAGGAAACAGACCATGGGAATAAACATGTATTTTTTCCGAGCAGCAGACAATCCCTCGAGGATCTACCTTGAGCCGTTTCTATTCACAATCTACAAATGACCAGGATAAGGGAACTAAATGCAACATTTCCAATTTGCTGACAACACAAAACCGAACAGGCGATTTCAAGGTGATTTAGACAAATTGAATGAGTGGAAAAACACATGGCAGATGCAGCAAAACACAGCTAAATTTGAAGTTACACACTTCAGTGTGCAAAAAGGAAAGGTACAGTACTATTTAAATTGTGATATATTGGGAACAGTGGATGTACAAAGGGATTTGGGTGTCCTTGTACACTGGCCAATAAAAGTAAACAGGCAGGTGCAGTAAACAATTATGAAGGCAAATGATATAGTGACCTTCATTGCAAGAGGATTGGAGTTCAGAAGTACAGATGTCTTACTGCAGTTATCCAAGGAATTGTTGAAACCACACATCTATTGCATTCAGTTTTGGTCTCCCTCCCTAGGAAAGGATATACTTGCCATAGAGGAAGTCAGTGGAGGTTCACTAGGCTGATAAAGGGCATGCCAGGACTGTCCTATGTAGATAGGTTTGACTGAGCCTGTATTCACTAGAGTTTAGAAGGATGTCATGAGACGTGATCGAAACATATAATTCTAATAGGACTGGACAGATGAGATGCAGGAGAATGTTTCCATTAATTGGAGAGTCTAGAACCAGTGGATACATTCTCAGGACATAGGTTATACCATTTTGGATAGAAATGAAGAAATAATTCTTCAATCTAAGGGTACGGAACCTGTGGAAGTCTCTACCACAGAAGACTGTAGAAACCAAGTCACTGAATATGTTCAAGAAAAGGACTGATATTTTTCAGATATTAAATGCATCATGGGATATGAGGAGAAAATGGGAATACGGCATTGATATAGAGGTTCAGTCATGATTACATTGAATGGTAAAGCAGACTCAAAGGGCTGAATGGCCCACTCTTGATTCTTGTTGCTATGTTTCAATGAGGATAATTGGAGATGGCACAGCAAAAGCAGCAAACTATTGGAATAACCACAGAGTCTGGAGATTATAGAATGATACAGCACATAAAGTGACTATTCAGCTTATTATGTCCACGCCTGCTATTTGAAGGAGTTATTGAATTCAATCCACTGTCCTGCAAACTTTTTCTTTTCTCAGGATAAACCAGGTCCCCTTTTGAGAATTAAATCTGCTTCCACTGCCCTTTCAGGCAACATGTTAAAAATCAAAGCATCTCATTACCAACATAAATTCTCTGACTACTCTCTGATCATTTTAGAAATGTCTTAAAACAGAATCCTTTGGCTGCCCAATGGCAGTGGAAATGCTTCAGTGGCATAAGCCAAGAGGTTCCAGTGATATGGTATTTGAATGATGAGATGTGAGGTAGAAATGGGTGAGACAACGAAACCTATCTCAATGTCAAGATCATCGTGTGTCAAGATTTAGGCTTTTCAAAAAAAAACAGCCTGGGCATGATTCTTGCCTGGCAGCAGTGAATTGCCATTTCATGGCCATTATTGTTTGTAAACACTTTGGTAACAGCCTCATTAATATTCAGTCTCTCATCTTACTGAGCAAGCTCGAAGTCAGGAAACCATGACCAGGAAACTAAAGTGGGTGCACTGGGTACCAACATCTCGGGGCACGCTCAACGGGCACTAACCACATAGCACGCTTCTGCACTTCAATGCCGCACCTTAGGCTGCACCAACAATGTAAAAGGGCAGCAAGGATACTGTATGTTCTCAGGAACGTGCACCCAGCTCTGGCTTGGAGCAGGCTGCATCTCCAGGGTCTTCACTCATTGTCAGAGCTCTCACTTACTCTGAGCCTACCTGGCTGCTCACAACATGCCTGCCTTGCATTGCTTTTGTTTCACTTTGCCCCCTCAGCCAGGCTCACAGTGGCGCTGTCATGCTGAGCCATTTAGTGCAGACAAAGGAAGGAAGCTTGTCTTAGTTGTCAGTCATCCTCAGTGAAGTCAAGAACACGCCCACAGCAAATGAAGGGCAGCTTTCAATTCCAGTCCAGGGCCTGCTCAGGATGTTCACAGTCAGGATTCGCCTCATAAGGGGTGAGCAGCTGAATGACAAGCAGCACTCCTGCCATGGGAATGAGGAGCAGATATCATGAGAGATGAAAATGGGCAGCACAGCTGTCAGTGTTTGTACAGCTAGGAAGGTGTCTCAAGCAATGAGTAGATAGAACAGACGGCATGTAGGGCTAGGTGGTGTCAGGGTGAGTGACAGCGAGTGAGGAAACTGCTGCAGGCAATAGTGAGAGTGGTAGAGCATGGGTCTTGGTGGATCCAGTAGCAGAGACTGACTGCGAGGTATCAAAGGAAAGATGGTGGGACCTAGTTAGCAGACTGGAGAAGGACATTGACATTCTTCACACAGGACTGCAATTTCCTCTAATGGCTGGGAGTGCATTAATTGGGTGGCAAACTCAGACTAAATTGGTACGGCTTGGCATCACAGCCTCCACTGCTGATCCTGGTGGAGGATGTCCCACCTTAATACTACCTCATCCAGCAGGATCTCCAGGTCTCTGTCCATAAAGCAAAGCACCAATTTCCCTCAATCTATCAAGTCCAGAGCAAATATTAGGAACTGCGCAAGGCAGTTCAAGACTGACATCCGAGTATGCAATGGGCTTTTACCGATAACATGGGCACAAGGGATGCTGATGAATTCCAGATATCTGGTGAGTAACAAATTGTTCTGGGAATGACATGCAGTAATATAGGGGGGAAACTGGATGAAAGAGATGGTATAGGAGCACGGTAGGTGATTAATGAGTTCTGCTTGATAAAATATATTGAGAGAAGTTGCTAGGCATTGTGATAACAAAATATCCCAAAACTCAAAGCAACTCAGTCTTAGTCAAAGGCATTAGTTTCAGCCCTCTGTATTCACTTGATCAAAAGCCTCCAGTGTTTTGAACACCTCTACTTAATTTCTTCTTAACCTTCTCTACTCTAAGCAGAACAATCCCAGCTTCTCTAAGTCTCTCCAGATGGCTTAATGTCTAATTGGTTTAAATGTACATAATTGGGAGCGTTGGCAGTGCATGCAAGCTTGGAGGTGTTGAAGCATAATTTCATTTTAATGCAAAAAAAGACTTTGGAGGAGGTGGTTTTGGACTGAAGTCAGGAAAAAACTCTTTTTTAAGTCAAAGGAAAACAGGATACAGATGGTTCAGGAACATTCTAAATTTCTTAGGTGAGACTGAAAAGGTGGAGGTGAGGAAAATGACCACTTTCTGGAATGTTGAATGTCGAGTGTTAATAATAAACAATATTCCCCCTCCTTATTTAATCTGTGGTTATTTTGATGCAATCATATCATTTGCATAACTATTGTAAATTTTCCGTGCTGTGTTAAGGCCAGTTCAAATGTATTGTTATAGGATGACCAAACTGCCAGTAAAACCAATTGCCGCAGATGGATATGGTTTATAATAGGCCAATGCCGCCATTTCTCCAAGCCATTCAATTTTCCATCAATGTTTGTATATGTTTATGTATTAAATTTGGATATCATGTCTTTTTACTTGCCTGAGTTCACAAAAGGCATCAAAACATTTACTTTTTGTAATCCAACATACTTATTCTTCCAAAAAGAGATTTAAAAATTATTTGCATTTAGAAGCCATCTTTTACACCATGCCAAAACATTTCACAAACAACAAAGTACTTTGAAGACACTTGGTAGAACAGAACCTGAATACTGCTGAAAAGAGAAATGTGTCACATTCAACAAGCCTCTTGTCTTGCATTCATTTGGACAGATGCAAAAATGCCAGAGTTTGGACAATCACTACAATTTATTTTCCGAGATAAAATGATGCCAAATTGGAAATTCAAATTTGCCTTCTCCATGGAAATGTATTCACCAATCAAACAGGACTGTAGGCTCCTCGAACTCCAGGTAATTGAAAGGAAATGTGCAAGTGCCCATATGTGGATGTATGTCAATTCTAGCAACATAAATGAGCCTAGTTACAAGCTTGATTGATTAGCTTAAATTGGTTGATATTGTGGTTTTTGGCAAACTCTGAATTGTTCATCAAAGACTGTCTAATTGTGGAGTCATATCTAAAATAAAGCTTTTGATTTGTATTTGGCCAGTGTGAACTGATCACATGCAGTTGGTACTCTGCTTTACATGAGCATCCAAAGGAACTTGATTTGATGCATTCAGCCAACCTCTGGATCAAAAGGCCTGCTTGCACATCAAAGCTTTCCTTATCATACCCTGGAATGGCAAATTGTCACAAAATTTAAACAACAGGTTAAGCAAGTTCACACTGCTACTGTACAGTGACTATGCAAATGATATTTTCCACTAACAGAATGCTACCAACAATCCAGAAAGATTTTTGATGTCCAATCTATTGAGATGGTGGAATTTGAATTCAATAAAAATCTGGAATTAAGATACAAATGACGCCCATGAAACTGCTGCTTCAGGGGTGGTACAATGGCTCAGTGGTTAGCACTGCTACCTTGCAGTGCCAGGAACACAGGTTCAATTCCACCCTTGGGCAACTGTCTATATGGAGTTTGCACATTCTCCCTGGGTTTGCAGGACTTTCCTCCAGGTACTCCAGTTTCCTCCCACAGTCCAAAGATGTGCAGGTTATGTGGATTGGCCATGTTAAATTGCCCACAGTGTCCAGGTATATACATGCTGGTGGCTTGGCCATGGGAAATGCAGAGTTACAGGGATTGGGTAGGATGCTCTTTGCAGGGTCAGTGTGGACTTGATGGGCCAAATGGCCTACTTCCACACTGTAGACATTCTATGATCAACACTGAATTTGAGTGCCAATGCAATGTCATAGACTGTCCTATCCAAGTGGAAAAGCCAGTAAAACTTGCAAATGACAGATATTGGTATGACTAGTCTTATAGTCCTCAAAATGGAGCATCAGTATGATCAGCACATTCATTTCAAGTATTACTTTTTTTATAAAGTAGTTTTCCCAATGTGCAGTAATTGGTTGATCGAATTAAACAGTATGTTCCTTCAGTTGGTAGAATGGCAAAAGAATGATTGTTAAGACCACAAATTAGAGAAGAAGATACTTAAGAAAGACAATTATGTTCCCCAGGTTGAAGTTACGTTGTATAAAGATATGAACCATTTGCTGGATATAATAACCTCTTTCATTGACTGAGGAACCTTTAATGAAAGGTAAAATACCAGAGAGGAATCCTGTGTTATGAAAGCAACCATATTTTTAATAATGGACAAGTGTTTGCATTACAAAGAAAGTAGGTTGATGAGGTGAGGCTATTATGGTGGGGAGTGAGAAGAATATTCGATGATTTGGTTTATTACTATGCTGTTTAAATGAAATGTATAACCCTCCCTCATTACATCTGCCATTAACATTATTTATTGCAGCTATTACGTGACACTGTTCCAGCTAGGTTAATGATATGACAGAATACTCTATAGCTGTGTCAAGCAACCATGCAGAAAAAGCAGAACAAATTCTAGACAAATTAACTTTATGCCCAACAAGAGTGCTGAATTATAAGAGATTGTTATGCGATTTGCACTAGTGCAATATGCTAATCACATGATGTCTCACAAGTCAGCCAAAATGTAACTAAAGCATAATATGATAATTTACCACAGTTAACAGAAAAACATAGGCTGGAAATTTCCTTAAAGTGAAAATTTTAACATTTGTTCTTATGCTAATATTGTCCAGCAGGCACACCAAAAAGTGGCTAATTTTAAAGAATAATATAAAAAGGTAGAAATGAGAATCAATAACGTAGTCCTCTGAAAGGGGAGTTTATTACTTGTTTAGATCATGTTTCTAAGGAAATTAACATTTTAACAGAATTTATACGTAGCAAACACAACATGTTCGAAGAAATCCAATTGCAAAACTGTTCCAATGTTAAGTGTACTAAATGCTGATGCCATTAAAATGCATTGAAAGAAGAAGTAAAGTGAGAAGAAGCATAAAAAAGGACATGGCCGTAACATGGTACTAGCCAAGAGTTACAACACAAAATTTTACAAATCAACGTTCAAAATACGTCAGGCTGGTGGGTGAATTCACCCACAACAGTCCACAAACACCTGGAAAAACTCAATCATAAGGGCAACAAATCAGAGAAAGGTAACTCCAATGAGTATAATGGACAGAGCCTGTGAGGGGCTGTCCTTCCAATCACAGGCTGATTCAGAAACTACAACCATGGGGTGAATTCACTGAGTCTGTATTATTACTGAAGTTGACGCTATAGTCAAGAAAGCACATCAATGTCTCTACCTTCTCAGAAAGCTAAAGAAATTTGGCATGTCCACAATGACTCTTAACAAATTTTATAGATGCACCATAGAAAGCATCCAATCTGATGCATCAGAGCGTGTTTTGGCAAGTGCTCTGCTGAAGAACACAATAAATTACAGAGAGTTGTGAACACAGCCCACTCCATCATGAAAACCAGCCTTCCTTCCAGTGACTCTGTCTACAGTGCCCAATGCCTCGGGAAAGTAGCCTCATAATCAAAGACCCCTCTCCGCGCACCCCCCCCCCCCATTATATTCTCTTCCACCCTCTTCCATCGGGTATAACATACAAAAGTTTGAAAACACGTCCCAATGTATTTAAGAACGGCTTCTTCCCCGCTGTTATCAGACTTATGAACAGACATCTCATATATTAGAGTTGATCTTTCTCTGCACCTTCTCTGTAGCTGTAACAGTATATTCTCCATTTTGTTCTATTTCCTTGATATACTTATGTCAGGTATGATTTGTTTGGGCAGCACGCAAAACAATACTTTTCACTGTATCTTGGCACATGTGATAATAATAAATCAAACCAATTCAAATCATCATTGAATTAACAGATGAGAATTTAGTCAAAGGATACTTAATTGAAATGACCATATATATGAACTGGTCAAACATCCTTCACTCCATTGGTTAGATAGATACTATCGGGACATTTCAGTTCCAGCTCAACGCAAGGATAACTGCGCTTCATGTCAGCGCTTGTGTCATGCAATCCAATTTCAAAACCCAACAAAATTCGCTTCAAAGTTACTGTGAAGATAACTTTGAAGTTCTCCTTCCTTCCAGTCAGGAACTTGGAATCACAGTGTGACAACTGTTCAACTACATCAATCCCATTGGGAACAAAGCTGTGAGTTTTAATAGCTTGAAAAATGCAGGCTTCAAATTGATTTTCTTAAAAATAGTCATTCATGAGATGTGAATGTCGCTGGTAATGCCAGTATTTATTTCTCCTCACTAATTGTCCTTGACAAGGTGGTGGTGAGGATGTTTTGTTGAACCGTTAAGAGTCCACGTGGTGTAGAAGGAGCCACAGTACAGTCAGAATGGAGTTCCAGGATTTTGGTGCAGCAATAATGAATGTACAGTGATTTAGTTCCATGTCAGGACTGTGCTAGGCCTGGAGAAGAACTCGCAGTTGGCATTCACATGCATCTGCTGCTTTCGTCCTTGAAAGTGGTAGGGATCGTGGGTTTGGAAGATGCTATCAAAACAGCCCATTTATATGAATACTTCATGGCAAACTTTTCATCTGGACTCCATATCTTCTAGACATCACCAGGAACATATCGATTAGATCAAAATAATATATTGCAACTGGACCAAATCTAGAATGCACATGAATTTAGCTAAACAAGTTATTTATCAGATTAAAAGCTGAAAGTGCAAGGAATAAATTATTTTAATCTAAATATTGCAATATTGATATTTTAAAAGCAGTGTCCTTTTAGATGAGGAAATGCCTATCATTTATAGCAAAATCATGGATGTGCATTAAAAGGGAGATATTTAAGAAGCTCCTACGGTTTGTGAACAGGGAAATACTTTCATAGCCTATTCTCAGCTGACATTTTGCCACATTAAAAAAAGCTTTGCCCCTGGAAATGATTGGCCAGAACGTATATTTATATACTGCTATTTATACTTCTATAGTGTCATCTTCAATCTGTTCTCTTTGCCCACTCTTTTTTCTTGAACACAAGTTCTGTGTCATCGAATCATAACATAAAAGATGGCCACAGTGGTGAGTGTCAATGCCTAGAAAATCATGGCCACAGTGAAGATGAAGAAGCAGCTCTTCGATCATCTGCAGAGCATTTTTTTTTAAAATCATTTTTCAATAAATCATCAGTACAGCTTTAAGACCAGCAATCAATCAGAAAAGCCACAGAGTTGAACATCTGCTGTGAAAGAAACATTGCTGAACAGAAAACTCCTGCAGAGAAACCACCAGGACACCTCAGTCTCAAAAAGACTCATGTCAGTAATAGGAGAAGCACACCTACTAAAAACACCACAATAGCAGTAAAAGCCCACAAGCAGGTAAACCGTGAAATTTAAATTGATAAAAAGAAGCCAGTATTCAGACTCCCACAGTAAATGTGATCCCTTCAGGGAAAGGACAAAAAACATCTTTTTTCCCCCAAAAAACTAGGCTGAGCAGCACAATTAAGATGTCAAACAGTGATGTAACACATTTCTGAACTATTTAATCAATGACAAAGTTAACAACAGTGAGTTGGATCATAGATCATAGAATCCCTACAGTGTGGAAACAGGCCCTTTGGCCCATCAAGTCCAAACTGACCCACAGGGCATCCTACCCAGACCCATCCCCCTATAAACCCACCTAATTTACATATCCCTGAACACTCTGGGCAATTTTGCATGGCCAATCCACCTAGCCTGCACATCTTTGGACTGTGGGAGGAAATGCCACACAGTCACCTGAGGGTGGAATTGAACCTAGGTCCCTGACGCTGTGAGGCAGCACTGCTAACCACTGAGCCACCGTGCCACCCAAGTTAGGGTAACTCTTCATGTACAGACTTAAAGAAAATCAATAAGGAATAAAAATTACTATTGCAATTTGAAGAATCAGAGCCCTAAAAGTGAAATTAGTCAAATCTTTATTATTTTGATGTTTCGAATAACAAATTCAACAACTTACAAAAACAAATTGGACACATGAAAAGAAACTGAATTGATCATGTGGTGTCAAATCTGGCACGAAAATACCTTGGATGCAAAAGAAATTCAAGGCAATGTCATCATGACAGCTAGCTTTGACACAGTCAAAAAAGTCATTGAATCTTGGCAGTCACCTTTGATACAGTCAAAAAAGAAATCATTGAATCTTATTGAGTGAAGCCATTTTGAGAAAGTTCTATCCACAAAACTTTGAATAATCCTTCAGATATCTTGGAAAAGGAGTGTCTTCATTTATCTCTAGGAAGACACCACACTGGCAGTGTGAAGCCAAACATTAATTTACAAACCACATTTAAACCTGCAGAAACTTAAAAACTTCCATGTTTAGCACAATAACAATCTTTGCAACAACCAATCCATTTTAATCCAGTAAAAATACCAGAAGATAACAAAATGAGTGTGGTACAAGGGAATCAAAATCCTAATAATTCTTCGAAATCAAAAAATAATCAACAACTTCAAGTGTTTGTCCGCAATAAATCAATGCCACAAAACCTGCTGGTATCAATCTTTTCACCAAAAAAAAAATTAAGCTTTCCGATCTATTTGATAGATCAGCAATTGGCAGGCATGGAAAGCACAGCTTCAGTATTGGACACTAAAACAAATGCTGAATAAGTTAACGCAGTACATGGGAAGAACATCAGATCATATGTTACATAGATAATAGATCATTGAGAAACAAATTATGCTTTGAAACCAACTAACTACTTTTGATCAATATTCCACTTCAACAAGATATTGGAGACTGGCAATGTCACATTTCAATAACTCACTGAAAAGTCTGTCAATAGCATAATTAACACCTTTCTCACCACCTCCAGGGAGGGTAAAATTGTACCAGTAATGTATAAAGTTAAATGGTCTTTGAAATCCTGGATTTTTGTATGACCTCTCACATTTCAATATGAAGTAGTAAATTTTAAAATTGTAAAATGAGCATGTAATTCAGGTTGACAGTGGAGTTACTGAGGGAGTGCTGCACTACTAGATGTGCCTCTTTTTAGATGATTAACCTGTCTGTTATCTCAGGTGGATAAAAAGGATCCCATGGCAATATTTGAAAGGTGAACTGTGGAGTCAACCCTGATGTTCTGGCAAATATTTATCACAAAAGTATTTAGCACACAATCCATATAACTAAAATCAGATTATTCAGCTGCTATTACGTTGCTGGTTGTATGCAAATTGGCTATCAGTTGTTTCCTATATTACATTACTGTCTACATTTCATAAGTCATTCATTGGCTGCAGAGAATTTTGGGATGTTCTGTCATTGAGAAACCTCATAAGGCCATGGGAGTATAACAAATAGAAGAAATAGTAGACCACTTAGCAACAAACAGGGTACGTACCTAATTAGTTTTGAGGGTGAAAAGATTTTTTTTTGTTATTTATTAGTTCTCAAGATGTGGGCATCACTGCCTAGGCCAGCAGCTACTCCCCATCCCTAAATACCCTTGAGGAGGGCACACTGTGAAAGTGATTAACAAAGCATATGCTGTCTCCAGCTCCATATATAGGTGCATTGAGTGGAAGAGCAGGGAAGCTTTGCTGAACCTTTATAGCACTCTGATTGGGCTCCAGCTTCAGTATAGGATCCAGTTCTGTCACCACACTTTAGGAAAGATGTGAAGATTCTTGAGAGGGTGCAGAGAAGATTTACAAGAACGATTCCAGGCATGGAGGACTTTAACTACAAGGTTATGCTGGAAAGGAAGGGTTATTCTCCTTGGTCCAAGGAAATCGAGGGAAGATTTGTTGGAGATGTACAAGATTACGACAAGGATTTGATAAGCTAGGTGAGGAAAAACTCTTCCCATTAGCTGTCTGTACAAGGACTAGAAGACACAGATTTAGAATTGTGGGCAAGAGGTGCAGGAGTGTGGGAGAGAACTGCTTTTACACAGTCAGTGGTAAAGATATGGAATCAGCTTCCATGAGCCCCTCATCTTTTAAATAGTGGACATAAGAACTTGTCCATTTGCCTGGGAGTATGGAACTGAGTTAGAAATGGATCTATATTCCATTTTTCATTGCTATCATCATGTATTTCTGATGAAAACACTTATTGAGAGTGTATTGTCTACTTAACCTCATATATCGAAACTTACTTCGTTATTAAATGAAAAGTTATTCCCACAAAAATTATATAATTAAATCATAAAGAAAAATTGAATTTGCATTTCCATAGAAACCATTTACAACTGCAGGATTTCTCAAAGCACTTGACAGCTAACAAAGTAGTTTTTGAAATACTGTCACGGTTGTAATGCAGAAAACACAACAGCTAATTTCCACACAACAAGATCCAACCAGCAGTGTGACTATGACCATCTGTTTTACTGACATTGGTTGAGGAATAAATATTGATCAGAGTACTAGAGAGAACTCCCCAGCTCCACTTTGAAATAATGCTGCGGGACTTTTTTTATTTACTCCTGAGAGAGCTTAACATTTCATCTGAAAGACAGCAGAATGCTCCCTTAAAATAAGCAAGCTGCCATGTATGCTCAGTTTAACAAAGCTCTTACAACAGCTTTTCCAAACCTGAGCTCTACCATCTAGAAGGACAGAGGCTGTAGATGATTGGACATCTGTTGCAAGTTTCCCTCCAAGCCACACAGCATCCTGATATGGAATACGATTGCTACTACTTCGTTTCCACAAGGTCAAAAACCTGGAACTTCCTACCTAACAGCATTGAATGGACTGCAACAGGTCAGGGAGGTGTCTCACCACATGATGACCACAAGGGCAATTAGGAAAGGCATTAAATTCTGTGCCAGCCAACAGAACTGAAAAATAAAATTAGAAGATTGACATTTTAAAGGAGAGGAATGAGGTTCTAAAGAGAAAGTATAGGAAGTTAGGTAGAAGGTTAAAAATAGCTCTTGGAGGGTAGTAATATCTGGATTTTTTTCCAGCGCCATGTGCTAGTGAGAGTTGGAACAGGAGGATAGAGCAGATGAATGTGTGGCTGAGGACCTGGTGCAAGGATTCATATTTGTGGATCATTGGAATCTCTTCTGGGGTAGAAGTGACCTATATAAGAAGGATGGTGTGCACCTGAACTGGAAGGAGGCCAATATCCTGCCAGGAAAATTTACAGGCGCTACTCACTTCACCTGTTGAAGCAGCAGCTCTCCAAAAGCTAGTGATTTCAAATAAACCTGTTGGACTATGACCCGGTGTTGTGTGACTTCTGACCTTGTAATCCCCAGTCCCACACCGGGACCTCCACATCATGGCTACTCAGGAGGCTTTAACTTAGTCAGGGGGGGAGGCAAAGAGACAATAAGAAAAGAGATAAGTCTGAAGCTGGTACAGTTCAGAAGAACAGCAAGTCAGATAGTCAAAGCAGGAAAGAGCAAAGCAGAGAACAAGGTAAGACTGATAAATTGAACTGCATTTATTTCAATACAAGAGGCCTGACAGGCAAAGCAGAGGAACTCAGGACATGGTTGGGAACATGGGACTGGGATATCATAGCTGTTACAGAAATATGGCTCGGAGAAGGGGAGAGCTGGCAGCTTAATGTTCCAGGGTATAAATGCTATATGAATGATAGAATAGGTGTCCGGAGAGGAGGGCGAGTGGCATTTTTGGTTAGGGATAACATTACGGTTGTACTTAGAGAGGATATTCCAGGGAGTTCAGTTCTGAATAAGGGTCACCAGACCCAAAATGTCAACTCTGATCTTTTTCTTTGCTGATGGGCTTTTCCAGCAACTTCTGTTTTTGTAAGTAATTGTTGGGCCCCTTGCTGAGATATTTGTATCATCGATAGCCACAGGCGAGGTGCCAGAAGACTGGAGGTTGGATAATGTAGTGCCATTATTTAAGAACGGTGGTAAGGAAAAGCCAGGGAACTATAGACCAGTTAGCCTGACATCGGTGTTAGGTAAGTTGTTAGAGGGAATTCTGAGGGACAGAAGTTATATGTATTTGGAAGGCAAGGTCTGAATAGGGATAGTAAACATGGCTTTGTGCGTGGGAAATCGTGCCTCACCAGCTTGATGAGTTTTTTGAAGAAGTGACAAAGATAACTGATGAAGGCAGGGTGGTGGATGTTGTCTATATAGACTTCAGCAAGGCATTTGACCAGGTTCTGCATGATAGACTGGTTAGCAAGGTTACATCACATGGAATCCAGGGAGGGCTAGCCATTTGGATACAAAATTAGCTCAAAGGTAGGAGAGAGAGTCTGGTGGTGGAGGGTTGTTTTTCAGAATGGAGGCCTGTGAACAGCGGTGTGCCAAAAGGCTTGGTGCTGGGTCCACAGCTTTTCATGATCCCTAGAAAAATGATTTGCATGTGAATGCAGGAGGAATAGCTAGAAAGTTTGCAGATGACACCAAAATTGGTGATGTATAGGGCAGTGAAGAAGGTTATCTCAGATTACAACGGTACCTTGAACAGATGGGCCATTGGGCTGAGGAGTGACAGATGCAGTTCAACTTAGATAAATGTGAAGTGTTGCATTTTGGTAAGGCAAATCAGGGCAGAATTTATACAGTTAATGGTAGGATCCTGGGGAGTGTTGCTGAACAACAAGATTTTGGGGTGCAGGTACAGAGTTCCTTGAAGGTGGAATCACAGGTAGACAAGGTAGTGAAGAAGGTGTTTGGTGCACTTGCCTTTATTGGTTGGTGCATTGAGCAGAGGATTTGGGAGGTTCAATTGTTTCTGCACAGGACATTGGTTAGACCACTTTTGGAATACTGCATTCAATTCTGGTCTCTCTGCTACAGGAAAGATATCATTAAACTTGAAAGGGTTCAGAAAAGACTTGAAAGGATGTTGAAGGGGTTGGAGGGTTTGAGCTATAGGGAAGGGCTAGATAGGCAGAGGCTATTTTCCCCAGAGAGTCAGAGGTTCAGGGGTGATCTTATAAAGGTTTATAAAATCATGAGGATTATTGATAGGGTGAATAGCCATGGTCTTTTCCCCAGGGTAAAGGAGTCCAAAACTGGAGGGCATTGGTTCAAGGTGAGAGGGGAAAGATTTAAAAGGGACCTAAGGGTCAACTTTTTCATGCAAAAGGTGGTGTGTGTATGGAATGAGCTGCCAGAGGAAGTGGTGGAGGCTGGTACAATTACCACATTTTAAAGGCATCTGGATTAGTATATGAATAGGAAGGATTTCGAGGGATGGGAGCCAAATGTTAGCAAATGGGACTAGATTAATTTAGGATAGATATTGGTCAACATGGACGCCTTGAACCAAAAGGTCTGCTTCTATGCTGTATAACTCTATGACTCTAGGTTAGTCAAATAGCATCTGATATGGCAATAATAGATACAGTCATTATAAAGTATTCGTAAATCTCCGTATGGAATCACTTAAAAAGTTTGAATTAGCTGGAATAGTAAGTAAGTTTCTAACATTTTGGATCCTCTATAAAATATATGATATATTGTAGTTTGTGTCTATGGCCAAAGGCACATCCCACTGTTTATTTATTTCACTTAACTCTGTTGGTTTGTTCATGAAATGTATTCTATGCAAGCCGGGTATCCCTCCTTCAGAAAAATCTTTATGATTCATTCAGCACTCTGCATTCCACAAATGCTTTTAACTCAGGAAACTGAAGGGTTCTGGCCTTCAAAACCTTCCTCATATATATATATCTAATGATATATTCTCAGACATAGTTAATGCGATTCCAACAGGTAAAACAGGTCCCAATTACAGCAGGAAGTTCCTGCCCAAATAAACCTTCCAATTTAAAATGGAGTCTACATCGTAAATTGAAGGTAAAAATGATGAATTTCAAACATTAGAGGGGGCGCAATTAGACTTCTTAGGTAAGGCTACAATGGCTAATAGCCAATCAGCAAACAACAATAGTTTGCATTTACTTGGTGCGATTCATAAGTTGAAATATCTCAAGAAGCTTCAGATGAGATGCGGGGAGAGACAGCCAAAATGTGGGTCAAAGAGATAGGTTTTAAGAAGAGTCTCAAGGAGGAGAGAGAAGTGGACGTTAGTCCAGGAGGGGAATACTAGAGCTTAGGACCCAGGCAGCTGTAATACTGCCATCAATCATGAAATAATGAAAATCGAGGCTGCAGAATTGGTGGATTGTATGGATGGAGTAGGTTATAGAGATAGGAATGGTGACGTCACACCAGGTTTTGAAAAGAACACAAATCAGAGGGGAGTTGTTTTGGAATCAATCCAAAGTGTTATTTTCTGATCCCTTATCCCTCAACATTCAATAATATTTCCACTGGCTCATTAAGTCTAGAGTTGTATTCCTAGGTCACTACTCCACATTATCATCCCTCCACACAAGTACAGTTAGCATCTGCTCTGCTGAATTGATACTAAATAGAAGATGCCACGACAGCATTACTGGGCTGCCGAATGCAGTTGTCATCACTTAGGAATCTTCATTCTTGGATTTTAATAAAAGGAAGCTCCCTGGTAAACGATGGGAATAGGCAGAAGATGGAGTTCTCTGAGAGTTTCCTGCAAATGTGAAACTTTTCAGCAGACACAAAATGCAAATTGTCTGGAGCAAGAGGATGTACATTACCAGGGGGAAGACAGAACTGGCTGGTCATCTTTTCTGTTGAAAAGGGAAGGGATGACAGATATCTTTAAAACAATGAAGTTGATTCAATAGAGTAGATGTCGCAATATTTTCACATGTGGGAGTGTCTTAAACTAGAAATATAAACTTAGAATAGTCACAAAGAATTCATAAGGGATAGAAGGTGTTGTAGCGCAAAGGCGCCAGAACAGACTAGTTGGGCAAATCAAGCTGTTTCTGTGTTGTACATTCAATGTAATCCACAAAGAAATTCAGTGTAATCTTCTATTATCAGAGAATATGGGGTTCAATATCACATGGAATTGTTGAATTGAATAACACAGAGGAAGCTAGGCACACATGAGGGGAAAATGAAGACAAATCCTCAGAGAGAGAGAGATGAAGAGAGGTGGGTAGAGGCATGTGTGGAACATAATCACAGCATGGTCTATTTTGGGCCAAATGGCCAAGTTCTGCGTTCTAAAATTCTGCATGATTGCCAAAGTCAATTTGTCAATGCATGTTGCAACATTGACACGGTGGAGCATCTAACCTGATACTAAAACAAAATATAATTTGCAAGCTGCTCTGTCTCTGAACATCCACCTGCCTGACAGCTCCTGATTCAGGTAAAGTATGGGCAAAGCTGACTGACAGAGTTAATTACTGCCCCATTCCCTTCAGGATTACTTACGCACTTGAAAGGAAACAAAGTCCCTGGAAGTTTTACACAAGAATCTAGAGCATAGGCACACTTTTATAACTGAATCAGGGCTCTGCACAAAGTGATACCAGTAAACGTGACAAAGCCTGATATTTTCACACACAAGCACAATAAACCCCCAGGGGGTATGTACTATTTCTGATGCTAACTGTGATTTTTTTGTTTTGGAATACTTGCCAGGTTTTTTTTCTCTAAAGGTTACGTCCTTCACCTTATTGGGACCTGAACCACTGCCTCCTCCATTTAGAAACAGCATTAGGGATATCATGGTGCATAATTTATCCATCTCATTTAGCAACGGAAATCAAAACATCAATCCTGCAAAGGTAAACATCGGGTCGGGTGAAGAGAGACAAACCCGACCTCACGCTCTCACACACCCATTCAGATGAGTCTATGCATTGGCCTGATTTAATGAGTAGAGATCTACAGATGGCAATTAACCCTTTGTGGTTCCCCTCCCCCAATCGTTGGAAATATTCAACAATTGTTCACGGCAAGCTAGCATTTCAGGTTTTAAATAATATAAAAAAAAGCCAGTGAAAATAATATTTCACTTTCTGCAATACGTCTCTTTTGTTTTCAAATATGCTGACCCAGCCTGCTGGCGATATCCATGCCGCCCACTTAAAAGCTGAAATCTAGGTTGGTAGGTTCTGAGAGATGGCGGTGGTCATTCCGCAGTAGGGGATAAAATTGCCCCCGACCTTGCTGAGGAAGCTAACGTTGTTTCTTTTTATTAATGCACTTGGGAGTTAAAGTCATTGCAGCAGAATGGCTGATTATTTACTCCTGTACCATACATAGAACGTGCACCGGTATTATTTTGCAATCCACAGTGGGAATTCCAGCACCGATAGCAAGTTTTATGGGAAGAAGCCAAACTCTTACAGATAGCCTTTTGTTTTGTGTCGCAAGTCAACAACTGACAGAGAATCCATTTGGTCGATTTGGGAGTCGCGTTAATTCAGAGGCAGCATCTGCCACAGGTTATTTTGCTTTAAGCGCTCAAAACCTTACAGCTTCTAATAGGGATCTAACTGTGGATGGATCCCTCACTGTTTAGGGGGGTATCTGACCCCTGGCGCAGTGACTGCACAACCTCGAGAGAAACCACCTTTTTGTTAAAATGCAGTAGCAGCAGAAACGCGCGTTTTACCTTGTTTATCTCTTTAACAGATTAGTGTTGTCACACTGGGACACACTAAACACAGCGCTGCACTTAATCCCCCTTTTCGCTAGAAATGAAGAGTAAGCGGACGCCTACAAATTAAATTCGTGGAGCAACCAAAATTGTACAGAGGATGCCGTTTAGTAAAACGGTGCTGGTTGTTTCAGTATCCAAAACCATAGGGATGGACAGACTGCAACACACCCAACTCAGGACACAATGTTTCTAGTATTTAGCACAGTTAAAAATATTGCCACAGAAGTGGCACTCTGCCGTACCTTCAGGAGTCGAACTGATGGCAGGAAAGCCGCATGACACAGCTTACGGATGGTCCAGTTCAGAGGCCTGGGAGCTTCGGTGTGGCTCATGTTGACTTAGTCCTGGCATTGAGTGGAGACGGAGGATAAGGGGCAAATCCAGGGAACCGACTGAAGGAGCAGTGAGCAACAGCCGCGGTAGCAAATAGCAAACCCAACTGAATGGATCTTTCGACAAGAGAACAGCAGATAATGTGTATTTATGTTTTTACATATATGTATATATATATCCAACACTTCAGCGTGTGTGGGGGTAATCTTTAGTCCTGCTCCTTTCCAGGATGACAAACTTCCAGTGTACCAGTTCCCAGGCATGTAGATCACAACAGGCTAAGAGCAGTCATCTGCCCAGGGGAGGGCTGGTTTATTTTCCCTCACTGTCTCTTTGAAAAGCTTAGATAAGATTCATCCCGCAGTGTAGTCTCCGCCGAGAGTGAGCTGGGAAAGACCCAGTTACAGCAGACTCTTTCGAGCGCTGCAGAAATTTCAGATGGGGTGTTTATTTGCACGCTGGGTTTTTTTTTTATCTTTAAGTTTGTAAACGTGTGTGTCTGTTCCACAAGGGGTAAGTGGACGAGTGCGAGCACCAAATTGTTTCTGCCCAGAATTAGGCGTTTTTAACGGTTTCAGTGCCGAATTTTACCAGTGTATCTCAGCGAATCAACAGGAAGACTTCCGTTTAAATGGACTTCTCGCCATCAGGAACGTTCCCGGAGATTCCACCACATGACTTCCTGCCTCCAAATAGATTCTCCCGTTTCCAATAACTGCTTGCACCGAAACTATCTCCCTATCCTTCCATCCATTGACTCCCACCTTTACTTCTCGCTGCCTCGGGAAAGACAACCAACATCATCACAGACCCTTCCCATCCCAGTTATAATCTCTTCCAACCTCTTCAGTCAGGCAGAAGATATAAAAGCTTAAACACAATTACCAACAGATTCAAGAACAGATTCTTCCCCGCTGTTATTACACTTCTGAATGGACCTCTCAAGTTTCAAATTTAGTGTTGATTTCACTCCTTGTGCACCTTCTCTGCAGCTGTAACATTGTATTCCTGGCTCAGTTCTATCACCCTCATGCACTTTGTATGGTATGATCTGCCCCTACTGCATGCAAAACAAAACTTTTCACTGTACATGTGATAATAAATAAATGAAATCAAATCTTTGGTATCTTCAAACATTTCAAGGCACTACACAGCAACATCAAACACCAATTTTAAAACAAAAACACAGAGACACATAAGGAGTAGGTAGAGCAAAGTTTGTACTGAGAGGTAGGTTTTGAGGAGCATCCTAAAGTAGGAAAGGTACATGGAGAGGTTTAGGGAGGGTATTCCAGAGCATAAGGCCACAGGGCATAAGCCAGAGTCATCAGTGGTGGTGTGATGAAAAATAGGGATATGGAAGAGGCCAGAGCTGAAGGGCTACAGGGATATTTGTGGAGTGGACAACTAAAAGAGGATGGAAAGATCGAGAGAGGGTGAGACAATAGAGGGATTCAAAAACAAGAATGTGCACTTAAGACTGAGGTTTTGCTGAGCTGATGGACAGTGTAGGTCAACAAATACAGACCATGGTATAAGTTAGGACACAGGAGTTTTGGATGACCACAAGCTTACGGAAGGTAAAATGTGCAAGTCCAGCCAGGAGTGCATTGGAATCATCAAGTCTGGAGGCAAGATAGCAAAAAAATGAAGGTCTTAGAAATAAAATTTTAAAAATGCCTATCTCTTGTTCTAAACCCTTAGGAACCTACCTCTCCTGGGTTTTTATCATAACAGCATCTGGAAGATTAACCTTTCTTGCTGGGGAATCCAGGGGTGTACTTGAGGGTTGGCAACCCTAGCTCTATGGAGAAATGCAGAAATGTGGGAATTGATAGTGCCAGGTAAAGTATGAGCTGCTAGGGTCGGAAAGGAAATGAGGAATTCAAGAGTGTTTCTACTTACTATCACACAGGATGTGAGGGCCACTGGCTGGGCCAGCATTTATTGTCCGTACCTAGTCGCCTTTGAAAGTGGTGGTGAGCTGCCTTCTTGCAATCTATGTGAGGTATGCCACAGTCATTTTCAGGGAACTTTTCGGCATTCATCCTGAATTTTATCCCACAGTAAAGGAATGATGATAGAGCTCCAAATCAGGATGGTATGAGGTTTGGAAGGGATCATAAAACTGATGGTGCTCTTGTTGTATCTCCTACACTTGCTCTTCCAAGTGATAGAGGTCATGGGTTCAGAAAGTCAGGGTGGCACAGTGGCATGGTGACTCAGTGGTTAGCACTGCAGCCTCACAGTGCCAGGGTCCTAGGTTCAATTCCAGCCCCAGGTGACTGTCTGTGTGGAGTTTGCACATTCTCCCTGTGCCTGCGTAGGTTTCCTCCCACAGTCCAAAGATGTGCAGGCTAGGTGGATCGGCCATGCTAAATTGCCCATGGTGTTCAGGGGTGTGTGGGTTATAGGGGGAATGGGTCTGGGTGGGATGCTCCAAGGGTCATTAGAATTAGAATTAGAATCCCTACAGTGTGTAAACAGGCCCTTTGGCCCAACAAATCCACACTGACCCTTGGAGCATCCCATCCTGCCTAACAAGTCCACACCCAAGTTGGTGTGGACTTGTTGGGCCAAAAGGGCCTGTTTCCACACTGTAGGGATTCTAATGAAAGTCCTCTCACAGCAGCCTCAGTGAGTGACTGCAATGCATTTTGTAAATGGTGTGCACTGCTGGTGAGAGTGAAAAATCTGGTGGTAGATCTGTCAACACTACAGAAAAGCAAGGAAATGAGAAAAGACCAGCGTCAGAAAAATGGAGATTTTGAAGGGTTGGCAAAGAGGATGAACTTTAGGGCTGGAGGAGGTCTTGGAGAGGTATTTGAACACAACATTGAGGATTTTATTCTGGGGGTACGGGGTGTTAACTCAAAAAAGCAAATGCAGGAACAATGATGAGTGAATGAGGATTGGATATGACCAGCAGAGCTGAAGATTACCACAGGTCAGAGAATTAGGGGTTGACCACTGGAACTCTGGTGGTGATGAGAGCAATGAAAGATGGTAACAGCAGCAGATGGCCTGGAGCAGGGGCAGTAATCAGACAGTAACTGAGGGGTTGTGGGATTGAATGCTCAGATTGGAGTCAGATAGACTGCGAATGGATTGGTTCAAGTGCACACAGTAGCTGCAGAAGGATAGAATCAATGGGAAATATTAGGGGTTTGGGATGGGAGTCAAATACAATGACTTTTGACCTTCCCAAAGTTTAACTGCAATAGTGTTTTCCTAATCCAAGATCAGCAGTTCGAAAACCTGGAGAAAGGAAAACATCAAGAAAACTTTGGATTCTAACCTAACATCATGACTATCTCTTGCCACAACTACATGAAAGTAAATGTTGATGGAAGTAAGGAGAACAGACACTTTTCTATAAATAATACATTGGGAACAGACTTCAAAACAGCCTATTCCCTACTTTATAAAATGCAATAGTAGTGTGTAGATGATTGAGAATTGAATGACCTCACCCAGATAACACATTACCTATGGACTTTAATACAAAATACAAAGGGTAGTTAACTTTTCATTTTTATCTTGTAAATCATTTTGCAACATGTTGTAGTTATTTGTGTACTGAAATGTTCATAATTGTGCAATCCTATTGTTATTTTATACCTTTTTAAGTGACTGTATATAGCTATGTTATGAGTTATGATCATGTGTTTCATTTGTATCATCATCACAATGTGGCACCTAGTGCCATGATAATTTTCCAGTAAACCAATTATCTACCTGATGGAGAGGTAGAGTTGAATGTTGTCAATACATTTGTAGAAGCTTGACCCCCGATGATGTTGCCAAATTTGATTGAGAGGGAAGGAGGCCAAGGACAGCTTGAGCAAGGAGAACTTACTGGGCAGAAACAACACATTGGGCCAATCATTATGTCATTGTTCTCTACACAGAAAACTCTGGGAAGCAATTTGCTTCTTGGCTTTTAAGTTCCCATTTACACTTTACTTGCTGTTTCAAAGGGGGTTGACTTCCTCAGGGGTTACATTTTTGTTTACGAAACCTAATAGTCCCTATTACTGTTGCTTCCTTTTCCCACAGATCTTCCAGGTACATTACTCCTGTTTTAACCCTCTAGGCCACCACAAAGCCGCCTGAAAATTTCACCTGCAATGAATTACAGCACCTTAAATAACCCCTTTTGAAAGCTATGAAATGTTTTCCTCTTTGGGATCGGATTGCAGAAGTCATAAGTAGTGAATCGATAAATGGAAATTATTGTCTCACTCCGAATAATGACCTGAGTCTGGAAAAAAAAGTCTCCGAAATTTTTCCAGTAATGAAATTATTCCAAATATTGCTCAGAAACCTCATTCTTCAAGTCAAACCATATATTACTCAAATCCAACTAATTTACTTAGTTTGCATCTTTTAGTTCCATTGATTTTTGGAGGTTATTTTTCCTTGAAGAGGGTTTTGCATCCAATAAAATAAGAAAGGGATGGGCAAGGTGAGATAAGAAATGAATAGACGGAACAAAGATGAGTAGGCGGATCAAAGATCCCACTGCACAAGTATGAAATATTGAATAATTGTTTTCTGTGCTATGTCAAACCTAATCCACAGCTGCAAAAATTGAGTGAGCATGAGACAATGGAGGGATTTGAAATAAAGAACATGCATTTAAAATCTAGGTATTGCTGAACTGACGGATGGCAAAGGTCAAAAAGTACACACTGTGGTATAATTTAGGACACAGGAGTTTTTGATGACCACAAGTTTACAGAAGGTAAAATGAGGGAGTCCAGCCATTGAGTCCAGGTATTGTCAAGTCTAGAGTCAACAAAGCAAAAAATGAAGGTCTTTGAAACAAATTTAAAAATGTCTCTTTTGTAAGCCCCTAGGGCTTCACTTCTCCTGGGCTTTTACAGCAACAATGTCTTGAAGTTTAACCTTTCTTGCTGAGGATTCCAGGACTATCCTGGAAGACTGGAAGCCCTAGCCCTCATGAGGAAATGTGAGATTTGATAGGGCTGAGTAAAGATGAGTTGGGGGGGGGGAGGTCAGAGAGGAAAAGTGTTCACCTGCACAAACAAAAATATCAAGCTTCTTTTTATTCATTCATAGGATGTGAGCATTGCTGGTTAGGTAGCATTTATTGCCCAGAGGGCAGTTAAGAGTCAACCACATTGCTGTGGGTCTGGAGTCACATGTAGGCCAGACCAGGTAAGGATGGCAGTTTCCTTCCCTAAAGTTCATGAGTGAACCAGATGCGTTTTTCCAACAATTGACAATGGTTTCACGGTCATCATTAGATTCTTAATTCCAGATATTTATTGAATTCAAATTCCTCCAACTGGCGGGCTTCGAACCCAGGTCCCCAGAATGTTATCTGGGTCTGTGGATTTTTTTTTTCTCTATTCATTTGTGGGATGTGGGCATTGCTGCCTGGCCAGTGTTTCTTGCCCATCCCTAGTTGCCCTTGAGAAGGTGATGATGAGCTGCCTTCTTTAACCGCTGCAGTCCACCTGCTATGGGTTGACCCACAATGCTAATAGGGAGGGAATTCCAGGATCTTGACCCAGCGACAGTGAAGGAACAGCGATATATTTCCAAGTGAGGATGGTGGGTGGCTTTCCCATATATTTGCTGCCCTTGTCCTTCTAGATGGAAGTGCTCGTCGGTTTGGAAGGTGCGGTCTGAGGATCTTTGGTGAATTTCTGCAGTGCATCTTGTAGATAGTACACACTGCTGCTACTGAGCGTCGGTGGTGGAGGGAGTGAATGCTTGTGGGTGTAGTGCCAATGAAGCGGGCTGCTCTGTCCTGGATGGTGACAAGCTTCTTGAGTGTTGTTGGGGCTGCATTCATCCAGGCAAGTGGGAAGTATTCCATCACACTCCTGACTTGTGCCTTCTAGACGTTGGACAGGCTTTGAGGAGTCAGGAGGTGAGTTACTCATCACAGTATTCCCAGCTTCTGGCCTGATATTGTAGCCACTCTGTTAATGTGGTGAGTCCAGTTGAGTTTCTGGTCAATGGTAACCCCCAGGATGTTGATAGTGGGGGATTCAGTGATGGTAACACCATTGAATGTCAAGGGACAGTGGTTAGATTGTCTCTTATTGGTGATGGTCATAGCCTGGCATTTGTGTGGCACGAATGTCACTTGCCACTTGTCAGCCCAAGCCTGGGTATTGTCCAGACCTTGTTACATTTGAACATGGACTGCTTCAGTATCTGAGGAGTCACGAATGGTGCTGAACATTGTGCAATCATCGGCGAACATCCCCAATTCTGACCTTATGATGGAGGGAAGGTCATTGCTGAAGCAACTGAAGATTGTTGGGCCTAGGACACTACCCTGAGGAATTCCTGCAGAGATGTCCTGGAGCTGAGATTATTGACCTCCAACAACCATGACCATCTTCCTATGTGTCAGGTATGACTCCAACCACTGGAGAGTTTGCCCCCTGATACCCATTGACTCCAGTTTTGCTAGGCCTCCTTGATGCCACACTCGGTTGAATGCAGCCTTGATATCAAGGGCTGTCATTCTCACCCCAGCTCTGGAATTGAGCTCTTTTGTCCATGTTTGAACCAAGGCTGTATTTAGATCAGGAGCTGAGTGGCCCTGGCAGAACCCAAACTGGGTGTCACTGAGCAGGTTATTGCTGAGCAGGTGCTGCTTGATAGCACTGTAGATGACACCTTCTATCACCTTACTGATGATTGAGCAGTAATTGGCTGGGTTGGATTGGTCCTGGATTTTGTGTACAGGACATACTTGGGCAATTATCCACATTGTTGGGTAGGTACCAGTCCAGTAACTGTACTGGAACAGCTTGGCTAGGGGAGCGGCAAGTTCTGGAGCACAAGTCTTAACAGTCATTAACAGTCCAGTGATAATACCACCGGGCCATTGCCTCCCCCTGTGCCATCTGTGCCATTGAGCCACAACTTCAAAGACTTTTGGAACATCACCCTCAGACTTCTACTTTTTAGTGGAAGGAGCCCAGCCTCCTTGATTTTTTTTCTGATAGTTTTAAGATCTCCAGTTGGCCATATTATCATATCAGTTTGGTTTCCGCACACTTAAAATATCAAAATGAGCAATAGACCACTAAATTGGACACTATCCATTAGATTCACATTCACATTACGATCATTCACATTAAGCAGGGAAAAAATTAATTTCTGAGGAATCTCACTTATTTTAATGATCTGGGTCACAACAATCAGGTCATTTTAAGGTTGATATTCCGAGTTACCCAGCAGTATTCCATTGTCGAGTTATTAACTATGCTGCTTGTTTACAGATACAAGATGCCCAAGTAGATTGATTCTCAAAGAGAAAATCTCTGCTCATAAAAACTTATTCTAATATTAAACTATAGAAAGCAGAGCAAAGCTTTCACATCAATTAAATTAAATGAATTTTTCATCTCTACTTATCTGTGCTATTTTTAGCTTTTTTTCACACAAAATGGATATTTATATTGCATTGTTAAAGACCGTAGGAACAAGAATAGTTGAAAGGTCAAATAAGGTGACCTTGGGCTACCAAAACTCCTGGGCTGGCTATGAACTATTCAGCTGAGTTGGCACTGGGGTTTAGAGAAGGGGCTGTGGTTGTGCTGATCTGCTGCTGTAAAATGAACAATTACAACAACAATGTGCATTTATACAGCAACTTTTACTATCCCAAAAGTGTTCAATCAGAGTATTATCAAAACAAAGTGTGACAGTAGTTACAAAGTGAGATGTTAGGCAGGTGGAAAAGAGCCTGATCAAAGAGGTAGGTTTCAAACAACATCTTAAAAGAAATTAAGACAGCTGCAGGCAAGGCTATTATGGTGGAGTACTTAGAATTGGAAAAGCTCAAGAGGAGTATCAAGAACCTGAGGAGTACAATTATATGACGATGCTGTCACTTAAAAAGTTTATTTTGTCATCGGATTTTTTGAAGAGAGGTTGTAAAGGCCAGGGTGCCGAAGAGTCTCGGGAGTAATAGTTTAACAATGGAAGGGGAGTGGTCAGTTCTCCCAGTTCAGGTTTTTTTTCTAGTTTTTTTAGCTGTAGCAGTCACAAGATGTTTTGAGTAGCAGAAGCGTTGCAAGCTTCAGTGAGGGATTCGTCTGACTTTCTCTGAATGTTTCTAGACTTTCTCTAGATGTTGTTCCCTCCTGCCTGTAAGAATCTGTGTTTGAATTTGCCTTTTTGCCAAGGGGTGTGTTTATGGGATGTTACTATATTGGAACAGTTAATTTTTTAAGTTGCTGCATTGGGTCAGATGGTTTTCCAATAGTCAAGTTACTCTCAGTTCCACTTTCTTTTGTTTGTGCTTCAACTGTAATGTTTAAATAAATTTTGTTTTGCTTAAACCCAAGTGGTTTGACAAATTGCATCACACCTGGTGCACCCACTTTTCACATCTGCCTTTAAAATAAGAACAAGTTAGGGTCTAGGCTAAGCAGCAGGAAAGCTGACGTTTTGGGTCTGGACCCTTCTGGAATCCTAACAACCCAATGGTCTCAATGTGGATTTTTGAGACCATTGGGTTGTAGGGTTCCAGAAGGGTCCAGACCCGAAACGTCAGCTTTTCTGCTCCTCTGACGCTGCCTGGCCTGCCGTGTTCATCCAGCTCCACAACTTGTTATCTCAGACTCCAGCATTGGCAGTTCCTACTATCTCTTAGGGTCTAGGCTACCTTCTTAAAATATTTTGGGGGTGTGGCCTGGTCCATAACAGATTGGGTACTCGTTTGAGATAAGTCTATAATTCCAATTTGGGTTAAGGGTCATTGGACTCAAAGGCAGTGAGTGGTAGGTGTTAGTGTCTCTTGTCTCGGGTGTTAAATTTGGTTGGTTTCTATAGTGCTTTGTGTAGTAATGGTTCTTTTTGGTCACTAAGAGATTTCTGGAGGTGGAAGAAGTGACTTGGGGGGGGTTTACAAATGTGAGCATGGTAAAGCTGTTGGAATTGGCAGACAAGCTAGAGTTGGGGTTGCCTTTGTCTGTGAGAAAAGGAAGTAATTACAGCAACAGCTTGACATTTGAATTTGCTGGAAATACCATCGGAATCTTTGGAAATGGTTAGAATTCAATTGCAGTTGAAGCGACTTGAACATGAAAGGGAGCTGAAACAGTTTGAATTATGGTTAAAAGCAGAAAGAAATGTAAAGGAGAGAATCGCTCTGGCAGAACAAAAAGAAAGGGAGAGGAAGGCCCTTGCAGAAGAAAGGATGAAAGGGAGAGAAGAGAAGCAGAAAGAGAAAGAGTTTGAACTTCAGAAGTTGGCAATTAGACAGGAAAGTTGACTTAAAAGGATGGAGGTGAAGGTAGAAGGTAGGCTTAGTGAGGAGGATAGTGAGGATGAGCAAACCCATCATAGCCAAAGACCTGGTGAAGATCTGTTTAGATATATCCAAGCATTGCCTAAATTTGGTGAGAAGGATGTACAGGCCTTTTTCATCTCACTTGAGAAAGTGGCTAAACAAATGAAGTGGCTGGTGACCATGTGGGTTTTGTTGATCCAAACGAAGTTGGTAAGTAGAGTTAGTGAAATATTTGCATTGCTATCATAGGAGGTATCTGGGGAGTATGAGGAGGTGAAGGAGGCATCTTAAGTGCATATAAGTTTGTGCCAGAAGGTTACAGACAACATTTCAGGAATCTAAGGAGGGACCTTGGTCAAACATACAATGAGATTGAAAGGATCAAACAATGTAATTTTGAAAGGTGGATAAGGGCATTAAAAATAGATCAAACATATGATGGTCTTAGAGAGATGATTATTTTGGAGGAATTCAAAAATTCACTTCCTGATGTAGTGAGAACTCATGTGGAAGAGTAGAGAGTTAAAACGGCAAGATTAGCAGCTGAAATGGGGGACGATTATGAGTTGGTTCATTGAGTAAAGTTTGGCTTCTGACATCAATTTCAATCTGTGAGGGATAGAAATTGGGGAAAACAGAAATCCCCATGCGGTAAGGGAAAAGTAGATCACATTGAAGATAATAAAGATAGCTTACCACAGGGTATAAAGGAAAGCCATGAAGGGGAAAGAGAAGCTAAAAAGCTCAGGTGTTTTCGCTGCAATAAAGTAGGCCACTTGAAGTCAGAGTGTTGGTGGCTTAGGAAAAACACTGGGAAGACGGATGTAGCATAATAGGATAAGGCCAGCGAATTTTGTTAAAGTGGTAAAGAAAAGCACAGTGGAAGGTAAAAAGCTGCATCAGACTGTACAACCTGGTCAGAGGTTGGTTGAGAAGGAAGTGCCAGATCTTCTTAAATCATTTACTTGCGAAGGTAAGGTTTACTTACATGGGCTAGGAGCAGCAGGTAAAGAACTTACAGAATTAAGAGATACAGGATCATGTCAATCTCTGATGTTGAGAGATGAGAAGATATGTAATTCAGAAGGACTATTGCCAGAAAAAGTGCTAGTACCTGGAATTCATGGTGAGACCAGAAGTGCTCCATTACGTAGAGTGAGGTTGGAGTGTCCAGCGAAAAGTGGAGAAGTGGTGGTAGGAGTACTGGAGAAACACTCAGCTCCAGGAATACAATTTGTCCTTGGTAACAACATAGTTGGGTCACAGGTAGGAATCCTGCCTACTATGGTTGAAAAGCCAGTGGAAAATCAGGCGACTGAGCTATTACATGAAGTATATCCTGGGATTTTTCCTGACTGTGTGATAACAAAATTACAAAGCCACCAGTTGAAACAGGAGGATAAATCAAAGAAAACAGATATAAAGAAGTTTAAGTAGCATTATCAGAGACCCATGTTTGAATGGTTGAGAAATAACAAGAACAGGTGGAGGACAAAGTGGATATTTTTAGCTCAGAGAAATTAACTGAGTTACAACAGGAAGATGAAAAACTGAAGCAATTGCATCAAAAAGCGTACACAGAAGAAGAATCTGAGTGTATTCCTGATTTCAACTACCTTAAAAATAATGGTTTAATGAGGAAATGGAGATCACATTCAGGCGGATGAGAAATAGGCAGAGGTTCATCAAGTTGTAATACCAGTGGGTTACAGAAAGGAGGTGCTGCAGGTAGCACATGAATTACCATTAGGAGGTCATTTAGTGGTTAAGAAAAAACTTAAGCCAAAATACAAAAGCATTTTTACTGGCCTGTACTGCATAAGGACGTAGTTGAATTTTGCCAGACATGTCATACATGTCTGGTAATTGGAAAACTCAGGCAGTAATAAAACCAGCACCTTTAAAACCCATTCCTGCATTTGAGGAACCTTTTACAAGGGTCTGAATTGATTTTATTGGACCCCTACCTAAATCAAAAAGTGGGAATCAATATTTGTTGACAATAATGGAAGTATTCACTAGATTTCCGGAGGCCATTCCATTACATAATATCGCAGCTAAAAGGATTGTAGAAGAGTTACTCAAATTTTTCACTAGATATGGACTACCCACAAGGATACAATCAGACAAAGGGTCAAACTTTAGATCAAAATTATTCAGGGAAGTTATGGATAGCTTAGAAATAAAACAATTCAAATCGATTGTGTACCATCCAGAATGGCAGAGAGCACTGCAAAGGTGGCATCAAGCTTTAAAGACCATGTTAAGGGCATATAGTCAAGACTATCCAAAAGATTGGATAAAGGAATTCCATTTGTACGTTTTGCAATTAGGGTTGCACCAAATGAATCAAGAAAATTCAGTCCATTTGAATTAGTTTTTGGGCATGAGGTGAGAGGATCACTGAAATTAATTCAGGAGAAATTGGTGAATCAGATTTCAGAGACCACATATTTGGACTATGTGTCAAATTTTAGGGAACAATTAAATAGAGTGGGGGAGTTGGCTAGATAGTATTTAAAAATATCACAGCATACGGTGAAACAGGAAGCAAACAAAAAATCAAAATTTCATAATTTTGCTAATGGAGATAAAGTTATAGTGTTACTTCTGGTGATAGGTGAACCTTTAAAAGCAAGGTTTAATGGAACTTATCAAATCGAAAGGAGATTGAGTGAGGTGAACTCGAGATAACAAGCGTGGGGCTGGATGAACACAGCAGGTCAAGC
>JAHRHZ010000024.1:19871945-19932279 GCA_024137785.1 Ginglymostoma cirratum
CTCCTGCTCCTATGATGCTGCTTGACCTGCTGTGTTCATCCAGCCCCACGCTTGTTATCTCGGATTCTCCAGCATCTGCAGTACCTTTTATCTCTGAGTGAGGTGAACTATTTGATAAGGACTCTAGATAGAAAGAAGTCTCACAGAATGTGTGATGTGAATATGCTCAAACAGTATTTTGATAGGGAAGGAAGATGAAAGGAGAATGTGGTACTGGTTACAACACAGAGTGAAGAACCAAGTTCAGAAGATTTTGAATTAGACATTCCTCAAATTAAATCAGATGATGAGGAAGTTCTTAAAAAATTGGGATAAATTATTGAGTTACATTTCAGAGGAAAATAGAAATGACCTGAAAGAGTGATTACTATCGCATGGGGTGGGAATAAGCTTGGAAGTATTAATTTAGTTAGGCATGATGTAGATATAAGAAATGCTGTTCCAATTAAGCAACATCCTTATAGACTTAACCCTCTAAAGTTGGCACTGGTTCAAAAACAGATTGAATGCATGCTCCAAGACAACATAATCAAAGTGAGTCGCAGTGATGGATCTCACCAATAGTAATGGTGCCAAAACCAGATGACACCCAACAGTTACGTGTGTAATACCACAAAGTCAATGCAGTTACAAAGTCTGATTCATATCCAATTCCATGTTTGGAAGACTGTTGACAAGCAACTTACATTTCTAAGTTGGACTTACTCAAAGCATACTAGCAGGTACCTTTATCTGAAAGATTGAAGACAATTTTGGCTTTCGAAACATCGAATGGACTATACCAATTTAAAGTCACGCCACTCGGTATGAAAAATGCGCCAGTCACATCTCAAAGACTGACCAATAAAGTCATTTCTGGATTACCCAATAATGTGGTATACATTGACGACCTGGTAAATTTTAGTCAAACATGGAAGGAACAGTTGCAGCATTTATCGGAATTATTCGTCGATTACGGGAGGCAGGCTTGGTGATAAATTTGGCTAAGAGTGAATTCGCCAAAGCCCAGTCACTTTCCTGGGCAATTTTATCGGACATGGATAGATGGCCCCATGGAACGTGAAAGCAAAGGTTATTGGGGAGGTTCCCACACCATTGACGAAGAGAGCAGTATTACGTTTCCTGGGATTGAGTAGGTTTTATCAGAAGTTCGTACCAAATTTTAGCAGTGTGGTTGCCCCACAGACTGACTTACTGAAGAAGTCCAGAAAATGTCAGTGGATGGCAGGCTGTCAGAAGGTGTTTGACAGCCTGAAAGCTGTGTTAACCACTGCCCCAGTGTTAATCACACCTAATGATGCAAAGCCATTCAAGGTGGCTATCGATGCGAGTGACTTGGGTGTCGGTGCTGCACTCTTACAAGAAGACGATCAGAAGATAGAAAGATCTATTGGGTATCTCTCCAGGAACTTGAATATTCATCAACAGAAATATTCCATGATTGAGAAGGAGACCTTGAGCTTGTTGTTGGCATTACAACATTTCAACATTTATATTGTCAATAATGTGTCTGAGACAATTGTACATACTGATCACAACCCATTAAAGCTGTTGGAGAAATTTAAGGACAAAAATTGTAGACTGTTTAGGTGGAACTTATTATTGCAGCCATTCAATTTGAAAATTATACACGTGCAGGGACAAGAAAACGTAATTGCCGACGAGTTGTCGTGACTTAGATGAAGAAAGACGGAAGTGTTTGGTCGCAGGAGTAAACGGACTGAAATAGAATGTAGTAGTGAATGTTTGCATGCTTAGAGTCAATGTAGTATATATGTATTGTAGTGTACCATTAGAATAAGACTAAGGGGCTTAAAATGAAGCCATCTTTGTTTAGTGATGGTTCATTTTTTTAAGGAGGGAGGTGTGACGATGCTGTCACTTAAAAATGTTATTTAGTCCTTTTTTTTTGAAGAGAGTTTGTAAGGCAGAGATATTGAAGAGTCCAGGGAGTACTAGTTTAACAATGGAAGAGGAGTGGCCAGTTCTCCCAGTTCAGGTTTTTTCTAAAACCTTTTTCTAAGGTTTTTTCCCTTCTTCAGAAAGGGTCTAGGCCCGAAACGTCAGCCTTCCTGCTCCTCTGATGCTGCTTGGCCTGCTGTGTTCATCCAGCTCTACGCCTTGTTATCTCAGATTCTCCAGCATCTGCAGTTCCTACCAGTTTTTTCTAGTTTTTTTTAGCTGTAGTGGTCAAAAAATGTTTTGTAGCAGAAGTGTTGCAAGCTTCAGTAAAGGACTCCTCTGAATTTTTCTGAAATCTCTCTCTAGATGTTGTTCCCTCCTGCCTGTAAGAATCTGTGTTTGAATTTACCTTTTTGCCAACGGGTGTGTTTATGGGATGCTACTGTATTGGAACAGTTAATTAGTTAAGTTGTTGTATTGGGTCGGTTAGGTTTGCCAACAGTTAAGTTACTCTAAATCTTTTGTTGTGTTTCAACTGTCGTATTTAAATAAATTCTGTTTTGCTTTAAGCCACTTCACATCTGCCTTTAAGCTAAGAAAAAGTTAGGGTCTACGCTACCTTCTTAAAATATTTTGAGGGGGGTCTGTCCTAATACGTAACAAATTTCCAAAAGAAAAACATTCACCTGTGGGGGCCAACACTCAAATTCCATCCTAGACTTCTTTTTCTTCTCTTTGTTTCTCTCTCCTCCTTTACTATGCTCCTCAAATCCTACCTCTGTCCAAGCTTTTGGTTACTTATCCTACTATCTCTGCAATGAAATTTTCTTCTGGTAACTGCCTCTTGTAAAGCACATTGGGTTCATATTCCTGCAGTAAAGGGGCTATATAAGCGAATGTGGTTGTTGTAATACATATGGAAGTGAAGCAACAATTTTAATAATTTTAAAGATCTGCAGAACTGCAGTCCATTCTAGAAACACAGGATTTCAGGATATAGGAAAAAATGTCCTCGTAGAGCTATTGTCTTAAAATCCTGGGTTTGAATGTTTTTCTGCTTCTTACAATTCTAGCTCTATTGGAGTGCTGTCTAACGATGATGTAGAAAGTCTTTTCCCTCCCAATTATTTGAATACTAGCTATTTTTTGTAACCTGGGAATCCAGGCTTACAAGGCTTATTGACTGGGATCAAATTAATCAAATAAATAAAGGTCATTCATCATTTTAACATTCATCATTCAAACATTCAAATTCTCCCATCGCAACCTGCAGCTGTACAGTATTTTGAATAACATGAAGGTTTTTGTAGCTGCTAATTTACATATTAGATTTCTAAAAACATGGCTAATACATGATGAGCAGGGGCATGCAGAAATGACAGAAAAATCGAGTTAAAACATTATTGGGAGACTAAATCCATTGACCATAAATATAAGATGGCCCCTAATAATTCAGTCAAGAATTGAGGAGAAACTTTTTTTTAAAGAAAGAGAGACATATTGTCAAAGTTTTTCATCAGGACCGATGCAAGAATATCAAATCTCAAGTGATCACAACAATTTATATTACAGAAGAAAAAGGTGCCAATCTTTAGACCTCTTGGGCTCTTGGGTTATTCAAAATAAGCAAAAGGCTTGAGCACATATCAATGTGTGTCACTTTTACCAAGCATAATTGATCCATGCGATGATTTCAAATGATTTGAATGACATTGGGACCGGTTCTGGGGGAGGTGGGACAATTACAAATCGGACGGTCTACACCTGGGCAGGACTGGAACCAATGTCCTGGGGGCTGCTTTTGCTAACGCTGTTGGGGAGGGTTTAAACTAATGTGGCAGGGGTATGGGAACCCAATGAGGAGGTTAGTGGACAGTAAGGAGGTAGTAACTAAAGCCTGTAAGGCACTAGATAATGAAGTCAGTGTGTCTAAGGGGAAGAGGAGGCAGAGAGCAGACGATGAACGCAAAGGGACAGGTGGTCTGAGGTGCATTTGTTTTAATGCGAGACGTGTAGTAGGTGAGGCAGCTGAACTTAGGGCTTGGATTAGTACCTGGGAGTATGATGTTATTGCTATTACTGAGACTTGGTTGAGGGAAGGGCAAGGTTGGCAACTAAATATCCCAGGATATAGATGCTTCAGGCAGGATAGAGAGGGAGGTAAAAGGGATGGAGGAGTTGCACTACTGGTCAAAGAGGATATCACAGCTGTGCTGAAGGAGGGCACTATGGAGGACTCGAGCAGTGAGGCAATACGGGCAGAGCTCAGAAATAGGAAGGGTGCGGTAACAATGTTGGGGCTGTTTTACAGGCCTCCCAACAGCGAGCGTGAGATAGACGTACAAATATGTAGACACATTACGGAAAGATAGGAGCAACAGGGTGGTGGTGATGGGAGATTTTAATTTTCCCAACATTGACAGGGATTCACTTAGTGTTAGGGGTTAGATGGAGCAGAATTTGTAAGGAGCATCCAGAAGGGTTTTATAGAGCAGTATGTAAATAGTCCAACTCGGGAAGGGGCCATACTGGACCTGGTGTTGGGGAATGAGCCTGGACAGGTGGTTGAAGTTTCAGTAGGGGATTACTTTGGGAATAGTGATCACAATTCTGTAAGTTTTAGAACACTGATGGACAAAGACGAGAGTGGTCCTAAAGGAAGAGTGCTGAATTGGGGGAAGGCCAACTATAGCAAAATTCAGCAGGAGCTGGGGAATGTGGATTGGGAGCAGCTGTTTGAGGGTAAAACCACATTTGATATGTGGGAGGCTTTTAAAGAGAGGTTGATTAGAGTGCAGGACAGACATGTCTCTGTGAAAATGAGGGATAAGAAGGGCAAGATTAGGGAACCATGGGTGACAGGTGAAATTGTGAGACTAGCAAAGAGGAAAAAGGAAGCATACATAAGGTCCAGGCGACTGAAAACAGACGAAGCTTTGGAAGAATATCAGGAAAGTAGGACCAATTTGAAACGAGGAATTAAGAGGGCTAAAAGGGGTCATGAAATATCTTTAGCAAACAGGGTTAAAGGAAATCCCACAGTCTTTTATTCGTACATAAGGAGCAAGAGGGTAACTAGAGAAAGGGTTGGCCCACTCAAGGACAAAGGAGGGAAGTTATGCGAGCAGTCAGAGAAAATGAGTGAGATTCTTAATGAGTACTTTGTGTCGGTATTCACTGAGGAGAGGGATGTGACGGATGTTGAGGTTAGGGATAGATGTTTGATTACTCTAGGTCAAGTCAGCATAAGGAGGGGGCAAGTATTGGGTATTCTAAAAGGCATTAGGGTGGACAAGTCCACAGGTCCGGATAGGATCTATCCCAGGTTACTCAGGGAAGCGAGAGAGGAAATAGCTGGGGCCTTAACAGATATCTTTGCAGCATCCTTGAGCACGAGTGAGGTCCCGGAGGACTGGAGAATTGCCAATGTTGTCACCTTGTTTAAGAAGGGTAGCAAGGATAATCCAGGTAATTATAGACCGGTGAGCCTGACGTCAGTGGTGGGGAAGCTGCTGGAGAAGATACTGAGGGATAGGATCTATTTACATTTGGAAGTAAATGGGCTTATTAGTGATAGGCAGCATGGTTTTGTGCAGGGAAGGTCATGTCTTACCAACTTGATAGAATTCTTTGAGGAAGTGACAAAGTTGATAGATGAGGGAAGGTCTGTAGATCTCAGATGCACGGACTTCAGTAAGGCGTTTGATAAGATTCCCCATGGTAGGCTGATGGAGAAAGTGAAGTCGCATGGGGTCCAGGGTGTACTAGCTAGACGGATAGAGAACTGGCTGGGCAACAGGAGACAGAGAGTTGTAGTGGAAGGAAGTTTCTCAAAATGGAGTACTGTGACCAGTGATGTTCCACAGGGATCCATGTTGGGATTACTGTTGTTTGTGATATACATAAATGATCTGGAGGAAGGTATAGATGGTCTGATTAGCAAGTTTACAGACGACACTAAGATTGGTGGAGTAGCAGATAGTGAAGGGGACTGTTGGAGAATGCAGCAGAATATGGATAAATTGGAGAGTTGGGCGGAGAAATGGCAGATGGAGTTCAATCCAGGCAAATGTGAGGTGATGCATTTCGGAAGATCCAATTCAAGAGCGAAGCTTGTGTGGAAAATAGACATTAGCATGGATCAGCTTCTGGGGATTACTTGACTGAACCAGCTATTTGAAAATGATAGCTACAAGAGCATGTTGGAGACTGGGAATTCTGCAACACCCAACTCACCTCCTAATTCCTTAATGTCTGTCTACCATCTACACAACACGGGTCAGGAGTGTAATTGGTCCAACTCAAGGCAAAAGACTTGACACCATCCAGGATGAAGCAGCTCTGTCAGCTGGCACTCAATTTGCCACCTTCAACATTCACTGCCTCTGCTACCTGCGCACACTAGCAACAGTGTGTATTGTCTACAAGTTTCGCTGCAGCGACACACCAAGGCTCCTTCAGCAGCATCTTCCAAATTCACAAACTCAACAACTATATGTCAAAAGGACAGCAGATGCATGGCAACACCAACACCTGCAAGTTCCCCTCCTAGGTGCACGCCATCCCAACTCGTAACCATATCACCATTCCTTCAACGTCACTGGGTCAAAATACTGAGTCGGAAGTCACACGACATCAGGTTATGTCCAACAGGTTTATTTGAAATAATCTGATTTCAAATAAACCTGTTGGGCTATACCCTGGTGTCGTGTGACTTCTGACTTGTCCACCCCAGACCAATACTGGCACATCCACATCAAAATACTGAAATGCCTTTCTTAAAAATATCACAGGTATATCTACATTATTCAGACTGCTGTGGTTCAAGATGGCAGCTCACCCCCACATTCTCAAAGGCAAGTAGGGATGGACAATAAACGGTGGTGACACAACATCCCATGAAAGAAGTTAAAAAGGTTTGGTCAAATGACCTCTTTCAGTAAATTCTACGTAATTCTAGACAAAAATCAGGTAGAATCCAACCAAAGGTCATTTATGCTCTGAATAAATTCCATGGCAAAGTAAACAGCTGGCAATGGAACCCTGGTTATTTTATGAAGTACCCAGGATCCCTCAGAACGAACAGTATCCCAACAAAAGAAAGATCACATTTTGAAAAAAAAGTTGTTACAGCTTATAAACTGAAATATCAGCAAATGCATTCTGCTAAGTTGTTTCCATGGTTTAAGTCAGTAGTTGAATGGATGAGCAGGAACATGCAGAAATGACTGAAAAATCGAGTTAAAACCTTACTGGGAGGCCAAATCCATTGACCGTAAATATAAGATAGCCCCTAATAAATTCAATAAGGAATTGAGGAGAAATGTTTTCTGCCTTGAGCAGAAACAAAGTAGCTCTCTTGCATGTGTCAGTGAAAATGGTTGTGTTTATAAATCAGAAGTGCAAGGCTGTATATTCTCAGCATGCTGTGTGTAGCTAGACAGAAGGGATTTTAACAGCTACATGTGAGCAGCGCCAGTTAGAATGGAAATTGGTCAGTCACAGTTAGGATTTAAAAATAAGCAGAAAGCAGCTTTTCAAGTGTTTACAGGCCCAGTGGGTGGCCGACTTGCCTTGCAGTCAGAGATATGGGGGTTCAGGCCCCACTTTAAGAACTGCGTATATTGGTGCAATATAAGTGGGAGTCCACTCTTGTTAAGGACGTCGTCCTCCAGGTCTTAAACAGAGTATCCCAGACTGAATTTCCTAATACAAGTCAGGGATAGAACACAGAACAGTACAGCCCAGGAACAGACCCACTCATACTGTTATTCACAGAAGATTAAATGTTTGTCCCATTGTCCTGACTAACATTTCATCTGCAGCTACCATCAGTAAACCTGACTTGCTCAGTATGGAATCTTGTCATGTGCAATTGACTGTCCTTATACACCACTTAAATCCTTTTTATTTCATCACAGAATGTGGGCATCATTGGCATTTATTGCCCACTACTTATTACCCTCAGAAGGTGATGCTGAGTGAACTTCCTGTACCATTGCAGACCATATGGTGTTGATAAACCAAAAGTGCTATTCAGAATGGAGTTCCATGATTTTGACCCAGGATCACTGAAGGAATGGCAATGTATTTCTAAGTCAGGATGGTCTGTGATCTAGATGGGATCTTGCAAGTAGGTGTGGTTTCCATGTACCTGCAGTCCTTGTTTTTCTATGTGAAAGAAGTAACTGGCTTGGATGGTGCTCGTGAAGAAACCTTGTTGCATGACGCCATTACTTCTTGTAGGTGGCAATACAGTACTGCCACTGTGCATCAGTGATAGGGAAGGAGTGAATTAGGCCTGAAATGCTTTGAAATGTCCTGAAGAGATGATAAACTGTTATATAAATGCAAATTCTTTCTTCTCCCAGTTCTATGGTTGTACTAAAATGGTTTGAAGTAGTGCATGCTATTGTGTACCAGGATGGACCAATAGGAAATGAATGCCGGAATTAATTTCTGTTACTAATAAATCAAGCTCATGCTCGAATACAAGGCAGTCCTAACTCCAACCAGAAGATCTGCTTCAACCACAAATCAAAGTTTAATTTAGGAAAAGCAACAGGGAGCTTCAGGCAGGAAAGATCAACAGCAAATGTTCATAATTAGAAATAAATCCACACTGATATTGAAACTTTTCTTTAAATTTTCATCTTCTGTGTTGCTGAACATCAACTGTTTCTGTCAAAGCAGAATTGCAGGGTTAATTTCCTAAACATCATCTCTGATTTTCTCTTCACAGCAGTTCCAAAAATTGTTGAACATTAAAAAGAAGGCATCATACGTAGGCAAGCCCAGTATTTATTGTCCATCCCTGTTTGCCCTGTAAAAGTGGGTGGTGAGCTGCCTTCTTCAACCAGTGCAGTCCATTTGCTGAAGAATGCACACAGTGCTATTGGGGAGGGACCTCTGGGATTTTGACCTAGTTCTCGTGAAGAAAGGGTGATATAGTTCCAAGTCAGAACAGTGGTCACTTTGAAATTTTAATCTTCTACATCGTGTCCAATTAAACCAAAAATCTAACTGTTCCCAGAGTTTAAAAAGAAACTGCAATCATTCTATAGCTCAGTAGATATTGGGTGAGCACATTTGCTATGATTGATGTAGAACCACCAGTTTCAAATCACTCACCAAAAGACAATTCTGAGTATGTCTCGCTGAGATATATCTGTTTCCCCTTTCCACACATACATTATGTTAGAAAATAATGAAACCCTGTTTATACAGCATCTTGTCCCAGCCTTAAAGATTTCAAATCTGGTTTCTAGAGGAGAAATTGAACTTGAAACCTAATGATTCAGAAGCAGGAGTGCTACCCACTGAGCCACAGATGACCCTGTAGATCTATACCCAATGAATATTGCTGAAAAGAAAGACATTTTCAAAGCTTTTTCAGTTCACATTCATCAGACAAACACAAGAATGCAGCTCATTTACACTTGCTAGAAGCAAAATACATTCATTCACAGGTACCTGTTCTCTGCAAACATAAGGAGCATGTTCAAGGCTTGTGATTTTTGTGAATTACTCAGAAATTTGGCCAGTCCATAGTTTCTTCATTGCTTTTACCATGGCAATTCCTCCGCCAGTGTTTGCTTGCTAATCAATCAGCAAACTTTTCTCCCATAGTATATCAAGACAAAAAGCCTCAGCATACATCTCTCTTTTTAACAATAACTTCTGAGGTCCAGTCAGTGTCTTAAAAAATATATAGCTTATTTGCATCCTGCAGTTTCAGCAAACAGCAAATGGGATGCAAAGACTGATTAATCCATTATTGGAGATATTACAAGTATTGAATTGGTATCCAAGAGGTTAAAAGTTAGAGTTTGAGGGCTGGAATTCACTACAAATATCCATACATGATCAGCTGAATGGTTTGTTTATTTGCTCAGCTTGGGTTAGCAACAGCAATCTGTTATGCTGGAATTTAATAGAAAAATAAAATCAACCCAATTTGTCAAATCAGCATCTAAGACAACTAAAACCAGACGCGATTTTATTCCATCTAATACTCTGCTCAGACATATCTGGAGCACTGTGTGGAGTTCCTGGCAACATGACATGAAAAGGCTTTGCAACTAGTGCATTGTAGAAATGCCAGATTGTTACCAGGGCTCCAACTGTCTACATTCTAACTGGAACTTGGGACATACCAGGAGACTCGCTGGACAACAGCAGAACGACTTTAGAGATTTTCTCAAAGTATCCCTGGGGAGGTCAATCATGACCATTGACTCGTTGAATACTCATGGCTTGTGACTGACCAAAGTGGAGAAGGCACCTTTGGAAAGGTACTGAACATATTGATATACTGGGTTGGGAATATGTAGAGGCTGGTAGCGTCAAAATCTCCAAACAACTTATTTACCGAACCTTTCAACTATTACTAGATCCCATGTGGCAGAGTTTGTGGACATTGGACTTAGAGCTTGTGAAAATAGCATTTCACCCTCAGTTTTGAGAGACCATGTAAGAAGATGACCAGGCCTCCAAGGAGAGATTTCATAAACTAGGCTCTATAAACTGGTCCTGTGTACCTTAAACAGAACTTCAGCTTGGACTACAACCAGTCATTTCCAAGTGTTATTTCCTGTATAAGAATCTAAAAGGCTTAATACTGAAGACTGCCATAAGTACCACCCAGTAGAATGATGTTATATGGACTTGTGGGTAGAAAAGTTTGGCATCTCGGAGGAGTGACTCCCAATATCTGGTCCTCCTCAAAACCTATGTAACAATGTCTATCATATCAATGTAAGCTGTAACTAACTAGTAACATGCAAAAAGCTATGTCTTGTTAATTACCAGAAACTTTTCTAGTTACACTCGGAGGTGTTTTTCCTTCACTACACTAGACCAAGCAGATCCTATAGTTTCCTACCCTTAACAAGAACGGTGGCAGCAACCTTCATCATAAGCAGCAACTCATGCAGGGAGTAGTGAACTAGCCTGCCCATGCAACTTTACTCTTCCCTGGAATTTGGGATGATTTGATTGAAGCTTTTTCAGTTTTGAAAGTAAGCGATGGGGAGGATGGAGAGAAACACTTTCTGCTTGTGGGACAGCGTAATATCCAGGGTCTATATGGAATGAACTGCCAGAGGAAGTTATGGATGCAGGTAAAGTTACAACATTTAAAAGACATTTGGACAGGTAAATGAATAGGAAAGGTTTAGAGGGATATGAGCCAAACAGGACTAGTTTAGTTTGGGAAACCTGGTCAGCATGATCTTTGTAACCAAGATGCTTTAAATAAAGAATTAGTTTAGTGGGTGGTCTGCACCCTGTCCAAAGACTCTAAATTACCCACCATGTGGGAGATGACCAAAACTAGGCATGATATTCCAAGTGCAGACTGGCCACAGTCTTGAAAATAAAAAGTGCTGGAAATCACAATTGGTCATCTGTGGACAAACAGCAAGCTGACTCTTCATCAGAGCTAATGTGAAGTGTGGAGGGGGCAGTATTTATGCAATATTGGAATGTGAGAATGGCAGAACAGTGTCCAACTGCCAAATAGGAAAGAACAGATGGTCCCACTGGAGTGGGGGAAGGGGAGGGAGGACAGGGTGACAGAGAATGCAACAACTAAAGCTAAAAGTAAGTGAAGAAATGGGAGTGAGTTCACAATCAGAAGGTGTTGAACTCAATATTAAGTCCTGGAGATTGCAAAGTGCCCAGTCTGAAGATGAGATGTTGTTCCTCCAGTTTGTGCTGGCCAAAGTCTTATAGGAGGTCGAAATAGTTAGAACCATCTTATGACCAAATATCCCCATAAACGCATCACTACAACTGTATTCACCCAGAGACAAAAGAAGCCTGTCATACCCTATTTAAACACCTGGGAGTCTCCTAATTGAAACAGGATCATCTGGCTGAATGGTCACGTGGCAGCTCTGTAGGCTAGCATTCAGAAAGTGCCTGCTCCTTTAGGGAAGGAGGAATTTCATGCAAACAAATTTTATTTTTTCAAATGCTGCAAAACATTTGAAACAAGAACCAAACATAATGAAATGGTTTGCATGCAGGTGGACCGAAGACAGATTCCAAAGAGTTAAAGGACACACATGCACCAAGCTTTCAGAAACAGTCATTCGACTGTATGATATGAGAACTGCCCACAGCACAGCACAGAATAAAGATGTTCTGTGATTGTCTGTGACAATAATTTGGTTCTTGATAATTATCTGTAAATTCCATCTGAACAGGCAGGAAGGTCTTAAATGCACGTAATTAATGAACATGGAATTACCGCAGTAAAATGTGAAAATGACTTTTAGAATTGTAATGATGACTAGAATGACTGTAATGAAGCACTTTCCCATTTCACACACGAATGTTGGCAATTGTAACATAAACACTTCAAGAGAAACGCTAATGTGTGATGGACTGGCAAAATTATACAAAACAGTGCGTAGATTTGATGCAGATTTCCAACCAATTCTGCAGCATGACAAAGCCAAAAGAGACGAACCCTGAACAATACCAATGCCCACAATCATTCCAAATAAAAAATGATTTCAGAACAGGCAACAAAAGCCAAGTGTTTGATATGCCAAGGAGAGCTTATGCTGTCAAGGAAATACAGAGGAAATAGATGGCATTATACAATCTTACACCCTTTGTGAACTTGAGCTCATCTAGTGCCCTGCCAACTCTCTGCATTGTACTCTCACGTCCCAGTCACTCATTACCCCTGCCTTTGTTCAACTTCTCTGGCCGCTAGTTCTGCAACCTTGTGATCGTAAAAATCTCATTTTTCTAAACATAGAACATAGAACATAGAACAGTACAGCACAGTACAGGCCCATCGGCCCACTATCTTGTGCTGAACTTTTACCCTAATCCTAAATTCTATCTAACCTCCACCCCTACCTTATACTATCATCCATATGCCTATCTAATAGCCGCTTAAATGGTCCTAATGAGGCCAACTTCACTACACTCTCCAGCAATGCATTCCACGCCCCGACCACTCTCTGAGTAAAGAACCTACCTCTGACGTCCCACCTATATCTACCTCCATTCACTTTAAAACTATGGCCCCTTGTAACAGCTACCTCCACCCTAGGAAAAAGTTTCTGGCTGTCCACTCTATCTATACCTCTGATCATTTTGTACACCTCTATCAAGTCACCTCTCATCCTTCGTCGTTCTCAAGAGAAAAGCCCTAGCTCTCTCAACCTTTCCTCGTAAGACCTTCCCTCCTTTCCAGGCAACATCCTGGTAAATCTCCTCCGCACCTTTTCCAGTGCTTCCACATCTTTCCTGTAATGAGGCGATCAGAACCGGACACAATACTTCAGATGTGGCCGAACCAGGCTTTCCTCCACACTGCCAAGAATCTTTCCGTTTAACCCTGTGTTCTGTTTTCAAGTTTGTCCTTCCAAAATGAATCACCTCACACTTTTCAGGGTTAAACTCCATTTGCCACTTCTCAGCTCAGTTCTGCATCCCATCAATGTCCCTTTGTAACCTAGAACAGCTCTCCGCACTGTCCATAATGCGACCCACCTTCGTATCGTCCGCGAACTTGCTAATCCACCCTTCCATTCCTTCATCCAAATCATTTACAACAATCACAAATAGAAGAGAACCCAGAACAGATCCTTGTGGTACACCACTCATAATTGAGCACCATGTTGAATATTTTCCATCCACTGCCACCCTTTGTCTTCTAAGGGTCAGCCAATTCTGAATCCAATCTGCTACATTTCCCCCTATCCCATGCTTCCTTACCTTCTGCATGAGCCTACCATGGGGAACCTTATCAAATGCCTTACTTAAATCCATGTATACCACATCCACTGCTCTACCTTCATCCACATGTTTGGTCGCCTCTTCAAAGAATTCAATAAGGTTTGTTCCCAGTGATCTTGCCCCTTGCTCTCCCTGTAACCTCCTCCAGCCCTACTTCGGATGCCTGGACACCTCCAGTTCTGGTCTCTCCCTCATTTCCAGATTTTAATTACACCACCAATGATGGTCATGCCTTCAGCTGCCTGGGTCTCAAGCTCTGAAATTTCCTCCCTAAATCTTTACTCTCTACCTCATTTTTCACATTTAAGGAGCAACTTAAAACCTACCTCCTTGGCTAAGTTTTTGACCACCTGTTCTCATATTTCCTTATGTGGCTCAATGTCAATTTTTGTCAGATTATGTTCCTGTGAAGCACCATGGAGTGTTTTGCTGCATGTAAGGCAACTGAAAGCACGGACACCAATGGTGCAGTGATTAGGATCAAGTGTGCTCAAGAGGCCAACAAGAGATATCGCAGTGAGCACTGTGGTGATGCGTGAACTTGATTTGCTGCAAGTCAAGTCATGAGTAGCAGGGTTTTAGGAAACCCTCAGGTTTACAGAGGCAGGGATCTGGGAGACCAGACAGGAATGTGTTACAATAAACTATCTTAAACTACCCCTGCTTGATTTGCTTCGCTTGAATGCCAGCGGGCCAGAGAGTGGGATATGGATGAGTGGGAGTTCCTATAATTCAAAAGTTACCTTCTTTTTCTTGGAATCAAATAAACTTAAAAATAGTTTGAAAAAGTGATTCAATTTTTCAGTATAGGAACTTAGCAATGTAAGGTATTTCAATTTACAGAGTGTAAAGTGCTTTTCTCAGGATTATTGTTGTATTGTGCCTAACTACAACTTTTAAATTGATTAAATGGGAAAATATGATTCGCTTAAAAGTTGTTACACTGACTTGTGATTTTCAGGAACATCATCACAACTTTGTCAGAGGACACACTGTAGTAAAATTTATAGGTCACAAAGATACATGGTTTCAGCAATTGATGAGCTCAGCCAGGGTGGGGTCAGCTATGATAATGAAATGGGAAGAGGCAATCTCAGGCATGTCACAAGCACAGCGTTTGGAAGCTCATTCAGGGATAAATATTACACAAAGGTTAAAGGGTTAAGAAAATGATTGACCTAAATATCGTCTGTCCCATTTTCACCACAAGTTAAAATAATCAAACAAAACCATCCATTTCCTACAGTTGATAGTCTGGCCAATGATACCAAAATACACAGAGCAAAAATTGTCTAATCTTCCTTACGGAAAATACACAAGATCCAATCATTTGTTGTTCCTCCTCAACAAGTAATTTCAGCAGGCAGTATCTCCACTGCAACCAAAAATCCCAACTGGGCAAAACATTTCCATCCTGCACAGTAATACTTCTTTACACAAAAGTAACAGGTTAATCCAAGCAAGGTATTCAAATATAATAAAAGGAAGAGAAGTGAAAAAAAGACATTAATATGAGAAGAAGCCATCAGTTAGAATTACGTTATTTCATATTATCCAGAAGAGTCATGCTGGACTCGACACATTGACTCAGTTTCTGTCTCTGCAGATGCTGCCTGACCTGCTGGGTTTCTCCAGCATTTTCTGTGCTTGTTTCAGATTCCCACCATCCACAGAATTTTGTTTTTATTTGAGTACTGTCTAAGGAGTCTTGGTGAGTTGCTGTAGTGCATCATATGGATGATACACACTGCTGCCATTGAGCCAGTGTTCAGGGAGTGAAAGTTGAAGATGTTGATACAATGTCAGTCGTGCAGGCTGCTGTAGCCAAACGGTACTGAGCATCTTGAGTGTTTTTTTTTAAGTGATGGAATTAACCATTTAACACAACTTAAACAGGAAAACCTCTCTACATCAAAAAAAGTCGATAGAGAAATTTCAGTCAAATGTACAACAGCTTTGCTACCTGCACCACAGAATATCATTTCAGTGCTTTGCAGAATGCCTCTGTTTTCCGAGCTTGCAGTGGCCTGTCATTTTATTCGCCACCTTGCTGTTTCACAGACATCTCAATCCTCAGCCTGTTGCATTCTACCAGTGAAGCTCTACGTAAGCTTCAGAAGCAGAACTTCAGCTTTCGATAAGGCACTCTACAGTCATCCACACATAATTTTGAGTTCAGCACTTTCAGATCATAATCTATGCTCCATTTTCCCTTCTGCTTGTTTATTTCATTTGTGGCTTCCAGCCAGCATAGATCTGCTTATGGCACATCTTTTATTTCCTTGTTTCCTTTCTTGCCTCATCTCCCTCTGGCTTTGGAATACTAATTGCTTCTGTCATTTAATCTCTCTTGTCTTCCACCCTGTCCTTTTGTCCTTACCCCAACCGTCCCATATCCAAAAGCTATTACATCTTGAACTTTTCCTAGTTCTGATGAAAAATCACAGACTCCTATGTTTCCCTTGAATAGCCTATGTCCAGCATTTTTATTTAATTCAGTGTGTTTGTATAATTCTTCTTCTATTTCCTTTAAACCCTCTACTTGTAAGCACAACTCCTTTAGTCAGAAAAGCACTGCAATGTGCACCTGATACAATTTTCAACCTGACTGATAACTTTACTAGACAGGGCACTACAGAACAGTTTTCTGCACTGTTATTATTTGCTGGCATTATCCAATGACAGCTGTTATACACAAATCGCCCATCTGATCCTGGTGGTAGCTGTAGGCTCGAATAGGTTTGGAAAAATAGATTTAGCTCCTTTCCATCATGTAACAGATTTGTCACAGCCTGGTATATGTTCCACTAACTCTCCAGCCCAGCAAGTGATGATTACTCTTCTGATCACCTGAAAAGGTGCAGAGCTCAAGGTCTTGATGCTGCGTTAGAGAAGGAGAGATGTTTTGATTGTATTCCTTTCTGGCAGACCAGTTTGGTGCACAATATCAAAGTATAGCTCCCTTGGTTCTCATCTTCCTGGCTTAATTGTTCCTCCTCTATCCCACTGCATCCACAATTTGGCTGAAGGCTCCAACTTCTCATATAGAATATATATGTCTATATACCCACGCTATTATATATACCATATGCTATTCTCAATAGTGAAGAAGAATATATAAGTGTCAAACCAGAAGGAGGCCTTTCTGTTTCCTTGTTTCGGTGATTTGAAAGAGCTCTTTAATACCAGTTTGACTTCACTTTACTCCACCTCACCCCCACTCCCTTTTCCCTAGATTGTTTCTGCAAATGTCTCCCTTAAAAGTATTTATCCCACTATCCTTTTGAAAGCAAGTTCCCTTTGGAAAGTAACTAAAGATTGTGGAAGAAAATCAAAGCCTGTGAAATGTGGATGGTGAGGCTTATAATTCCACAAAAGACAATGGAGGAGGCACTTGAAGATACAACAGAAAATGAATTCGGAAAGGGACTTCTAGGAAAGTCAACATTGTTTTGCCCATTTGATCAGAGCTGTAAAGCTGCAGAAAGGAGAAAGTGGAGGGCAGCAGAAAGGGGCAGGGGGTTGAGCTATATGTGAAGTGGGATGACACAGAGCGGCTGCAGACAAGCTACAATGGATATGTGAGGATGGTGCAAGGCAGATGAATGTAGCACTATGGCATCAAATTTCCTGGCAGGAGGAGCTTGTTTCTCTTTTCTTCCTTCATGGAACGTGGATGCTGTTGGCAAGGTTGGCGTTTGTTGCCCTCATGCCTACCAGCAGGAGCTTCTGAAAGTTACTACTGAATCTGCTGCCACCTACCTTTCAGGCAAGGTATTCCAGGTGACATCAGCTCACTGCCTGGGGGAAATAAAAGTATCATTCCTCTCTCCTATGTGGCTCTTTAGCCAAGTGTCTTAAATCTATTTTGTCTGATTACTGACCCTCCCAACAGTGGAACAGGTTTCGCCTTGGTTACTACATTGGCACTTCTATTCAAGCGTAGGATTTCTTTACTTATCACACACTTAATGTTGTTTGATGTAGCCCCTGCTCAAGCTTATCTGTTACTGAAGCCTTCAACCATGTCCTTGTTACAGCAATGACTTGCACTGTGAAGCAACTCAACTGGGGTAAAGTGTCCCAAGCTGCTTCACAGGAGCATTACCAGTCAAAATGTGACACAGTCACATGAAATGATGTAAGGACAGATGACCAAAAGCTTTGTTAAAGTAGCAAGTTTTAAGGAGTATTTTAAAGGAGGAGAAAGATGTAGAAAGGTGGAGAGATTTAAGGAGTGTGTTCCAGAGCTTACTGTCTCAGCAGCTGTTATCACAGCCTCCAAGGATGGAGCAATGGAAACTGGGCCCAGATCTGGAGGGGTGTGGAGAAGCAGTAAAGGGATTTGGAAATAAAGATGGTGAATTTTAAAACTGAAATGTAGCCATAGTGATGTAGTGATCCAGGAACACCAACAGACCCCATCAAATGGAAGAGAAAGGTAACTTTTCCCATACTAACATCACTTATTTGACAAATATATCAAACAAAATCAACAGGCAACACCGTTTTGAATTTCAGTTTATTTTGTTTTATCTACAACAAACTCATAGTCATGTTTACAATTCAATTGTCATTCTTGTTATTAAAATTTATAATGGATAAAGATGTGGTGAGTTGCCTCAAGGGAGTGAGAAAGCTGTGATAAACAAGAGTGATAAACATGCATATACATATCAATTTGATGTTTTCCTCCCAGTTTGATTATTTCAGTCTAAAAATAATGTTCAGTGTTCTGGAGCATGAATGTATAACACTCATTTATCATCCATGTGCCTAATAAGTAGCTTTCTGATTTCATTTGCCCCACAATCCTCTCAGATCTCTGAACTCCTCTCATTTTGGGCTCTTGTTTGTTTCTGATTTCAATCACTAATCACCCATGTTTCAGTTGCCAAGATGGTAAATCCTGGAATTCCTTTCCTACACCTCTCTCCTTCTTTAAGATGCTCCTTAAATCCTGCTTCTTTGAAAGCTCTTGACTGCTTGTCCTGGTATCTCCCCATGTGGTTCAGCGCTCAATTTAGTTATATCGAGTTCCTATGTTGAGCCTCTAGAACCTTTTTTCTTAAAACTGTATATAAAACATGACATGTAAATGCAAGTAGTAGTTTCTCCCCAGTGTACTGCCTTCCAAATAACAATAGCTTGTTTTCAATTTATAAGAAGTCATGGCCATTATCATGTCCATTAGGACAACTAGCATTAGTGCCAGAGAGAATCTAACCATCCCCATTACTATTCAATGTGACATTATCATCGCTGCCTGAGCTCTACCACAGGTTATCTAGAGCCACCAAAGCTGCTGGGCAAGCTCGGAATGGTTTTAGTCTGATAAATGCACACATCCCACTTGGATCAGCACTGGTTCACAGGCATTAGCTCTAAAATTACCACAGTTATCCAAGTAATATTTGGAGCAATCAAAGGAATCATAACTAATTTAAGTGCTGAATCTCCCACCATTGACATGCTGGGGATTACCATTGGCCAGAAACTGAACTAGACTAGCAATGTAAACACAGTGGCTACAAGAGCAGGTCAGAGGCTAGGAATACCGAAGCAAGCAACCCAGCTCCTGGGTCTTCAAAGTACCATCTACGAGGCACAAGTCAGGAGTGTGATGGAGTAGTCCCGAATTGCCTGGATGAGTGCAGCTCCAACAACACTGAAGAAGCTTGACACCATCCAGGACAAAGCAGACCACTTATCTGGCACCCTCTCCATCACCTTAAACATCACCGATGCAGAGTGGCAGCATCTATAAGATGCATCACAGCAATTTGTCAAGCCGACTTCTCCAGCACTTTCATCCCAAAGGAGAAGAGCAGCTGATACATGGGAACACCATTGTTTGGTGAGTTCCCCTCCAAGCCTCTCCCCATCCTTATTTGGAGCAATATGACCTGTTCCTTTACTGTCTTCATGTCAAAATCCTGGGGCACTTCCAAACAGCATGGTGCGTCCCTATACCCATAAGACTGCAGTTGTTCAAGAAAGCAGGTTACCACCACCTTCTCTAGGGTAATTAGAGGCGGAAATAAATATTTGCCTTGCCAGTGATACCCACATCCCATGACAGAATGCATTTTAAAAAAAGAAGTTCCACTCAGTCTGAGACAGAGCCAGAACTAAAACTAAAATGTTTGTTATTGGACCTTGAGCTTGGCTACTTTCTGAATAGCTGGCGTCCATCATTAGAATCTTCTTGAATTCTCATTTTCTTCTGTACGACAGTTATCAATTAGGTCAGCAGAACTTGATAATTGTCCCTTTCATGTCCTGATAGGCACCAGAACTTCACTCCCAGTTGGCATTTTGCATTGATCACCAGTGACATTTGTCAGAACTCAGCAACTCTGCTGCTCAACGTCATTCCCCTATAGAAGAACAGTCACTTACTTTGTCAAACTCTTGAAGAACCTCTTGACAGCACCATAAACACTCAGAATCCAGGTAGCGGTGGCTTGGAATGCATAATGAATTAAATATCAAATATTTGTATAGCAGCAGATTATTCAAAGACTGTGGGTGCAGGTGTCCTCTCTCTGGTGGTGGCAAGAGGGGAAATAATTGGGCAAGTTGACCCTGGTGTGATACCTCACCAATTAAGTGCTGGGTGAGAAGGGTCATAGACCTTCTTGGTCAGCCACCACTTAAAACCCTTAAGGGGATAAATTAATGGCCACTTAAGGGCCTCAACTCCCTGATTACTTGCCTTTGCAATGGAGAGACATTTGACTGGTTTCCTGACTGGGGAATCAGGGTAACCCACCAGTCAGGTTTGGGAGGTGGTTTCAACTCCAAACCCACTGATGCCTCTCTACCTGCAGCCTCCAACCTGTGAAAGAAATATATAAAAATTACTTACCTACCCAAGCAGTAGGCTTTGACCAGTGGACCTTCAGATGCAGAAGCTGATCGGGCAACTTGGGACACCAGCAGTGGGGTCTGCGACAGCTGAAAAACTCACTAATGCTCTGCCTGTCAGCTCTCACCTGTATCAATACGATGGGTAACCTTGTAGTGGGGGTGGTACATTAATTACCAACTAACAAGTCTGCCACCACATTTTAAATAAAAGGCAATGTCATGCCCAGTGGATGAAATATTTTCTGGGAACTTTTCTCAGCCAGTTGTCTGCAACTACTTAATTAAACAGATGTAGGTTATCTCACTGAGTCATAGAGTTATATAGCATGGAAACAGACCCTTCGGTTCAACTTACAGGAGAAAGCTTAAAAAACATTAAACACTCCATGGGATGAGTGGATTTTTGCACCATTTAAGTTGTGCTTGGGCATGGTTCATTTAAAGATTGCAGATGTACAGGGGAGAAATAAAGACAGGCCTGTTTGCATTCATTTAACACCTTTCACATCCTCCCAAAGTGTTTTACAGTCATTGAATTACTTTTGAGATGTAGTTACGAATGTGATGCAGGATGCATAGCAGCTAATTTGTACATGGCAAATTGCCACAAACAGTAATACAATAATGAAGAGATAATCTACTTGTGATGTTGATTTAGGGCAAAATAATTCCAGAACACTAGCATTGCAGCATTCCCTAAGCGCTAATATAAGAGTCAGCCTGATTTTTTTTCTATGTGTGCACTCAAGAGTCTGGGTTCAGGCTTAAACACTCCACCATGTGTCCTTAATGTGAGAGTGTTTCCCGCTGATCCATAGCAGGGTATACAGGCTCATTCAATGACTTTTCAGGATCAGGGAGTCTTAACAGCCAGTTCCCTCAGATTAAAAGAGATCATGTTGATCGGACACAATTCTGCAAGTATTTGAGTTTGTAAAACTTCTGTATGCTCTTTCTGAACTTCCTTATGCTGTTATTTGGTTACTCGCTTTAAGAATTAGACAATGTTGAAACATCAAGGTATACATGAGAGTCACTTTGCACGGCAATGTGGCTCGGTGGTTAGCACTGCTGCCTCACAGCACCAGGGACCTGTGTTCGATTCTACCCTCGGGCAACTGTCTGTGTGGAGTTTGCACATTCTCCCCATGAATTTCCTCCCACAGTCCAAAGATGTGCAGGTTAGGTGGACTGACCATGCTAAACTGCCCATAGTGTCCAGGGATGTATCAGTCACATGGATTAGACATGGGAAATGCAGAATTACAGGGAAAGAGCAGGGGTCTGGGTCTGGGTGGGATACTGTTCAGAGGGGCAGTGTGGGCTTGTTGGGCCAAATGGCCTGTTTCCACACTGTGTAGGGATTCTATGAAGTGACCAATATGACAGACTGTTTATTCATTGACTACATGCTCTGGGACCACACCCAAACCTGGTGCTCAATCTTGAGCAGGGTTTTCCTTCCAGTTGGGAGATAGAGGTTGGGAGCATTACTAGGTTCTGAACATGTCCCCAGGACATGTTCAAACTTTATGCTGACAGTCTGCCAACCAACAAAAGACAACAGGTTGGCTCAAAGAGCTAGGGCCAGTCAGAGGCCTTCCCAATCAAAAGAAGCAGCAGGCTGAAGTAGAAGTTAAGTCAGAGAGAAAATGCTTCAAAATGGAGATACCATCTCGCCAACAGTTCAAAGCTAATTAGGCAATGAATCTTGGCATCAGGTCACTGCCGAGGGAAAGGAATTACCTACTCAGTTACAGCAAGCTATGTCTGCTTTTACACGCAGACAGGTAGAGAGGGCCGCCAGCTCTAACTGGAGCAATAGCCCACTGGTCTATCTTTGAGAAGATACCTCCATGCAGCTATACCCACAATTGAGACAATGTTACTTGGTATTGTACCTGGACTAATAATTCAGGGACGCTGGCTCAAATCCCAACTAAAGATCTGGAAAAAGGCTTGTCTCAGTGATGGTAACCACGACAGCTATCAACTGTTATTGTAAAAACCCATCTGGTTCACTAATGCCTTTTAGAGAAGGAAATCTGCCATCCTTATCTGTCTGACTCCAGACCCATGCAAAGTGTGTCACCCTGAATTACCAGTGAGCCACTCCGTTCATACAATCCCTACAGTGTGGAAGCAGGCCATTCACCCCATCGAGACACACCAACCATCCAAAGAGGATCCCATCCAGACACAACTCCCCAACCCTATCCCTGTAACCCTACATTTCCCATCGCTCATTCACCTAGCCCACGCATCCCTGGACACTATGGGCAATTAAGCATGGCCAATCCACCTAACCTACACATCTTTGGACTGTGTGAGGAAACCGGAGCACCAGTGGGAACCCATGCAGACAAGGGGAGAATATGCAAACTCGACACAGACAGTGGCCCGAGGCTGGAACTGAACCCAGGTCCCTGGCACTGTGGCATCAGTGCTAATCACTGAGCCACCATGCTGCAATTTGGCATAGGCAACAGATGCTGGCTTTGCCAGTTACACCTGCATCCCTTAAAAGAAACAATGTGTAAAAATGGGCCATTGCCACCTGCATAAACATCTGTCTTTAACTTGCCACTTAGCAATCCATATCTCGATGGGTATTCCTGCCACACACCCCCACTGTCACCTCACCCAAAGCCAGGCTCTGCAAAAACATCCCTAAGCTGGGATGGAGCCAGGAAATCAATAAGTTCACCAGTGAGGCTACTTCTAGCTCCTGCCTGTCTCCATGTTGGACTCGAAGGGAGCTCGAAATCCTGTCCATTTTATCCATGTAAATAAATCTTCAACGGGTTCAGTTCGCAGTTGAGCAGCTCCCCCATCTGTTGTGGGACCTGTCTACCCTTAATTTCCACTGCAGAACTATACCTTCTCATCAAAGCTTTATCAAGAATATCATATTTTGGAATATTTTTAATTGGGCAATACTTGTTTGTTTTTTCCACCGATTACAGAACCTGCTACTTCTGTTAACTGGTCTATCTCGGTAGTCATACTTCACATGAACTGCCTCACACACCTTTTCATCCCATTCCAAAAACATATCCTTCTACTGAAGAAGAGCCACTGGACCCGAAACATTAACTCTGCTTTCTCTCCACAGATGCTGCCAGATCTGCTGAGTTTCTCCAGTGATTTCTGTTTTTGTTTCACATTTCCAGCATCTAGAGCTCTTTGTTTTTGTCTAAAATTTCCTTCTACTCCTTTATCCCTTATGTCCTTACCTAGCTTCCTCTTAAATCCGTCTATATATTTCATGGCAATCACTCCCCATTGTAGCAAGGCTCATCTTCTCAAAACTCTCTGGGCAATGAAGTTTCTCTTGAATGCGAATAAAAACTGAAAGAACTGCAGATGCTGTTAATCAGGATCAAAAACAAAGTTGCTGGAAAACCTCAGCAGGTCTGGTAGCATCTGTGAAGAAAAACTCAAGAGTTAACGTATTGGACTGTTTAGTCACTATATTGTATTTATGGCTTCCTGCCTCCCTTTCCTCTACAAGTGAAAAAAGCTTTTGTATTGATACTACAAAACCTTTCATAATCTTAAAGATCACCGTCAGGCCCCACCTCAGATTTCGCTTATCCGAGGAACAACGCCCCAACCTGTTCAACCTTTCCTCATTGCTTTAATTTGTTACACATCCATAATCAGGAATTTCTGATTAACACCATTGTAATCACTGTGCAGTTTCACAAAACCTTTATCAATCACTTCTGAATTTCTATTCTGGATCAAATGGGATGAACTAGAAATTGCCACAGGGTGGCAGAAGACATGCAGCATACTAAATTTTTTATTCATCATTAATAATGAATATTATTTTTTACAGTATATTGTACAAGGAAATTACTGCATAATAATATATTTAACTTCAATGAAAGGCTGCTTAAATCATTTGTCGTGGTTAATGTAATCAGATGATAATGAATTTGTGCAAGATGACTAACTTGCTCATTTCGATATCAGTTTAAATGTTAGCACTGGTCCACAAACAACCTTTGTAAGATTTATGTCTCTGTCTTAAATATCTCACCAACTTGTCACTATGTCCTCAGATGAATGTTCGCAAAATATAATTTATCTCCATAAGGTAGGGTTTGTACATTTTCCCTTCATAGATTACAGTGTAGAAGGAGGCCATAAAGTCTGTCTTAACTGTGCTGCCACTTCTAACAGCTACCTATTTTGTCTCTATCCCCCCCTTGCTCTTTCTCCTTATTCCTGCAACTTTTTTGTCTGTCAAATATTTATTCAATTTTCTCTTGGAAGTTCACTGGTGACACAGACTTTCACGCAGCACATTCCAAATATTATCATTTCTAATTTGTTTGCCTATGACAACTGCATTTCCTATGCAGACTTCCTTTATAATGCACAACAACAATCTCCCATAACATTTGTGCACCAGATCTCGATGTTTTCATTATTTGTAAGCGCTGCAAGCTTTCAAATTCTGCTGCCTGGAAATATGGTTCAAACTCATTATTAATCCTAGTTGGCCTCCCACCTCCAGCCACTATAAATGTCAGTTCATTCGAAACTCTGCTGCCTATGACCTAGTTCTTCCTGGTTGGATTAATCCCCATAACACACCGACCTGTACTAGCTCCCAGTCTTGCTCCGTGTTTCATTTAAAAGTTCTCAGAGGTGGTGGTGGCACATTGTTATCACTTGTCAGGTGTATTATTGCTTCCCTAGAAATACAGAGCCCCAGGCTAATGTCCTGGGAACGTAGGTTCAAAACTCATCGTGGCAGATGGTAAAAATAAAATTCAATAAAATCTGGAATTAAAAGTTTATCTAAACTAACCATTCACTTTACTGTCAATAAAACAATACTTTCTGGTTCGCTACTGTCCTTTAGAGAAGACAACATGCCATCCTTACCAAACACGTTACTCCAGACCTACAGCAATGGGGTTGACTCTTAGCTGCCCTCTGAAATGGCCAAGCAAGTCACTCCATTTAAGGCAACTAGGAATGGGTATGAATTCTGGCTTTGCAGGTGACACCATATCCCATATAAGAATAGCAGGGAAAGAAAAACCTTCTGGTCAAATCATGGCCTCCACCCTCCAATAACTCTACCCTCCCTCAAAATATGCCTCTTGTACATATCTGACTTTAATTGGTTCACTATTGGTGGCCACATCTTCAGATGCTCAGTGGCCTGAGCTCTGGAATTCTTTCCTTCAATCTCTCTGGCTCTGCACCTCTCTTTATAGATCATCTCCTGAGAATCATTATTTCACTATACGTAGTCGACAACCTCCAGTTTACACTCTGTAGTTGGAAATTACCCTGGCTTGCTTTCAGTTTCAGGCTCAGTTGAAACTTAAAAAGCTGCACTGACACATCAAAGTTCAAAACATTTGACATTCCTACCTCTATTTCAGAGATTCTTCATTCCATAGTTACGATCGCCTATCTTGCCTTCAATCCCTCATTGAAGCCTTTGAAAATTGCTTCCTTCATGTTCCTGGTACTTGATAAGATTAATTTAACAGCCAGGAAATATTAATGGCGTGGCATCTTTCCCACAATTGATGACTTCATTGCATGCCAGAAAAGGTATAAAATTAACCTCAAATGGCATGCTACTGTTAGACGACCTATTTATTTAAACTGGTTGGCCATCAATCCAGAGTTTAGCCCTTCCTAAAATCAGTTGTCATAAGTTTTAATACTGCTTCAGTTGGGAATAATTGGATAGAGGAGATAACTTGAATTTGTTTAAAACTGAATTAAATCCTCAAAGCTATTTATGATGTGTGGCTGCATAGTAAACATGGAAGCTTCTGTAACTGTTTGTAGCAGTTTGATGGATCACTGTAGGCAGATTAAAAATCAAACATGTTAGTGGGGGACTGGAATCACCTGTAAACCAGGCAAGGTAAGTAAGGCAGATTTTCTTCCTTAAAAGGGTGTGAATCAACCAAATGGGTTTACACAAAAATCAGACTTTATGGTGACTTTTTTCTGCAACCAGTTTCCATTTTCTGGTTTAATTCCTTTTGTTAACCAAATTCAGATTTTAAAAATGCTACTTTTAAATGTAAACTCAGGTCCTTCATGCTAATAATCTAGCAGCAGGCTGTATCTAATTATATTTGTATTTCATCTCTGTCTGTGCAAGAATGCTAGCGTCCAGGATGCATGAAGGCTGAGAATCTTACAACATCGATCCAAAGGTTTGTGCACTGCTTCAAGACAGCAATTCTCTCAGGACTCGGAACTAAAAAGCAGAGGAGTCATGTCAAAGACCTCACTTGGAATTCCATAAGATTCTGACTACAAGGCTGTAGGATGTAGGAGCTGAAGTAAGCTATTCAGCTCACCAAGTCTGCTCCACCATTTGATGAGATCATGGTTGATCTAATAATCCTCAACTTCACTTTCCTGCCTTATCTCCATAGCGCATGATTTCCTTACTGATTAAAAATCCATCGGAGCCTTGAATATACTTAATGACCCAGCCTCAACAGCCCTCTGCAGTAAAGAATTCCACACATTAGTCTCTGAGAGTAGAAATTCCACCTCATCTCTGTCTTTAACAGACAACCCGTTATGAGATTATGCCCTCTGGTCATAGACTCTCCCACAATGGGAAACAAACTCTCTGCATTTACACAGTCAAGCCCTCTAAGAACCTTCATCAGACCGAAAAGTCAAGTTTTCCTGCTCCTATGATGCTGCTTGGCCTGCTGTGTTCATCCAGCCCCACACCTTGTTATCTTGGATTCTCCAGCATCTGCAGTACCTTTTACCTCTAAGAACCTTGTGTGTTCTAATAAGATCGTCTCTCACCTTCTAAACTCGAGAGAGTATGATACCAACTGACTAAACTTTGCCTCATAAGCAATGGCCTAGTAGTATTATCACTGGACTGTTAACCTGGAGACCAGGGGGTGGGGGGAGGTGGGGTGCAGGGGTGGAGGGTGGTGGATCCTGGGTTCCAGAGATCTGGGTTCGAATCCTGCCATGGCAGATGGTGGAAGTTGCATTCAACAAAAATCTGAAATTAAGAATCTAATGATTATTGGAAAAACCCATTCTGGTTCACTAATGTCCTTTAGGGAAGGAAACTGCCATCCTGATCTGGTCTGGCCTACATGTGACTCCAGACCCACAGCAATGTGATTGACTTTTAACTGTCCTCTGGGATAGGCAATAAACACTGGCCTAGCTAGCGACGCCCTCATCCAATGAGTAAATAAAATTAAACCCTGCATATCTGGATTCAATGTAGTGAAGCCTCTAATGGCAGTATATTTTACTTAAATGGGGCCCCAAAACAGTTCACAACACTCAGGCTGTGGGGAGGGCACGAGAGAATTTATCAAGAAAACCAGTTTTGGACTGATAGAAGAAATGACAGGTTATACCCACCTTCAGCTCTTTTTCTGAGAAGACTGTCAATAACCTTATGAAGATTACAAAAGGAATTGATGTGGCAGTGGTACAGAAAAAGTTGGCATGTTAGAGTGGGACTGGGGGCAAGGGAGAGATCAAAACGAGGTGCCACCAAAATGGGATAGTCACTAATAAATCCGATAGGGCCTTTAGAAGCAACCATTTTGTCACAAGGTAGTAAAACATGGAACTCACCACCACAGGGACTCATTGATGTGATTGTATTGATGCATTTATGGGGAAGCTGGATAACTGTGAGGGACAAAGGAATAGAGGGACATGTGGATTGACTGAAATGGATGTTCTAGCTCTGGAGGGAATGTAACAAAGGTTTACCAGAATGATTCTAGCGATAGCAGGACTGACATACGAAGAGAAATTAGAACGGTTAGGATCATATTCACTGGAATTTAAAGGAATGAGGGGGGGATCACACAGAAACCTATAAAATTCTAACAAGACTAGACAAAATAAATGTAGGTAGGATGTTCATGATGACTGTGGAATTCAGAACCAGGGGTGAAGTACACAGGGGGGCCATTTAGGACTGAGATGAGGAAAAGTTTGTTCACCCAGAGAACGGTGAGTCTTTGGAATCTCTACCATTGAAAATGGTTGAGGCCAAAACATTTGATATTTTCGAGCAGGAACTACTTAGAGTTCTTAGAGCTGATGTGAACAAAGACTGTGGGGAAAATGCGGGAATACAGTACTGATTTGGATGGTTACCCATGATCATATTGAATGCTGGAGCAGGCTCGGTGGGCCAAATGACCTGTTCTGTTACTATTTTCTATGTTTCTATGAAATGAAGCAGAGGAGAAGGAGGCTGACATGGAATTTGGCTCGGCGTGGTCGAATAGCCTGTCTCTGTGCTGCGAATAGTTTGTTGTATGTAATGACAAAATGTGAAATGCTTTCGAATGCCCATGATTGTGAATGGTGATGTATAAAAGCAAGTTTCTTCCATTTCCTCCACCCACTTCCCCTAAGTGCCAACAATGAGAAATATGTGTCGATAACAGGTTTGGTATTTCAGGTGAGGGAAGTGCATCGCCTGCTCAGAAGTGATGTGGTAACTTTCTACCGAAGTATCAGCAGAAAGGTTGTGAAATACATAGTCCCAAAAAATTACGTACTTACTACAACTAGGAAGGATTATGTCAATAATACATTTTATCATCTAATTAGGGAAATATCTTCCTTAGGAATGAATTATGAAAAGTCAGTTTGTATTTCTAAAGCTTTCATGACCTTCAAATATCCTAAAGCAATTTATAGCCAACAAAGTACTTTTTGAAGGAGGGGCTGATGTTGTTATATAAGAAGCCCCGCTGTCAATTTGCACATGGGAAGATCCCATAAACAGCAATGAGTTAACAACCAGCTATGTTTTAGAGAGCGACGTCGGTGGGGGTGTTCATATTGCCCCAGGATGTCAGGGAGAATGCATCCAGATCACCTTCAAAATAATGGCCACAGGCTCTTATATGCCCGTTCATGAGGGCAGAAGGGACTGTTGGCTTGACATCTCATTTTAAAAGATACAGAATATTGTCAAACGAATGCTGCATTAAAAAAAAGGAAATGAGTTCAAGCAGCAAGAAAGCTATCGAAGATGTTGCTTTTTAGTATTCTATCATGTGTTACGATGGTATTTTGCTGGAGAGTTAGGGCTAATTTCATGCAACATGGGCTCATTAAGTTTCACACCTCATTGTGAAAGATCGTTCTCAACTGAAAGTTCTAATCTATTGCTCCCTCCCTCTTCACTGTAAATTTAAATTTCAAATTCTAATTTCAACTCAATGCTAGTGATGCGAAACAAATCAATACATTCTTATCCATTAAGGCTCATTAATACTACCCTATTAATCATTGCCATGGAAACATCCATGAATTTATGCTTAGACGTCATTTTAATATATACACTGACTTTATAGACACTTTTCTAGACACGTTAATATAGACACTATTGGATGTTGCAGGGGCACAGTGCACTGCTGCCTCACAGTGCCACGGACCTGGGTTCGATTCCACCCTCAGGCAACTGTCTGTGTGGAGTTTGCACATTCTTCCCATGTCTGTGTGGGTTTCCTCTGTGCGCTTCAGTTTTCTCCCACAGTCCAAAGATGTGTAGCTTAGGTGGTTTGGCCATGGGAAAAGCAGGGTTATAGGGTAGGGGTTGGGTCTGGGTGGGATGCTGTTCAGAGGGTTGGTATGGACTCAATGGGCTAAATGACCTGATTCCACATTGTAGCAATTCCATGACTTAGACAACAGTTCTGTGAATGGCATCCAATAGGCAAAATCATTCCAAGCTTAGTGAAATAAAAATGAGATCTTCAATTGTAGCAAGATTCAAATGCAAAGAGCAACTGGTCATCTGCACTTGAGTAACATAGAGACTGTCGTACATTATCCTTTAGATCTTCTATAAATATTTAATAAAATAAAAATCTATGATCAATATCTTGAACTGTCTCCCCAAAAAACTTGAAGCTGGAATCAATTGAAAAAAGATCAAAACTGAGATTGATCAATTTCTGCCAAGCAAACAATTAATAAAGACCCTGCAGCCAAGGTGGATAAGATGGAGCTAACAGGTAGATCAGCCATGATATAACTGCACAACAGAATAAGGTTGAGGGTCTGAATGGTCTCCTACTATTCCTATGCCAATACATCTGAATGCATTGCTGTTTTTCTTCCAGCCAAGTTAACCTGTCCACAGATTTTCATAGGGTAGGCAGTAAAGGTATTCATGGGAAACGTGTGTTTTTGGCCAAAGCATATTCCCAATCATTCCTATGCTCACTGACTGACTGACTCCAGGTCTAGAAGTAGCTCAGTTTTAAAAACCTCTCCCTCCAGGGCCTTACCTGTTCCTATCTCTGTAACTTACTTCAATACCACTACCTTCTAAGAAAGCTTCTCCAATCTCGCTGCCTGCAGACTCCTGATCTCCCTGACTCCACCATTAATGGCTGTGCTTTTAGCTGTCATGCCCCTAACCTCTGATATTTCCTCTCTAGGTTTCTCCACCTCATTCAAACTTTTGCTCTGTAAAACATTCCTTAAAACCTAGCCTTTGGTCACCTGTCCTGATATTTACTTTTTAGGTTCAATGTCCAAATTTGTTTAATCATGCTCCTGTGGAGTGCCTGAGCATTGTTACCACGTTAAAGGCATTCTGCAGATACAAGTTGTTGTTATGTTTCATGTTTGTAGCCCAAAGTCGCAATTACAGAAAGTCTGAAGTCTGTGATGAATTGAACTGTTTTATTGGTATTAACAGTGTTCTAAAATCTTGAAACTTAAAACTAGTCAACAGTGACATCATTCCTCAAAGCTAAATCAACCATCTAACAACAGTTTATACTCCAAATTAACAATGTTTTTTTCAAGATAAACCACATTTTACAGAATTTCAGTTGGTTAATTAACTGCTAGCTCGACGACATTTTGTGAATTTGTGAGCAGTCATTCTAATTTTAGAGCTGATCAGTAATATGACTGACTAATTCGAATATTCAGTTTTACAGCTAGTTGACCCAGTGCTGATCAGTAATGTGTTTTTGTATTACCTTTACTCAACAGAGAAAGACTTGCAATATAAATGCATTTTTCACTCCCTCGGGATATCCTGAAGAGGTTCACAGTCGAGGCATCATTCCTGTTGTAATATATGAAAAATAGCAGACTACATGCGGAAAAAAATAGGTCATTGACCTGAAATGTTAATCCTGCTTTCCCTCACAGATAGATGCATGTTTTACTTTAAGTTCAGATTTACAGCATCCACAGTATTTTTGCTTTTGCATGCAGGAAGATCCCAACGATCCCTGGAGCAGCTTCTCAGCGTCTTCCGGCCCGGAATTCCAAAGGCCCAGTGTGGTAGTCTCCTTCTCCAGTGCCTTCAGCGGCATGGTAATCCAGCCCAAAATTGCAATGGCCCGAGATTCTGTGGCTTCAATGTCAGCTTTCTGCAGCAAGGAAGAATGTGGTTCCTGTTCTATCCTCGACCTTGGGAACCCATGCACCATGAATTGAATAACAAAGATAGACTTTGCCTTAATTTCTTTTTAATATATGTTTTCTGATATTCATATAGGCATCAGAGTATGGTGACTTAAACACTTTTCAGTTGTGTATTTTTGTAAACCTACCAGTGACAATAAATTAATATTCTATGCTATTCAAACCACATAATGGTGAGATGTTCAATTTATAAGTATCGTAAGTGATAAACATTGACTGAGGAAGCCTCTGTCATTCTTTGAAGTAACATTACGGAATTTCTCTTTACATCCCCCGGAAAAGGCAGATAGAGGGTCAGGTCAACATCTCATTTGACGGCCTCTCTAACAATACAGCGCTCCGTCAGTACGGATGGCAGGATTCTGTGGGTGGTTCGCTCGCTGAGCTGGTTCATTAGTTCGCAGGCGTTTCATTACCCTGCTGGGTAACATCATCAGTGCAGCCTCCGATTAAGCGCTGTTGTGTTTTCCCACCTGGTATTTAAACTCTGGGGTCCTTTTGATTTGGTTACCTCATTTCCGGTTTCCCTTTGCAGTGGTGTATATATAGGATCTAGTTCTATGTGTTTGTTGATGGCCTTCTTGGTGGAGAACTTGTTCAACCAACCACAGCATCCAGAACCCTAGCTAAAGATCTACTCAAGAACCTTAGTGACGGCAGGACAGTCACCCTATGTCCACATCTCTAGGGTGGGACTTGAGTGCTTCATTTTTAGAGTCAAGGCTTTGATTTGTGGAGCTGACAAGGTTTATTCATTGACCATTACAAGAAAGGATAATTAGGTGCTCTAGTGGCACAGTGGTTGTGTCCCTGCAACTTGCCTGGGTACAAGTCCCCCCTGCTCCAGAGCTGGGTCAATACACCTCTGAACAGGTTGATTAAAAATAACTAAAATAGGATCGTTTTGCCTCCAGATCTTGTTAATGTATAACATTTAACAAAATAAATGCTGGTGGATCAAATTCCAAGTCCCAAACGTGGAAGATCTTCAGTTCTCTCGGTCGATTCCTAGAATGAAGAGGTTGTCTTGAGGAAGGTCCCAGGAAGTTAGACCTATATGTTTCTCACAGAAGTGCAGAGAAATAAAAGGTGATCTTATAAAATTCTGTGACTGCTTGACAGGGTAAAAGGTATTGCTCTTCTCGGGTGAATTGAGAACAGGGGAGCACAGTTTTAAATGTGGGATCTCCCATCTGAGATGGAAATGAAGAGGAATTTCTCCTCTCAGAAGATTGTTAATGTTCTGAATTCTTTACCCTGAGAGCAGAAGAGGATTGGTCATTGAATATGTTCAAGATTGATTTATATGTTATTGATGAAGGGAGTCACAGGTATGGAGGATAGGCAAGAAAGTAGAGTTAAGACAACAACTTGTGATCTTATTGACTTGCAGAGCATGCTTAATGGGCTGAATGGCTTACTGCTGCCACTAACAATCTCAGCTGGTGAATGGGAGAGTTTTAAGAATCGATTTGTAAAGTCTACTTTTTCATTAATTTAGCAATTAATTAATAATTACTCTTTAAGAAAAGTTTTATTCCAGCCTTTAAACAAGGTATATAATCTCTCTGAGAATAGCTCCAGCTGGTTAATGAGGTGGCAGGTTAAAGGTGGTTTTCAGAAGCTTGAGTTCCAGTTGATTTTAAGCATAAAAAGAGACCTCCTTTAGTGCTGCCTTGTCTGCACAAAGTCCTGATTTTGATGCGATAGGTTGTAATGTGGGAGTTTGGTGAAAAGGGAGTTCTCGAAGGAGAGGAAGAAGATTTTTCAACCTTATGCAGGCCTCCAGTAATTGTCTCGTACTTTAGTACAGGGAAAATGCTGATTGGTGAATAACTGGTAAATTATGCTGTATTTCTAATTGTAGTAAAGGGTTACCAAAGTTAAGGTATCACAAATCAGCCAGTCAAAGTGAAGTTTACATCCTACAGGAACAAAAACAGAAATTGCTGGAAAAGCTCAGCAGGTCTGGCAGCATCAGTGAAGGAAAAAACAGAGTTAACGTTTCGGGCCGGTGACCCTTCCTCAGAACTGATGGTGGCTGGGAAAAGATCAGTTTGTATGCAGAGAAAAGGGGAGGGGGATGGGGTAGGGAGTAAACGATAGGATAGAGCCTAAAAAGAGAGAAGAGCAGTTGGACAGACAAAGAGTTGATAATGATCAGGCTGGGAGGGTGAATAGTTGTTAATGGGGACTATTAGTGACTAATAACAGGTAGTGTGTAATGGCAGGCTATGTGGTAACAAGGCCTGGTGTGTGGGGTAGGGGGCTGGGACATGGGAGAGTTTAGGCCCTAAAATTATTGAACTCGGTAGTGAGTCCAGAGGGCTGCAGGGTCCCCAAGTGGAAAATGAGGTTTTGTTCCTCCAGCTTGCGTTGAGCTTTGCTGGAAAACTGCAGCAAGCCAGAGACAGACATGCTGGTCAGGGAACAGGGTGATGCGTTAAAGTGGCAGGCAACGGGTAGTTCAGGGTCTTTTTCGTGTGCAGAACGTAGACGTTCTGTGAAGCGGTCACCCAGTCTATGCTTCGTTTCCCCAATGTAGAGGAGACCACATTGTGAGCAGTGAATGCAGTAGAGTAGATTCTGGGAAGTGCAGGTGAAGTGTTGCTTCACCTGGAAGGTATGTTTGGGCCCTCGGATACTGGGGAGGGAGGAGGTAAATGGGCAGGTGTTGCACCTTTGCAGGTTACAGGGAAAGGTGCTGTAGGGTTGTGGGGGGTGTTGGGGATGGAGGAAATGTGGATCAGGGTGTCCTGGAAGGAATGGTCCCTGCGGAAGGCGGACAAGGGAGGGGAGGGGAATATGTGCCTAGTGGTGGCATTTTGCTGGAGGTGGCGGAAATGGCGTCTGATGATTTTCTGGATGTGGATGCTGGTGCGACGGTAGGTAAGGACAAGGGGAACCCTATCGCTGTTGTGGGAGGGAAGAGAAGGGATGAGGGCGGAAGTGCGGGAGATGGGTCGGACCTGGTTGAGGGTTCTGTCAACCACTGAGCTGGGAAATCCTCGGTTGAGGAAGAAGGTGGACATTTCGGAGTCTCCCTTTTCAAAGTTCGCCTCATCTGAATATATATGACGGAGACAGAGGAACCGAGGGAATGGGATGGAGTCTTTACAGGAAGTGGGTGTGAGGATGTATAGTCCAGGTAGCTGTGGGAGTCAGTGGGTTTGTAGTGGATGTTAGTGGCCAGTCTATCCTCAGAAATGGAAACAGAATTGTCGAGGAAGGGATGGAAGGAGTCAGAGATAGACCAGGTGAAAGTGAGGGCAGAGTGGAAATTGGAGGCGAAAATAATGAACTTTTCCAATTCCGGATGAGAGAGAGAAGCAGCACCGATGATATCGTTGATGTATTGGGAAAGAGTTGAGGGTGTGGGCCCGGAATAGGACTGGAACAAGGAATGTTCCACTTACCCCATGAAGAGACAGGCATAACTAGGGCCCATGTGGGTACCCATGGCCACCCCTCTGACCTGAAGAAAATGAGAGAAGTTAAAAGGGAAGTTGTTGAGGGGGAGGACAAGCTCGGCCTAGTGGACTTTACATCCTACAGTATGTGGAAAATCGTGGTCACACCATGTGTCCTAGACAATCATATCTTCAGGACATGTCACCTGCTGCACAAACTTGAACTTTGGACTTTAGAACTTGAGTGGTGTTAGAGTCTCTTCTACAGACCCAGGATTGAGGGCTCCATGGGCACTATGTTGAGGGCATTGGTCACACCACAACTCAGGAGCATAGAGGCAGAGACAGAATGGATGAACACTAGATAATCTCACAGAATGAGGCAGGCATGAGCACCCTGAGTCCATCTTGCCTGCTAATCTGTTTTTCATTCTGCATACAAATGAAGGTGATCTTTGCTCAGTGAAGTGCAGCCACTGCCAAATTAGTAGCACTGTGGGCATCTGAGCTCTACAGAAGTGGAGAAAGAATAATGGAACAGTAATAATGATAGGGGGCTCCACAGTTAAGGGATCATGACTCCATAGTTGTGTGTTGCCTACTTGTTGACAGGGCCATGGAAAAGACTTCACAGAGTACCTGCAGTGTATGCTTCTGGGACAGGGTTACTTATCAGAGGTTGTGATGCCCATTGGTACCAATAGCAAAGGTAGGAAGAAGGAAGGAGTCCTGAATGAAAGTTTCAGGAGTTAGAAAGGAAATTATAAAAACAGAACCTCAAGAGCAGTAATCTCAGGATAACTCCGAGTGCCATATGTTGGTGAGCATAGGAATAGGAGGAATGATTGAACACGTGGCTGGTGAATTGATGTAGGGAGGGAGGGCATGAGATTTCTGACAAAATTGGATTAGATGAGGAGTAGGTGAAACCTGGACAAGCTGGATAATTTATACCATTACAGGGCTGGGACTAAGATCCTTATAGGGAGAATTGCAAGTGCTGTTGAAATGGTTTAGGCTAGCTTGTTAGGGGGAAGGGGAACATGAGGAGTATTTAAAATTGGTAACAAGTAAAGCCAGTAACTGGAAGTAGAAAATTGGCAAGTGAAATTAGGAGGCAAGCAAAATGAAGATGAGCATCAATTGAGTTTACAATAGAGTATAATGTCAAATAAACAAAGTAAAGGGGACTCTTACTGAATGCAGGCAGAATTCACAATGAGGTATATGATTTCAAGGCACAAATAGAGAGATAACTGAGTATGAGCTAACTGCCATTCCAGAAACATGACTACAGGGTGACCAAGGCTGGGAACTGAATATTCAAGGATGTTCAACATTTTGTCAGGAAGGGAAGGTGAAAAGGAAAAGGAGTTTGGTGTTCTGCTGATAATAAAAGATGGGATCGGTGCATTAGTGAGGGAAGACTTCAGGTTGGAAGAACAATACAGTACGTGAAATCTATTTGGGTAGAAATAAGCATCAGCAAACATTGATGGGGCTTGTGTATAGGTTGCCAAATATTTATGATAATGGGGGCATGGTGTTAAGCAGAAGCTTAGAGAAACATGTGGCATGAAGCATGCAGCATGTACATAATACAGTTATCATGGGTGACTTCCATCTGCTTTTGGAATGGGTAAATCTCATGAGCACTAATGATATGGAAACTGAGCTTCTGGAGTGTGTCAGGGATCGTTTTCTAGAGCAGTATTTTGAGAAACTGACTAGAGAATGAGCTATTTAAGATCTAAAGATATGTAATAAAAATGCCTAATTAATAATATTCTTGTGAAGTAAGCTTTAGGGATGAGTGATATGATAGAATTGAACAGTCAACTGTGATTAACAACAGAAGTTAAAGGTTCTAAAAGATTAAAAGAAAAAACCTATAAATTGCCAGAAATACTGATGAACTTTAGGATTGGGAGGATTTTTCATTACAGAAAAAGAAGAATCAGAAGCTGATGACGAAAGGGAGAACACAATATTAATGTAAACTGCAAAAACACAGGCTGTAACATTCTCTATAGATACGTGAAAAGAAAATGACTGAGTAAAATGTGAGTGCATTACAGGCAGAGTTTGGAGAATTTATAATGAAGAATGCAGAAATAACAGGGAATCTAAATGATTGCTTTGTGTCTGTCTTTCCTGAAGAAGATAGATACAATAATTCTTGTAGGTTTAGAGATCTTAAGGGACAATGGAGGATTAAATTAATATTATTAAGTAGGATGTGTTGAAGAAATTAATGAGACTGAGGTTGAAAAGTCTATGGGACATGAATTTCTACTTTCATAAGTGCTGAAAGAGGGAGCTTTGGAGATAGTGGATACATTGATGATCATCTTCTAAAATTCTACACATTTTGGAATGGTTCAGATTCTTGTAATTGCCACCCCACTATTTAAGATGTGGAGATGCCAGTGTTGTACTGGAGTGGACAAAGTCAAAAGTGACACAAGAACAGATTATAGTCCAACAGACTGCACCATTTAAGAAGGGAGGGAGAGAGAAAAAGAGAAACACCAGGTCTTGCTAGGCTAGGGTGGCACAGTGCTCAGTGGTTAGCATTGCTGCCTTACAGCACCAGGGACACAGGCTTGATCCTAGCCTTGGGCAATGTCTGTGTGGAGTCTGCACATTCTCCACGTTTCTGTTTAGGTTTCCTCTGGGTGCTCTGGTTTCCTCTTACAGTCCAAAGATGGGCAGGTTAGGTGAATTGGTCAGGCTCAATTACCCATAGTGCTCAGTGGGGTGCAGGCTAGGTAGATCAGCCATGGTAAATGTGGGGTGATAGGGTGGGGGGGGGGCATTGGGTGCTGGTGGGCCTGGGTGGGTGCTTTTCGCAGGGCCAGTGTGGAATTGATGGGCCAAATGTCCTGCTTCCACACTGTAGGGATTCTATGATTCGTTCAGTCTCACATATATGATGAGGAAAATGCTAGAAACAGCAATAAAGAATGCATATTTCGACATTTGGATAATAACGATCTGATTGCGCATAGTCAACATGGATTTGTGAATGAAAAGTCATGTTTGACAAGCCTATTGGAAGTTTTTGAAGATGTTACAACTAACAGAATTGATAAAGAGGAGTCAGTAGATGTAATTATGAAGTCACACAGGTCTACAACACAGAAAAAGGCCCTTCAACCCATCAAGTCCATGCCAGTCAAAAACAAAAACTTAATTATTCTAATCCCGTTTTACAGCATTTAGTGCATAGCCTTGTATGGCTTGGTATTGCAAGTGTGCAACTTATTTACTTATGAGGGTTTCGCCTCTACCATCCTTACAGGCAATGAGTTGCAGACCCATGCCACTGTCCAAGTGAAAAAAAATCTTCCTTATATCCCACTAAATCTCCTGCCCCTTACCTTAAATTGATGTCCCCTGGTCATTGATCCTTTCACCAAGGGGAAAATTTCCTTCCTGTTTTACCCTCATAATTTTACACATTTCAATCATGTCCCCTCTCAGTCTTCTCTGTTTCAAGAAAAACAGCCCCAGTCTATCCAACCTTTCTTCATAACTAGAATTCTCCAGTCCTGCTAAACCTTCTCAGCACCCTCTCCAGTGCTATCACATCCCTCCTATAATGTGGATTCCAGAACTGCACTTAATACTCTAGCTGTGGCCTAAACAACTTTTTATGCAGTTCCAGCATAAACTTCCTGCTCTTACACACTGCCTCGGTTAATAAAGTATCCCATATGCTTTCTACATCACCTCATCTACCTGTACTGCTACTTCAAGGGACAAATGTACATGCACACCAGGATCCCTCTGATCCTTGTCGTTTCCCAGGGTCCTACCATTCATCATGTTCCCTCGCTTTGTTTGTCCTGCCCAAGTAAATCATCTCACACTTGTCTGGATTGAATTCCATTTGGCACTGATCAGTCCACCTGACCAGCCATCCATATGTTCATGTAATCTCAGCTATCCTCCTCACTATTTACTACCTCGTCAATTTTCATATCATCCGCGAATTTACTGATCAACCCTCTTACTGCTTGAATTTTCAGAAGGCTTTTGATAAAGACCCCTCAAAAGGCTGTTGACAAATTAAAGCACGCAGGGACAGGAAGCAGTGCTCTAATATGGATTAAGAATTTGCTAGCAGGCAGGAAATTTGGATTTGGAGTTGGGGACGAAATGTAACATTTCCAAGTTCACAGGTGACACAAAACTAGGTGGGAATTTGTGCTGTGAAGATGCAAAGTTGTTACAGGAGGATTCGAACAGGCTTAGTGAGTTGGCAAGAATTGGCACTGGAATATTATGTGGAAAAATGTGACTTGATGAACATCGATAGGAAAAATAGATGTGCGAAATATTTTTGAAATGATAAGAGTTTGGAAAGTATAGATGTATAATGGGACCCAGACATCTTTGTCAATAAGTTACTGAAGGCTGACTTGCACAGGCTATTAGAAATGGTAATGGTATGTTAGCTTTGTCACAACAGGATTTGAGTACAGGAATAGCAGAATTGTGCTGGAATTGTATAGAACTTTGCTTAGACTAGACCTTGAGTACTGTTTGTAGTTTTACCTGGGCAAGTGTATTAATATCATAAACAGAGTCCAATGAAGGCTCACCAGGCATGTTCCTCGGGTGGGGGAGCAGTCCTATGAAGTGAGTTTGGTATTCTCTACAGTTTCGAAGAATGAGAAGTGATAGCATTGAAACCTACAAAAAAAACTTCAAGAAAGGTAGATACACGTTAGGGAGTCTGCAAGCAGTGGATAGAATTTCAACAGAAGAGAGAACCCATTTAGGACCGAAATGACGATTTGTTTTGAACTCTGAAGATATTTTGGCAATCTTTGGCATTCTCTCTCACAGAGAGCTGTGGAAGCTTAAGCTTTGAATACGTTTAAGATGGTGACTGATAGATTTCTGATTACGAGTGGCATTCAGGGTTATGAGGATGAGGTGGGTAACTGGCTTTAAGGTGTCTGATCAGATATGATTGCATTGAAATGTGGATCAGGCTCAATGGGCTGAATTGTCTTCTCCTGCTCCTGTTCATCTGTTTCTGGTTCTTAAGTTCATGTGCTCTAAGATAGATCTTGAAATTGTGCCAAGGTGGTTCTACACAGTCGCTGTTGAACAGTTGCCTCACATTATTCATTTGAGGAATTAGAATAGAATAGAACAGAATAGAATAGTATATTCTATTGGCACATATGTTCCATGAGTATAGTGAAATGTTTATACGTCGCCAATTACAATGCTGGCTTAGATACAAAAGTATCTAGGCACAGCTTCTTTAGTTACAAGATTTAGAAAATAAAATGTCCAGCATTACATAAAAGAGTTCAGTACAGCAGATTACGCTGCCAGTCTGCACCAGGCCCTGGCACCACACCGTGCCAGTGACAAGCCGCACCAGGAGGCTGGAAGGTCACCATGCCAGGAGGTCACTGTACCAGGCCGGGAGGTCACTGTGCCAGGCCGGGAGGTCACCATGCCACGCCAAGAGGTCACTGCGCCAGGCCGGGAGGTCACCTCGCCAGGCCGGTAGGTCACCATGCCACACTGGGATGTCACTGCGCCAGGCCAGGAGGTCACCATCCCACACCGGGATGTCACTGCGCCAGGCCAGGAGGTCACCATGCCACACCGGGATGTCACTGCACCACGCCGGGAGGTCACTACGCCAGGCCAGGAGCTCGCCCTCCCAGGAGGGGAAGGTGCCATGCCATGCTGAGAAGCTGCTGCGTCATGCCAGGAGGTGTCGCCGGAGGCCAGGAATCATCATCGGAGGCCGGGGATCGTCCCTCACCGGGGGCGCGGGCGGTAGGGGGAGTCGTTGTCAGAGGCCAGGAGTCAAAGGGAAAAAAGAAGGCAAAGAAGAAGAAAAACAATCGCTAAGGGGAAGAAAAAGAGAAGAGAAACAAGAAAAGAAGAAGAGTGGGTGGAGTGGACAGCTCCACCACCATCTTGCAACAATCTTGAAATAAAAGCAACAAATGATTAGGACCTAAAAAGCACTGCGCAAGAGCATGGCGGAGCCAGATTCAATTTCAAAAGCAAATTACCTGCACACCTGAAGGAAAGACATTTGCAAGGCTATGGGGAGAGGGTAGGTGAGGGGGTACTAGTTAAACTGCTCTTACAGAGAGCTACTGTGGAGTAACAGGCTTAACGGTCTCCTGTTCTGTAACCCTTCTCTGACTCAGACACCCTAACACAGGCTGAGCATCATCAATATTAATCACACATGCACAGTAGCAAAGGCCTTCAGCGGAAGCACTCAGACTCAATGATGTCTCATGCAGAAGCACTTAATTGTATCTATTACTAAATAAAAAATGGTCAGACAGAAATAGAAAGACAACTACTAAATGTTGTGGTATCATTTAATGAATGATTGAACAAAACTGCACTAGGCCTCATATCTGCAGATATATCATTGAAAAGCAGATAAGTCATGTTAAACTTACTTTGATTCTCGGTTTAAGAATTGCAAACAGGATAGGAACTCTGTTTGTAATTCTTAAACTGAAGGCACAGCTACCACTGGTGGAACAACTGAAGTATGAAATGCTCAAAAGGCTAGAGTTCACTGTCTCAAAAATGTTATATCAACAGTCCAGTATTTTAGATATGCACTTATTATCACTTCATGGGAACATCAAATGAGATTTGATTTACAAATTTTTTTTAATCTACTAAACCACTTCACTCCTACAGATTTGACAGCATTAGTGAAAAACAGGAAAATTGAATACCACACTTCATCAGAGGTGTGAACAGTTCATTATTTCAGGAAGCTCTTACTTCCTCCATATTCAAAGCTGCCTGCCATTTAGAGCAAGGGGTTTAGGAACAGGAAATTCTCACAAATTACTCCGCAAATAGTGTCAATGTACATAGAACCAAGAACCATGATGCACACCAGGAGGTCATCCAGCCCATCATGCTTGTGCTGTCTTCTTGAAACAGCAATCCATTAGTCCAACTGCCTGTCATCTTAACCCATACCCTCCTTTTCAGTCTCTTTTCATGCGCTTATCCAATTACCGTTTGTAAGTTGCCGTTGAATCCAATTCGACCACCCTATCAAACATTGCATTCTAGATTATAACAACTTGCAGTGAAAAAAACTCAACTCCTTTCTGAATGATTTGCCAATTATCAAAATTCTGTGTCCCTCATGTGACCAATGTTCCTGTCAGTGGAAATAATTCCTCCACATCCACTCCAACATAATTTTGAACACCTCAACTAATTCTCCCTTTATCCTTTTGTTCTCTGAACTGAACAATTCCAGGTTCTCTAGTCCCTCCATGCCTTACATTTTGGCAAACGTATATTTTACAACACTTCACTGCACTCTGACCTTGAAAAAGATTTCCGCAAAACTCAATGTCACGACATGGGCAGCACATGGCTCAGTGATTAGCAGTGCTACCTCACAGCGTCAGGGATCTGTGTCCAATTCCTCTCTCGGGTGACTATCTGTGTGGAGTTTGTTCGTTCTCCCCGTGTCTGTGTGGGTTTCCTCCGAGTGCTCCTCCCACAGTTTCAAAGGTGTGCAGGTTAGGGTGGATTGGCCATGCTAAATTGCCCATAGGGTTCAGGGATGTGCAGGCTAGGTGGATTAGCCATGGGAAATCCTGGGTTATAGGGTAGGAGTGTGGGTCTGGGTGGGATGCTCTTCGTAGGGAGGGTGTGGACTTGATGGGCTAATTGGCCTGCTGCCACACTGTAGGAATTCTATGATTCTGCATGATGAGATACTTGCTGCTAGAAATCTAATCCAATTCCTTAAATGACCATGTGCGTGGATTAGTCAATTCAATGTCCTTTCCCTTGGTGCAGTGTCCACTTGACAGGGCATTAATGATGATTCGAGAAGAGCCTAAGCTCTTTCTCTCTCTCTCCTGGGATCTTGGGATGTGGATATCACTAACTGCCCTTGAACTAAGTGGTTTCCTAGGTCATTTCAAAGGCTAGTTAAGACTCAGTCTCAGTATTCTGGGAGCCTGACTCGAAAAGGATGGTGAATTTCCTTTCCTTAAAGAGCATTAGTGAACTAGATAGATTCGTACACAGTGTCTTCGCTATTTTCTGGACATCCCAAAGTGCTTATTGTCAATGAATAACTTTTTACCTGATGGGTTGGTTAAACCAGGCACTAAAGTGCCCAGTGTGGTCCCATAAACAGCAATGAAATGAATCTATTTTAGAATTTTTAGAATGAGACTCAGGTTTTAATGTCATGTGTACTCAAGTATGGGGATACAGGAGTGCAGTGAAAAGTATGCAAAGTCACCATTGTCACTCTACAAAGGTACCTAGGTACAAAATCTTAGGTATAAAGTGGAAAAATAAAGAAATAAAGTTATAAGTTCAACATTACAGTCCTACTTAAGTGCAGAGCCATGGGCCTGGGTCTGGGTTCTTCTACCCCAACACTGAGACCATCATCAGTCCAAAGCACTCGGCCTGCCTTGAGCCCTTTTGCAGCTGCAGGATTGTGCCGCCATTCTTTGGCGCCATCTGGAGATATTAGAATTCAAAAAGAAGGTATAAAAACTAGCATAAAGGCACTTTCGCTGAATGCTTGTTGCATTCGAAACAGGACAGATGAGTTAACGGCACAAATCATTGCGAATGAGTATGATTTAGTAGCCATTACAGACACTTAATAGTGCCTTATTTAATGAAAGAAAAGTAGACTGACTTCAATTTCGGTAGGACCTTTTCATAACCTCACATTATCTCAAGGCATTTTACATCCAGTTAAGTATCTTTGAAGTTTAGGGTGGAATTTCCATATTCTCAGTTGAGTGAGGCTTAAGGTGTCTGGTCCACTGTGGCTTAGAGTAACCTTTCCCACACGATTTCCCACTCTTCACTTTATTAAATATATATCAATGCTCTTCAGTGCTCTTCCCATGGAATCACGCAGCAGGAGAGGTGGAAGTACCTGCCACTGCTGGGACTGGGTGGCATTCATACCACTGGCACTGTGTTTAAAAGCCTAGCTGCACACTACTTCATATGTTGTAATTCAAGATTTGGCCCTCAGACTGTGGTGTTCAACCAGTATCACTATGGACATGGCCCAGTGATGAAGGTGTGCGCCCTGCTTCACAGACAGGATATGGGCGTTGCTGTGGACAGCATGGTGGAGAGGAAGGCAGTCCTTAATCTTGCTAACTGCTGCAGGAGGCCACACCATCAGATACAGCCAGCTCCTGGATTTGGGTACTGGCCCAAGTCAATGCCATGATCTTGGTTGAAGCAGGATACCCAGCAGTGTACTCCACAAAAGTTAAAGTGCCATTGTCTGCTCACTTCTACCTCACACTTCCAGAGCTATCACTCACTCTAACTCTGCCATCGTACGGAAATCTAACCAAACTTCATCAACTACAACTCTTAGTGTTGAATGCACTACCCACTTCCTCTTCCCAAACCACTAACTATTCCTGCCTTCTGTGCTTCCTCCTCACCCACTGAGGACACTTCACTACCTCTCCTGCTCCTCAAGAGCACCAACTGCTCTTCTATTATATTCAACTTCTCCCTTTGTCTTATTGAAGGGACCTCCCTCAGCACTCCGACATTCCCCGCAGCACCCAGATTGAGCTACCTGTAATCCCAGACTGCTTAGAATTGATTGACAGAGCTGACTGCGGCCCAATCCTTCAACTGGAATCAGACAAACTCATTGGTTGACCATAATGGTACCCCTGATTGACTGAGGACACTCTTAAAGCCACTCAGTTCTGCTCTCCTTTGACTTTCAGACATGACCATTTTGTGAAGCACATATAAAGCATTTGCCACATAAGCTGCTGCAAGTCTGACATTGACATTACACAATGCCACACACCAGCATGTCCACCCCCTTGACAGTTCAATTTTCCCCACTGAATAGCTGCTGTATCTCCATCTGCGCCAGGAAAGCAATCTAAAGTAGACAGAATCTGGCAGCCTCTAAATAAGCACAAAGTAAGTGAGCACTCAGAATGTAAGCTAAAAGCCTTAACATCCAGTCTGTGTAGACGCATGAAGTGCATATGTTTCTTTGCAAACAAAGTGACCTGGCAGGAGCATGCAATTTGCAGATGTCTATCAGCTTCAAGATAAAGTGTTGTAGGGATAAAGTGGATGTACGAGTCAGTTCTTGAACAGGTAAAATGATCTGCTGAGGCAGTGGTTTGAAAATTTTGATTTACATGGATGAAGGGTGGACGAGTAAGGTGTCCTCGGCACAAGCAAGGACATGAGCTGAATTGGTGATAGTCAGGACAAGCATTCAGTGAGCTGCCAGCTACCCATTCTGGCCTAGATATTGGGAATTTGTGCTATCTGGGTTTTAAAAGGAATGAATTGGGAATGGTGTATAATTAAAGCAATTAACGAGAGGCAAATGCATGTAAATAAGCTAGTAACCACTCAATAGCGAGATCCAATGGTGAGCAGAGAGGGAAAATTAGAAAAGTCTCTCTAGACATCAAGATTTTGATCTTTTCAATCCTAACCTTTTTCCCCAACTTCCTTATCTTAGCCCAGACTGCACCAGAGAGGAGAAAATTCCATCCACAGACACGGTTGTAATATAGGCCATACAGTTGCAAATTGTACACAACAAGCTTCCACAACCATGTGATGGTAAACAGAAAATCAATTCTAATGTCATGGTTGAGAGATGAATATAGGTCAGCATATCTGGGAGATTCGCTATGTCATTCTTCAAAACGTAAGCCCCAGGTGTATGTTACATCCCGAGAGGGAGTTGAGAGTGCTCCATCAGTATTGGATGCTAACACATTTATTTTATACCATCAATTCCTGCAATGGAGCTTCGAATCTACAGCCTTCAATCTCTGAGGTCAGAGATGAGTGTGCTATCACTGAGACAATCTGGGAGAAATGAGCAAAAGTACAGGTCAAAATTAGAATCAAGCACAGCCGCTATTCCATAAAATTGATAGCTATTATCAAGAACTAATAGAGAAATGTCAAAACAATTTGAAGATGACGTGCAAGCAGAATTAATAACGTTACCACTTGCAAGACAGAAATTGAAATGTTGTGATTCTTCCTTTTTACGCTCTGGCCCACAATGAAGCATTCAATGAAGGTAATAAACTGTGAATGTTGAGTAAATGCCAGATGACGATGATTTGTTGGACCAGGGCATTTCAATTGTATTATTATGTCTAATGCAAAGTAATATGTGAAATGCAGCACAATTTGGTATTAAGCAATTTAAGTTTGTTGTTTCAATTTCTAAGTACCTCTTACTAATGAAGAGTTAGTAAGATTTTATTGGAAATGGTAAGGGTTTAAAAACATCCAACTCCATTTGGAACAATCTGTCCGGGCTAACCAGCCTACGCTTGTAAATCATTGAATACAGTGTCCAATATTAGAACTGATGATGCAAGTGGACAGCATTTGATGGATAATCCTGGGTGTGAAATTGGCAATCAGTTTAGGATTCAGTTGTCAGGAGAATACCCTGATCAACCAGACTCAATACTCTGATTTAAAATTTCAATAAGCCTTAGCGCAAAATGTCAATGGTCATTAATTGCCCTCTCCACAGTAATTCCTCAGCTGATTAAAGTTTTTTTTCTAATGAAACAGCATTCCGCTCATGCAGTATAACTGTTGGTTTTGCATTTCAAATGGATTTCTTGCAAAATATCCTGATGTACACAATATAAAGACAAAACAAAATGTGCATTTATTACTTGGCAATATTCAAGGTTATTCTGCAATTTTAATTATTGGATAGTGGTGGAGCCCTGAAGCATGCTTTCTGCCCAGCTCTCTTCAGTAACAGGCAACCTCCTCAGCCCTTTCCACATCAACTGACTCGATTCCCAATCTGGCTTGAGCATTGGACTGAAAATGGTCAGATCACTTACAAGCTGCAGTCGCAGACACCCCTCTGATATATTTAATGTTCTCAGAGAGATGAGCAGCCACAGGGTAGAAACCAGAATAAATAAAACTCTATCAATAGCTCCAACTAGACTCCAAGGTAATGCGCAAATCTCTAAGATCACAATTCTCAAGAAGTATCAAACTACATGATCCGTGTGTAAACATTCATGCAAGAGATCAGAAAAATGTAAATACACACAATTTGGACTTACATAGCCTCTTTTACGTAATAAAACACCTCAAAGTTCTTCACAGGAGTACAGAAATATAGATAGAAATACTAATATAGATGACGTAAAGCTTGCTAAAAGAAGAAGATTGTGAGAATAGGTTGGCAGAGTGGCTCAGTGGTTATCACTGCTGCCTCACAGCACTAGCGACCCAGATTCAATTCCAGCCTCAGACGACTGTCTGTGTGGAGTTTGCGCATTCTCCCTGTGTCTGTGTGGGTTTCCTCCGGGTGCTCCGGTTTCCTCCCACAGTCCAAAGATGTGCAAGGTAGGTGGATTGGCCATGCTAAATTGCCCATAGTGCCCAGGATGGGTTAGACATGCGAAATTAGGGGAATGGGTCAGGGTGGGATGCTCTTCAGACGGGTGGTGTGGACTTGTTGGGCCGAATGGCCTGTTTCCACATTGTAAGGATTCTATGAATATCGGTGAGGAGGAGAAAGATGTAGGGAAGCTTGGGGATGGAACTTCAGAACGTGAGATCTTGAAGGCACAACTGCCAATGGATGAATGATGGAAAATGAAGCGCACAAAATAGCAGATTTAGAGGAGTGCAGATATCGCAGAGGGTTTTTGTGCTGGAAGACATAGTATGTAGGATTAAGTCTAACTACGTGATATACTAATGAAACAGAAAACAAGCGCCTGTGGCCTTGGTAAGATGTTCCTTAATATCCTTTCACAGCACAACTGAGACCAAGAATGTTATAGAGGAGTTTACAGGAATGGGGAGTGGTGAAGCTACAGAGGGATTTGAACACAAGGAAGATATTGAAATTGAGTTCAGTGAGTGGTGAGTGGGACTTGTAGCGTGTTAGAGCTTGGACATGAGCTGAAATTTATGTGAAGTGAAAAATAGACGGCCTGTGAGGACACTGTTGGAATTTTGGTCTGGATTTTCATGGAGTTGAGGAGACTTTGTGGGTGGAAGGTGAAGATGACGCAGGACACAGTCCCGAATTCCTGAGGTTTCTGACTTTTGGCATTGCAGGTAAAAGGTACAGGCTAGTTCAGATCACAAACACTTAGTTGGCATTCCTGACTGCATTGCTTGGATAGGTGTGTCCTAGTCCTCTGAGCATTTGTGGAGTTGATCCAACTTTTAAAGCACTTAAAGTCTTGGAATGCCAGATATATTCAATAGGTGTCAAATGTGGATGAGGAAACCTGTTGAAAGGTAAGTTTAAAAAGTCTCGCCCATTCCCAGAATTTCATTCTATTCCTCTCCACCCACGCCATGGCTCCTCATACCCGCTATGTCTTCCACTCACTACTCATGGCCTCTCATACTCCCCATGCCAATTCTCCCACTGTTTAGAACCAATGAACTCTATAGTTACAATAAAATGTATTTAGAAAGCTTTAAAAATAATAGTCACTCATTCATAGCTCGGCACTTTCTTTATAAAAAAACTGAAAACAACACTTGACACTTCTTTATCTTGTGTTAAAACAAATTGTACAATTAACAGAAGAAATCAGAGAGTCAGAGCCATCAATGAAGAAATGTTTTCCCTTGAAGATCAGGTGCTTCAACAGTCTAATGGATGCTTGTACTCTCAGCCAATAACACTGAATGAGGCTTGGAGAGGTGTCAAGTGCTTGTGGTTTCTGCTATTGGTACTAAAGTTTCTAAATGGTTGACATATTTATTGGCCTGTAATGGAAGAAGCTTTGTTTTAAGAAAGAGGAAAGTTTTGAACGAATGACATTTTTTAAAAAATCATTTTTTATGATATTCTATTAATGGTACAGAGGGCACTGGTTGAATTCAATGGGTGAATGGATGTGGAAGTATCTTAGCATGAAATTCCTTGCAGAGTGGGTGAAGGGGCATACCTCAGCATCAACAGTACGAAGGGCCAAAGGACACACCTAAACTTGTGAGGTCTGGGGGGGAATGGGCATGAGTATGTGAACGGTAATGGGGAATGAGAGATGAGGGCTAGATGTTCGTACTCTTATCATTATTACAGCAACAAAGTCCTCCAACTTCAAGTTGCACCTTTTAAACAGCGACCCCTTGGCACTCAGCAGCTCCCGGGTGGCTGCCTTTGAACTCTTTCTAGGGTCAGCTAGTCTGACTGCAGCATCACTTTGCACCCTCATGGTGGGAATTACATCTCCGCAAGCACTTTCTCCCAAGGCAGGAGGGTCAAAATCAGGAAACATCCCAACTCCTGCTACCTACCTCAAGGATGAAATTCCAGCCCATTGACTTTGGCAGCAACAATGGCACTGGTTGAATCCACATGGGAAAAAGTATGCAACAGAGGAGAAATATCCAAATAAAGACAATGTGAGCTCTGTCTGTGACTGACATACCTGGAAGATCCTGAAACGTCCAGGTTAGGAGAACTGTACTAATTTACTGAAGAACTAAAATCAATCTCCATGACAAATCAGTGAGGGATGGGAAAATAACCCAATCAACTCCAGGAAGGAACTTTGTAAATTCTATTGACTGGTCCTTTCTCTGATATCAATCCATGGGAGTACACTTATCCTTTAAAAAGTCAACATCAATCTTCAGTGTATAACATTAAATTAAATATTCCACTGCAAAGTCATCATTGTAAACTAATGGTAGTTGAGCAAAAAGGATCAAAATGCTGATATGCACATGTGAGTATGTGTCATTACTGAGTGCAAGATCCTTTGAATCCAATGGGAAGAAAGACGCACCAACACCAGCGTCCTTGACCAGGCCAACATCCCCAGCATCAAGGAACTGACCAGCCTTGATCAGCTGCAATGGGCTGGGCATGTTGTCCGCAGGCCCGACTCAAGATTCCCCAAGCAGGTGCTCTACTCCCAGCTTCGAATCAGCAGGTGAGTCCCAGGTGGACAGAGGAAGTGCTCCAGTGCTAGCCTCAAGCCCTCAGTGGCAAAGTGCGGCATTCCCACAGACACCTGGGAATCACTGGCCCAAGGTCCTTCCAAGTGGAGGAGGAGCATCTGGGAAGGTGTCAAGCACCTCGAGACATGCTGTTGGGAAAAAGCGGAAACGAGGCAGAAACAGCAAAAGGAGCGTGCTGCCACACCAATGCCCCACCCACCCCTTCCCACAGCCACTTTCTGCACCATGTCATAGTACCTGCAGAAGCTGCATCAGTCTGTACAGCTACTTACAGACTTACCCAGTACAGCTACTTACAGAAGAGACTCATCCTTGTCTGTGAAGGACGGCCAATGATACTGAATGATGTTTGCGTTTTGAATTGTATATGTTCTCATCCATCCCAGATGACCCCTGATTCCCCTGCCTAATAAGAATCTATTCACTTCTGTCTTAAAAATGTTCAACGAGCCTGCCTCCACTGCCTTCTGAAACAGATAGTTCCAAGGTTGCACAACCCTCAGAAAGAAACTATTTCTTCTCTGTGTCCTTAAAGGACAGCCACTAATTTTAAGGCAGTGCCTCCTAGTTCTCGACTGATGCACAAGAGGGATCATCCTTTTCACATCCGCCCTGTCAAGACCACTCAAGATCTTGTGCACTTCAGTCCAGTCAACCCTCACAGTTCTAAACTCCAGCTAAAACAAGCCCAGAGCACTCAACCCACTCATTCCAGATATCAACTTTGCATCCCAAACCCTCTGACTCAGGGAAAGAGTGCAACATGCTGAGGAAGAATTCATAGACTTTGAGAACACATTTAAATTTAATTTGAAGTTAAAAGATCTGCAATCTTTTATAATTTGACTGGAGAAATTTTGTATGTACATAACAAAATTACCATGCAGGCCACATAAGTGCTAAACCATTCCCATCTTCAACAAGAGTGCATCTAACCATTTTCCCTTGACATATCACAGCACAGCGTCACTAAATCCCCCAGTACCAACATCTTGGGAGTTAGCATTGACCAAGCACCTAACTCAACAAACCACATAAATTCTATGGTTACAAAGACAGATCAAAAGCTAGGAATACTGTGGTGAGTAACTCACATCTTGACTCCCCAGTGCCTGAGCACCATCTACAGGCACAAGGACTCTCCATATGCCTGGATGACTGCAGCTCCAACAACACTTTAAAGTCTTGACAACACCCGGGTCAAAGCAGCCCATTGGATTGGCATCTTATCCACTCCCTTCAATGTTTACTCGCTCTGCTATAGTGGCAACAGTATGTACTATCTAAAAACTGCACTGCACCAACTCACCTAGCCTCCCCCTACCCTCTTCAAAAACACCTTTCAAAACTGCAACCTCCACCAGTGAGAACGACAAAGGCAACAGATACTTAGGAACTATGTCGCCTCCAGGTTCCCCTCCATGCCACTCATCATCCTGACTTGGAAAAAGATCGCCATTCCATCAATGGGTCAAAATGTTGGAAACCCCTTCCGAACATCACTGTGGGACTACCCAAGCTCCAGGCTCAAGAAGGTGACTCACCACCACCTTCTCAAGGGACAGGAAGGATGGGAAATAATTACCGTCCTTGACAATGCAATCGACATACCATGAACAAATAAGGAAAAGGTTGCTACTTAATCACAGAAGTATATGATGGTATACATCCATCTGGGGAATCAATGGACTATGTCCAGTGTAGACGTCAAGTCTGGAATGAACATTGTCTGTTGCAGCTGTAAAGGCCAATTTGAGGGTGAAAATTCCTTCACTGTTGACATAGGGGAATAGCATGGCCTAACATCAACAAAAGCTTTTATTTCTGGATGGCCCTGGTCCACTCTATGATTATTTCTTCCATGCTTGACTTTCTCCATGCCTTTCCTGAATGCTTGCCTCCAGGCACACTGGTCATTGGAGAGAATTTCCCATGGATTAAATCCAATCCTCATCAACCTGATGTCTTTCTCGCAGATATCCTTATATCGCAGATATGGGTGATTTGTTGGTCTCAAGCCAATATCACAAGCCTACGATAAAGCATGCCTTTGAGGTTAATTTCATCATCAACGCAGCTCCCAAGACACAGCCAATGGAGTCACCACCACAACTCAAGAGGGGCAAACATCCCCGCTTGCTGGTATACTGCCACTTTTAAGATATCTTGCCGGAGATGTCAAATATTTATCTGACACTGTAGAGGTGTAAGTTGGTCAGCACTTTTCTTGCCTTGCGTGGATTGTCCATTCTTCACTACTGTAAGGCAAGGTGGCAAGCAGTGCTCAGAGAGCCATAAGAAATGAGAGCAGAATTAGGCCATTTGGCCCATCAGTCTGTTCTACTATTTGATCGTGGCTGATATGTTTCTCAACCACATTCCTCTGCCTTCTCTCCATAACCTTTCATTCTCTTGCTAACCAAGAGCCTGTCTTAAATACACTCGGTAACTTGCCCTCCATAGCTTTCTGTGGCAATGAGTTCCACAGATTCATCACTCTCTGACTGAAGAAATTCCAAATCTCCAGTGATACACAAGGGTGGCAGATGGATGTTCCCCCGAAAGCCCCCAAAATGGCAGGGAGATTTCAATCATAAGAATGATGAGTCAGTAAAAAGTGTCCCCCGAGAGAAGGAAACAGTGTTGGTGCGGAGCTGCTCCTCCAATCACAGGTTGCTTCTCTGCCATACTTCCTACTGATAGGCTCACTACCTTTCAGCAGGAAAGAAACAGCCTATGATTGGAGGACCAATAAGTAGTTAGGTAAGTAAGTGATAGCAGTAAGACAGTCACCAGGAAAGGTTTTTTTCTGAGGGCTGGGTCCATGATGCAGCAATTCCTTATATCAGGAGCATCCATTGGGCCTGGGGAGTAGGGGTCTGTTGTGTGGAAAAGGCAGCTCTAAGAGTGGTGAGGGGGATAAAGGAGACTCCAAGATGGACGACAGTGAGGAGAAAGAGTCCAACATGGAGTAGTAGGGCGCGAAAGAGATTCCAAGTGGGGTGTAAGATGTTGGGGGTGAAGAAAGAGGATGAAAGAGGGCTGGGGGAGAAGGAGGCTGAAAGGGTGTAGGAGAAAAGGGAGGTTACAAGGAATTGGTGGAGAGGAAGGCTGAAAGGATGGTTAAGGGAGGTGGAAAAGACGAGAAAATAGCGTTAAACCCAGTAACAAGGGAATACTCACCTCAACCAGGAACCAGGAAATCTTTAAATCATTGAGGTAACAAAGTCTTTGCAAATGAACATGAAAGCTACACAAGTTCAGGAGCTACTAAATGGCTAATAAAATTGTAGTGGATGTTATTGTTATTTACAGTTTCAACAATTGAATTTAAATCTGAGATTGAGGTCTATGATACTTTAACTGACCGGTTAAACTATTCCAGCTTTGTTCCACCAATAGTGAGCTCACTGGTCTGTGAGATGCTCTGTTTTGGGTGATGGCCTTTTAAGCGTCTAAGGGTATGACTGTTAATTTGAAAAAAAACACTTTTGTTATTAACTAATACCAGTTGTCTTGTGCCAATTTAAACCACGTGGAGTCCAGGAAATTAATGTTTTCCTAATGGGTTATGGCTTTAAGTTTAATGGAGGGTTTGACAACACCTGAAGATATTGATGAATTATTCTAATCCTGCATGAGTCCAAATACCCTCTATATCAACTCAAATCCCAGAGGTAATTTATTTTGTGAGTGCCCCACCTAATAAATGAATTAATGAGACTGAGAAAGGAAGCCCCTAAAAATGAAAAGTACCTAAAAATCTAAATGTAAGACTCAAGAAAATCTCAAGAACTATCTTTGAAAAATTATGTTGATCACTGGCGCTGACAATTCAAGCCTGGTTTGCCAGGAGCTTTGTATTTTCAGTTAGTTTTCTATTAGGCTACACTTGACTTCACAGCTTTTAAAAGGAACTAAATACAGTATATTGCTTTTAGTTCCTCGTTTTAATCCCTTTCAGCAACAAAATCTAGTGGCTTTTTTTCTCCCTTAATGAACTCGATCCAACATAGATGAGTAAGGTAAAGTGGCCATAATCTTAACAGACAATAGAGCTGCTCTCTCATTAGAGACAGAGGCATGACTGGTGATAGTTTAACCTTCATCTCACTTCAGGCGAGAGGTGAGGTTGAGAAGAAGAGTTCTTCATGGGAACCTCAGCTGGTGCAGATCACGCTGCTTCGCAAATTGGCTTTCCAGTCGTTTGAGTTTTATGTATGAGTGCATCAACTTTGAAGTGAGAAATGAGTCCAGTGGCCACCTGTGAAAAGTTGTGAAATCACTGGATATTCCCTTCATACCCAGCACAGTGTGAATCCTTTTCCTTTCCTGTGAACAAGCTATGTAGATAAAAAATTCTGGAAACACAACAGGGGAGAAAGCAGGACTATCATTCTGAAAGGACATCATTGTTCAGGACTGAAGAAAAATGCAGAGAAAATATGAACTAGAGTAGGCCATATGGTCCCTCACGTTTGCTCCACGATTCAGGAAGATCATAGTCGATCTCCTATCTTACCTCTACTTCATATACCTTGATTCCTTTAGTCCTCAAAAAATTATCAACTTCTGTCATGGATATACTCAACGACCAAGTACCCACAGCTCTCTGGTGTAGAGAATTCCAAACATCACAAGAAGGAGTTTTGGCAGAGGTGTTCGAAATCACAAAGGGTTTTGATAATAAGGAGGAACTGTATGCTGAGAACCAGGTTCAATCATCAGCATGCGCAGATTAGCAAAAGAATCAGAGGAGACGAGGAAGCTTTTATTTTTAACCACCAAATAGTTATGGTCTGGAACATGCTATTGGAAATGCAGGCTGAAACAGATCCAATAATAAATTTCAGAAGGGAATTGGATAAATACTTGAAAAGGAAACATATTTGTAGGGCAATGGTGTAAAGGGCAGGGGAGTGGGACTAAATGAATAGAGCTTTCAAAAAGCCAGCATAGGTATGAAGTAAGTGGTCTCCTTCTATGCAGTACCAATCTACAAATGTAGAAATTTCAAATTTGTCTGATAGCATTGTAAACAAAAATATTCCTCCATCAAATATACAGTGGCTCTCTTGCGACAAATGTAGGAGGAGAAAGTTTGTTTGTCTGGAATTAGGGTTAAGTGTGTGTGTGGACAGATATTAAAATTAATTTTTTTTTATTTTCACTTGAAAATTAGCACAAAATCCTCTCAAGCAGCATATTACCAGAAACAATACTGATTTTTTTTTAACTCTAATGTACAATTTAATTATTTAGTGAATTTTTAATGAAGACAGTGTTCAGGAGAGGTGCAGGACACGGGAATAGCTGGCATTTTCTGAAAGCAATGGAGCTGTCGCAATTTCCTGTGTTTCCAAGACGCGATAGCATCCTCATTTCTGCAGTTTAATTGTCACTTTACAGCAGCTGCGCTCCTCCAGACAGACTAACCAGCAAACACTGTCACCACAGCAGAGTAGAGATTGGATTCTCTGAGGTCTATTTTTGAGCGAAGTCTCCAAGGGTTTTGCAGACGCACTAGAATTTGCTATTTCATAGATGCGAGACTGGCTGGATCTAATGGGTTTGTCACAGCCTGCCATACTTTTTTTTTGCAGATATAGCGGCAACTGATTCTTCTATAATCCTTAACATCATAAAATGTGCCAGGGTGTTTCAAAGGAGTGTTACAAAACAAAATATTATATTAGATATTAGATGACCAAATGCTTGGCTGTTTTGTTTTTAATTTAATTTGCAGGATGAGGGTACCTCGGCAATGTAATTTTTTTTATTCACCCAGGGCATTGTTGGCTTGATCAGCATTTATTGCCCAAAGGGCAGTTAAGAGTCAACCACATTGCAGTGGGTCTGGAGTCACATGTAGGCCAGACCAGATAAGGTCTGTTTCCTGCCCTAAAGGATATTTGTGAACCAGATGGGTTTTTCCTGATAATCAACAACGGATTTGTGGTCATCATTAGACTCTTAATTCCACACTTCTATTCAATTCAAATTCCACCATTTGCTGTGGCGGGACTTGAACCTGGGTCCCCAGAACTTTACCTGGGTCTTTGGATTAGCAGGGCAGTTATAACACCACTCGGCTGTTGTATCCCCTATGCGGTAAAAGGTCAACGAAGTAGGTTTTTGAGGGGTGGCTGAAAGCAGGAAAGTGAGTTAGAAAGAGACAGAGAGATTTAAGGACAAAAGTGTGGCGTGCAACTTAAGTTGAAGTCACCAATGGTGGAACAATTAAAATCAGGAATGCTCAAGAAGCCAGAATTAGGAGAGCACTAGTATCTGGGATGTATTTAACAAAATCAATTAATAAATTTAGCATTGATTGGATTGTGTCCAGTCGATTACGGCAATACATTTATTAATGTAATTTGGCTCATACCAAACAATCTGTTCCATGTTTAATAAACTCCAAACAGTGCACAGCGAGAGAGATGATTTCTGTAGATAGATTAAATAGAACTGGGATTAGGTCTAGGAGATTGCTTTACAAAATAATTATCTTCAAAAGCTATCACTGCAGGTCTGGGTAGATAATCTTGTGTATAAACTACTAACTATGCTCTTGAGAATATGTGCTCAATTCGGCAAAGACCTGGAAAAGTTATAAGGAAGCATTAAACAGTCCCTATAAGATATTGTACAATAAATCAAAGGCATTCATTTATAATTGGATAGCACTTTTTTAAAAAAATAATTACAAAAGTCTTGTAGGGATGTTGGTTAGAATATACTGGGAGTAATACACATATTTCTTATCCCCCATGTGAAAAGAATACAGGGCCGCTTGGGAAATAGTGAGAGAGATTTACAAGAATGATATATTGCAAGGATGATACTAGAAATATAAGGTTATAATTATCAAAAAGGCTGGACAGGCTGGGACCCTTTGCTCTCGAAAAGAGAAGACTGAGGAGCAATCTAATGACATAGAATGACACTGAATTCACAGAACAGAAACACATCATTTGGTCCAACCAGTCATGCAAGTAGTTACATCCTACTCAACCTTTCTTGCATCTTTCTCCATCAAACATGAGCAACATAACGCATTATTTCTTTTTGCTTCTTACACTTATCCAGCTTCCCCTTCAACACAGTTTAACTACTTGCCTCAACCATTCCCTCTGGAAACGGATTCCACATTCTCATCACACTCTGTCTAAAGAAGTTCCTCCCGAATTCCCTATTGGATTTATAAGTGACAATTTCTATTGACGGCCTCGTGGTTATGCTTTTCCCCACAAGTGGAAACCTTCTCTCCACATCCACTCTATCAAAACCTTGCATATTTTAAAGACCTCAATTAGGTAACCCCTCAGCGTCCTCTTCTGAAAACAAGAGAGACCCAGCCCATTCAGCCTCACATAATTATAATCTCATATTTAATGATGCCAGTCTTGTAAATTTATTTTGTACTCTCTCCAGTGCCCCACATCATTTTTGTGTAGAATTCTGATCTCCATATTACAATCTCCCTAGTGTGATCTAACTAAGCTTCATTACAAATTTAACGTAACCACAGTGTTTGCTCTACTTTTATTTTGATGGCTGTAAATGCTGTGCGTCCTTTTTTTTAATTCTTTTTGTAAATATACTGCCAGATTTCTTTACTTCTGTAACTCAGTTGGATTGTGATCTTCCAAATAATAAATTGACCATTTTTATTTTTCTTCCCAAAAATACAAAACCACACATCTATCTCTGTTAAAATCTACTTTCCAAATATAGGGCTGTTTTGCAAGAAAAATAATGTCTTCTAGTAATTTTTGACAGTCCTTTTCAGTATTACTGTATTATACACTACCCACCTGGCACAGTGTTGAGAACAAAAGCAATTCAAATGCAGGCGTGGGGTTTTGTACCTCTGCCCTCATGCCAGTTTCCTGGCTCCACCCCGTCACCTGGCAATTTTCCTGGAGCAGAACAAGATGGACCAAGACTGCCTGCTCACAAGTGGTGGGTAGCCAAATAAGCCAATGAAAAGAATACTAAGGCCCCAGATCACTTTGTAAGGAGAGTCCGTTTCCCCCCATCCTTAGTCCATCATCCCACCCCACTTGGGGCCAAACCACAAAGGCCATTTTGTTCATATTAAATTTGAGAAGTTGGAAAGAAGATGTCCCTGTTTCGGCACTCACTTTCTCTTACTTGCCCACTGTGTTGTCCTAAAGCCTCAATTTGGCTCTTCAGCTTCAAAAGCCTGCCTGCTGTACATAATCACAGAATGACTGCGCAGGAGGAGGCCATTTGGCCCATCATGACTGTACAGACTCTCTCAATGAGCATTTCATTTAACGTCTTTCCCTTGCCTTCTCCCCATTAGCCTCCACACTGTTCCTTTCAAACAACAATTTAATTTCCGTTTGAATGCATCAATTAAACCTGCCTCTCCCTCATCAACACAAACTGTAAAACAACTGGCCCTACTGCTGATCCTTGTGAAATAGTACTTCCTACCTTCCATCATGTATCTACCCATGTCTATTGACATGTTTCACAGCCAGCTAGCTATCCCTCCTACTACTTCCCTGACAATTGCACTCTTATCTCATTCATTAGTCTACCATTTGGCACCTTATCAGAAGAGGCAACATTTTTAAAGAATACGCTTGTTTGCAATAAGTACAATAACATTTGCTCAGACATAATCAAACATAGGGACAGGCAATGAATGCTGGCCAGCCATCAATGCCCAAGAGTGAATTTTTAAAAAATGACTAGGACCTTAGGAAGCTGGTACAGACACAGCTGCATCAACCAAAAGCTGGAGAAGAACTGAGTGGATTTTCAGTTCTTGAGACTAGATGTGGAGGTGGACATAAAAGTGTGAGACAGGGGCTTCCACTGGGGGTGGATGCTCAGACTTCCCACCCAATTGCATTTTTCTCAGCTCATGACCTCACACGTGTAAAACACTGAATTTTACAGGCAGGAAATTCTGAAGCCTGCAACGACCTGCCAGATTCCAACATTCAGGAGCCACATTTTATTCAGGACCCGCACAAGCACTTCATTTGCAGTAACCCAGGAGCATCACTCAACCTCAGCTCACCACCCCTACCCAACCCTGGAGAGGTAGGTGACCTGGTAAAAAGCAACATGATGCTTCAGTGACAGTTCCCCAGAAGTTCTCCTGAAGACTGGCCAGGAGGGAAGGGAAATTCCTTACCCCTATAGACAGGTGGCCATTCTGACTGATGAAGGTGGTTTGAACAGAGGTGGCTGCAGAGGTCAGTGCCCATGGGAAGCTCAACAGAAGCTGGCTCCAGTGCCATCAGAGGATGAATGATCTGCTGCTTTCTGACAGGGTATGTACCACTGTCTCTTCAATGCTTTGTGGCCCTGTGAGTGGGAGTTAGCATTGCAAGTTTTCCACTACAAAGCACTGTCACACAGCAGGTTGGGTAGCAGTCATCTCCCGAAGACGCATTGTTTGTACTTAATATCTGCCACTTCATTGTAGCTACCAATTGAGCACAACTGACACCATGGTGTGACTGCATCTCACGCATCACCTAGGGTCCATACTTAAAACACACAAGGAACTGCAACACTCAGCAGCTCATGCCAACCGACCTGTCGTCACAACTCAGAAAATGTACACGCATGGGGCTGGATGAACACAGCAGGTCAAGCAGCATCATAGGAGCAGGAAAACTTGACGTTTCGGGCCTAAACCCTTCATCAGAAATGGGGGAGGGGAAGAGGGTTCTGAAATAAATAGGGAGAGAGGGGGAGGCGGATAGAAGATGGATAGAGGAGAGGATAGGTGGAGAGGAGGCAGACAAGTCGTAGAGGCGGGGATGGAGCCAGTAAAGGTGAGTGTAGGTAGGGGGGTAGGGAGGAGATAGGTCAGTCCAGGGAGGACGGACAGGTCAAGGGGGCGG
>JAHRHZ010000024.1:19932679-19958333 GCA_024137785.1 Ginglymostoma cirratum
GCCTAAACCCTTCTGATGAAGGGTTTAGGCCCGAAACGTCAAGTTTTACTGCTCCTATGATGCTGCTTGACCTGCTGTGTTCATCCAGCCCCATGCTTGTTATCTCGGATTCTCCAGCATCTGCAGTACCTTTTATCTCAGAAAATGTACACGTCTGATTGCCTTCCACCAAAGGCTTGCATGGACATGAGAACTAATGCAAAAGGGTTTTTTTTGTTCAAAAAGATACTTTATTCATAAACATCATTTGTAACTACACACAAAGGTTCTAAATCAGTTCTGCAGTCTTCGCAGAGAGAAAAAATAAATCAAATAAACCAATGGAATTCAGTCCCAGTCTGGTTTGCTGGTGTCAGCTAGTGTAGCTGTTTCTTGGGCAGGATTGTTGGTCCTGTCGCACTTTATTGCAAGTGTTTCAGCAAAGCAATGCCTATGGTTATAATGAAGCCAAGATAGTGAGGGACCTTGTACTCACCAGAGCTTGGGAGAATTAGTCCACCCTGCCAGACACACATCAACTTCGTGAATAAGAGCTTCTTCCCATTTCTCGGCTAACAGAATGTGCCTATGAATGTAATTCCAGTGGATTGAGATATTAATGAATATTCATGATATGCCTAATGAATGTAAAAGAGACTTTGGCCCATGAAGGTCAGGAAAACTGTTCCACTGGAAAAGCTCTGACAACTCAATCGCAAAATATCAAATCATTATCGGGAAATTGAACGTTTGCCTCCTGCCCACCCTTCAAAAATCTCCAGACAGACGTTAAAAAATTCCACCCCTGCTCCATTCCACAGACTGTCTGAGTCACCAGTAGACTGACGGCAGCCACTCTACTGTGAATATTAACCCCTTGAGAACATTACCTAATATGAGTAACTCACCTCCTGACTTCCCAAAGCTTGTCCATCATCTACAAGGCACAAGTCAGGAGTGTGACATAATACACCCAATTTGCCCAAATGAGTGCAGCACCAACAGCACTCAAGAAGCTTGACACCATCCAGGACAAAGCAGCCTGCTTGATTGGCACTATATCCACAAAAATCCATTCCCTCCACCACTGTTGCACAGTAGCAACAGAGTGTGTGATCTACAAGATACACTGCAGAAATTCACTACTGCTCCTTAGACAGCACATTCCAAACTCACAGAAGCTTCCATCTCAAAGGACAAAAGGATACATGGAACACCACCACCTGCAAGTTGCCCTCCAGGCTGACTTGGAAATATATCACCGCTCCTTCAGTGTTACTGTGTCAAAATCCTGGAACTCCCTCCCTAACAGCATTGTTGGTCTACCTACATGATAGCACATGGGCTACACTGGTACAAGAAGGCAGCTCGCCACAATCTTCAAGGGCAAGGAGGAAGCAAGCAATAATTATGATTCAGCCAATGATGTGTATGTTCTACAGAGCGTAGAAAATCGTTTACCCCCACCCTAAGCTTTTCTGTTCCCATAGTTAATCTATTATGCAAATATGTATAGAACCATATTACAATTACCACTATACCATCTCCACCAAAGTCTCCAACTTTACAAATGAAGGTGGACTGGATGTTTCTCATCCCTTCCAGGCACACACTAGTAAGTATGGCAGGCCTCCTGACCAATGACTGATGACCTTGGTTATGATTTATGGATCATTTCTCCTGTGAAGAATCTTTCATCTCTCAGATATCCTTTGTACTGGAAGTGTACTTTGTTGACCTTGTTCTTAGCCCATAAACTTTTCTGGAGGACACTTCATTTCCTAAATTTCCTTCATGAGGAACTCTCTCCACTAATTCAAGTAATTGCCCATAACATTATCTCAGGGGCCTTTGACATCATGAACTCCATTATGGTAGACAGCTGAAGGAAATATCTCTTCTTTGTAGTATCTAGGTTTTTGGATCAGACAATCATTTTCCAATTGTAAGAGGTAGCCTCTTTTTTTACAGGATCCTGGATGCATAAACCAAGCAATTTCTTGTTGTTGACCATGTCCTAGATCTGTAGATATTGGTCAGTCTTCCATTATCTCTTACGTACCTTATTCCCCTTGAGTTGTTGCCCATTATGGTTGTTTGACTATAGGTCAAGTAACCTATTGCTGATTCTCAGTTGTGTTCCTGAAAGATTGCTGCTCACTCAACACTGCCTTAATCACTGTCATTGATAAATCTGCTGTATCAAGTTGTTTGCCACAATATTCGGCTGTCTGAAAAATATCAGTCAAGGATTTCTGAAAGAACTCAAGTGAGTTTCACAGCTCATTCTTGTTCTCAGTATTTACTTCACCTTAATAAGTTTCGGTTTCTGATCTTTGGTGGTAACAAAGGTGATTTCCAAACTTGACAATCCTGTCCAATTGTATACTTCACAATCTGTTTTGGCTGTGAACCTGATGATGCCTAAGTATTCCCAATGTACCCTTTTGGATAGATCTTCCCAAAGGGAAGCAAGTCTTTTGTCATATTCTAGTAAATCATCCATGATTGAGAAATGCTGTCAGAGTTCAGAGTATATGTTCCTGGCCAATTCATTCACTCTGGCTATCCTTCAACACAAAACTGGAGGAAGACAGCATTGTCTCAGTCACTCTTTTGCTCCTGTTGAACTTGGTTGAGCCTCTTTTGGCTTGCTGGCCACTGATTCTTTTGAACTCCTTGTCTCCACTTGCCCCATTCAATTTTCAGCCTCTTAGAAATCAATTTTTGTTTTGAAATCCAAACCTTTGATCTTCATCATAATTAGGCACTGATCTGTTATAAATGTTAAGCATTTATATTTTGGTCAATATTGCTTATATATTCCCCTAATTATTATCTGCTAGAGTACTTCAGAGAGCAGCTCGAGTCAATTACATTGCTGTGGGCCTGGAGTAAGATGTAGACCAGACCAGATAAGGATGCCAGATTAGTGAAATAAACAGATCGTTACAACAATTGGTGATAGTTTCACAATCGTTATTACTTCAATTCCTGGACATTTATGCCCTCCATGAGACTTGTTTATTCTAAATGCTCTCCTTTCTTGTTCCACACTTGCTTCGCTTCTTAAAGACCACCTTAACTATGTAATGAGGCCTTAAAGATTATAAAAGGGTTCAACAGGCTAGGCGTACAGTAACATTTCCACTTGTAGGGAGTCAATAAAAAAAACTACAGATGAGAAATAAGATAATCATGAACAAATCCAATGAAAATTTAGAAGAAATTTCCTTACCCTGAAAGTCAGAAACTCGGCAGTTCAGAGGGGTTGGGACAAATAGTACAGAAACGTTGAAGGGAAGATCGATAAAGATGTTCAAAATAAAGAATTGGAAGGAAATGTTCATCAGGTGAGAAGAGGCTTGTGTGGATTTTAAACCAGTGAGGGCAAAATGCCTTTTTCTACATTAAACATGCTCTGTGATTGCATATATTAAGGTAGCAGGCATTTGTTAACCTTTCACAACCAATGATCAGCTGGTTTAATCCCTAGTGTGCACCTTAAACTACAGAGAATACATATTGCCTTCTGATTTTCTGATTGTTTCTTAATTAATTTCTTAATTACAGACCCCGAAAAATCACTTCCAACAGATATCCATCATATTCTTTCTTCTTTCTGCTGTTGGTACACTTGGGCAGGAAGTCCACACAGTTAAAAATAAATGGTCAAGTCAAAATATATTCATCTTCGGAGGTTGCCTATTCATAAATAATGCATCAGTGATGCTGACTCATGGCTCTACATGTCTGAAAATGTTATTTGAGAGGCAATAAATCTTCCAAAAAATTCAATTTTGCATGTAATGATGGAGCTTAATCATATTTATCTACAGCACGATAACTCTTCCAGGTACAACAATGAATCTGAAATAATGGAAACATGAATTTCATTGTTATTCACAACTGAAATGGTTTGTGAAGTAATTCTGATGCTTCTCACACACTAGCACTGAGCAGGTTGGTGAGGGAGCTGGGAAGATAGGATCATAGAATGAAGCATTATATCAAGAGGCCATTTGACCAATGTCCCTGTTTCAGCTCTATCCCATCACTCCTATTCCTCTGATTTTTTCCCCACAGTTCTACATATTGCCCTTCAACTATTTATCTAATTCTTTTTTAAAAGCTATAATTGGATCTTTTTCCACTGCCTTTTTAGACAGCACATTCCAGATTACAATCATTTGCTCCATAAAATAAATACTCATCTTCTGCCTGACTGTTTTTTTTGCCAATCATCTCCAACATCTGTATGTCTTTTCTGACTGATTCACCTGCCATTGGAAACTGTTGTACTCTATCTTGTGTTTAAAATCCTGAGAAAATTTTAAACAGTTTTATCAATTCCATGCTCAGGTTTACCTAGTCTAAGTGGATTGACCTCAGGACCTCAGGAGAAGGACAGAAATGCAGGGAGGTGGAGGGATTTAGGTATGAAATTCAAAAATCCAAAGTCTTCCCAGATGAAGGTACAGCTGCCAACGATGGAAAGAGGTGAAGGAGGTGCAGTGGGAATGAGGCATAGTGATAGGGCAAGTAGGTAACTGAAGGGGCAGAATAGCAGAGTGAGGAGAAATTTAATTAAGGCATAATGATGTGACAGGAGGGAGTGGAGGCAATAATGTTTTAAATATCAACGAAGTCACTTTGAGCTTGGCTGAGTAGCTCAGTGATATGCGAGTGACAGCAATTTCAGTTTAGATTTTATTCTGAAGTAGTTACAGGAGCACTGACTACATCTTCATTCTCTTCATTCATTTACAGTTACGCCACCTTGTCATGATCTGATCAAAAAATAATTTAAAGCTGTCAGTTTGCTTTTACATTTTCATCACATCACCTGCCACTGTTGGCACTTAGTAAATTCTGTAGCAAATAATAGTTTTGTCTGAAGTAACAGCTGACTCAAAAATGCACACTGTCAGCGTGAACTAAGAAAGCCAGCTAAGTAATAACTTAATCTCATCAGTGACTGGGAGATGAGAAACAACCCTCACTATGATCTTAAAATGCATAGGATTTTAACAAAATTGATTTAAAACTGTATATTGAATCATCCTTTCCCTCTGAAGCAATCACGTAACGTTTCTGGGCAAACAAAGTACAAGAACACTCCCTTTCTACTCTCCATGTTACTTTAACATGCCAACCGTTATGGAGGTAATGTTCCCTTCATCTGAGTCCTAACACGGAAGCCCCTAATTTTACAATAGCACTCTCTAATTCTGGACTCAATCACAAAAGGGATCATTCTTCCTAAGTTCATGTTGTCAAGTCAGTTAAGATCTCATAAACTCGAGTCATGTCATTCCTCACTTTCCAAACTCCAGTGGAAACAGGCCCAGCTTGCCTTCATTGGACATCCCATTCATTCCAGGTGTCAGTCCAGTAAACCTCTTCTGAACCATCTTGAATTTACATCCTTCCTTAAATAAGGAGACCAAAACTGCACACAGCATTCATGGTGTCATCTCACCAATGTCCTGTATAACTAGAGCACAATGTCCTTTTATGCTCAATTCCTCTTGAAACATACAAAAGCATCCCATCAGCCTTCTTGATAACAAGGTGTGGAGCTGGATGAACACAGCAGGCCAAGCAGCATCATAGGAGCAGGAAAGCTTGACGTTTCAGGCCTGGACCCTTCATCAGAAATGGGGGAGGGGAAGAGGGTTCTGAATAAATAGGGAGAGAGGGGGAGGCGGATAGAAGATGGATAGAGGAGAGGATAGGTGGAGAGGAGGCAGACAAGTCAAAGAGGCGGGATGGAGCCAGTAAAGGTGAGTGTAGGTGGGGGGGTAGGGAGGAGATAGGTCAGTCCAGGGAGGACGGACAGGTCAAGGGGGTGGGATTAGGTTAGTAGATAGGAGATGGGGGTGGGGCTTGAGGTGGGAGGAGGGGATAGGTGAGACGAAGGACAGGTGAGGGAGGCGGAGATGAGCTGGGCTGGTTTTGGGATGCGATTGGGGGAGGGGAGATTTTGAAGCTTCTTGATTCAGCCTTCTTGATTATGTGCTGTAATGGCATTGTAACTTTGGGAGACTCCTGCACTGAAACAGCCAGATCCCTCTGCATCTCAGAATGCAGTTGTTCTCTTTTAAAATAATTTTTCATTCTTCCTGTGAAACTGAACTTCACATTTTCCCATAATACATACAACAACATCCCCTCATGTTTTTATTCAGCTTTCCGTATGCCATTTACTTCAATGGCTTCCCGTCGCAGCAAATTCCAGATTCTCATGACTTTGAACAGAAATGTTTCTCCTGAGTTCCCTACTGGATATGGTCAAGCAATGTCATGATACAGAAATTTTCATCCTTGCGTTCATATCCCTCCAGCCCCCTGCCTCTCCTGATCGCCGAATTGATCTTCAACCTCAGATCTTCCTGCTACTCTAACTCTAGTCTCTTGTACACACCCAATCATAATCATGACACGGTTGGAGGCTGTGTCTTCAGTTGTCTGTGCCCTAAGCTCTGGAATTCCCTCCCAACACTTCTGCTTTCTTAACTTTATGAAACTCCTTAAAATTGACCTCTTTGACCAAGCTATTGGTCAACTGAACAATGTTTCCTTTTGGACCCCTGTGATGCTTTGTTCTATTATGCTCCTGTGAAGTGCCTTGGAATGGTTCATAATGTTAGAGGTGCTACATAAATATAAGTTGTTGGTGAATTGGTAAGGCACCTTCTGGAATACTGTGTCCAGCTCTAGTCGCCCAGTTATAGGAAGGATATTATCAAGCCAGAAAGGGTTCAGAGGATCTACCAGGATATTGCTGGGTAAGGGAGGTTTGAGTTATAGAGGAAGGCTGGATAGGCTGAGACTTTTTTCACTGGAGCAGAGGAAGTTGAGAGGTGACCTGATAGAAGTTTATAAAATAATGAGAGGTGTAGATAGAGTTAATGAAAGTTGTCTTTTCCCTAGGAGGGGAACTTCAAGACTAGAGGGCACATTTTTAAGGTGAGAGGAGAGAGATTTAAAAAAGACATGAGAGGCAAATTTTTTACACACAGGGTGATTTGCATGTGGAATGAAATTCCTGAGGAATTGGTAGATGCGGCTACAATTACATTTAAAAGTCATTTGGATAGATACATGAAAGATTTGGAGAGATATGGGCCAGGAGCAGGTAGGTGAAACTAGGTTAATCTGGGATTATATTCGGCATGGACTGTTTGGACCGAAGAGTCTGCTTTGTGCTGTATGAATCTTTAACTCTAAGGCTGGATTATTCATTGGTAACTACCTTAAATTGATGACTCCTAGTTTTGCAACTCGCCACAAATGGGATCATCTTCTCGATGTCAATAATATTTAATAATATTCACTTTGTAATACTGCTCTGTTGCTATAAAGATCTCTGCGCACATTGGAACAGAAAGCAACAAATGCTATCAGTTAGATTTCTGTGCAATGCCTGTTGTTTCAGCTGAATTGCCAGTAGATGGAACCCAATCCACAATACTAAATTTTATTGAACTCTGTGAAAGTGAATCACAAGTTGCTTGCATATCCTATTTTTCTACAGCACGATTTTCTTGGTGTTAAACAACCTCAGGTCTTTATTTTTCAGAATCATAGAATGATGCACAGGAGGAGGCCATTTTACCATAATGCCCATGTTGTTACTTTGACGAAGCAATCAAATAGACCACTCCCTTGTTCTAACCTGAGCCCTGAAATGTTATCCTCTTCAATTATACCTCTGTTCTCTCCACTGTGACTTCTGCAAATCTTGGGGCATTGACCATTGCTATTGGACCTATCTGGCCAGAAGATGTCCCTATTTTGCTGTGGCTTTCCAAGTCCACCTCTGTTACTAGCCTCCCCATTCTCTCCATGTGAGCCAAGCGAACCCCTATGCCTATGACCCTTTGAATTGAAGCAAGCTTTTAACGAATGCTCTGGATCTCCTGTGCCTCCAGCCACCTAATCAGAACAAATAGATTACCATGCCAAAGAAAAAATACCAGCATATGCCGTTGGGGGCCAGGTTTCCAACTCCCGTTGGACCTGTCCCTGGAGATTTATTTTTCAAATGGCTGCAAGCCCATTCATGAACGAGTTACTCTGAAACCAATTCACATTAATACTTAAGACAAGAAGTCATCCATAAAAAGATCCTGACCCTAACTGGGAGTTCAAGCTCGAGGCAGATATGGTGACAGATAGCATGAATAGACAATAAATAATTGGTATATTGCAAAATAATCATGGTGTGGAATTTGATGAAGATTATAAATTATGTTGACTTGTTTTAATTCATAACATATTGAAATATGGTATTAAATAATAAAATTATTGCATAATGAATGTCTGATTGTACAATTAATTACAACATGTTGTAGAATTCAGGTCCTCTTAATTTACAGAATGAAGATGAAAATACTCTGTGTATTTTGCATTAAAGTCCATAGAGTTTATGTTGTCAAGGTTAGTTCATTAAATTCTCAATCATTCACCCAGTACTTATGAGCTTTATAATGTAGAGGACTTAGGTTGTTTTTAAACTATTTGAGAGAGAGAGAGAGACAATGCAGTCACTTTGCCAGGTGAGAAAATTTCATGTCACTGCAACGGAAAACTGACAAAGCCCAATATTTTTTCTCCTGTGGTTGATCACAGCATTGCCCTGGAGATTAGATTTAAATCCTGGAGCACTTGCATCCCTGGGTCAGGCTTATGTAAATCTCACAATTCCAGCCTAATGCAGAATCAAGTGTTTGTGAGAGATAATGAACAGTGCCAGTTGTGAACTCAGTCAGAATGTTGACAACCTGTACAGCCTGCACTGCCACTTATGGTCTATACCATGTCTTTTATCAACCATTGCTTAGTGTGTAGAATTCCACCTTTGAATCAGAAGGCCATTGGTGTGAACTGCACTCCAAAAACATGAACCCAAACTTTAGTCTGATTTAGTCAGTGCAGTACTGTACTGAGGGACTGTCAGAAGTGCTATCTTTCACAGACAAGTTTTTAAACAATGCTCTCACAGGTGAAGCAATGCTTTCCTATGGGCATGATTTTAGACAGGAGCTGGAAATTCTCTTTGGTGACCTGGCTAATATTTACACCTCAACTAACATCCAAAACAAAACATAATATCTGATTATTATCACAATGGTGTTTATGGGAGCTTGCTGTCTGTTCTACATTATAATAGCAAGTACGGAGAGATGTCCAGACACCATTAAGAGCACACATCCAACTGAACATCACAAACATCATATTCCTGTGTGTGGGAACTAAATTCTGCATTTCCTGTATTGTAACAGTGATTGTACTTTGAAAATACTTCCTTCATTGGCAGTAAAGTGGTTTGGGGTATCCTAGAGTTGTGAAAGACGCGATATAATTGCAAGTTCTAGTATCTTTTGGGAAGATTCTACTAAGAAACTATTGTTTAGACAATGGGATGCTTATGGGATAATGCACCAATTGCCATGAAATAGTTTATAGCCACTCCAGCTCTCACATTCTTTTCTCTTTGTCTATATGCTGGTACAAAAGTCAGAAATGAAAACAAACCTGAATTTAAAATGGTTCCCCAAGCCATTTTTCAAAGGGAGGTGTATCAGAAAGATAATGAGGGAAAATTACTGATATCATACATTGTGCCTCAAGCAGTCGAATCGTGATCTTTTTTTCCTTTATCACAGTCTCACAATTTAACTGTCAGTAAGAGCTTTTGTGTATGACAAAGCCAAGATCTTATCTCAGGATTCTGTCAAAGTAAAAATGTGTGGCATAGACACACGAAGGATCTGAACAGTAAACACAAATTATACAGGAACCACCTAACATTTCCAGCAGCGTCTATGGAAGAGCTAATGGCCAAATATTCCAGTCTTTGGATAATCAGAAAGTGGACATATTCCAAAGATTTGCTTTGGGAACCCACAGAAGTCTTGATGTACTGAGACTATGGGAATTGTCTCGATAGTTTAAACTTCCCATAGGCTATTCCCCGGCTCCTATGACTGTCTCACACTCTGAGTTAGATTCAGAGACTTGGAACAGACTTGGAACTAACTTACCAAAATAAAATGCGCACCTGCATAAATAGTCAGGAAGTGTAGGACAGGTAAAAATCAAGTCAAACACTTGGGTAGCAATACATTTAAACATTTCTGAACCCAACTTGCCCCCCAACTCCCTCCCTGTATTTCCCAGATCCTGACCTCCCTGCCGCTCTGACCACACCTGATGTAACATTACCCACTATACAGTCCTATCACTCTCCTTGTATGAGCTCGTGATTGTAGGTCAGCATTTACTGCCCTTCCCTGATTGTACTGGAGATGGTGGTGTTGGGCTTCCTTCTTGAACCTCTGCAGTCTTTGCAACATAGGTATGCTCGCAGTGCTGTTCAGAAAGGAGTTCCAGGATTTTGACCCAATGTCACCAAAGGAACAGCAATGTAATTCCAAGTCAGAATGGTATGTCTTGCAGGGGACTTTGCAGGTAGTGGTGTTCCCACGTATCTGCTGCTGTTATCCTTCTAGATGGCAGAAATCACGGGTTTTGAAGGCGCTGTTGGAAGGAATGAGTTATTGGAGTCCATCTTGTAGATGGTACACATTGCTGCAACTATGCATTAGTGATGGAGGAAGTGGATATTGAAGTTTCATTGAATGCCAACCAAATGGTCTGCTTGTTCTCAATGGTGTGGAGTTTTTTTTAATATTCCTGGACTCGCACTCATTTAGGTAAATGGGGAATATTCCATCACACTCATGACTTGTGCCTTGTAGATGGTGAACAGGCTTTGGGGAGACAGGAAGTAAGTTACTCAAAGTTTCTAGCCTTTAACTTGCCCTTGTGTTTATTGTATTTATATGGCCTATCCAGTTCTTTTTCAGGATATTGATTGTAGGGGATTCATTGCTGGTAATGACATTGAATGTCAAGGGACAATGGTTAGAACTTCTCTTGTTGGAAATGGTCATTGCCTGGCACTTGCATAACACAAATATTGCTACTATGTATTACCATCGGCCTGAATGTTGTCCAGGTCTTGCTGCACATGGCCAGAAATTGCTTCAGTACCTGAGAAGTCAGGAATGGCGCTGAATATTTTGCAATCATCAGTGGACATCCCCACTCTGACCTTATAATAGTGCAAAGATCTGAGCTGGTGCTGGAGCATTTTAAGTCCTTGGCGAACTTTGTCTCCCCACAAGCACCATTAAATTTTACGAATAAACATCGTGAATCATGTCTGGCTGAAAATTGTGTTTTTGTAATTACAGATTTATATTACATGAGAAAGGAGAATATTAGCATACTCATTGTACATTGTGTTCTACACTTATCAAAGTGTATGTACAAGAAAAAAGGCACTGTAATATGGCACATATGAAGTAACACTATTGTGCAACAGTTACTAAATGATTTTATTCACAATTTACACAATCTAACAACAGAATTGCTACAATACAAGAGACTACCCAGCCCATTGCATCTGCACCAGCTCTGCGAATGAACATTTCACTCAATGCCATTCTCCAGCCTGTTCTGCTTAACTCTGAACATTCTTCCCTTTCAAACAATAATCTTACTCCCTTCTGAATGCATCAATTGAACGTGCCTCTACTGCCCTCCCAGCCTTGGGTTCCTAATCATATGTGAAAAGGCTTTCTCATATTCCTCTTGATTGGATTGTCTATTATTTTAAATCTATGCCTTCGTGTTCACGATCTTTTCACAAGTGGAAGTTTCTCTGCATCTGCTCTTTCAAGGCCACACGATTTTGATCATCTCAAACATATCTCTTCTTAGCCTTCCTTTCTTCAAGGAAAACAGTTCTAACTGCTCCAATCTATTTTCATAACAGAAGATCCTCATCACTGGAATCATTATTATAAATTTCTTCTGCACCCTCCCTAGTATCTTCACATTTTTCCTCAACTGTGGTATCCAGAACTGCTTGCAAAACTCAGCTAAGACTGACCCGTGTCTTATGTAAATTCAACACAATCTCCTTACTTTTGTATTCTCTGTGTCTATGAGTAAAGCATGGGATATTTTGTTTTTATTACTTGCTCGCTCGCACCATCCTGCTACCTTTAGAGACTTATGCATACATACACCCCAATCTTTTGCTCCTGCAGCCCTCTTTATTTTATATTGTCTCTCCATATTGTCTATATGCTATTGTGGTCCCAGCTGATGGCAAAACTGGAAAAGTCACATCCCAGAATGAAATCTGGATTGATAGATCATATGTTTAAATTTTGCAGTTGGTTGACATGATGGCTGGTCACTGAAAAATTATTCACATGAGGCTGCAGACATTTTTTAACAATAAAACAAAAGTTTATTTCACAAAAAATGTAGAATACAGTGAGGGAGATCTTAAACATCAAAACACAATTCTAAGCAATTTCCAAACACTATCCCATTAAAGGGACTCAATCCTGGAGAAATATCACTCCTATCCCAACTTTCTCACCTCTTACTTAACTGAATTTTCAGTTTGCTTTCCTTTTCTTAGACTGCAAGATGGTTTCATGACGTTCTGAAGAAGGGTCACTGGACCTGAAACGTTAACTCTGTTTTCTCCTTTACAGATGTTGCCAGACCTGCTCAGCTTTTCCAGCAACTTTGTTTTTGTTCCTGATTTACAGCATCCACAGTTCTTTTGGTTTTTATTTAAGATGGTTTCATGATTCTTTTCAGAGTCTTCAGGCCTGAACTTTTCACAGTTCTGGTGGCCTAAACTGTTTCAGTTCCAACACTATACAGTCACTGAGTTACAGAGTTATACAGTACAAAAACAGACCCTTTGGTCCAACTTATCAGGGCCAACCAGACTTTCCATTATGACCTAATCCCATTTGCAAGCATTTGCCCCATATCCCTCTAAATACTTCCCACTCATACACCCATTCAAGTGCCTTTTAAATGTAATTATTGTACCTGCCTCCACCACTTCCTCTGGCAGCTCATTTCATACACACATGGCCTTCTGCGAGAAAGAGTTACTCCATAGGTCCTTTTTAACTCATTCCCCTCTCACCTACAACCTATGCCCTCAGTGTTGGACTCCCGACCCAAGCAAAGATACCTTGGCTACTCACCCTACCTATGCCCCTTATGATTTTATAAAACTCTATAAGGTCACTCTTCAGTCTCCAATGCCCTAGGGGAAAAAAGCCTCAGCTTATTCAGCCTCTGTCTATGGTTCAAACATCCTTGTAAATCCTTTCTGCACCCTTTCACATTTAACATCTTTCCTATAGAAGGGTGACCAGAACTGTACACAGTATACCAAAAGTGGCCTCACTAATGTCCTGTACAGCCACAACATGACATCCCAATTCCAATATTCAATGTTCTGACCAATGAAGGCAAGAGTGCCAAATGCCTTCTTCATTACCCTGTCTACCTGTGACTCCACTTTCAAGGAGCTTTCATGGACCTGCATCCCTAGATCTCTGTTTGGCAACACTCCCCAGGTCGCTACCATTAACTGTATAAGCCCTGCCCTGGTTTGCCTTATCAACATGCAACACTTCATGTTTATCTAAATTAAACTCCATCTGCCACTCCTCGGCCCATCTGCCCATCTAATTAAGGTCTCATTGTTCTCTGAGATAATCTTCTTTGCTGTCCGCTACACCACTTATTTTGGTGTCATCTGCAAACTTACTAACCATACCCTCTATATTTGCATCCATATCATTTATATAAATGACAAAAAAAAGTGGACCAAGCACTGATCTTTGTGACACACCATTGGTCACAGGCCTCCAATCTGTAAAAAAACCCTCCACTACCCTCTGTCTCCTATCTTCAAGCCAATTTTGTATCCAATCAGCTAGCTGCCCCAGATCCCAAGTGATCTAACCTTACTAACCAGACTACCATGCAGAGCCTTACTGAAAGCTTTGCTGAAGTCCATATAGGCCTCTACCACTCTGCCTTCATCAATCTTCTTTGTCACATCTTTAAAAAACTTAATCAAGTTAGTGAGACATGATTTCCCATGCACAAAGCCATGTTTACTATCCCTAATGAGTCCTTGACTTCCAAATGCATTTAAATCCTGTCCCTCAGAATCACATCCAACAACCTACCCACCACAGATGTAAGGCTCACCAGTCTATTGTTCTCTGGCTTTTCCTAACAGCCTTTCATAAATAATGGTACAACATCTCACCCATAGCCATCAATGATACAAATATCTCAGCAAGGAATCTAGCAATCTCTTCCACAAAGTTCTGGGAAACACTAGATCAGATCCTGGAGGTTTATCTACCGTTATGCATTTTAAGACCTTCAGCACCCCTTCTTCGGCAATGTTAATTCTTTTCAAGACATCATTATTTATTTCCCCAAGTTTCCTGGCTTCCAAGTCCTTCTCCAGAGTAAATACTGATGCAAAATATTCATTTCGTATATTTCACCCCTCTCCTGTGGTTCCATACATGATCTTTAAGGGGCCCTATTCTCTCCCTAATTACTCTTTTGCCCTTAATGTATTTATAGAATCTCTCCGGATTCTCCTTAAGTCTATTTGCCAAAGCTATCTCATGTTCCAGTTTTGCCCTCCTGATTTCCATCTTAAATATACTCCTACTTCCCTTATTCTCTTTTAGGGATTCACTAAATCACAATTATACCTGATATATGCCTCCTTCTTTTTCTTGACCAAGCTTCAATTTCTCTAGTCATCCAGCATTCCCTACACCTACCAGCCTTGCCCTTCACACTAACAGGAATAGGCTATCTCTGAACTCTTGCTATTTCATTCTTAAAGGCTTCCCACTTCCCAACCGTTCCTCAATCAACTTTTAAAATTTCCTGTCCAATACTGTCAAAGTTGGCCTTAACTCAATTAACCTTTTTAATTTTAATTTTTTGATCAGTTCTATCCTTTTCCATAACTATTTTAAAACTAATAGAATTATGATCACCGGCCCCAGTGTGCTCCCCTATTAACACCTTAGTCACTTGCCCTGCCTTATTTCCCAACAGAAGGTCAAGTATTGTTCCTTCTCTAGTAGATTCATCTATATATTGAATAAGAAAGCTTTCTTGTACACACTTAACAAATTCCTCCCTATCCAAGCCCTTAACACTATGACAGTCCCAGTCTATGCTTGGAAAGTTAAAATCTCCTGCCATTACAACCCTACTTTTCTTGCAGATATCTGAGATTCTTACATAACTGCTTCTCAACTTCCTGCAACTTCTTTCCAAGTTCTCCTGATTTAGAAGCTCCACAGACTAGAAACTGCTTTTACTGAGGGGACTGGTTTGCATGAACTGAAGAGAAAAACTTCTGAGCTGAGCTCTAGGCTTTAGATCATGAATTTTCTGTTCTGAAGTCAAAACTAAACTAATTTCCTTAATGTGTTTACCTTATCTGTCATACGCTCCAACAGTATAAATGTTCAATCCAATAACAGCATAGGAGTTCTATTAGGCATCTGACTGAAGTCACATGCCTTCCTGGAATGGAATTATCTGGGTCACTGTTTCAAATGACTTTCTGGCCTTTTTAAAAGAAAAATACCTTTGAGGTACTACCCAAATGTGTCACTTCGCGTCTAAAACACAAATTTCATAAATGATCACATATTACCTGTATATTTGGTTATCACACCAAGCAAAATCAATCACCTACATTTCCCCACATTGAACTTTATCTGCCATCTGTCAATCCATTCACCAACTTGTCTATGTCCTTTTGAATTTCTGTACTATATTCTCTTTATAGTTTACAATGCTTCCAACTTCATATCTTCTTTTTAGGCCATTATCATTAAATTAAGCATTACCGAGGACGGTGTTAGTTTTTGTCACTTGATATTATTGCTTGGTTTTCAGTTTTGAAATAGTAATGTAGATGTTGCAAATATGTCTCAAAAAGAATGAGAGGTATAATTTGAAATTTGGGCAAGACCACAATGTAAATACATGGGAAATCTGTATGTATGTTGGCATGTGTGGATGTATTCCAGTAGATCTAGACCTTGCATTCCCACTTCTGAAGTCTGTTTGTTTTTTTAAGGTTTACTGAATAGCTTATTCAGTATCTTTGCTGCCAAACAAACATTGCTGCTCGAGGTGAATGGATACTGTGTTCAGTGCTGTGGTCAAGATCATTGTTGAAGCAGCTGGATATTGGGCCAAAGGCATTACTTCAAAGCACTATAGAAGCAATATCCTGGACTGAGATGATTGATCTTCAACAGCCATCTTCCTTTAGACTAGACAGGACTCCAGCCAGTAGTGAGTTTATCTCCCACTTTCCATCGACTTCAATTTTGCTAGGGCTCCTTGTTCTCACATTTGGTCAAATGTTACCTTCATGTCAAGAACAGTCATTCTCCCTGATTTCTAGAATTCAGCTCTTCTGTTCATAGAATCATAGCGTCTTACAACACAGTAACAGGCCCTTCGGTTCAATCAGTCCATGCCAAACATAATCCCAAACTAAAATAGTCCCATTTGCCTGCTCCTGGCCCATATCCCTCCAAACCTTTCCTAATCATGTATTTATCCAAAGGTCTTTTAAACATCATACCCATATCCACCACTTGCTCAGGAAGCTCGTTCCATACACGAAAACCCTCTGTGTAAAAAATTTGCCCCTCATGTCTTTCCTAAATCTTTCTCTTCTCACCTTAAAAATGTGCCCCCTCATCTTGTAATTCCTCATCCTAGGGAAAACTCAACTACCACTAACTCTGCCTGTACCCCTCATTGTTTTATTAACTTTTATCAGGTCACCTCTCAGCTTCCCATGCTCCAGTGGAAAAACACCCCAGCCTATCCAGACTTTCTTTATAAACCAAACTTTCCATTCCTGGTAAATCTCTTCTGAACCCTCTCCAGTTTAATAATATTCTTCCTATAACTGGGCGACCAGAACTGGACACAGTATTCCAGAAGAGGCCTCACTAATGTCCTATACAACCTCAACCATGACTTCCCAACTCCTATACTCAAAGAACTGAACAATGAAGGAAAGCATCCCAAATGCCTTTTTATCCACCCTGTCTATATGTGATGTAAACTTCAAAGAATTACGTACCTGCACCCCTAGGTCCTTCTGTTCTGTAACACTACCCAAGGCCCCCTCATTAATTGTATAAGCCCTACCCTTGTTTGTTGTACCAAAATGTAATATCTTGCATTTATCCAGATTGAACTCTATCTACCATGTTTTATTCCATTGACCCATTTGATCAAGATCCGTGTGTAATCTTAGCAAATCTTCTTCACTGTCAACAATGACACCAACTTTGGTATCATCCGCAAACTTACTAACCATGCCTTCTGTATTCTCGTCAAATCATTTATATAAATGACAAACAAAAGAGGACCACGATTAGAATGAGGTCAGGAACTGATAACTCTGAAGAACCCAAAATGCACATTAGTGAGCAAGTAATTACCGAACAAGCACTGCTTTATAGCACTGTTAACCACCCTTTCCATGCTTTACTGATGATTGAGAGCAAACTGATGGGTGCAAAAGAGCCAAACTGACCTCATTCTAATCGTGGTCCTCTTTTGTTTGTCATTTATATAAATGATTTGACGAGAATACAGAAGGCATGGTTAGTAAGTTTGCGGATGATACCAAAGTTGGTGTCATTGTTGACAGTGAAGAAGATTTGCTAAGATTACACACGGATCTTGATCAAATGGGTCAATGGAATAAAACATGGTAGATAGAGTTCAATTTTTGTGGACTATTCATATTGTCATAACTGCATACCCTCATTCACATGTGGATATGTTGAACTTTTAAACAAGAGTTTAAACGTGTTTTTCTTTTAAAAAGAGCCTAGAATGGCAAATAATGTAAATCCTGAGAATGGAATTCACTAACTTTGGAAGGAAAAACTTGAAAGCAGAATACAGGGTTAACGGAAAGATTCTTGGCAGTGTGGAGGAGCAGAAGGATCTCAGGGTTCATGTCCACAGTTCCCTGACAGCAGCCACCCGGGTGTATAGAGTTGTTAAGAAGGCGTATGGTGTGTTAGCTTTCAGTACTAGAGGGATTGAGTTCAAGAGCCATGAAGTTATGCTCCAGCTATACAAAAGCCTGGTTCGGCCACATCTTTAGTATTATGTCCAGTTCTGGTCACCTCATTACAGGAAAGATGTGGAAGCATTAGAAAAGGTGCAGACGAAATTTACCAGGATGTTGCCTGGAATGGAGGGAAGGTCTTACAAGGAAAGGTTGAGAGAGCTAGAACGATGAAGGATGAGAGGTGACTTGATAGAGGTGTACAAAATGATCATAGAGTAGACAGCCAGAGACTTTTTCCTAGGATGGAGGTAGCTATTACGAGGGGGCATAGTTTTAAAGTGAGTGGAGGTAGATATAGGGGAGACGTCAGAGGTAGGTTCTTTACTCAGAGAGTGGTCGGGGAATGCATTGCCGGAGAGGGTAGTGAAGTTGGCCTCATTAGGACCATTTAAGTGGCTATTAGATAGGCATATGGATGATAGTATAAGGTAGGGGTGGAGGTTAGATAGAGCTTAGGATCAGGGTAAAAGTTCGGCACAACATTGTGGGCTGAAGGGCCTATACTGTGCTGTACTGTTCTATGTTCTATATTATAACTGCTCAAAGTCCTGACGTGAAGCCATGGAATGTCACACATAGACAGTGTCAGGTAACTTCAATGGACTGATTTAAAAGGAGTTGATGCAAGGCAAAAACAATAACAAGTCTTAGCAGGAATTCTCTCTCTGGTAGATTATATACTAGCCTGTGGACATGAGTCAAAAGTCATGTTTGTGTTTTAACTTCTCAGGAATACACAAGAAAAGAGATTAAAAATCACTGCGGCCCTGTCTCAGTGTCTTACTGGGCTGATGAGCTAGTGTGGACTTGTGTTCTGTGAAGGTCACAGCTTGAGAACAGCCATTAAACACCTCCGAGCCACAGATAGAGAAAAATTTTCTCTCATTCAATGCTGGAAGCCAAGCAAACCAGTGAAATCACTGTTGAAAAGGAAAAAAAGGACAAAAGCCTGTGAGTTCAGAAGTATAGCCAAGAATTTCAGAATCAACTGCTTCATTACTAATGTCGGCATTACTGCTATCATCCAGCTTGACAGCACACTGTTCCACCATCTACTCTTCACGTGACCCAGAGACTAATTTGTATATCATTTTAACTGCTACCTTTTTACTCAATTCACTTTGTTCATGTCCTTTCCGCATGTTTAATAGTTAATAAATGTATCCTTTCTATAACTCAAGGAAGCTTGGTTCATCTAGCTGCTTTTAAAACAAATATATTCAGATTGATAAAAAGTATTCACGAGGTGAGTGACCCTCTTCGTACCAATCTTGTTGCAACCAAACAAGAGAGGGGTTGAATTAAAAAGGGGAGCTGATTCATACCTCATCACCCAGAGCATCATCATTTATAGTATTCCATCTGAAATCATAAAATACCTACAAAACATTGTGGGGTGGATGCCAGCATTTTGGTTATAATCCAGTGCTGCTATGTGTAGTTGGCTGCTTTTTATTACACTTTCTAGAGCTGCGATTATGTCATTAATGCTTATCCAAACATATCTTCCATGAAGAGAAATAGTCCTGGTTTTCTCCAGAAGTGTCATTAGGGCTCACTGGTCTTACATTGTTTAGATTCACCATATTGAGAGATTAATAACTTAATTCAACTGACGGCCAACAAAAAGCAACTTAAGCTTGAGTTCAATAAATGAGAAGGAACAGAACTGAAACAGAGTGCAGAAAAATGATTCCCCTGTTGGCAGTAAGAGCCAACTGATCTGGATTCATGAAAATTGACTTCTCGACTTCCTTCACATCTTCAAGTGACTACAGAGGCCGTGAGGACAGAACTAGATTAACTTCTGAGTCGGCGATAACACTCACTTCCGAATGAAAACATAACAATATTAAAACATTTGTCAACATTCTTTTTCAGAAGATTCAAAAGAAGGTGTAGTAAAGACACATTAATTGTGCGACCACAGAATAGTCAAAACTAAGCTCTTCCTTTTCCTGCAGTGTGTTATGGATGACTCAATATTAATGTGTACAGATATTCTGTTGTTAGCCAATAATAATTTGCATTCATTTAGTGTCTTTAAAACATCCCAAGATACTACACAGGAAGGCAGTCAAAGAATATTTAACATCAAGCTACATGAGAATGGTATCAGACCATGTGGCCAAAGCCTTGGTCAAAATGATTTTACAAAAACTATGGTGTACAAAGAGTGAAAGAGAGCTGGAAAGGTTTGAAGGAGGGAATTCCAGAGCTTGGCACCTTATCAGCAGAAGACACTTCCAAAAATATGGTCATACAAGGGATGCATTCAAGTGTTGGGACACTCTCAGTATTGCCTACTGATAACCTAGCAGTCTCTCAGTACTACCACTCTAACAGTGAAGCATCACTACTGTCTCACTGGCTATGCAGCACCACTCATACTGCCACTTCATGGCACAGTAGTTTTCAGCACTGTCTCTATGACAATACTGTTAATCTGACTCCTCCAGCAGAGTAGAACATCGTCAATGCTGACCTTCTGATAGTGCAGCAATCTTTCAGCACTGACTGTCCAACTGTATAGCTCTCCACAATGGCTCAGTGGTTAGCACCACACAGCACCAGGGACCTGGGTTTGATTCCAGCCTCGGGCAGACTATCTGTGTGGAGTTTGCACATTCTCCCTGTGTCTGCGTGGGTTTCCTCCAGGCGCTCCGGTTTCCTCCCACAGTCCAAAGATGTGCAGGCTAGGTGGATTGGCCATGCTAAACTGCCCATAGCGGTCAGGGATGTGTAGACTACGTGGGTTATAGGGGGATGGGTCTGGGTGGGGTGCTCTGTGGGTTGGTGCGGACTTGTTGGGCCAAAGGGCCTGTTTCCACACTGTAGGGATTCTAAGAGTACTCATTCTCTCTGACAACGATGCAATACCTTAGTACTTTCCCTCCTAGTGTGTGTTCCAGTCTTGGATGTGGATTTTGCACCCACAATCTTCTGACTCAGAAACAAGAATGATATTCACTGAGCTATTAAACCAGCATTTTGAGTAATCCCCATTGAAAGAACACAGAACAGAAGTTCTTACAACACTGAACTCAGTGAACCTACATGCCAATATGAGGACGTTTTCACTTACAAGGCTGAAACATTCCAGATTAAAGGGTAAGTGAAGCAGTTTTCAATTTCATTTAATCACTAATTTAACATCTGGCAAACTAAAGAGGTTAACGTGTCATCTCCCACTAAAAGCATTCAGGAACACAAATAATCTTTTGTTTGCAACAGGGAAACTGGCCACATACCTAAAGCCAGAAGCCAAGCAGAATGGATGCATGGGTCAGTTTAATGGACCCAAACAAATCTAAGACAGAGGCAGGAGTGTGCGTAGCCTGAGCTATGGGGCCAGAGATACTGCCAATTTAGTCTTGGCACTAAAAGATCTCAAATGGTTAAGATGATCAAATCTGGGAGAACATAAACGCTATCATTAAACTGGATAAAACTGCACAACTTCTTCCACAATTCATAAGATTGCAGATAATTTGGTCCATTTCATTCATAGCCTTGTTAAGACACTGGGGTCAAGGATAGTCTACATGCCATTGGGCTGACCTGGCTTCTATGAAGCACCAGAAATGTCTAAGGATACCCTACTTGAGGCTTTTCATTACTACAAACACTCAAATGTTTTGGTCAATACAGTGTGGAGTTGGAGGAACACAGCAGGTCAAGCAGTATCAGAGGAGCAGGAAAGTCAACATTTTGGGTTTACCCCCTTCATCAATCAGTCCTGACGAAAGGTGTAAACCTGAAATGTTGACTTTCCTGCTTCTCTGATGCTGCCTGACCTGCTGTGTTCCTCCAGCTCCACAATGTATTGACTCTAACTCCAGCATCTGCAGTTCTTGCTATCTCCTATTCAGGTGATATGACTGTGTAATTGATACTGATGATGTAAGATTAAAACCTGTGCCAGGGTTGACACAAGAGTAAGATTGAGTTGCTACTGTATTTTAGAAAGTCTTACCAGTGCTTTCACATTTTAAGGAAATGAAGTTTTCTCCCAGATATGACCTCATCCAGTTGAGAGAAACATAAAAGACAACCCATATACTCCAACAAAGATTAAACAAAGATGGTCAGCAAATCTTCCAAGTCACCTTGTGATCACCTTTAACCTGCCTTGATAATTTGATGATATAATGAATAAAGGAATCTCAGAAATTGCTCAGAATGCATTTTTAAAGCTGGTCTTAAGCAACATTCTGAAAGCCTTTAATCATTATGTCATTAAATTATCAAGACAGGTCAAAGGCGATCACAAGGTGATTTCTTGGACTAACTTTGCTAATCAAAGCAAGGATATCACAAATTTTCTTTTTCTCAAATCAATGCAAGATTTTATTAGCCAGGAAAACAATTGAAAAAGAGAGAATTTATGCTAAAACTATATCAAAATTTGGTTAGACCACGCTAAAAGTTGTGCGCTCAGTCTGATTGCCATATAATAGAAAGGAAATTTTGGCAAGGGTGCAGGTGTTGGTATTCACTCCTAGAAAGATTTCACAACTGCACCTCTATTCTCTTAAAAAAAGGCTGAGGGGGTTGGCCTATCAGAGATTGTGGTTTAGGTAATGGTTTTGAACGAGTTAATGTTCATGTTCCATGGCTCTACCCATCTGCAATGTCACATGCAGGTGGAGACAAGGAGTTATAGTCTAAATCTCAGAGGGAGCACTGTATCTGTACCAGCTCCCTAAGGTCCTAATAACAAGGTGTGATCAAGTGGATTTGTACCTATTGCTAAGAATAATAAATCTTCTTATTATCCAAAGACAGTTCCTCTTCTGTAGCTGCTCTATGGTCGTATATCCTCCATCACTCACTTCTAGATAGGCTTAAGGCAAAACAATGACAAGTGAGCATTGCAGGCAGTGAACTACCTCAGACAACCCTTACACAGTACCACCTATTGGTAGAAATGGCAAATAGCAGAAGGTACAAGCAATGGTTATCTGGGAAAATACCACATGTTTGCAGCAGTGCGGATCAGACCCTCTCACCACTAGGAAAATAAATTCAGAAGGAAAGAAAAATACCAACCAAGTTAGTTTCCCACTTTAAAAGTTTTGCCACTTTCAGAAGATACAGGTTGCCAAGTCAGCAGCTGAAATGTGATGACTGACAGAGAGAGGGTGCAGCAGCCATTGCAGCAACAAGAAGGTGAGCTCAGCCTGTGAATGCGAAACTTCATTCACAAGCTGGGAAGAAGCCTGAAGTGTGTGGTTAAGAGAAAAGACAGGGAAAAGCCAGCCACACTTAGAGCACAGAGGCCTTGGCAAACAAAGCATTGTGAGAAGCAAATGGAAATTCCATGAGTTAAAGTTAGAGATCCACATGGGAAAAGGCAATAATTTTATGAACTCTAACACAAAGACTAGAAAGGAAAGGCAAATGAATGTAAAAGGGAGTTGTCACTTCTCACAGCGGGCGTTGTTACCATTGACATCGGGCTCAGAGGAGTACAGCAAAGTTGTCACCTAGGAAATATCACAGCAATTTTTCAGGTTTTGAAAAATTGCAACAGTGTGATAAAGACAGGATGAGCCAGATTTTACAGGGATTGTATTTTCCTGCCCAATTTTTTTTTACTAAAGAAGATTGCACCACATATTCTGGGAGAACATTCGGATATGTGAAGCTGTAACTTCTATTCCAGCTATTCTTTTATACTTTATATCAGATTTGGTCTGTCTGAGGTGGGAGGGGAATAGATAGTCAGGTTCAGTGAACAGTGACTGGGGGAAGGTGGGGGATGGGGAGTAATGGATAGAGGTCAGTTCTAGTCCGGCAGGGAGTTGTGTCCAATGGGCAGGGGTGGGAATTTAGGTGTAATGGTGGCACCAGGGTTGTGGGCGAGAGCATGGGTCACACCAGGTGGAGTTGTATTTGGAGTGTGTGAGGTAACTACGGGGTCAGTTTAGTAGGTATTCAGGCGTTAGACACTCTGGTTAATGGAGGAATTTTCCCTCGAGTAACTATTATGCTTATTTTCATTGGAACCCTCCAAAGTCTCTGATTTAAGATAGTAAAAGGTAGCTATAGTCCTACTGGAACATAGGTTCTCTCATTAAAGAGCAACAACTGGTCATGGTTTACCCCAAGGGTCACCATACCCCAGGTGAGGTGAGAGATTGAGGAGGAGAGTCTTTCACAGTAACCTCAGCCAGTGTGGGAACTGAACCTATATTGTTGGTATCATTCTCGATCATAAACCAGCCATCCTGCCAACCGAGCTAATGATCATCTATACAATTGTTTATCAGATTATAACTCTGCAATCCAAATAAGGACTTCAGACCGAAACATCAAGTTTTCCTGCTCCTATGATGCTGCTTGACCTGCTGTGTTCATCCAGCCCCATGCTTGTTATCAAGGACTTCAGAAGAACCCTCTTTACGCAAAGAGGAGGGAGCTGGAGAAACATATCAGAGAGAAGGGAACTGACGGTTCTGATGGTAGAATTAGATGAGAAATGATGTGAAGAGGTTCTATTGGAGGGTAAATATTTGCATGGGCCGCTGGGGCCAAATGGCATGTTTCTGTGCTGTATATCCTAAAGTATATACATTGTGCTGCACAGCGTATTGCAAAATGCACGGCATGGTTGATGGAGTAAAGGGCCTTCTCCTATCAATATTTGTCTGTAACCTAACCTAACCTGACAAAATGCAGTGACATTCATTTTTACTCATGCGTACTCCAAATCTGACTAATGTTTATAGACAAGGCTATGAGAGATTGGCTCCTTCACGATTTCAGAAAAGTGGTCAGTGCAATAATTAAGGCAAAGGAACTCTGAAGGAAAGCCTGATAATCTTACTTTACAATAATCAAATGCTGCAAACATGTTTTGCTTCATGTAATGAAAAAATAACAGAAGAAAGCACTATACAAAAAAAAAAGATAATTCCCTCTGCGATTCAGATATATTCTATTCTGCTGCTGATACAAGTGACTTATCCTCTTGGGAAAAAAGGTTCAATAGAGCTTCTCTCCATAATGTTAAGTCAATCAAATCTCCAATTTACCTAACTCAACAATCTGCACTTTTGATCAAATGCACCTTCCTTTCATGACTTTTTCATAATCAAACCAACTGAGTGAGCCTCAGGTTCCACACAATACTCAATCATTTCTATCAACACTTATTTCATCCCATTCCTAACCAAAGAACTCAATCATCTACTTTCTGAAGTTTCTTCATTCGTAGTGAACTCAATGTTTTTTTCTTTTTATCTGAAAGTTTATTCGACTTCCCCATAGTATTGTGAGAGGAAGTAACATAAAACACTTAGCTGGTGATTTTCGGCATTTGTGGGTGGGCTCAGAATAAATGCTATGTTGGAGTTGGAATTGTATTGATAGCAAAAGGTCAGATCCTACTGCATATACGGGCATGTTCTTGCCAAGAGATAATAGGTACTGCAGATGCTGGAGAATCCGAGATAACATGGTATGGAGCTGGATGAACACAGCAGGCCAAGCAGCATCATAGGAGCAGGAAAGCTTGACGTTTCGGGCCTAGACCCTTCATCAGAAATGGGGGGGGAAGAGGGTTCTGAAATAAATAGGGAGAGAGGGGGAGGCGGATAG
>JAHRHZ010000024.1:19958733-19974072 GCA_024137785.1 Ginglymostoma cirratum
CTATCCGCCTCCCCCTCTCTCCCTATTTATTTCAGAACCCTCTTCCCGTCCCCCATTTCTGATGAAGGGTCAAGGCCCGAAACGTCAAGCTTTCCTGGTCCTATGATGCTGCTTGGCCTGCTGTGTTCATCCAGCTCCACATCTTGTTATCTCATGTTCTTGCCAATATGCTTTGTCTGCCAAAACTAGATCCCCAAGTGCAAAATCAAAACCATTTGGCACGAATGTTCCATATTTATTTTGGCACAATTTGGCTCTACCTCCAGAGCAAATTGATAACCACCTGTCAACTGCGCCCATTTTTCACCCTTCAAATGAAACTGGCTTATTAAGGCCCAAACAAAATGGTGGCTATCTTTACTAAGTTTTTACTTTAGCTGTTCCATTTATTAAATTTTCCATCTTACCCCTTCCATGAATGCACGGGCAACTACGGATGGGCAGTAAATGCGGGCCAGCCAGTAAGGCTCACATCCCACAAGTGAACAAAGAAAAGCTCATCCAAAACACCCCCCTATCTGAATGCACACCATGTCCCATTCACCTTTCATCCTCCTCCCCGTGCTTTCTGACCTATATTGGTGACCGGTCAACAAGACCTTGATCTTAAAATGCTCATTCATATTTGTAAATTAGTGCATGGCCTTGCCCCTCCAGCCCCCTCCAGCCGTAAAACATTCCAGGATCCTTGCACTCCTCCAATTCTGGCTTCTTACATTTTCCCGATTTCTATGAGATCCATTATTAGTGGCTGCCTTTCAGTTGCCAAGGCCTAGACCTCTGGAATTTGTTCCTTAGACATCGCCGCCTCCATTTCCTCCTTTAAAATATTCCTGAAAAACTTTGCTGTTTAACCACAATCTCCTAATGTGCTTCACTATCAAATTTTATTTGATAGTGCCTTGGTGAAGCACCTTGGGGCAGGTTATTATATTAAAGATGCCATATAAATACAAGTTGCTATTGTTAACTATAGAAACCAGTTACTTTAACACAAAATAAGTAAATGGTTCTGCACAGTTTATTTAAAGTCTACTTTAGTGATTAAAATAAGGTTACACATCAGTATAAAGTAATAGCTCTCCTGTGTGTGAAACCCACTGTCAGCTGGATTAATCAAACCACATCGGGTTACCAACCTTTGACACATTGAGAAATACTTTAAATGCAAGTTTTGTTTCCAGCTCCTCTATCACAATGTCCACACTCCAAAAGTAGTTCACCAGCTGTAAAGTACTTTGAGAGGCCTAATGTTTGCAAAAGGTACTATGGAAACAGAAGCCTTTTGAAATGATGTCATATAAAGCTGCCCAGTTGCACAGGATTATGACAGAGTTTAAGTTTGGCAATATGCAAAAGGTTTGAACAGCATTGAGGGGCGGGGGAGCTGTGCAGGGGAACTGAAGAAACATTTATTGAAACTAATATCCCACCGGATCACCAGTCAAAGCAGAACATTTGGCCTTAATGTCCAGTCATAGACAATGCCATGAAAAATACTTCCCTGTCACCACACAGTATGGCTTAGTCTTTGGACAGGAAGGCTAACCTTTAAATCCAAATATCACCGGACAGAAAATCAAATAAGTTCACGAAAATGAAATTCTACACATCAGGAAATCATATTGATTTTTTAAAATCACTCTTTATAAGTGATCTTGAAAGTTAAGAAAATCCAAACTTGGTTGAAGAACTTAGATATGTGCATTTTATATAATTGCTAGGACTAGTTGATATATTCAATCGAGACAAATCCTCTGCATTTACCAAACAGTTGAGTAAGAGCTTGAGGAGCAGTGGATAATGTTTTCAGCAGACAGTCACGTACTATGGTCAAGTTTAAGTGCTTAAAGTGCACTGCAGGACTAATGTACTCAGCTCCACAGATCAATAGTTAACAGAGTAGCATTGATCTTTAAAGAGGTGCAAAAAGCTTACTAAATTACCTGAAATTCCCAAATAAGCAACATCTCAATTACGAAATTTGCATTCTTGTATTTAAGTTCCCCCAAGGTCTCATTCATCCCTCTCTCTCTGTAACCTCCTCCAGCTCCACAAACCTCCAAGATCTCTGAATCCCTCTAACTTTGGCTTCCTGCACATTCCCAATTTTCATCTCTCCACCATTGATGCCTGTGCCATCAGCTGTTAATTACTCAAATCCTAAAGCCCCAAATCTGCTTCTCAGTCTCCTTTTAAAAACCTTATAAGTGTTTCACCAATTAAAACTGAAAGAACTGTGGATGCTGTAAATCAGAAACAAAAACAGAAATTGCTAGAAAAGCTCAGCAGGTATTGCAGCATCCATGGAGAGAAATCAGAGTTAACATTTTGGGTCGAGGGACCCTTCCTCAGAATTTATTTTCCCAATCCTCCTTTCACATACCTCAGTCCTTTATTGTGTCCACCACGCCAAAGGTCCCAGGTTTTGCCTTCTCCCCTACAACGCCACCCTGTTACTGGGCAGGCAATTCCTCTCTGAATTTCCCTTGTAGCCTTTCTGAGTTCATCCTACCCATAAAAGGCATTTCCACTACCCTTAAGCCCATTTCCACTAAACTAACCACCTCAGCATAAATAGTTTACTCTCACCAGGTAGCATGCTCCTCTGTGGAGTCTGTTATATGGTGCGATAATGACAATAAACTTTCAGACTGCACCTAAGAGATGCTTCCTAAGAGAAATGGAAGACTTAAGTAAATTAGTGACTGTAATAGTTGGCCAAGCAAAGCCAAGGTCCACGTGGAACTGTTTCCATCTTTATATTCTCTCCCTGCATTCAGCAGAAACTTCTGTATCACATTTTCTGTCTAAAAAGCCAGTAAGGAAAAGATGAGAAGCAGAAACGTAGTCAATTAGAGTCACAGAGTCATACAACACGGAAACAGACACTTCAGTCCAACGCGTCCACACCGACCAGATATCCCAATCTCACCTAGTCCCATTTGCCAGCATTTGGCCCTTATCCTTCTATACCCTTCCTATTCATGTACCCATCTAGATGCCTTTTAAATGTTGTAATTGTACCAGCCTCCACCACCTCCTCTGGCAGCATTCCATATATGTACCACACTCTGTGTGAAAAATTTACCCTTTAGGTCCTTTATAAATCTTTCCCCTCCCATCTTGAACCTATGCCCTAAGAAAAAGATCTTGGCTATTCACCTTATCCATGCCCCTCACGATTTTATAAACTGCTATGAGGCTGCCCCTCGGCCTCCGACACTCCGGGGGAAGAAGCACCAGTCTATTCAGCCCCTCTTTAATTCAAACCCTCCAACCCCTGAAACATCCTTGTAGATCTTTTCAGCACCCTCTTCAGTTTAACAACATCTTTCCTATACAATGGCGATCCAAATTGTACACGGTATTCCAGAAGTAGCCTCACCAATGTCCTCTACAGGCCACAGCATGACATCCCAACTCCTATAGTCAATGTACTGACCAATGACAGCAAGTGTGCCAAACACCTTCTTCACCACCCTGTCTATCTGTGCCTCCACTTTCAAGGAAATATGCACCTGCACTCCTAGGTCCCCTTTTTCGGCAACACTCCCCAGAGTGCTACCATTAACTGGGAAAGTCCTGCCCTGGTTTGCCTTACCAAAATGCAACACCTCACATTTATCTAAAATAAACTCCATCTATCACTCCTTAGCCTATTGATCAAAGTCCTATTGTACTCTGAGATAATTTTCTTCACAGGCCACAACATCACCTATTTTGGTGTCATCTGCAAACTTACTAATTGTATCTGCTATATTCACATTCAAATCATTTATATAAATGACAAAATGTAGTGGACCCAACACCGATCCTTGTGGCACACCACTGGTCACAGGCCTCCAGTCTGAAAAGCAACCCTCCACCACTATCCTTCGTCACCTAACTTCAAGCTAATTTTGTATCCAATTGGCTAGCTCCCCATGGATCCCGTGTGATCTAACCTTACTAACCAGTCGACCAAGCTGAATCTTGTCGAAAGCCTTGTTGAAGTCCATGTAGACCTCTCCCGCTCTGCCTTCATTAATGTTCTTTGTCACCTTTTCAAAAAACTCAATCAAGTTAGTGAGAAACAATTTCCCACATACAAACCCATACTGACTATCCCTAATCAGTCCTTGCTTTTCCAAATGCATGTAAATCCTGTCCCTCAAGGTCCCCTCCAAAAACTTATCCATCACTGATGTCAGGCTCACTGGTCTATAGTTCCCCAGTTGCCTGCAACATGACACACTGGCATTTAATCCTTGCTTCTATTTAGTTTCATGGTTATGATGAAAAAATACAAAATAACTTTTAACATTAGATGGATCTTAAAATGCAGGTTCCTGCCATGCATTTTGTAGAATCACTAGAAACATCATGTTCCACAACACAATAACACTTTGATGGAATATGTACTTGGTATATTCCTCCTTAACTACTTTCTAAATTATAAAAACACAGGAGATGGGGCACTGCTCTTTAATATTGTAGCCATGATCCATCTGTGCATGTGCAGATGCACCCACAACAGTTAAAATAACAAGCGATGGAACAGGAAGAGTGATTTTACAGGTGTTAGTGTAAAACCTCTTGATGTACTTTTCAAAAAGTTGCAACAAGTTCCTCAAGCAACATCACTAAAACAAAAGCTGATGGTTTATAAAATACAGTGCAATTTAAATTAGCAGGACAAAAGATAGTGCAGAGCTGTGCAGATGATGGTAAAGTAAACATAGTGAAAATGTCTACATGAAATTCCAAAACCATTTAGCACTATGAAGGCTACACTCTTCAGCAATTCATAAATATACTTTCACCCTGGTGACTTTGGTTATAATACAAGGTTCATCGCTACTGGATCGAGTTTAAATGAAATACTCACATTTTTGTATTCGTTTGTGGGATATGGGTGTCATTTAGTGCCCACCCGTAACTGCCCTTTAGAAGGTGGTGTTCAGCTGCCTTCTTGAACTGCCGCAGTCCATTTTATATAGGTAGATCCACAGTGTCATTATGAAGGAGTTCTAGAATCTTGTCCCAGTGATACTGAAGGAACAGCGGTATATTTCCAATACATAATGGTGAGTGGCTTGGAGGGGATCTTAAAGGTAGTGATGTTTCATGTTTCTGCTGCCATTGTCCTTCTAGATGGAAGTGGTTATGGGCTTGGAACGAGCTGTCTATGGAACCTTGGTGAATTTCTACAATACATCTTGTAGATAGTTCAGACTACGGAGTGTTGGTTGAGGAGGGAGTGAATGTTTGTGGAGGTGTGCCAATCAAGCAGGCTGCTTTATCCTGGATGGTGCCAAGCTTCTTGGGTGTTGTCGGGGCTGCACTCATCCAGACAAGTTGGGAGTATTCCATCACACTCCTGACTTGTGCCTTGTAGATGGTGGATAGACTTTGGAGAGTCAGGAGGTGAGTTTCTCATTGCAGGTTTCCAAGCTATGACCTGCTCACATTGCCACTGTATTTATATAGCGAGTCCAGTTCAGCTTCTGATCAATGGTAACCCCCAGGATATTGATATTGAGGGGCTCAGTGATGGTGACACGTTTGAATGTCAAGGGGTTAGATTGTCTCTTATTGGAGATGGTCATTACCTGGCATTTCTGTAATTCAAATGTTACTTACCATTTTTCATCCCAAATCAGGATATTGTCGCATTTGTACGTGGACTGCTTCAGTACCTAAAGAGTCACGAATAGTGTTGAACATTGTGCAATCATCAGCGAACATTTCCACTTCTGACATTATGATTGAGGTACAGCAATTAATGAAGCAGCTGAAGTTGGTTGGGCCTAAGACACTAACCTGAGGAACTCCTGCAGAGTTGCCCTGGAACTGAGATGACTGACCTCCAACAACCATGACCGTCTTCCTTTGTGCCAGATTTGATTCCACTGGCAAAGGGGTTTCCAAGATTCTCATTGACTCCAGTTTTGCTGGGGATGCTTGATGCTACACCTGGTCAAATGTGGCCTATGTATCAAGGGCAGTTACTCTAGCCATCCCTCTGAAATTAGACTCTTTTGTCCATTTTTAAACCAAGGCTGTAATGAGGTCAGGAGCTGAGTGGCCCTGGTGGAATCCAAACTGCACGTCACTGAGCAGGTTATTGCTGAGTAGGTGCTGTTTGATAGCACTGTTAATGACACCTTCCATCACTTTACTGATGATCAATAGTAGACTGATGGGGCGGTAATTGGCCAGGTTGGATTTGTCATCCCTTTTAAGTACAGGATATACTAAGCAACTTTCCATATTGTCGGGTAGATGGCTCCATCATGGAACTGAAACTTGGCAAAGCAGCAGAAGCAATAGGTTGGGTGAAACACCCATGAAATGCAATACTGCACCATAGAGACAGCTGAAATAATACTGAGAATGCAGAGCTGCTACATACTATGCAGTGGGGTTAATACTATGCAATGTTGTTGAAGAGTGACGCAGTGGATTGGGCTAAGCTCGGTTTATTGGCACAATGCTGGAATGGTCTTGGATGGAGTCTGGGAGAAAATCTTCACAATTCATGGCAGTAATGGCAACTTCGTTATTCTATTTTCCCCATCCCTGAATGGAAGGAGCTGATGGGAGATCTCTGTTACAAGCACAATGGGCTAAATGGCCTCCTATAATTATGCTATGGAAATAATAATGGCATCCCTCAAGAACTGAATTGATACTGGCGGGAAACAAATACCAAACTTCAACAAATCTGCCATGGGAAACCAATAACAATATTGTACCTGAGATAACAAGGTGTAGAGCTGGATAAACACAGCAGGCCAAGCAGCATCAGAGGAGCAGGAAGGCTGACGTTTCGGGCCTAGACCCTTGGCGCCAGCTCCCAAGTGCGCATACAAGTCAGTCTTCTTTGTTAACAGCTTATTCTGTAATAGCTGGAAGCTGCAATCTGTAAGTACACCACCAAATCTTTAAAACAAAGCTTTACGCAAGAAATGTGCATCTTCAATTTGTAGCATGTAGTATGCCTCAAAGCAATGCGCCTGATCATGTTTCAACTGCATTGCATGTGCTCAATACTATGTAGAATTAGATCAAATTTACACAGCACAATATCAGGCCATTTGGTCCAGCTGGTCTATGATGATGTTTCAGCTTCAAACATGCATTCTCCCATCCCCTTGCATGTGATTTTTGTCTTTTAGTTCCTTTCTTCTTCATGCATTTATCTAGCTTTCTCTCAATTTTTAGATGGTATCATGTTAAATAGTGTGGGTGTCCAAAGATGCTTAGGAGTTCAGGTTTTTGCAGAAAATAATCAAGAAAACTAATGGAAAGCTGGCCTTTATATCTAAAGGACAAGAATGCAGCTGTCTCTATGGACAAGCCCCATGCCTTGTTATCGCACATTCTCCAGCATCTGCAGTACCTTTTATCTCTGGTGAGAATGTGCAACTTGTTGCCAGACAGAGTACTTGAGGGAAATGGAATAGTTGCATTTAGGAACATAGGAACTAGAACAGGCCATTCCAGCACCTCGAGCCAGTTCTGCCATTCATTGAGATCATGGCTGATCTGTGTACAAACTCCATATACCTGCATTTGGCCCATGTTCCTTAATATCTCTGATTAACAAAAATGATTTATCTTAGGTTCAAAATTAACAAATGATCTAGCGTCCACTGCCATTTGTGGGAGAGAGTTCCAAACATCTACCAACCTTTATGTGTAGTACTGCTTCCTAACATCTCTCCTTAATGCTCTGGCCTTAATTTTTAGACCATGCCCCCTAAATCTAGAATCCTCAACAGTGGAAATAGTTTATTTTAATCCACCCTGTCTTTTTGTGTTAATATCTTGATGGTTTTGATCACATGACCCCTTAACCTTCTAAATTCAAGAGAAAATAAGCCTAATTTGTATAATCTCTCCTCATAACTAAAACTCTGATGTTTAGGTATCATTCCTGTAAATTACATTGTATTCCCTCCAAGGCCAGTGCATTCTTCCTAAGGTGTCGTTTCCAGATCTGCTCACAGTACTCCAAGTGGGGTCTAACCAGGGTTTTCTATCAGAAATTTCTGATGAAGGGTCCAGGCCCGAAACGTCAAGCTTTCCTGCTCCTATGATGCTGCTTGGCCTGCTGTGTTCATCCAGCCCCACGCCTTGTAATCGCACATTCTCACCACTCTGGGTAAAGAAGTTTTCCCCTAACTTTCCTTCTAAATGTAGCAAGAAGAATAGATCAATCAGCTGCTTGAGCCTCTTCCGCCAGTCTAGATTCTGGCTGAGTATCCAACTCAATGCCATTTTCCTTCCCTGTAGTTTCGTATCTACAAATCTATCAATGTCTGTCTTGAATGTACTCCATGTCTGAGCTTGCACAGCCCTCTGTGGTAGCTATCTTATATTTATGGCACCTTCAATTTGGTTTACCCCACAACTGGAACCATTTTCTCGATGTCTATCTGATTAAATCTCTTCATAACGCTAAAGATCTTAAACAGGTTATCTGCTTATCCTCCTCTATCCAATGAAAAGAACCTACACAGTTCAATCTTGTTTGCTGGTCATTGATATTTTGAATGCTTACAGGACAATGGAATCTTCAGTCACAAGATGAATTGAAGTCAAGCAACTGAAACGACTGACTTTGAAAGAGGCCACATTTGAAATCATCGATGATGAATGCATCAAGATCACGGGGATCATAAGCTGCAGGCTTCTTTAACTGACCCCATGCCATTCCAGTATATAATCTAGGCTGACACCACCAGTGCAGTACTGAGGGATGGCCACACATTGAGTGGGTCACTCCGATAGGACGATAAACCAAGTCCTTGTGTGTCCTTTCAGCTGAATGTAAAAGGTCCCAAGGCACTGGATAGACAATGGCCTAGTGGTATTATCGCTAGTCTATTAATCCAGAAACCCTGCTGATGTTCTGGGGACCCGGGTTCGAATCCCACCACAGCAGATGGTGGAATTGGAATTCAAAAAAAAAATCTGGAATTAAGAATTTACTGATCACCATGAAATCATTGCTGATTGTCAGGAAAGACCCATCTGGTTCACTAATGACCTTCAGAGGAGGAAATCTGCCACCCTCACCTGGTCTGGTCTACATGCGACTCCAGACCCACAGCAATGTGGTTGACTCTCAACTGCCCTCTGAAATGGCCTAGCAAGCCACTCAGATGTATCAATCGCTCCAAAGACCCAAAGAAATGGAACTGGACGGATCACTTGGCATCGACCTAGGCACTGGAAAAGACAATGGCAGAAAGAGCCTTGTCGACCCTGCAAAGTCTTCCTCACTAACATTAGTGCCAAAATTGGGAGAGCTGTCTCACAGAATCATACCTTACAGACAATGTCCCAGACACCACCATCACCATCCCTGGATACATCCTGTCTCATTGGCAGGGCAGACCCAGCAGAGGTGGCAGCACAGAGGTATACAGTCGGGAGGGAGTTGCTCTAGGAGTCCTCAACATTGACCCTGGATCCCATGAAGTCTCATGGCTTCAAGTTAAACATGGGCAAGGAAACCTCCTGCTGCTTACTACATACTGTCCTCCCTCAGCTGATGAATCTGTACTCTTCAATGTTGAACAACACTTAGGGGAAGCTCTGAGGATGGCAAGGGCACAAAATGTACTCTGGTGGGTGATTTCAATGTCCACTATCAAGAGTGTCTCAGCAGCCGTACTACTGATCGAGCTGGTTGGGTCCTACAGGACATAGCTGCTAGACTGAGTTTGCGGCAGGTGGTGAGGGAACCAACAAGAGGGAAAAACATACTTGACCCCTTCCTTACTAATCTGCCAGCTGCAGTTGCATCTGTCCGTGACAGTATCGGTAAGAGTGACCATCGCACAGTCCTTGTGGAGACAAAGTCCCAGCTTCACATTGAGAACAACCTCCATCGTGTTGTGTGGCACTATCACCGTGCTAAATGGGACAGACTTCGCACAGATCTAGCAACTCAAGACTGGGCATCCATGAGGCGCTGTGGGCCATCAACAGCAGCAGAATCATATTCCAGCGCAATCTGTAACCTCATGGCCCGGCATATCCCCCACTCTACCATTACTATCAAGCCAGAGGATCAACCCTAGTTCAATGAAGAGTGAAGGGGGGCATGTCAGGAGCAGCACCAGATATTCCTGAAGATAAGGTATCAACCTAGTGAAGCCACCAAACAGGACGACTTGCATGCCAAACAGCAAAAGCAGCAAGTGATAGACGGAGCTAAGTGATCCCACAACCAATGGATCAGATCTAAGCTCTGCTGTCCTGCCACATCCAGTCATGACTGGTAATGGACAATTAAACAACTCACTGGAGGAGGAGGCTCCACAAATATCCCTGTCCTCAATAATGGAAGAGCTCAGCACATCAGTGAAAAAGATAAGGCTGAAGATTTTGCAGCAATCTTCAGCCAGAAGTGCCGAGTGGAAGATCCATCTCGGCCTCCTGTAGTGGTCCCCAGCATTACAGATACCAGTCTTCAGCCAATTCGATTCACTCCACGTGATATCAAGAAATGGTTGGAGACACTGGATACTGCAAAGGCTACCGGCCCTGACAACATTCCGGTAATAGTACTGAAGTCTTGTGCTCCAGAATTTGCCGTTCCCTTAGCCAAGCTGATCCAGTACAGTTACAACACTGGTATCTACCCTACCTAGAAAATTGCCCAAGTATGTCCTGTACACAAAAAGCAGGACAAATCCAACTCGGCCAATTACCGCCCCAACAGTGTCCTCTCGATCATCAGTAAAGTGATGGAAGGTGTCATCTACAGTGCTATCAAGCAGCACCTGCTCAGCAATAACCTGCTCAGTGACGCCCGGTTTGGGTTCCGCCAGGGCCACTCAGCTCCTGATCTCGTTACAGCCTTGGTTCAAACATGGACAAAAAAGCTGAATTCCAGAGGCGAGGTGAGAGTGACAGCCCTTGATATCAAGGCTGCATTCGACCGAGTGTGGCATCAAGGAGCCCTGGCAAAACTGAAATCAATGGGTATTGGGGGCAAATGCTCCAGTGGTTGGAGTCATACCTGGCACATAGGAAGATGGTTGTGGTTGTTGGAGGTCAATCATCTCAGCTCCAGGACATCTCTGCAGGAGTTCCTCAGGATAGTGTCCTAGGCCCAAACATCTTCAGCTGCTTCATCAATGACCTTCCCTCCATCATAAGGTCAGAATTGGGGATGTTCGCCAATGATTGAACAATGTTCAGCACCATTTGTGACTCCTCAGATACTGAAGCAGCTCATGTACACATGCAACAAAATCAGGACAATATCCAGGCTTGGGCTGACAAGTGGCAAGTGACATTCGTGCCACACAAATGCCAGGCTATGACCATCACCAATAAGAGACAATCTAACCACGCCCCTCGACATTCAATGGTGTTACCATCACTGAATCCCCCACTATCAACATCCTGGGGGTTACCATTGACCAGAAACTCAACTGGACTCACCACATTAATAGAGTGGCTCCAATATCAGGCCAGAAGCTGGGAATACAGCGGCGAGTAACTCACCTCCTGACTCCTCAAAGCCTGTCCACCATCTACAAGGTACAAGTCAGGAGTGTGATGGAATACTCCCCACTTGCCTGAATGGGTGCAGCCCCAACAACACTCAAGAAGCTTGTCACCATCCAGGACAAAGCAGCCCGCTTGATTGGCACTGCATCCACAAGCATTCACTCCCTTCACCACTGATGCTCAGTAGCAGCAGTGTGTACTATCTACAAGATGCACTGCAGAAATTCACCATAGATCCTCAGACAGCACCTTCCAAACCCACAACTTCCATCTAGAAGGACATGGGCAGCAAATATATGGGAACACCACCACCTCCAAGTTCCTCTCCAAGTCACTCACCATCCTGACTTGGAAATATATCGCCACTTCTGTAGTGTCGCTGGGTCAAAAATCTGGAATTCCCTCCCTAATAGCATTGTGGGTCAACCCACAGCAGGAGGACTCCAGCGGTTCAAAAAGACAGCTCACCACCACCTTTTCAAGGGCAACTAGGGTCGGGCAAGAAATGTTGGCCAGCCAGCGATGCCCACATCCCACAAATGAATAAATAAAAAACTATTCTGAAGTCGAGTCAGGGCATGTGGCCTGGGCACTACTTATTCCCTAACCAACAGCACTAAATATTTTTGGTAACTGCTCAGGATTGTTATCTGTGGGATCTCGTTGTGTCAAACTGGCTGTGTTTCCCAACATTCCAACAATGGCTGCAGTTCAAAAATGTTTGACTGGCTTTGAACAGTTCTGGGCTGGATTATGAAAAGCAGTGGGCAAGTGGAAAGACTTTCTTTGTGTGATGTTGTTGGACAGAGTGAGTGTCACCCAAATGCATACTTGAGTAAAATCAGAGATTTTTTGGGCACTGAAAGAAAATAAAGACTTGGCATTTAAGTAGCACCACTCACGGCCTCAGGATGCCTCAAAGTGCTCTACAGTCAATTAAGTATTTTTGGAAAAGAAAGACAGACTTGCATTTGCATAGCGCTTTTCATGACAACCACATGTCTTGAAGTGCTTTACAGCCAATGAAGTACATCTGAAATGTACTCACTTTTCATGGAAGAAGTGATTCTCTTTAAGAAAGCACTTTTGACATTTTGCTCTCTTCGAAATGGAAAAACAGACTGCTGGCACAGTTGGGTGTCCCTGAGGAAGCCAGCTCCTCAAAGCACCCTGCGTCACTCTCACCGCCTCTGCCAGCCACCAGTGCAGTGACACACAACTAAAGGGATGCTGTTGGTAAGGTTAAAGAGGAAGTATAAAAAGAGAATGAGTCAGAGTGCCCAGGTGAGAAAGTAATAACCAGTGATGACTGTTGAAAGCTAGGCACCTAAGTTCTGAAGCTGCCCCAAGGTCTGCAGACAAATAAAAAGTGTACTGTCATAAATAACAAGTATTGAAAATGTAGACTGCCAGACTTGGCGAAGAGCAGCAGCGAGGTCCACTAAGTGGATAACTATTTATCTGTACTGCAATCTATCAGGAGACACGTGGAAAGTCTTGATTAATTCATATTGTCAGATACTTAATGAGTAATTACATGCCCCCAACCCCCCATCATCTGTACTCTTCTCCTGATATTAGGGATTGAACATACAGCAGTCAGTTATTCATGTGCAGAATAAGGTTTGTATTATCTGTAGTATTTAATCTCATACACTTCGATTGCCTTGACTTCGTTACGTCATACAGAAACAGGAAGAGGCCATTCAAATCTTCAAAGCTGATGCCTTCATACCCTTATACAGTGTTATCAGGTTATACATCACTGAAGAAGGCCATTCAGCCTATCATACCTGTGCAAGTTCCCTATAAGGCTATCCAGTTGGTCCATTCTCCCACTACCCTGGAATATTTTTCAGCTCATCTGCCATTGATAGCTTTTAATACCCATACTAAATTAAACTCTAATAGTACATAAAAACAAACCTTTGTTTTGCATTGAGAGAGAAAGAAAAAAACAAAGGTATATGCATTTATACAGCACGTTTTCAGAGAGTACCAGATGTCTTAAGAAGTACAGACAATGATGTACTTCTGAAATATCGTCACTATCACACAGTAGGAAGCACTGTAGCTAATTTGCACACAGAAAACATCCACACACAACAACTGGATAATTAATCAGATAATCTGCTTCAGTCAGGTTGAGTGAGGAATAAATATTTAACAAGATACCGGGGTTGAGGAGGCAGAGCAGTTAGTAGGCTGGCAAAAAGAATTCCCCTGTTCCTCTTTGAGATAAATCTCAGAGGATCTTTTACCTCATCCCAGGTAAGCAAATGTAACCTCAGTTTAACCTCTTATCTGATAACACCTCTGACAGTGCAGTGTTCCCCCAGTATTGCACTGGGGACATGGAAACCTTTAGCTTTGGTGTTCACACCTGAAGTGGGACCTGAACCTGAAATTTCATAACTCAAAGGGTGACAGTGCAACTAACTGATCCACAGCTCACGCCAGAGACACCAGAATTGGATCAACTGCTCACCACCCAATTATTCAGTTGGTCCAGACACATTTCCATTGTTTTTGGAAGCTTGTTCCTATTTAAAAGCAAATGCACTGATTACATGACAGTTCACAAATTATTCAAATTTAATGTTCCTTGAAGTCTGGTATGATGGTAAACCTATTGGATAATTAGGTGGGAAATTATTGTAATAGATCTGTTTTTCAATTAATGCAACAGTATAGATTAAAGTTGTCAAACGTTGGGTATAGGATTAGTACAGGATTAACATAGGCTTGTGTTCCATAGGGTATAGAAGATTAATCTATTGATCTAATTGAGACATTAAAGATGACTAAATAACTTAATAGGGTAAATAGAGAGACACTATTTCCTCCAGTATGGGGATTTAGAACAATCAGTGGAGCTCGATACAATTAAATTAAAACTTGGCTAATCAGGAGCCATCTCAGGAAATATTTCTTCACACAAAACAAGCCCAACAAGCTTCTAAAGGGCTTAGGGATCAACTGAAAAACTCAGAACTGAGAATCATAGACTTTTGTTAGACAAGCACATTAAGGGTTATGGATTCAAGGTAAACAGATGAAGTTAAGATGCAGATCAGGTATGAACAGATAGAATGGTAGAAGAGGTTGGGAGGGACTGATTGGCCTCATCTCGGTTCTTGCAAGCTCCGGACTCAGAAATACTTGTGCAAGGGTTTCATCTCAGATGATGACTGGAAGTATGTAGTTTGAGTGGCCTAAGTTTCTAAATTTGCAACATTTTCATACTGTAGGCAAGCATCAGGTGATTGGCCATAAGGTGATCAGATTTCAGGCTTGATAAATACATCCAAACAATGGGTTTCCGTGACTGTATCCTGGAGATACCCTTTGTGAAAATGCAGTAATTTTGAGAGAACGCATCATGCAACTAAGTTCTTCAGAAGCATTTTAAATTTCATCAATTTTGTTTTCCAGTATTTTGGTACTGGGGGTTTTTAATGTCATGTTTATGCAAATATTTTTCACCTTTTTCAGCTCTTTTGATTCTTGCGCAGTACACAATGTTCATGTGGAACACGAAGTAGCTAAATTGTCTGTTGATTCACTGTAATTACAGCATTTATAGCAATATGAGTGCTGATTAAATAGGACTCATTAGGAAGGAGCTCTAATAACATACTTCAATCACTGAAACCTAAGAAAAATGTTTGGATGAAGTAGCAGAGATAGTAGGAACTGCAGATGCTGGAGAATCTGAGATAACAAGGTGTAGAGCTGGATGAACACAGCAGGCCAAGCAGCATCAGAGGAGTAGGAAGGCTGACGTTTCGGGCCCAGACCCTTCTTCAGAAGGGGTCT
>JAHRHZ010000024.1:19974472-20014568 GCA_024137785.1 Ginglymostoma cirratum
GCTGTAAATCAGAGATAACAATAGAAATTGCTGGCAAAGCTCAGCAGGTCTGGCAGCATCTGTGGAGAGAAATCAGAGTTAATGTTGTGGGTCGAGTGACCCTTCATGCAACCTGAAACGTTAACTCTGATTTCTCTCCACAGATGCTGCCAGATCTGCTGAGCTTTGCCAGCAATTTCTATCTTTGTCTTTGTCTTGTTTGGGTTGTGTTTACTTTACACTTAGTAGAGAAGATCCGTTCTCTCCATTTCACACCTTAACTTACACCCATTGTACATCTTTTTTTCTCTTTCTCTGCCATTAACAACCTCCTTATCTTTTGCACTGGGCCGCTGCCTCTGTCAAAATTATAAAATAAACTATTTTCCAACACCTTTTGCTTCTGAAGAAGTCTTACCAGACATGAGACACTAATTGTATCTCTCTCCACAGTTGCTGCCAGACCTGCTGAGTTTCTCCAGCATTTTCTGTGTCAGTTTAAAAATAGCGATTGTCCTCATATCGTGGAAGATTTTGCCAGCAGGGGGAAGGGGGTCATAGTTTGCACGATGGAGTCAGGAAACCCAAATTCAGCAGGACCATCTAAAATTAATGCTGAATTAAAGGAAACCCCATTTCACTGTTCAAAGTGCCTTAGATTGCAGTGTGGGACCCTCAGATTCTATGGAGGAGGCATAAACACTCTTGAACAATGCTTAAGACAATGATTAGAATTAAATTCGAACCTTAGCCACTAAAATATTAAGAAACAGGATGCAGCTGACAATTATAACATAAAAAACACTGGCTACTGCATGAAATTGTCAGGTCATTTGGTGCACCTTAGGCAATGAGAAAGACCTGGCCCTGCAGTTTCAATGGGCTCCCCAGAGGCTGGTATTACAGATGAGCATGTTATGAATGCTTGACTGAGCTTCAAAAACTCAAAGACCATCTGGCTTGGAGGAGGGCGGAGTTCAAATTTTAATTGATGGATTGTCTGCTTAATGGATTTGAGTACTTTGAGTGGATTTAATGAACAAAAGCTTTTTTCTTTCTTACCATTTCAAGTATGCATGAGAGCTCTGAAATTGTCAAAAATTTATTCATTTATCTCCCCGTGGCTTCTTGTATTTCCCATACAGGATACTGCATGAGTGGCCATGAAGGTGAAACTTGAGACATGAGTTGGACTAGAAAGCCTACAGCCTCTTATAAACTTGGCCCGAAGTCACAGAACCAAACTGAACCTTCTAACCAATCTGCCTCAGCACGCGCACACCTCCAAACTGCCTCTGGAGGCAGTAAGTCCAGTTCATTGTTCCCTGATAAATATCCCCATCCACCCCCATGAAGAACGCAAAGCTCATGTGCTTGAGGGAGATTTCCCAACTTGACGTTTTTGTCTCAATCAGAGCATGGACTTGATCTCTTGCTTCGAAAAATTCAGCATTTCATGCCCTATGCCTTGTTTTTGGCGTGTTTCACATTCAGTGTTAACTGTAAACCAATGTCTTAACAACTTGTGTTGTTTATAAAACTGAGACAAAAATATTCCACTGTCAGTGTACATACAGAAACTGTGATATTAATCACAAAGCCCAACATAATTGGTTTTAACTGAAACAGCACCAGATTTGCAAGTGGCATGTTCCCCCATGATACTGACTCATGTGTCTTTAAATGGAGGTCCATATGTCTACGTCCATGAAGAGTTCACTGACTTATTCTCTTACTCATGACTCAAAGTCTTTCATTATTTCTTTTCTTGACGGTTCAAGGTCTCAATATGAGAGTTTTCTTCAATGTTTGGAGGGGACCCAAAGCAAAGGAAGGTAAAAGAAATGCCACATGCCAATTCTCTGACAATTGCCAACTGCTGCTGCCTTTCCCAGGAGCAGACTGGGTTTGATCATGACTTTTGCCATGAGGATCAACTTTTGGCCTTTACCCAAGCATCACCTACTTCATTCCTCCCTCCCCTTCGTCAGTACCACAGCAACTCTGAGGATTCAGTGAGTACTCTGAGCTTCTTAATGTTTACATATAAAACAAAATGACAGGCCTAATGCAATCCCATGTTAAAAAGCTTTCTACAGCTTGAGAACCTCCTAGAGGCTGTTATCTCTGATAATGTTGTGACAGCACGGTGCCAGAGGTAATCCTGATAATGGTGACATTGCCACTGTGTCCCTGCTGCTTGTCCCTCATTATACCTCCAAGCATGAACCCTGGGCTATAGCAAGATCAATGATGATGTACACTATTTATTAGCTCAATAGCAGTTATCCATTATTTTACATGAACCTGTACATTGCTGCCTCTGTTCGACATTCCCAAAGGTGGGGTCTTAGCCAGATCAGGTAGAATTGTGTCTGAAGTTCCACTGCTGTGAATTATAGAATCCCTACAGTGTGGGAAGAGGCCATTGGGCCCACTGAGTGTGAAGCAACCCTCCAATGAGCATCCCACCCAGATCCCTATCCCAGTGACCTTGCAGTTACCATGGTTAACCCACCTAATCTGCACATCCTTGGACATTAAAGAACATGGTCAAACCACCTAGCCTGCACATTTTTGGACAGTGGGAGGATTCTGGAGTACTGGAAGAAACCACACAGACACAGGATGAATGTGAAAACTCCACACAGACAGTCACCAAAGTCTGGAATTGAAGCAGGGTCACTGGCCCATGAGGCAGCTATGCTAACCACTGAGCCACAATGCCACCCCAAACAAATGAGGTCAGGATATGTTTTCTTGGTCCTTGGAAATTTTCAAAGCCCAGAAGATTCAGCCCATTATTTTGGTCTGAGTCAAGTACTGGTTTGTTATTGAGGTGGAATTGAATGATAAATTTAGAAATTTAACTCTCACATTAAGAAATGTGAATCCTGTCCAATGTAATTAACCACAATTATAAAAACATTTGTTTTTTTAACATTTCACATAGAGCAGAGAACTTGACATTCAGTCCATGTGGCCCATCTCAATGCTTATGCTCCTATCCAACTTTCATCCAGCCCTTTACATCTAACTCCACCATCGTATCCTTCAATTCTTTTCTCCCCTTATTAAATATATCAGTGGCATTCACATCAGCCACCTGTGTGAGAGTGAATTCCACAATCTCGCCACTCTCTGGATAAAGAGGTTTCTCCTGAATTCCTTAACGGATTTGTTAATAATTATGTCATGTTGATATTCCCTTTTTGCTATTTCCAATAATATTTAGCTGAGTGGAGTGTAAAATAATATTAAATTGATATTAAAATCTGACAGCATTGGATCTTCCTTTACTAAAAGAGAGTCCTTATCTTAGAAGACCCCCAAACTCCCACTTATTAGCAGTTTGAAAATTATTTTGGCCTTAAAAAGCCTGGAATAACAAATCTCCATAATTATATACTACCCTTACAATTGGTTAAAAGGGCATTTTCACCCCTTTATTTTGTACAGGCTTTAAAGCTCAATTTTCAATATGCACTGTTCCTTGTTTTAATAACCATATGCTTTTATTTTAACCTCATCATTTCTCCCTTGCAGGCAAGTCACAAAATGCTGCAATTGTGCTTCATTGGCAGCAGAAATGTCAGTCATGGCTCAGTGGCACTCTCCATTTAGAGACATGAGGCTGTTGGTGCCTATTCCACTCCAAAGATTTGAGCATATAATCTAGGTTGACACTGCCCACACAATACTGACAGAGGCTGACCTGATGTAGGTGCTGTTAAACAGATGAAATGGACTGAAGCCCTGGCTTCCCTCGATAGGGTCACAAAACAACTCATGGCTACTCTTTTGAAGGAAATCAGAAATGTTCTTCAGGTGTCTTGGCCAATACTTAACCCTCAATCAATATCATTAAAATAGATTATCTATTCAATATCATATCACTATCTGTGGGATCCTGCTGCGCAGAAATTGGCTGTTGCGCTTCCTACAACATTGTTACTTTTTACTGTTGATGTCAATTAAAATGTGCTATGAAATGTCCTGAGGGAGTTAAAGATACTATATAAATGGAACTCTTTCCTATCAATTTCTCAAAATGTCCTTCCTGCAGTAGTATATTTACAAAAAGCAGCAAAATATATTGATAAAGCTTCTGGGATAAAACACAACAAGACTTGGCCAAGTTTCAGACAAATGTGTTTCATGGATTTTCAAGAACAAGCAATTAAAGCGCATCAATGAATTTTTTCAATAAAGACTATTGACAATCCAATTTCAATCTTTTGATTTGTGTGTCTAAAATGTTGCACCTTCACACTCCAGTACTGCTCCAAACAAGCTGAGGTTTTCTAACAGATGGTACAGTCAATTCTCCCAGTGTAAAGGTTAGCCATGCAAATGATTCTCTGTTCACAGCATGGAAACTGATCGCTTTGCTGCATAAAAAGTGCTAATCAGATTTGCTCTCCCAACGGCATTTTGCAAGAATGCAGATCCTGGAACGGATTCAGAGTATTTTACTTTAAATTAAGCCCATGCTGACTGATCATCTGTCCTTGCCAGTCATCTGTCCAAACCCATCTGTTTGCCATATCTACGAGTTACAAGCAACCAGCTCCACTTCATTTCTGTTCTAACTCACAAAACAGCTCACAAAGGTTTTACTGACTGTAATCTCAGTTCTCAATCTCCTAATAAAGTAACTGGCACAACCAAGAAATACATTCCAATCATAAGCAAGCATATCTGTAGCTATTTGTCCACAAAGGTCTGTTTATATTTAGTACATGTTGCAAATAATTTACCAATTCAGTCTTCATTTACCATATGACTCCCTGGCTTCTCTGGTTGTCCAACGTACTGGAATAGTTACACTGCTACCTATACAAACACAGCCACGATACTTCCAGCAATTATTTTTGTCCTCCCACCCAGCACTATTCTCTAGAATTTCTCTAGAATCTATCCTTAATTCATGGGTGTTCCACATCCAGGGCTGCTACTTGATCCAAATACGGTTGACAAACTTCTAAAATGTATGTTGGCAACCTCATGTCACGCAATGCCTGCTCTCAATGCTTCCACTGTAACTATGTTGGCAAACTGCTTGGTCAATATCCAGACCTGGATTAGCCATAACTTCCTCCAGTAAAATACAGTGCAGACTGTATCTATTTACTCTGGTGTGCCATCACAAACATAACTACTGGTTCAATCCTTCTAACTGATCATTAGAGCTAATTTTAACTTTGTGCTAATGGACATATTTTGAATGGGTTAAAATTGGATCCAATCTTAATCAGGGGGCAAGATCTCTACTTGTTGGAGACATATCTAGCACAAAGAAAGACAATTGTGGTTACTGGAGTAATCTCAGCTCCAGGACATCTACACAGGAGTTTCACAGGGTACCTCTTGAGACATTTTCTAATCAACCTGTTCAGAGGCGTTATTACAAACCTCTGGAGCAGGTGGGACTTGAGCCTAAGTCTCTGGCACAGAGGTAGGAAGACTACCATTGCGTCACAAGAGCCATGAGTTCTTCAGCATAGTGTCCTAGGCCCAAGCATCTTCAGCTGCTTCATCAATGACCTTCCCCCCAATTATAAGGTCAGAAGTGGGGATGTTCACTGATGATTGCACAATGTTCAGCACTATTCATGACTCCTTACAGTCTGAAGCAGTCCGTGTTCAAGTATTGAGACCTGGGCTGAGAATTGGCAATTAACTTCGCACCCCATAAATTCCAGGCAGTGACCATCTCTAACAAGAGAAAATTTATCAAGTGCTCCTTGACATTCAGTGGCACTGTCATCACCGAATCCACCACATTCAACATCCCGGAAGTTTACTGTTGACCGCAGGCTGAACTGGCCTAACCACATAAATACTGTGGCTAAAAGAACAGGTCAGACGCTTTCAGTAAATAACTCCCCCAAACTTGATCACCATCTACAAAGCACAAGTCAAGAGTAAGATGGACCACTCTCCACTTGCCTGGATGGGTACAGCTCCAACAACACTCAAGAAGCTTGACACCATCCAGGATAAGGTAGCCTGCTTGATTGGCACATTCACAAACATTCACTTCCTCCACCATCAGTCACCGCAGCGTGTACTCTCTACAAGTTGCACTGCAGAAATTCATGAAATCTCGATAGACAGCACCTTCTAATGCCATGGCCACTTCAATTCAGAAGGATAAGGGCAGCAGATACACCACCACCTGAAATTTCCCTTCCAAGACACTCACCATTCTGGCTTGGAAATATATCACCGTTCCTTCACTGTTGCTGGGTCAAAATCATGGGACTACATCACTAACAGCATCATGAGTCTACCTAAACCAAAAGGACTGCAGTAGTTCAAGAAAACGGCTCACCACCACCTTTCCAAAGACATCAAGGGATGGGCAGTACATACCTAGTCAGTGCCACATATGCCATGAATAAAATCAGAAAAAGTTCTAAATCTCAGACCCTGATACAACCCCACACCTTATGAACTACCCATCACAAAGCTCACCTTCTTCCACCCCTTTTACATCATCTATTCTAAGCCTGGCCTCAGCATACATGTCACTGAAAAATTAATCCAAAGCTTTGCTCCACCCTCCGTCATCCTCAGTTCATCAAAAGCTCTGCTGGTTATCCATCACTCCCTCCCTTGATGATTTACATTAGTTGCTAGACACCCCTTTACTCTAATTTCGTATTCTTATCCTCATCTATAAATACTTTCATTTTTACTACCTCTATAATCACCCTCAGCTCTACCTTAGAACCCAACGCACTTCATTGCTCTGACTCCAAACTCTTCTACTTCTCTTGCCTTAGCCAACCTCTATAACTCCCACTGCTGATGGCCATGCCTTATAGAATCACAAAATGGTCAAATCACAGAAGGAGACCATTCAGCCCATTGTGGCAGTGCTCGATCTTGTGAGCAACGTCCAATAGTCCTGCAAGTAGTAGTACTAATTCCAGTTCCTTCTTGGAAACAACATTTGAATCTGCTACTAGTTCAGTCAATAAATTCCAGAGCCTAACTACTGTATTTGCTGTTTAAAAAGAGTTCATCATGTCGCTTTTGGTTCTTTTGCCAAACACCGTAAATCTGACTCCTCTTGTTATTGATCCTTCCACTGACAGAAACAGATTCTCCCTCGCTGCTCGGTTGAGACCTCTCACGATTGTGAATGCCTCTGTCAAAACTGCTTCCAACCTCGTCTTTGATGAATAATCAGAGCTTCTCCAATCAATGTGACAGAACTCTCTCATCCTTAAAACTATTCTCAATCTTATCTGCAGTGTCTCCAAACTAACACTTCTTTCCTAAAATGTGGTGATTAGGATTGGACACAACACTTCAGTTGTGGCTGAGTCAGTGTTCTATAGATGTTCAGCATGAAAATTCTTTAACTGGGTTCCCTATACGTTTACTAATAACTCCCAGAAACTTATACGTCTTACTGATAACTTTCTTAACTACCAGTAATTTATGCACATCTAGCCCTAGGTCCCTCCCTTCAGGCACCAGATTGTAAACTCTGGAATTCCCTTCCAAAATCACTGGCTCCCCCTCTCCTCTCTTCTGATCTTCCTTAAAATTCAACTGTTTGTCCAGGCTTTCAGTCTCTCCTTCAAACATCTCTTTACCTGTAGAATATCGATATGATTGTCAGTCACGCAAAGCTAAAACAATCAAACCCTCCTTACTTCAAGTGGGAATTAAAGTAGAAACCAATTTGTCAGCTTGATCGAAAATCCTTTGTAATTACCAAATGAAATTTTCACTCAATTTGAACATGGTCTTTGGATAATTGTGTGTATTCTTAAGCTTTTAGAGTAATTGAACTAATTTACATAAAGATTGTCCAAGCAACAGGAAAATCCCACAATCTGTTACATAAAATCCAAGCAAGCATCAAACACAATATACCACTCTGTCCACTCAAGAGATTATATCTTTAAGGATATCACTCTGTCCACTCAAGAGATTATATCTTTAAGGATATCACCAAAACATTAAGGGCTATGGAGTGTATAAGAAAGTTGTAGGAATCAAGTCTCGAGAGGTAAGGTCACACATTTATGCCTGTTCTATGCCAATGACATTTAAACACCACATAACCCTTAACTCAATACTTCCCTTTCCAGCTCATGAGAAACTATATCCACATGTAAAACAAAGAGAACTGTTTGAAGACATCCATTTGTACACAGTGTACTGACTGGCTTGCCACAATCCTATGATCTCTACCTTTGCTGTTTGCGCTTTCAATGTAGTTTGCAGCTGTCATTAAAAAACTGCATGAAACAGATGCAGTAACTTCGAATGGAATGCAGCCTAGATTTATCAGAATGATGTTTAGACTCTGAGTGTTATTACAAGGAAAATTATATTAACTAGGGTTGTATTCACTGGGAAAGAATTTAGTCAAGGACTGATCTTACTTGAAGTATTCAAGACATTAAAAGGGAAATGATGGGGCAGGTGGAGGGAAGGTACTTGCCCTGGTTTGGTAGTATCTGACACGGGGATAAAGGCTAAACATTAGAACCAATTCTTTCAGGAATTCAGAAATTAGGAAACATATCTCCAAACAGAGTGGCATAAGTTTGGAACTGACAGCTGATGCTTGGTCAATTGTCAGTTTTAAATCTGAGATCGATAGATACTTATTCATCAGAAGTTATCAGGTCACAGATCTGTCAGACCAACTGGTGAAACAGACTCAAGAGGCCAAATGGCCTGTTCTCCTGCCTATCTGTCCAAGTTGGCTATTACAAATTTCAGGATTACAGTAGATATTGGGTTCTACCACATTTGAAGTTTATCTTTGACAACCAATATTTAGGCTTAAATTAAGAGGATAAGTTCCACAGACAGGCTTGTCTTCATTCGAGTATAGAAAATCAAGAGGTACCTCAACTGAGGAGTTAAATATGAATAAAGAAATTGATAGCATTAACAGACAGAGGCAGCAAGAGAACGAGAGACAGAAACAGAAAGACAGACAGACAGGATCAAAGTTCTGTCAAAAGATCATCGTCTCCACAGATGTGGCCTGGCCTTCTGATCATTTCCATCATTTTCCGTTCAGATTTCTAACTTCGTTAAATTTTGCGTTTGTTGTCACTTCATTGGAGTTTGCTGTGTGTAAATTGGCTAACATTGCTTCCAGCAAATTTATATGCTTTTGCATAACCATTAAGTGACCACTTTCCTTTAGAGTTGTGAAAAAAGTTAATTATCAATTCTTTCATCTTCCAGTTTATATTTTTGTTTTATTCATTCATGGGATGTGGGTGTCACTGGCTAGGCCATCATTTCTTGCCTATTATCCAGAGGGCAGTTGAGAATCAACCTTATCATTGTGGATCTGGAGCTTCATGGAGGCCAGACCAAGTAAGGATGGTGGATTTCCTTCCTTAATAGGCATTAGTAAACTGGATGGGTTTTTCCAATGATTGGATTCCATCTTCACTGTCCGACTCTTAATTCAAGAATTTAAAAATTGAATTAGACTTTCGCCATCTGCCATGGTCGGATTCAAACCCAGTTCCCCAAAACTTTACTCAGGTCTCTAGATTAATAGTCTAATGATAATACCACTAGGCTAAGCCTTCCATTTCCAAATAAATTATTTGCAGTCCTTACATACTGCGCTTCAAATGAACATATCTGGTAACTATCATACTGTGATTGAGAGATAGAGTCATCGAGCTTCACAGCACGGAAACAGACCCTCTGGTCCAACTCATCCATGCCGACCATATATCTAGTTCTAATTGCCAGCATTTGACTCCTACACTCATTCTATGTACGCACCACCCTCTGCACGAAAAACTTGCTTCTCACGTCCCTTCTAAATCTTTCCCCTCTCACCTTCAACCTATGCCTTCTAGATTTGGATTCCCCGATCCTGAGGAAAAGACCTTGGCGATTCACCCCATCCATGCACCTCATGATTTTATAAAACTCTACAAAGGTCATACCTCAGCCTCTGACACTCTAGGGAAAACAGCCCCAGCCTTGCCTTTTATGAACGAACAGTGTCATTTCCTACATTTTAACCGTTAGTGCATGTCAAAAATAGTTCATTGGACGTAATGCACTTTGGAACATCCCAAGGATGTGAAAGGTAGCATACTAATGCATGCCTATCTTGATTTACCCCTCCTGGAACAGGCAGCTATGCTTTGGTTTAACATCTCATCCAAACATTGGTAGTTCTGACACTATAGCATTCCCTCAGTTGTGTCCCTCTGACAATGCAGCACGCAGTCAATACTGAACTCAGAGTCCAATTCTAAATTAGGGTTTCAAGCCTTTGGTGTAAGACCTGAACCAATGCATTTCTATCTCAAAAAGATTGGAGTGGTCCCAATTGAGTCAGAGTGAGACTGTGCCAAGTCTTTTTGTAAATTGAAATGAAATATGGAGGGACCCAGGGCCCAGCTGTTCAGCATGGAGGGGTGGTTTATTTTCTCCAAATGCACTGATGAGCATAAACTCAAATGTAACACAATTGTTAAATATTGGTGATACCAAGTGCAATCCACCACTAAATTGGATTTGACATTTATAACAAGATATGGAGTACATATCAAAGTATTTCACATTCAGAAGAGAACAGTTCATTTATCCAGATTAAAATTATTCCTATTATGCTTCAAAATATCAGTGACAAAGGCTCAGGGCAGCTATTAAAATTGACACCTTCCATCCCATGCTGCACATTTCACATTCATTCTAGAGAATGCTTCAGTATTTAACGACATCCTTTAGTCATCCAGTTTAACATGTGAAGCCTTTTCAATTAAAAACAAAGTGGTTGGTATTTCACTTCAATGCTATTAACTGTTGCCTGGTACAAAGCTGTTCAGGGAAACTAATTGCAAATTTATCAGTTTAACGCTGTTCCAGGCTCTAACCATGTGCTTATGAATTGTCAAACACCAAGAGAATAATGGCCTGTTAGACTCTCCATTCCCCATTTCCCCCAATCATTGTTGTCAATCAGATAGGAAAATTGGACAAAAATGCTGAGCCAGAGAAAGCAGGGACACTCCGTGCCATTCACATTGATTTCAACCAGTTGAGATCAGTCAGAGAGATACAACTGTTACAAACCTTCTTTTCTCTCCTGAATGCTCAACACCAGCAAATTGCATCTATATTCCCTTCAGCAGTCCCTCAGGATCACGGATGACTTGCTTCCTCTCTGGATCAATGGGTTCTTAGATGGCTGACAAGTCCATAAGTCCAATGTGTGATCTGGAAACTTGGCCACTTGAGGGACGGATGATTCTTGATGCGTTGGGAAAATGGATAGCTTGGAGGCTTGTACTCTTCTTCCATGCCTTGACTTTGTGCATTCCTGACATTTTTGATTTGTTCACTAGCTTCCTGAATGAAGCTTCTCCAATTCCTCCTATGGAGAGAGGCAATGGCATTGCGGTAATTTTACTGTACTAATTATCCAGAATCCGAAGCTAATGCTCTGAGGACATGGATTTGAATTTCATCATGGAGGATGGAGCTGGGGAATGTGGATTGGGAGCAGCTGTTTGAGGGTAAATCCACATTTGATATGTGGGAGGCTTTTAAAGAGAGGTTGATTAGAGTGCAGGACAGACATGTCTCTGTGAAAATGAGGGATAAAAAGGGCAAGATTAGGGAACCATGGATGACAAGTGAAATTGTGAGACTAGCAAAGAGGAAAAAGGAAGCATACATAAGGTTTAGGCGACTGAAAACAAATGAAGCTCCAGAAGAATATCAGGAAAGTAGGACCAATCTGAGATGAGGAATTAAGAGGGCTAAAACGGGTCATGAAATATCTTTAGCAAACAGTGTTAAGGAAAATCCCAAAGCCTTTTATTCGTACATAAGGAGCAAGAGAGTAACTACAGAAAGGGTTGGCCCACTCAAGGACAAAGGAGGGAAGTTATGCAAGGAGTCAGAGAAAATGAGTGAGATTCTTAATGAGTACTTTGCGTCGGTATTCACTGAGGAGAGGGATATGACGGATGTTGAGGTTAGGGATAGGTGTTTGATTACTCTAGGTCAAGTCAGCATAAGGAGGGGGGAAATGTTGGGTATTCTAAAAGGCATTTGGGTAGATAAGTCCCCAGGTCCGAATGGGATCTATCCCAGGTTACTGAGGGAAACGAGAGAGGAAATAGCTGGGGCCTTAACCGATATCTTTGCAGCATCCTTGAGCACAGGTGAGGTCCCGGAGGACTGGAGAATTGCTAATGTTGTCCCCTTGTTTAAGAAGGGTAGCAAGGATAATCCAGGTAATTATAGACTGGTGAGTCTGATGTCAGTAGTGGGGAAGCTGCTGGAGAAGATATTGAGGGATAGGATCTATTTACATTTGGAAGAAAATGGGCTTATTAGTGATAGGCAGCATGGTTTTGTGCAGGGAAGGTCATGTCTTACCAACTTGATAGAATTCTTTGAGGAAGTGACAAAGTTGATAGATGAGGGAAGGTCTGTAGATGTCATATACATGGACTTCAGTAAGGCATTTGATAAGGTTCCCCATGGTAGGCTGATGGAGAAAGTGAAGTCGCATGGGGTCCAGGGTGTACTAGCTAGATGGATAGAGAACTGGCTGGGCAATAGGAGACAGAGAGTTGTAGTGGAAGGGAGTTTCTCAAAATGGAGAACTGTGACCAGTGGTGTTCCACAGGAATCTGTGTTGGGAACACTCTTGTTTGTGATATACATAAATGATCTGGAGGGAGGTATAGATGGTCTGATTAGCAAGTTTGCAGATGACACTAAGATTGGTGGACTAGCAGATAGTGAAGGGGACTGTCGGAGGATGCAGCAGAATATAGACAGATTGGAGAGTTGGGTGGAGAAATGGCAGATGGAGTTCAATCCAGGCAAGTACGAGGTGATGCATTTCGAAAGATCCAACTCAAGAGCGAACTATATGGTAAATGGAAAAGCTCTGGGGAAAATTGATGCTCAGAGAGATCTGGGTGTTCAGGTCCACTGTACCCTGAAGGTGGCAACGCAGGTCGGTACAGTGGTCAAGAAGGCATATGGCATGCTTTCATTCATCGGACAGGGTATTGAGTACAAGAGTTGGCATGTCATGTTACAGTTGTATAGGACTTTGGTTCAACCACATTTGGAATACTGCGTACAGTTCTGGTCACCACATTACCAAAAGGATGTGGATGCTTTGGAGAAGGTGCAGAGGAGGTTCACCAGGATGTTGCCTGGTATGGAGGGTGCTAGCTATGAAGAGAGGTTGAGTAGATTAGGATTATTTACATTAGAAAGATGGAGGTTGGGGGGCACCTGATTGAGGTCTACAAAATCATGAGAGGTATTCCCAGGGTGAATAGCAAGAAGCTTTTTCCCTGAGTGGGGGACTCAATTACTAGGGTCACGATTTCAAGGTGAGAGGGGAAAAGTTTAAGGGAGATATGTGTGGAAAGTTCTTTATGCAGAGGGTGGTGGGTGCCTGGAACGCGTTGCCAGCGGAGTTGGTAGAGGCGGGCACGATAGCGTCATTTAAGATTTATCTACACAGATACGTGAATAGGCAGGGAGCAGAGGGATACAGATCCTTGGAAAATAGGCAACAGGTATAGTTGGAGGATCTGGATCGGCGCAGGCTTGGAGGGCCGAAGGGCCTATTCCTGTGGTGTAATTTTCTTTGTTCTTTGTTCTTTATGGCAGACGGTAAAATTTAAATTGAATAAAAGTCTGGAATCAAGAGTCTAATGATGAGCATGAAAATATTGTTGATTATTGTAAAAATATGTCTCGCTGACTGATGTTCTTGAGAGTAGGAAATCTGTTGTCCTTGTCTGGTCTACATGTGACTTCAAATCTACAGCAATGTGGTTGGCTCATAATTGACATCTGAAATGGCCTGTGGAAGCTAATTGCATCAAGGTGCACTTAGGGAAAGGCAATAAATGCTGGCCCAGCTAATGATGCCCACATCCCATGAATGAATAAAATAAAAATATGATCAGTTACAACCCACTCCTATGAGTCAGCTTTTGACTGACCTCCTCGGGATGCTTTAAGAAGTTTCCACTGTCCTCCTGGGAGTCTCCCACTGTGACCAAGTTCTGAGTAGAGCAATCACTTGGGGAATCTGGTGTCAGGCACATGAACTATATGTCCCACCCCAGTAGATCTGATTTTGAATCACTAGTGTTCTGATGCTGGGCAGGTTGACATGGGAGAGGAAGTTGCTATTAGACCAGTTTTCTTGTTATTTATACAACACCTGTAATGCTGTAAAATATCACTCTCATTTTAGACTTTTGTGCATTTGCTCCTCCCCTCAGCCATCATTTGTGACCGTGTTTTTATTCCACCTTTCCATGTCTCTCTGCCATTATGGGAATGCTCTCTTTAACCAAGCTTTTGCAAACTCTTCCTGACATCTACCATCCTGGTTCAATGTCCATTGAACATTGGTCTTCTCTGAAACATGTTGAGTTGTTTTCTTTCAATGATGACAAAATGAAAGTTATCCTTAAGGAATGATACAGCACAAAAAGGAGGCTGTTCATTCCTTCAGGATGTGCTGACTTCTTGAAAGCATTCTTCAATTCACCCCATTCTGCTCTTTCCATGGTGTTCCTCCAAGTTTCTTTTTAAAGTATTTAGCGGTTTTTCATTTTAAGTTCGTATTGAATCTTCTTCCACTACCATTTCAGACGGAACATTTCAGATTACAACAACTCACTGCTCAAAAAGAGTGATTTTCCCCACTGGCTTTTTTTTTGCCAATTATCTTCAATGGAAAACACTTTACATAGAAATATTTGCATTTTCTTTAAAAAGAAGTAAGCTTTCGCTTTTAGTTACGCTTATAACAATCACCTTCTTTTACATCAAGAACAGCACTGAACTTTTACATTCTGACCGGAACCATTACAGCAAGTTCAAAAAAGGAACCTTTTCAGTCAGTTTTCAAAAGTGTTTTTGGAGCATTTATAGGAAAATGGAGAAATGGATTTTGGAACCAATACAGGATTGCTGTTCCGCAGATGTTTCATTACCCTGCTGGGTAACATCATCAGGTGCATATCTACTCAAAAACATTACAGGATTAATCAGATGGTTGGGTTTGGTGATGACACAACTGCAAAGGGTTTACTTCCTGCCCATGTAGTTGCAATGCTAAAGATGTCACTGCCCCAACCAGCAACGTGCATCAAAAATGGAGCGAAACGTATCAGAAAACTGCACCTTGAAATGGAAATGCAAAATAGCCAACTGTATGTCTCTTTACTCACCCATGCTGTAATTATCCTGGGATTCTGTGATGAAACAATATAGAAGTAGTTACTTCTCTATCTGAGCAGTGACGCAAGGAGAAGCAGTGAGAATTTGGGAAAGGGGACATCAAGCGGGGGCTCAGGCCAGTAGTGTGCTGGACTACATTGAGACAAACCAGGCCCTGCACCCACTGGTAGATGCACAATTCACTACTGATTCAATGGTAGCAGAAAATGCGCATGCACTGGCAGATGCAGTGTGAGCTAAGTCTGCATATACACCTGTTCCTGTCACCCAAATGGTAGGTGTAAAGAGTTAGAATGTTTTCAAACAGTGACAGTGGTAGCCTCCAGCATAGCAAACCTAAGGAGTGGAGGTCTCAAACAGACATTAAGCTGCTTATTTGCACATTGTTACAGAAGCACTTTATTGTTTATTCAGGAAAATTGATTTATTTCAAATTTTGTGAAGTTGTTCCTTTAAAATGTCACTCAAATTTGACAGTGGACAATTGGAGATTTCTTTTTAAGAAGACAAGGCTTTCTAGAAATCACTTTAATGATGATAACTGCTTGCCTTGCTGTAGATTCTGCTGGGGGCGTTTCATTTTTCTGAACTGTTACTGGCTTGGGGAGGCTCTTGTTTATTCAGCTGAGTTGGAGGAAAGCTGTCTATAGACAAGGTACCCAGCTGATCCCTTCCTTTTCTGAAGAAAACACTCTCAACATCAGGTTGAAACCAATTTGTTCTTTTCAGAGAGAGAAAGACATTGAATGTACTTGTGTGCGAGACATCAGAGACAACAATTAGTGACTTAATGACATTTACCTGAACATCAGAGCAGGAGACTTCAGAACATGCTGTACATTATTCTTTTGTTGTCAAGATTAATTCAATGGCAAATATCTGCAACTTTTTGTTTTCTCTTTTCTTGAAGAGTGAGTGTGTATGAGGGATTGTTTTAGGGATACTTGGAGGAATAAGCTTTCACACTTCTATATTATGGACTACATGTGAAACAACTATTACACCTGTGAATACATTTTGTTTTGCTAATAAACCTGTAATTATGTTTACTAAGAAATCTAGTTCATCGATCTTTGCATTTAAAGCCTGCAATAGATAAAGTTGGAATAGTCATCCTGGTAGCTGGAAAAAGTACTTTTTTCGTGTCCCATGGAGTAGTGAGACTTACAGTGTTGGCATAGTTCTCCAGTCTCAGACATAACTGTATGCAAACAGAGGGAGGTGGTAGCATATCGGTAATAAGAACATAAGAACTAGGAGCAGGAGTAGGCCATCCGCCCCCTCGAGCCTGCCCCGCCATTTAATAAGATCATGGCTGATCTTTTTGAGACTCAGCTCCACTTACCTGCCCACTCGCCATAACTCTTAATTCCTTTACTGTTCAAAAATTTATCTAGCCTTGCCTTAAAAACATTCAGCGAGGTAGCTTCAACTGCTTCACTGGGCAGAGAATTCCACAGATTCACAACCCTTTGGGTGAAGAAGTTCCTCTTGACCTCAGTCCTACATCTGCTTCCCTTTATTTTGAGGCGTTGCCCTCTAGTCCTAGTTTCACCTGCTAGCGGAAACAACCTCCCTGCCTCCACTTTATCTATTCCCTTCATAACCTTATATGTTTCTATAAGATCTCCCCTCATTCTTCTGAATTCCAATGAGTATAATCCCAGTCTACTCAGTCTCTCCTCATAATCCAACCCTCTCAACTCTGGAATCAACCCAGTGAATCTCCTCTGCACCCCCTCCGGTGCTAGTATATCTCTTCTCAAGTAAGGAGACCAAAATTGCACACAGTACTCCAGGTGTGGCCTCACCAGGACCCTGTACAGCTGCAGCATAGCCTCCCTGTTTTTAAACTCCATCCCTCGAGCAATGACAGACATAATTCCATTTGCCTTTTTAATCACCTGCTGCACCTGCAATGTCACCGTACGAGTAACTAAACAAAGCCCAGATTCTGCAGAGATGGATTGAAATCCCACCACGGCAGCTGATGGAGCTTAAATTCAGTTAATAAGTTTGGAATATAAAGATAGTAATGGTACCCATGAAATTACCATCAATTGTTATAAAAACATAATAACATTTAACACCTTTTAGGGAAGACCTTAGCTTGGTCTAGTCTACCATGTGACTCCCAACCCACAGTAATGTGATTGACTCTTAACTGTCCTCTGGAGTGGCCAAGCAAGCCTTCATTCCATGAAAGAAAAAGAATGGTCAATTTCGGACCAGGTAAGGAACCGTTCTCATTTAATGAGAAATGTGTAAACCCCTATCGTTATAGTAGGCATTTGTAATTAAGTATGGCTTAACCCAGGGGCAGTATCTACAATGCCAAACCAATTATTATAACAGCAACTTACATTCTATAATATCTCCAAGGTAATTAAAGAGTGGTGAGAATGGTGGGCATATTACAACATGGACTGATTGAAGCAAATGGTGCAGATATATTTAAAGGGAAAGCAAGATAAGCTTATGAGGGAGAAGGGAATAAATCATTATGATGTTAAAAGTGGAGAAGTTATGTGTGTGTCATCAAGTCAAGCTGCCACTGTCTTACCAGACCATAGAGAGAGAGAGAGAGAGAGAGAGAGAGACGGCTAGTGGTGATTTAACCTGAGGGCCGTCATACTTCAGGCAAGGGGAGAGGTTGAGAAGGAGACCTCAGCCAGTGTGACTTGAAGCCACGCTGTCAGCATCACATTGCTTGATAAACCAACCATCTAGCCAACTGAGCTAATGACCCCATGTGTGGATCACAACCACCAGCCATGTAGCCTTTTCTGTTCTTTGTATCCTGCGTAACCCTATTATACCAAAAGAGGCTTGTTCAAGGCTTGAAGGAGAGGAGTGAGGGACTGATGTTAAAAGTCAGGGGGGGGTTCCACAGGATGGGACTGGGATGTTTTCGAACAATGGCATGGAGGAGTGTTTAAATTCAGGGATGATCAAGAGGTCAAATTGGAAAAGTGCACAGATCTCAGAATCTTGTACAGCTGGAGGAGGCTGCAGAGACAGTATGAGGAAAGCAGCAGTATGAGGGAATGGCTGATCAGGACAAAACAGATGGAAAAATCTGCCATTTCTTTGCCCAAATGTCTTATCACATGAGGCCAGTGTGTTGAGTAGAGTATGCATCATTTCACAAGTCCCAGCTGCCAAGAACAATTTATATAGTATTATGCTCTGTGTCATACAGGAGGATCTGCACCCAATGATTTAGTTAACAAGTGGAGGCCCAAAGAAAAGGAAAATGTCTAAATTCACATATCATGTAACTAAATAGAATAACACTCTTGTGAAAATGAGGTAATTACTTCACTGTTTACAGTTTTATCCATTTCATCAACCTGACACAATCACCTGGTTTCTGAGATACCAATTTGTCAGAAAACACATGGTTTCTGTTCATGGAAGGTTTTTCCTCCAGGTCATGCCCTGAAGACTCTAACCAGCTTTAAGTAGATTTGCTAAAAAATGTATCTCCACACTTTTCGAGGCCTTAGATGTGGCTAAATGGGCAGTGCTCCTGCAACATAAATGCCACATAATAATAATCCCCATCAAGAGGGAACCTAAGTATCAGCTCCATGTTCAATAGCATTGCCATCACTGAGGGCCCCACTATCAACATCCTGGGGTTATCGTTGACCAGAAACTGTACAGGTAGTTCTGCTATAACATGTGTTTTGATAAAGCACATTGGCTGTAAGGTGATTGATGAATACAGGACGCTGTTTGGACATAGCGAACTTTCTGCTGTACTGGTATAGCAATTTTCTATAGTGATTTCCCTATAACATGATTATCTATGGCAATTTTCTATAGCGCAAGGTCACACAAGAACACAACTATCACATTATAGGAGAACTACCTGCGCTGGATCAGCCATAAAAGTACGGTCTACAAGAGCAGGTCGGAGATTAGGAATACTACAAAAGGTCTGCCCAAAACCCATCTATCACCTGCAAAGCGCAAATCAGGAACATGGTGAAATACTCTCCACTTCCTGGATGTGTACAACTGTAGCGACACATCATACAAAACAGTGTGTTTGCGTGGCACTTTCAACATTCGCTCACTTCACCACCAATACACAACGGTAGCATTGTGTATCATCTACAAGACATACTGCGGTACTCACCAAAGCTCCTTAGACAGAACCTTCCAAGCCCACAATCTCTACCATCTAGAAGGACATGGGCAGCTTCTCAAGAACCAGCCAAGGATGGGCAATAAATCCTGGCCCAGCCAGGGCCACCTACATATTATGAATTTTAAAATGTCATGAATTTAAAATCCTCATCCTTGTTTAAAATCCCTCTGTGGCCTCAGTCCCCCCTATCTCTGTAATCTCCTTCAGTCCCACAATCTTCCAGTATATTTGCCCTCCTCCATTACTGGTTTTTTGAGCATACCTGATTTTAATCTGCCATATGTAGTCTTGCCTTCAGCTCTCTGGGTCCTAAGTTCTGGAATTCTCTCTCTCAAGCTCTCCACCATTCTCCCCACATGTTACTAAAAACTTACCTGTTTGGTTATCTGTCCTGAAGTGGTCAAATTTTCAACACCTTTTTTTTGAAAGACCTTGGGATGTTTTTCCTATGTTGATGGTGCTCCCAATGCTGTTATAAATGCAAATCATTGATTTTTTTTGCATTGCTAATGGGAGCAAGAATGCTTCTAAACATAGTTCTGTCTCAAATGTTCTTCAATGATTGTGTTTTGCATGCATTCATCCAAATCATACGCAATATTACGCAGACATCTTTGAACTCATTCACGGGATACTCACATTTTTAAGATGAAATGATTGCTTATAGTGGTCCTGCAGTTGTTTGCACTGAGTGTTACCAGTTGGAGAACTTAAAGGCCCCAAGAAGACTTCCCACATCAGGCAGATGTTCACCTGCACATCTTCCAATGTGGTATACTGCATCTGCTCTACCCATTGTGGCTTCCTCTACATCGGGGAAACCAAGTGGAGTCTTGGGGACCGCTTTGCAGAACACCTGCGCTCAGTTCGCAACAAACAACTGCACCTCCCAGTCGCGAACCATTTCAACTCCCCCTCCCATTCCTCAGATGACATGTCCATCCTGGGCCTCCTGCAATGCCACAGTGATGCCACCCGAAGGCTGCAGGAACAGCAAATCATATTCAGCCTGGGAACCCTGCAGCCCAATGGCATCAATGTGGATTTCACAAGCTTCAAAATCTCCCCTCCCCCAACCGTATCCCAAAACCAGCCCAGCTCATCTCCACCTCCCTAACCTGTTTTACCTCTCACCTCAAGCCACACCCCCATCTCCTATCTACTAACATCATCCCGCCCCCTTGACCTGTCCGTCCTCCCAGGACTGACCTATCTCCTCCCTACCCCCCTACCTACACTCACCTTTACTGGCTCCATCCCCGCCCCTTCGACTTGTCTGCCTCCTCTCCACCTATCCTCTCCTCTATCCATCCCCTATCCGCCTCCCCCTCTCTCCCTATTTATTTCAAAACCCTCTTCCCCTCCCCCATTTCTGATGAAGGGTTTAGGCCCGAAACGCCAAGTTTTCCTGCTCCTATGATGCTGCTTGACCTGCTGTGTTCATCCAGCCCCATGCTTGTTATCACTGTATTTATATATTCCACGTTATTAACTTCATAGCAGTAAAACACAGCTTTCATTGGCGATACTGGTTATAAATCAGAGATGCACTGTGATTAGTAACTTCGTCACTTAGCTGGTTTACATTGATTCTTGATACACATCAGGGAAGAGAGTGTTAAAAGACGTTTGCAACACACTTCACACCCAGTAAGGACTGTTAAACCTAATGCAATCAATTTTGTGCAGATGATACATAAGGCTTATTCATAACAGGTAATGACTTCCATCTCTGTTAAAAAAAAATCTGTTCTGTTAAATTGTAGGAAGTATCTGTTTATGTCAATTTAATTATAGTTAAATCATTAAATCAATTGATAATTAGCAGCATAGCTGTTGGCAAGACAGAGAAACCCTCTAAGTATCATCTTGGGCCAGAAGCAATTATAATATTCACATCCATCTTCCCTTTTTGTGTTCTCAATTAGGGTTGCCAATTCTAGTTGGATAGATCTCTGCAGTTTTACAACACGTCTCTTGCCTCCAAATGCCCCACCCAGAAAAATAATCCCTTTCTTTGACATGTCTGATTTTCTTATATAACCAATAAACAAAATAAAATTAACAATAGCTTTTTCTTCACTATGATTTTTCTCCTGAGTCCCACTTGCCACAATGTCTTAGAGATTAGTCTTATATATTTCAAGGTGATTCTGCAGGGTTGACAACTATAGGATCAGAAATTAGAATCATTCATAGAATTATTGAATGGTTACAGCACAGAGGAGCCATTTGACCCATCGTGTCTGTGTCAGCTCTCTGCAAGGACAACTTCGCTAACCCCACTCCTCTGCGTTTTCTTTATAGCTCGGCAAACTCTACTCCTTTCTGATAATTAACCAACTTTTTTATGGAAACAGTACTCACACACCACAACAGGCATGCCACTTACCACATGAGAGGTTTTCCTCAGGTTACCTTGGCCTCTTTTATCAATCATTTTCTCTGGCTCTTAGTCCTCCTATGAATAGGACGATTTCTCCCTGCTGTCTAACCACTCTTGTATTACAATGCCTCTGTCAAGCCTCCTCTCAACCTTATCCATGGAAAGCAAACCCAAGGTTTCCAAGCAATCCTTGTAACAGAATTCCCTCAACTTTGGAAACATTCTTGGATATCCGTGTTTGAATTTTTTCAACAGCCTTCAAATCATTCCAAAGAATGGTGCCTGAAATTAGACAGAATGCATCAGTTCAGGCCCAATTAGTGTTTCATAATGACAACATATTTGAACTCTCAAGTCTTTACGTGCAGTGCCCTATAAAGATCCCATTTACCTTACTAACAGAATGTACAATTTGAATCCTGAAGGAATGAACAGCTACAAGTCAAATATATACTGTAGAAATATGACACTCTTTCAAGCTCTATCCACTTAAACAATTATTCATTTACCAGACTGTCCACAAGATGCATTCCCCAAAATCCCCTCTTGACAAAACCTGTGCATGGGATAATTTAAATTCTCTTTCATTTTTTAACTGACACAAAAAGGACCTCACACCTCCGCAGTGATGATTAAATCTGACGAGATAGAAGTACTAATGTTGGAACAATTTGAACTTTTCACAGCAGCACTCAAGAATATCAATTTTAAATTGACCTCTGGCCCAGAGCTGAAAAGGTAGACTTTAATAATTCTTACTGTTATGAACTGCCAAGTCCATGTTAGAATTAATTTGATAGCACTTCCACGCCTTTGTAAAGTTGGTAACATGGACAATGCTTTGAATATTCCATTAGCAGGTAGGGTTTGGTCATTAAGTAGAGTACTCTACATTTTTTTCCCACTCTCTCAACTAAATTAATTGGATAGTTATAATAAATGAATTATACATTGTTTGCAGTAATGAAATATTACCACCTTGTCAGACGCGAACTGTCTAGGGAGAGAAGCTGGGTAGACATGTGACCAGTTTAGTTATGCTCTAGTTTAGTTTGTACATAGAATCTGTCAGACACCTAATGCATTTTCAAGTTAATAGCAACCTGCATTTAAACAGCACCTTGAACATAGCAATACATTCAAAGATACTTTACAAGAGCATTAACAAACAAAATTTGACACCAAGCCACACAATGTGAAAATTTGAGGAAGGATGACCACTTCTACCCTTGTGACCATTCCCAATTTTAATTGTTGTACCATTGATGGCCCTGCCTATAGTTGTGAAAGTCTAAAGCTCTGAAATTAAGTCCCTAAACCTTTGTACCTCTCACTCCTTTAAAACTCTCCTCAGAACCTTTTTGTAATCTGCCTTAATAATTCCTCATGTAGTTTGGTGGAAAATGGCGTTCTTAACAGTCCTGCCTCCATTAAAGGCACTAAATCAATGGAACTCGCCAACTTGTTATGAGCCTCTGACTAAAAAGGTGACAATGGTATTCTAGTTGTCATGGAAACTGCAGGACAGACACTGAGCAACAGCCCATTGTCAGGTTTGTACACAGAAAAATCACAGAATGATACTGTACAGAGGAAACCATTTCAGTTCATTGTTTCAAAGAGTTGCCACAGGCACAATCAGGATGATAAAGAGTTTGGTGTCAGTTTAGCAATGACATGAAAGAATAAAAACAAATCTTGGGTGCTCACAAAATTGACTGCTGTAATTTTGACAACAGTTCAGCAAAACCAACTAAACTTGTATTTACCTGAACATCACCATTGCTTGACCCCAGCATTGTTTCTAAATTGCTGGTGAGACATGGAGTACAAAATGAGCAGCTATCACCTCCAACTGAATGTTAGGAAATCATTAGGCAGAATTTTCCACTGTCTTAACCCATTTGGGTAAAGGCATGAGAGCTGGGAAAATACGTGAGAATTACGGAAAATGTAATTTCCAACATCAGATTGGTCAGTTTTTAATGTTTCAGTCATTATATGATATTTGAGTGTTGTGCAGTGTAGTCCCTCATGACAGGCAGCAGGTTGGAAGCAATCCTGAGGCATCTTCTTTTCATTTTTCCATCAATGGTTAGCCTTCAATATTTCAGAGTTTGTGTAAACTGCTAAATTACCCTGAAATAGATGAACATCGTGTAGGATAGAGTTTAACCTCCATAAGGCAGCACTTTGTGCAGCATATCTTGGCAAGCCATTTAGCTATGAAGGAGATGTGAACTTCCCATTCTACACCTTCCAGCCTTGAATGGTAGTGCACTCCCTCGTAATGCAGAAAGGATAGAATAAAATGTTGCCTGAAAGCTGTGTGGAATCCAAACTAATTCCACGCTCTCTCATATACTATGGGTGTAAATGTGGATGCAGGGCAGTCCCTACCGTAATCCCTGAATGATGCTTGTAGCCTCTGTTGTACACATTAAAGTGACAAACATTGGCTGCAATCACAACGTTCAAGGTTCAAAACAAAATACATCCACAAAGGCTGATATCCCATCACCAAGTCACTCTTTATTTACATGTGGAGAGTCCTTGACACTGATCTAGCTCATCAAGATACTGCGTTCAGAGTGACCAGAACCTCTGACACTCCAGTCGATATCATTTCCCTGCAGCAGAGGTCCATTCAGGCTGACTGCATCTGGTGGAGTGGCTGCCCTCATAAGAGAAAGCACAGCTCTCCTTTCCACTACCACCTCCAGTTCCCTGCCAGTGAATTGAGCAGCTAACTTGCTTTTCTGGGCCATGTCATTTGGAGCGAGTGCACAGGATCTGAGTATGAGGGTCAGCTCCTGGCTTGCACCATTTGAATGGAACAAAGAACAGTACAGTGCAGGCTGACACATGACACCTTTCTAAACTAAAGGGCCTTTGCCTGTAAGCAGTCCAGATCCCTCTATTCCTTGCCTATGCATAAATCTGACAAGATGCCTCTTAAAGTTGATCTTGTGTCTGCTTTTACCACCTCCTCTGGCATTCCAGACACTTAATACCCTCTGTGTAAAGAGCCTGCCTCTCATATCTCTTTGAAACTTTCCCCCTTTTATCTTAAACCTATTGCTGTAGAGGTGGTCTCAACTTTCGTCACCCTGTTATAGGAAGGATATTATTAAGCTGGAGAGGTTTCAGAACAGATTTACCGGGATGTTACTGGGAAAGGAGGGTTTGAGTTATAAGGAGAGGTTGCATAGGCGAGGACTTTTTTCACTGGAGCGTAGGAGGTTGAAGAGTTACCTTAAGGATGTCGAAAATCACGAAGGATATAAATAAAGTGAATGGCAGGTGTCCTTTCCCTTGGGTGGGGGATTTCAAGACAAGCGGGCATATTTTTAAGGTAAGAGGAGAAAGATTTTAAAAAGACATGAGAGGCGTTTTTTTGTTACACAGTGGTTCATGTGTGGAACGAACTTCCAGAGGAAGTGGTGGATGTGGGTGCGGTTACAACTTTTAAAAGACAGTTAGATCAGTAAATGAATGCTGTGTTGCACTGTATCAAAATGTCCTCTAGAAATCTACATATACCACATCAATACTGTTATCCTCATCAACATTTTCTGTTGTCTCTTCGAAAAAAAACTCCTGTAACTCGATTAAACAGAGCAGGTCAGTTAGTCCAGTTGACACAGAGCGATGCCAGCAGCGTGGGTTCAGTTCCCACACCAGCTGAGGTTATCATGAAGGACTCTCCTTCTCAAACTCTCCCCTTGTCTGAGGAGTGGTAATCCTCAGGTTAAACTACCACCAGTCAGCTCTCTCTGATGAGAGAGTAGCCCTATGGTCTGGTAAGACTAATCCTCTATCTTACTATTCCTTTGAACAGCATTACAAGCCTTGTCTTTCAATCTACTGCCATGTTTAACTTCTCTGATGAATATTATCTTGATATGGAAAAAGGTAATGCAATACAAACTGAATAAATGACAGCAGTCTGTAAAACTTCTCTGGAGCAGGTAATACTTCGCAGTTCTATACAGGACACTATTAAAGAGCCTAAGTAGAGTACAATGAAGAAGGAGCAAGAAACCTAGATTTGAAAGCACATTAATATCATGGATCACCTTTATCATCTGGTTCACTTACTTTCTTTAAGAAATTCAGCCAATTAATCACTCTTCAATAACTTCTGAAATCCCCTAAGGAAATAACTGAACTTGCAGATAAGGGCTCTCCATGAACTGCGCTGCCATAGCTTAAATTGTACCAAGTCCCACTTGTGTCATTTATTGAGCCACCTCTTATATTATCCATTCTATTCACCGCAATTTCCAGATTCACACAACCCTCTGGATAAAGATGTTCTAAAAGAAATTTCTCCTGAATTCCTTACTGAATTTATTTGTGACTGTTTTACATTGATGATCTCTAGCTGTCATCTCCCTAACATGTGGAAACACCTTCCCTGCATCTATCCTTTAAAAGTCTGCCATCACAACACCTGCATTGTACCATTCTTACTGATTACATTTGAAACAAAAAGTTGTTCACTTGTGATGTTAAACGGTTGAGCAGAATTTATAATTAAAAGGATTGTATGTGGGTAGCGGAATGAAAAAGCATGATGGGGCAAATGGTCATCTCTTGCTGTATATTTTATGCACTCGAGCAGAAATGTGGTTCTCTAAATGGCATTCCACCAGTTTCTGGAACAGGAAGCATTGATATGTTTTGAATGTTACAATTTGTAGCAGCAAAACTAATACCCAGTGAAGTCATTTTCTGTCGAATATTCCATCGACAGGCAAAATACTCTTAAAGTGAGTTTAAAAGTCTTTACAACCATACATTCCTATTGTAAACATGATACAATGGGCAAGACTGATTTCCCTTTCAAAGCCAGGATTATGCAAATATATCCAGATGGATTTAGACATGTTATTAGGAGAGACATCCTGTCACACTCTGCCCTGCAAATTAGTATCACCCATCAATCGACAAGTGAACTCGATCTGTTTCATACAGCTTGTCAGTTGAAATTCATTAACAATAACAAGTGTCACTAATCCCAACACACATACAACGCTGAAACGTCTTAAATCAGCACCAACACATCCTCATTTCAGAATTTCTCTCCTGCAGTGCCATGAATCAGCACTGCAAATCCAGGCTTTTCTAAAAAAAACACAGTTGAATTGTGCAGGTTAACAATCTATTAATAAATATACTTCATTTTAACAAATGACATGATGAAAGTTATCTCAGCTTGAAACATTACTGTCCACAGTTACTGCCCGACTCACTGAATGTTTCCAACATAATGTTTTTAATCTTAGATTTCCAGCATTTGCAGTATTTTGTTTGGTATTCAGATAAACAAAAGGAGCTTCAACAAAAGAAACCATAAGATCATCCTGTACATTTTGTGTAATTACAATCTGAAGTCTTGTTAAATGATCAAGACAGGCATATCCTGCCTTCTAAAAAAATCTCAGCAGTATCTAAAATACAGGCCTACATTCAGTGTGAGAGCCTGAAAGATGCATACAGATAAATCCTAGTCAAGATGCTGAAATTCACATCATAGGTAAGACATAAAGCCACCATAATCCTACCAGACCATAGGCCTGCTCTCTCATTGGAGAGAAATGACTGGCAATGGTTTAACCTGAGTGTCACCATTGCTCAGATAAGGGGAGTGGTTGTGAAGGAGAGTCCGTCATGGGGGTGGGATGGAGCGGCCTTGGGGCAGCTTTTAGTATCAAGATCAGGTTACTCAGTCCATTCTTGGGATGTGGTCATTATTGCCAATGCCATTAATCTACCCTTGATGAGGCGCTTGTGAGCAAACTTCTTGAACTGTGGCAGTCCATTTGATATAGGTACCCCAGAGTGCTTTAGAGGAAGGGAATTCCAGGATTTTGAGCCAGCAATGGTCAAAGAACAGCAATTCTATGTAAAGAAGACTTGTGGTTTGCAGTGCAACCTTCTGTACTTTTTCTTCAAGAAGGGAAAGATTGCAAGTTTGGAAGGTGCTGTCCAAGACACCCTGCTGATTCACCACAGTGCTCTTTCTAAATGGTGCACATTGCTGTCACAGTGCACCAGTGATGGAGGAAGTGAATTTTGAAGTACATGCTATTCAAACAGGCTGCTCTGTCCTGGATGGTGTCAAGCTTGAGTGTTGTTGGAGCTGCACTCATCCAGACAAATGGGGAGTACTCCACCAAACTCCAGACTTGTGCTTCGTGGGTGGTGGACAGGCTTTGAGGAGTCAGAGGATGAGTTGCATAGTGGATGATATTTTGTACAATTTAAGGAAGTGCTTCCCATGGTAAATCCACTTTCTACAGACTTATAAATAATCTTGTTTGTCATATTCTCACAACACAGTGAGTGGACCACCTTTGTGATTGCTATTGAAAGCTAACATAAGGCATTTTCTTTGGTGGTTGCTGTACAAGGTCAAGACTTACAGCTATCTGCGTAATCAGGTTATATCCGACTTTCAAACAAATGTTACGTTTAACAGCATGTTGTCGACACTAACCTATATTTAAAGGTACCTTTAACATAGCAATATATTATCAAGAGATAGCAAGGTTCTTCACAGGATCATGACAAATACAATTTGATACAAAGCTAGAAAGGACGGTGTTAGAACATGTGACAATCAGTGAAAGAGTTGATTTTAAGGAAAGTCCCAAAAGAGGAAAGAGATATAAAAGTGTATACATGTGGTCTGAGCAACTGATGGCACTGCTGTCAGTGTTGGAATGGTTAAATTTGGGTGTGTCCGAGCCAGGAGTGGATCCAGTTTAATCTTACTTTCTTCCCATGTATCTTTTTCAATGGGCTATATTGGCAGTGCTAGGAGGAGAAAGGTGACAATTAATTCCACAGCATCGATGTTGCTTTTAATGGCGTTTCACTAATTTAAAGTCAAGTACTTCAAATTAGCTACAGCAGCTACTTGCATCAATTTGTAACTGAATGCATGAGTGCCAAATCTGAAAGGTCGCTGATCTGTTAAGTTCTGTATCTGTATCCATAGATGCAGCTAGGCCTGATGAGAATTTCCAATATTTTCTGTCTTTATTTCAGACTTCTGTGATTTACAATATTTTGTTCTGTTAAAGTGTAGTGTATTTAACCAAAGAATCTAATGATAAACAACAGCTGATATGACAGTAATGAATAGCAAAATATGCATATACCAATATGGTACAATAAAAGCTGAGCACCTAATCATATGGAATTCAAATGGAATAATAAACTATATTTTATAAAGCAGGCTATTGAATGCAAAAGGAAGGGGTTAGTCAGAATGTATTTCATTATTATTAGATCTGAGAATACAATTTGACTAGGGAAGTTGGAATTACTTTCCTAACACAGAGGGTTAAGAGACAATACACATTATTCAAAATTAGAAAGAATTTTGAAAGAATTTACAAGGAGGAACTGTTTCTAGTGACAGAAGGCTCAGTAACAATCATAGAATGGTTACAGCACTGCCTGTGCTAGACCTCTGTAAGAAAAGACACCTGCTCTTTCACCATAGCCCTTCAATTATTTTATTTTCTTTATAGGTAATAAACCTCTTGTTTCTCTCAAAAGCCACAGTTCAGTCTGCCTCCAATCACACACTCACACAGCCCATTCCAGATCCTAAACATGTGCCGTGTACAAAAGAAAGATTTTCCTCGTATCACCGTTGTTTCTTTTGCTGATTATCTTAATTGGAGTCTTTGGCTCTCCACCCTTCTCCTAACAGGAACAGTTTATCCTCATCTATTTTGTCTACAGTCCTTGGTATTTTGATAATCTCTACCAAATTCCCTCTCAATCCTCTCTTCTCAACAGGGGACAGCGCCAACTTCTCAAATCTATCCACATAGCTGATGTTCCCCATTCCAGAAACAATCCTTGTGAATTTTTCTACATCCTCTCTAATTCCTTCACTGATTTTGTAGACCTTCATGCCCAGAACTGGAGTCAATAATCTAGTGAGGTGGAACAAGTGTTTTACCAGAGTTCTGAAGAACAATCGTACCAGACTCGAAATACTGTTAGATCTGCTGAGTTTCGGCAGCACTCTGCTTTATTTCAGATCTTCAGCATCCACAGTATTTTGCTTTTATTTTTCATAACTTCCTTGCTTTGGTACGCAAGTCTGCTTTCTATAAAACTCAGGATCTGGTATGCCTTATTAACTATTATCTCAACTGGTTTTGTCATCTTTAATGGTTTGTGTACATCAATCCCCAAATTCCCCTGCTCCTGAACCTCTTTGAGAAAGTGTACCCTTTATTTTGTGTTGCCACTCCTGCCACTTCCTGCCAAAACGTATTATCTCACACTCATCTTGAAGTGCAAAGTAAGGACACAGATTGAAGCGACTTGGCTAACCCACCAGAACGTAAGGCAACTTTTGTTTTTACACAATGTGCTGTTTTGATCTGGAATACACTGCCAATGCATTGTGGAAACAGATGCCAATCTTCATTCGATACGTGTAATGCATTTGATGGCCCACTTTATAGGACAGGATTCCATTTGACAGCAAACTGAGGTTAACTATTATTGAGGTAACTGAAGTAACTACCATACCATAATATGCATACTTCACTGTGCATTACTGCCATATCAGCTCATTTAGTATTGAGTCCCTTGAATAAATACATTGCATTTTATCAGAGCAAAATACTCTGGATGATGGAAATCTGAAATAAAGGCACAAACTGCTGTAAATACTCATCAGTTCTGGTAGCATCCATGAATAGAAAAACAGAAATAAGACACCAGATCTGGCTGTCATCCATTCAATTCCCAACAAATGTTAATCAATTGTTGGTGGAAACAAATGCAACATTCAAAAGGAAATTAAAAGTGAATCACTTGGAAATGAAGAAAATCATAAGAGCGTGGCAAGATAGGGGCATGGGTTTAAGTGGAGAGTTATTTCATTGAACCTGATATAGGATGCAATGGGCTGAAGGATCTCCTTCTTTGCTGTTGGCATTATCTACCTAGTAGGCACCTGCGGATGAAGTTGTTCGGATATCATTGTTAGCAAATAGCTTTGCGGGTGCTTTTCTTCCTTCTTGCGTAGTTCTGGCATGTTTCAGTGAGTTGTGGCCCATGTACTGTATAGTGTCCTAACACAGCTTTGTTTGTGGACGTTGGAGTGACTGCTATGGAAATTGAGGATTTGGTCAGTGTGGATTGCCTTCCTATATACTGTGTTTTGGAACTCCCTATTGGTCATTCATTCTACCCCGACATCTAGGAATGGAAGTTGACTGTTATCTTCCTCTTCTCTCGTAAATTTAATGAGATGGTGTGTTTCTTCTCACTCAGAGCGCTTAATGATGACAAATGTCTCATCCACATATCAGATCCACAGTTTTGGCTGTATGCTGTCTTCGTACCCACATTCTCAAAACCTTTCAGAATGTCAAGACCCCTATTAGGTTATCCATTCACCCGTGAATTTATTGACCAAGCACCTTTCTAGATCTCAGGATGCTTGAGACATATTTTTAGCCAATGAGGTACTGAAGTTTTGTAATGCAGGAAATGCAGCAGCCAATTTGTTCACAGCAAGCTCTCACAAAGAGCAATGTATTAGGACCAGATAAATTGATTCACATGCACTATCTGTGGGATAAATATTGGGTAGGACATCAGGATTCCCTCAGTACAATGTACTGCAAAAGAAGTTATTTGTATTAAAGAAGATCAATGGGAAACATAATAGGGGTGTCAAAATAATGAAGGATCTTGATGGAATAAATAACGGACTGTGATACCAAATAGCACGCATACATCTCTCATTTGGGGCTTGAACTGGCAACCATCTGACTCAGAGATAAGAGTACTGCCCACTAGTCATAGATGACTACAGGAGGTTATAGCATTTGGTAATGTCTAATATCAAACTTGTGACATCCAGTTCATTCCACTTCATTGATGTGACAATTGTCACACCAAAATTGTCCCCCAAAAAAGTGAAGGCTGATTGAGACATGGGCCCTGACTGACAATTAAAGCACACATTTGGCAAGCCATGGATAGAATCATCATTGCTCCAATTTCTAATGACTCTGCTGAAAGGTTTGAAGTATCTTCACAGTTGGGGTCCATACATGAAATTGCACAGTGAGTGCTCATCAATTGGACATGTGGACAACCTACTGCTTGCTACATCCTTCAAGTCTGGCAACAGTTAACTTTAAAGTCCTTATTCCTGACCTTGCCTCTCCTCAATGTTATAACTCTAATCAGCCCTACAACTCTTCGAATCTCTGCTGTCCTCCAGTTTTGGTCACTTACGAATCTGCTCCCGCTAATTTCATTTACACTACCATCGGTAACCATGTAACTGCCTGGACTATCAATTCTGGAATTCTGTCCTTGAAATTATTTGCCTTTGAGACACTCCTTAAAACCTAGCTCTCTGACTGAGATTTTGTCTAACTGTCCTAATACCTTCCAAAGTGATCCATATCAGGTTTTGCTGAAAAGCCATTTGGAGATTTCTATTACACTAATGGCATTATATAAAAGCAAGTTGCTTCTGTATTGCACCTGTTTCTTGTCCCTTCAACTAGGATTCTGAGTTAAATAAAGCACTTTCCTTCTGCACACTAAGGTATACCGGTTGTGGTAACTGTGCTGTGAAGACTCCCCATAGAGACATATGGAGCAGCCTGTATTGCTTTTGATTTATTCATTAATAAGGGGTTGCTTTCTTCAGGAGGGTTAACTGTTTGCATGCATGATGCCAAATGCACTAAAAAAATCACTTAAGTCTTTGCACATGGATAAAAATCTTTGGTAGTCCAATGGTTTCCTTTGAGCAGGGAATGTTAAGGGAAAATTTAACAGGTGTTCAAAAGTATAAAGGGTTTTGATGGAGTAAACAGAGGAGAAACTACTTCCACCAGCAGGACAGGCCATCACCAATGGACACAGATATAATGTAAAAGTAACACAGGACCGTTTCTTTCCTACAGGGAGTTATGACGATCTGGAACACTTTGCCTGAAAGGATGGTGGAATCAAGCTCAAAAGGAACTTTCAGAAGGGTATTAGACAAATACTGTAACGGGAAAGCTGCAGGGCTATGGGTAAAGAGTAGGGCGAGTGGGACTAATTGGATAACTCCCTAATTTATTCTTAAAAATGACCATTATGTTCAAGAATAAGATACGAGTATCTCTGTCTACCTCAGAAGTCCTTTCTAAGCAGTCCTTAATCATCTTTCAGGAATTTATCTCAATTTTGTTCAGTGACATCCTAATAGATTCCCTCCACGGGTTAAGGTAATGATGTCACAAATGCCTACGTGGATTGGTAACATCAAAAGGAAATCTGGGCTATTAATCATAATATTTAAATCAAATCACAAGACTTATCAGTGAAATATTCATATCAAATTTCTATTGCCTAAATTAGCATAAACTATACAGCACAGGCTACTTGGCCTGACTGGTTGATGTCGTCATGCTGCCTCTAAGTCCTCTGCATTCTCATCCTATCTAAAGAAATGAGTCATAGCTTGTTCAAACTTCACTGATAAATATATCTTTCAATTCTGGCATTATCCTTGCAAATCTCTTTTTGTGTCTTCTTTCCTAGCCCTATGTCCTTATTATGATAACATAATTACAAATGTAATTGAACATATATTTAGGATGTAGCTTCACAATTATACATTTTAGCTGACTGCAGACATTAGATTATAACTATATAAAAAAAACAAAGAAAATGACTACATGAACTCAATGATGTTCTCGCACAAGAATGAAAAGACTTGCATTTATATGGTACCCTCCACTCAACTACAGGGTGCTCCAAAGCATTTTGCAGCCAATGAAACACTTTAGAAGTGTAGTCGCTGTTGTAGTGTCAGAAACATAGCAGGCAATTTGCTCACAAGATGTTAAAAGAGAGTAATGTGTTAACAACCAGATAACCTTAATTTTGACATGTTGCTCAAGGGACGAACATTTTGGTCTCCTCCACAAGTAGAGGTATCTTCTCTATGTTTACCTTAATAGAGGGGAAGAGGCCCCTTCTATTCTTCTAAATAATGACATGGGAGCTTTCGCATTCATCTGAAGCAGCAAAAGGTGGCTCTATTTAGGCCCTTCCAAAATACAGCACTTTAGAGTACAGATTTCCTTATTTCAGCACTAGAGTATTCGCTTTGATTTTTGTATTCAAGTCCTAGAGTGGGAGCTGAACCAATAACCTTGTGACAAGGCAAAAACACTGCAGAAAGTGGGACAGGGTGCCATTTGATCATAGCACAGTGCAGTTCCTGTTATGTGCACTGTGAATCTTGCAGCCACTGTGAAGTATATTCAACTAATGAGAATGAACAGAGCATAGACAGACAATGGTTTAATTACAGCTACTCGGCCAGCTCGAGTTGCAAGGTCCCAAGTTCAAATCACAGTTTCTATTATTGTGCCAAGCTAGCTGGGACCAGGGGTAGGGAGAAATCAAGAAGCATGGTACTTTGGTCTAGACAGGAGAGTATTCTGGCCTCCATATTATAGAGAGGACATAGAGGCAATATTGAAGATCCAAAATACAGGTTTTACAAAAATGACAATACCAGAGCCAAGATATTATACTCATCAGGGAAGATTCAACAGGGGCTATTTTCTATAGAAAAAGACAACGCACAGTCCTGATCTTTGGATTTATAAAGGATTCGATGAAGGTAGAGATAAAGAAAATGTTCTGACTTGTTTGGGACACCAAAACCCAGGACCATAATTATAGGACAGTCCCTAATATATCCAAGGGGAATTTCAGGAGAAATCTCTTCTACCCAGAGAGTGAAGAGAATCGGGAACTAACTACCACAAGGCCAATGTTAAAGTTAATAGCACAGATGCATTACAGAAAAGGTCACATGGACATATCATGGACAAAGAAATACAAGAATATGTTGATTGGGTGAGGTGAAAAGTTGTGGGTGAAGGCTTGTGTGGAACATAAAATCTGGCAAGGGCCAGTTGTGCCAAATCGTCTATTTCTGTGCTGTTAATTCTATTTAGGTCTGTGCACATTGATGGAAATGTGCATGTACCTGCTGAGTGAGGAGAGAAGAGGCCTCAGCTGTTATGTAACCAAAAGAGAAGAGAACCAGCCTGGTTATACTTAACCCATTAGCTCTTCATGAGAAATGTTGATCGGTTCTGGTACAAGCAGACTGCTGATGAAATCTCAGCTATACCACTGAGGAGACAGTAAATTCAGGAATAGAGTGGGAGGATACAAATCTGGTTATTGCTCTTTAGACTCGGTATTACTTAGCTATCTGGACAGCCATAATTCTGGTAAGCAAAGTGGGGCAAGGTGTTTGAAACAGATTTCCTAACAGATTTCTGCCAACAAGATGCTAAACGTTTGATAGAATTAACATTGGAGCTTGATATTTGCCAAATTTGACAGCACCGTTGATTATATTTGATTAAAATTATCGTGACTGGAAGGAGTCCATTTTGTCATTTATATTTGAGCTGGCATTTGGAAAGTTCTACCCAGTTAGTCACATTAATTTCCCCAATTCCATCACCACCACCCCCTCTATTTTCCTGCGCTTTCTCCATAGTCCAGTGCTTTGTTTTTGCCATCTTCAAGTATTTATTAAATTCCTTTCGACAATTACTATTGGATCTGCTTCCGTCACCCTTCAGGGAGTGCATTACAGATCAGGTTGCCTCTGTGTAAAACAAAATTGTCCTCGTTTCCCCTCTGGTTCTTTTGCCAATTATCACAGATTGGAGTCCTCTGATCGGATTGGATTTGATTTGATTTACTTATTGTCACATAAATTTTGTTACAGTGAAAAATACAGTGAAAAGCATCGTATAGTGTCACCATTCTCCTGGGCCATCTTAAAACATAGAAAAATGAACTGAAACATAGAATATAAAGGCAGAAAAATGAAGAAATAAAGAACAGATGTGTTCAACTTTACAGTCCTTCTGGTTATGTGCTCCGCTGCTGCCATTTGAGCCAAAGTCACCACTATGTGGAATTATCTCGTCTCCAACGACACTCTCGCCACTATGAGTCCTTGCTGGACCTCACCAATGCAGATGCCACTGATGCTGTTGGGTACTGCAATCCCCCAAGCTCGACTCCGGCACCACTATGAGTCTGTTTTGGGACCACTTCATGATGCAACTGCTACCGCTGCCATCTGGTCTCGTTACTGGGCCCAAATCCCACCTCCGTCTCCATGAATTTACGCTGTACGCAACCGCCACTGGGAACCCAAACTTGCCTCCACGGCAGCAGCCATGAGTCAGCGATAGGACCTCCTCGTCAATGCAGAAGCTGCCAGGAATCTAAATTCGTTTCCAATGCCACTGCCACGAATCCAAACTGGGCCCACTCGCCACCGATGCCATCGCCCATGACCGAGCTCTTCAATAAGAGGTACATAAAATAAAACAGACCAAAAAAACGAGAAAAGGGAGAAAAAAATCGAAAAGAAAAGCAGACAGACTGGACAAGTCCCAGGCTCAGAAGTCCAATTCCACCACCATCTAACCAGTATCTGTTCCCAAACTTCTTACCAGTGGAAACAGTTTCTCCTCAACTACTTGATCGAAATCAGTCATAATTTTGAACTTCCTTATTGAACCTCTTTCCAAAGAGATCAATACCAGTTTCTCCAGTATTTCCAAGTCTTTCATCCCTGGTAACATTCTCATCAAATTCCTCTGTATCCTGTCTTTAGGTCTTGATATCATCCCTAAACTATGATGGCCAAGATGGGACATACACTCCAGCTAAGGCCGAACTTGCGTTTAATAAAAGATTAGCATTACCTTCTTGCGTTTGTACACTAATCTCTCCTTTTTACTCTTCATGCTCACTGAGTACATAACAGTATTTGAAAAAGGAGGATGGGTTAAAATTTCTGCCAATGAAGAAGTGTTGAACCTAAAAAACATAATCTATCTTTGAGCTAGTGATTGACTAGTTAAGAATTTAATCTTGTTAATTGCATAAAATTAGGATACTCATATACAGATTCACTTCAGTGCAACCAAAGCTAAAAGGGTTAAACTATGAGAAGCTACATACACTACACTTGTATTTACTTGAATATTGAAGATCAAGGAGAGGTCTAATGGAAGTGCTGAATATGAATAATGGAGTTGATAAGGGTGGATGGAGGGAAACTGTGATGGAGTGAGTCAAGAACAAGAGGGTATCACCTAGAACTTGGAATGGTTTTGGAATATGTTCAAGTCTTGTACCTAATTTAAGTTACCCAGGAGCTGGGGGAGTCCTATAGGTCCACATTGTTTTCTCCATGGCAATATGTCAACCAATCATAGTCAACTTGCAAACCCATCAGCACCTTTTTCTCCTGTTGTGAATTTTTTTAAATTTGGCCCTCTCGGTTTTCAGTTTGCACATATCAGGACAAAAGCATCAGCATCATGTTTCTCTTTACACCAAGATTCAACTTGCAATTAGAGCATGGTCATTCAGGGATGATGTCAGGAAGTACGTCTACGTGCAATGGGAAATGTAAACGTGAAACACTCTTCCCCCCCTAAAAGCTGTTGAGGCTGGAGAGAAAACAGATTGACAGATTTCTATTAGTCATGGGTATTAATAAATAAAGAACCACTGCAGGTAAATAGAATTAAGATAGAGAGCAGCTGTTGAATGGCAAGACAGGCTCAAGGGGCTGAAGGGCCTTCTCCTGCTCCTGTATGTTCTTTTGTAGTCACTATTGCTCAAAGCTCAAGGCACAGAGGGAAGAGTTCCTTTTTTTTGTTGTAGCAGAATCACAAATAGGCAGAGATTATAATTTACTCGTGCAGACAGAATCATCCCTAGCAACAGTTTTGGTTTGTGTGTACTGATGGATCATATTTATTTTTCAATAATAATTAAAATTGCACTGGTGCCATCTGGATCATACAGAAATGAGGAAGATTGAGAATTGGGAAGGAACGAGGTTTTGTTTTTAAATACTGTCGATTATCAGAATCAAAGCATTTGGCTAAGAACAGCAAACCACCACATGTTCCACCAGTCACTGTTTCCAGGGACAACATGGGACAATCAAACCCAATGACGTAAGAAGGGATATGGTGGGCATGTGGGGGGTGCAGACATGTGATGCTGTGTAGCAGTGTTTCCAATTGCATTGTTAGGTTTAGCGTATATCGAGTTGAGAGTATATCGTGGGTTGGGCCTAGGATGGATATGTCATGAGGGACAGACATACCTCAGAGTTTAGTGTGTGAAATGAAGGGAACACTGGTGGGTCAGGACATGAGACAAAATGCACAATCGGATCCGTGACATGGGGTAAAGTATAGCATCTGCGCCAAAGCACATCAGAAGTATCATCCAACAGATGTGAGGAACAGAGTACGAAAGGGCACTTTAAAGGAAGCTTAAGTCTGATCTACCTGTCCCATTTCCTAACACTCCTCCCATGTCAGCAGTGAGCTCAATGGTATCCTGCTGGTCTCCAAGTTAGCTGACTGTGGGTTTAAGTGTGGATACTTGAGCACAAAAGCTGCATCGACACTTGAGTCTTGTATGGAAGGAATGCTGCTGCACTGTCAGGGGTGTTATTTGCCAGAGGAACATGAAAGTTCTAATGGCACCATTTTGAACAAAAGCAGAGAAAAGACCTCCCTAGTGTTCTGGGCCAATATTTATCCTTCAGCTGAAATCACAAAACGGATAATCTCGTCATTATCACTTTGCTGTTTACTGAATGCTGCAATATGCAAATTGGCTGTTGTGTTTCCTACATTATAACCGTGACTACTCTTCAACCAGCAGTTCATGGGTGTAAAAGGGGTTTCTGATGGCCTGAGGTCATGGAAGATGTGGTACAAATGTAAGTCTCTCGATCATTCTGCCTTCACTTTCTCATCCTCACCCATCAAATCTTCTCAGTCTTCCCTGTGAGAAATAGCATACAACAGAATCTGGTAGCCAACACAAAGTATTGCAGATAAATCAGAACTCTTAATAAAGGCAGGCACATGACATACATTCCCCCTTTAAGTATCAGTATTAAACACTGCCAGATAAGAGGCTCAGAGACTTGTGGGAAAAGGACAGAATCTGACAAAGGTAATTTTTGGAGCTAAAAGTGAAGCAGAGACTGGGGCTTTGGCAAGGGGTTGGGTGTAGAAGAGGAGGGATTTGTGCTGAGGGTGGAAGTCAGAATGACTGAGTATGGAAAAAGCCAAGAGCATCATCCTTGTGAAGGAGGGAGGCAGATAAGCAGCATCTTCACAGGAGACCCCTTGAGCAGAACTTGGTGGAGAGGAAGCAGGAAAGGAAATGAAGCTAAAACAAGCTCTGCAGAGAGAGAACCAGAAGTGGTGTTCTTTGGAATAAGGATAAAGATGTCTCTGAAACTGAAGCAGAGAGCAGCATGAATCAGAGAATAGAGGAATGCGATCTGAAACTGACGAGGAGGGTTCACACCTTAACCTGGATAGACTGCAATGGAAAGAATTAAAGAGAGCCAGGTTGAAATAAGTGTGAGTCATCTAAGAGGAGATGAAGAATAGAAGACATACTTGGGTAGGGTAGAGTATGTTTGTTTCCATAAACGTTGACTGGTTCGACCACAGTTGGACACAGCAGATCAGGCACCACACTTTACGAAAAACATCATAGCCTTGGAAAGACAGCAGCATAAATTTACTCGGCTGATTGATTCCAAGCACGACATTATAAGGGGGGAATAGATAAATCAGGGCCACACCCCCTAAAATTTTGAAGGTTAAGGGTAACTTGATCAACATTTCCAAGATATTAAAGGAAAAATGGGCAGACAATTGAACGTACTTCCACTGGTTGAAAAGTCTTGGACTGTGAGAAAAAGTGTAAAAGTCAGAGGAACACCTTCAAGGAGTAAAATTAGGAAACACTACTACACAAAGGATGAGAGAAGTTTGGAATTCTCTTGCAAAAATGGTAATTGATGCTGGATTGTTCACTAATTGATAATAAAATCAACAGGATTGTGTGATCCAAAAAGTGTTAAGGGACAGGGATAATTGAACAAAGGTGAGTTTGGAAGTTAGGTGTCAATTCAGCTAAGATTTCATCGAATAGCAAGACAGACTTGATGGTCTGAATGTTTCTATGTGACTTTGTAAGTTGGGAAACAGAGGGATTGGAACAGAGGTTGTGGCTGTTGCTATAATTTTTGGGAAAGTTGTGGTTGATTGATTTGTTCTCAGGCAAACCTAAATAATGCTTTTTGCTAGATAACAAGCATGGGGCTGGATGAACACAGCAGGTCAAGCAGCATCATAGGAGCAGGA
>JAHRHZ010000024.1:20014968-20066221 GCA_024137785.1 Ginglymostoma cirratum
GAGCAGGAAAACTTGACGTTTCGGGCCTAAACCCTTCATCAGAAATCCTGCTCCTATGATGCTGCTTGACCTGCTGTGTTCATCCAGCCCCATGCTTGTTATCTCAGATTCTCCAGCATCTGCAGTACCTTTTATCTCTAATGCTTTTTGCTTTCTCCTTTACTTTTAATTGAAAATCTTCATTAAGAAGTACATAGAATGAGCTAAAAATCTTTTTTAAATGTATTACTTTTACATTGTCCATGGGTTGGGGTTATTCCTTAGACGCCCCGTTAGAAAATATACCAGCGTGGATATAGACACAAAAATATGTGACCCAAATTGGAATAATTCCAAAACCCAAATTTAAATGCCGTCTTGCTACTTATTTTAAAAGAAAAATATATTAAACTGAGATAAAAGGTACTGCAGATGCTGGAGAATCCAAGATAACAAGGCATGGGGCTGGATGAACACAGCAGGTCAAGCAGCACCATAGGAGCAGGAAAACTTGACGTTTCGGGCCGAGACCCTTCATCAGAAATGGGGGAGGGGAAGAGGGTTCTGAAATAAATAGGGAGAGAGGGGGAGGCGGATAGAAGATGGATAGAGGAGAGGATAGGTGGAGAGGAGGCAGACAAGTCAAAGAGGTGGGGATGGAGCCAGTAAAGGTGAGTGTAGGTGGGGGGGTAGGGAGGAGATAGGTCAGTCCAGGGAGGACAGACAGGTCAAGGGGGCGGGATGATGTTAGTAGATAGGAGATGGGGGTGAGGCTTGAGGTGGGAGGAGGGGATAGGTGAGAGGAAAAACAGGTTAGGGAGGTGGAGATGAGCTGGGCTGGTTTTGGGATGCAGTTGGGGGAGGGGAGATTTTGAAGCTTGTGAAATCCACATTGATACCATTGGACTGCAGGGTTCCCAGGCTGAATATGATTTGCTATTCCTGCAGCCTTCGGGTGGCATCACTGTGGCATTGCAGGAGGCCCAGGATGGACATGTCGTCCGAGGAATGGGAGGGGGAGTTGAAATGGTTCGTGACTGGGAGGTGCAGTTGTTTGTTGCGAACTGAGTGCAGGTGTTCTGCAAAGCGGTCCCCAAGCCTCCGCTTGGTTTCCCCGATGTAGAGGAAGCCACAACGGGCAGAGCGGATGCAGTATACCACATTGGCAGATGTGCAGGTGAATGTCTTCTTGGGGCCTGGGATTGGGGTGAGGGAGGAGGTGTGGGGGCAGGTGTAGCACTTCCTGCGATTGCAGGGAAAAGTGCCGGGTGTGGTGGGGCTGGAGGGGAGTGTGGAGCGGACAAGGGAGTCGCGGAGGGAGTGGTCCCTCCGGAAGGCAGATAAGGGTGGGGAGGGAAAAATGTCTTTGGTGGTGGGGTCTGATTGCAGATGGCAGAAGTGTCGGAGGACGATGTGTTGGATCCGGAGGTTGGTGGGGTGGTACGTGAGGACGAGGGGGATTCTTTTTTGGTTATTATTGCGGGGACGGGGCGTGGGGGATGTGTTACGGGAAATGCGGGAGACACGGTCGACGGCGTTCTCGACCGCTGTGGGGGGGATGTTGCGGTCCTTGAAGAATGAGGACATCTGAGATGTACGGGAGTGGAATGTCTCATCCTGGGAGCAGATGCGGCGGAGGTGAAGGAATTGGGAATAGGGGATGGCATTTTTGCAGGAAGGTGGGTGGGAGGAGGTGTATTCCAGGTAGCTGTGGGAGTCAGTGGGCTTGAAATGGACATCGGTTTCTAGGTGGTTACCCGAGATGGAGACAGAGAGGTCCAGGAAGGAGAGAGAAGTGTTGGAGATGGTCCAGGTGAACTTCAGGTTGGGGTGGAAGGTGTTGGTGAAGTGGAACACCTTCCAGGAAGAACAGGTTAGGGAGGCGGGTTCTTCCTCTCACCTATCCCCTCCTCCCACCTCAAGCCCCACCCCCATCTCCTATCTACTAACCTCATCCCGCCCCCTTGACCTGTCCGTCCTCCCTGGACTGACCTATCTCCTCCCTACCCCCCCACCTACACTCACCTTTACTGGCTCCATCCCCGCCTCTTTGACTTGTCTGCCTCCTCTCCACCTATCCTCTCCTCTATCCATCTTCTATCCACCTCCCCCTCTCTCCCTATTTATTTCAGAACCCTCTTCCCCTCCCCCATTTATCCATCTTCTATCCGCCTCCCCCTCTCTCCCTATTTATTTCAGAACCCTCTTCCCCTCCCCCATTTCTGATGAAGGGTCTAGGCCCGAAACGTCATGAATTAAACTAATCTTTTTTCTGCAATAGAAGGTTTTCTCCAACTCCTAGGCTTGCACAGTCTTCAATTTAAGATGGAGATGAGAAGGATTTTGTTTTTGGCTCAAAAGGAGTGAGTCTTTGAAACTCACTTCTCCAAGCAGTAATGCAGACAAGGATCATTGTAACATTTTTAAGGCACAGGTAGATAGATTCTCCCTTGACCAATAAAAGAGTCAATGGTTATCGGGAATATATGGGATTGTGGAGTCAAGCCCCCAGGGGCCAAATGACCTACTGCTGCCCCTAATTCAAATGATCATATGACGATGGTGTACAATGGAATTCCCTACAGGTTGGTATTAGCAGTACTTACTTTGAAATGACGTATGTACAATAATGATATAGACATGAATGTAGGAGGTAAGATCAGTAAGTTCGCAGATGTCACAAAAGTTAGTGATGTAATAAATAGTGAGGAGGGAAGCCTCAGATTATACGATGATATAGATGGGCTGATCAAATGAACAAGGGTAAATGGAATTGAATAGTGAAAAGTGTGAGGTGATGCATTTTGGGAGGACTAACAAGGTAAGGGAGAGCATTTTGAATGGTAGGACCTAAAAGGTACAGATGATCAGAAGAACCTTGGTGTGCATGTCCATGGATCACTGAAGGCAGGACAGGCAGAGAAAAGTTGGTAAAGAAGGCATCTGGGATATTTGCCCATATTAGTCAAGGCATTGAATACAAGAGCAGGGAGATTATGACGGAACTGCCAATATTGTTTTTAGGTCACAACTAGAATACTGGAGTTGCCACACAATAGGAAAGAGGTGTTAGCACTAGAGAAGAGTGCAGATAAGATTCACCAGATTGTTGCCTCGGCTGAAGCGATTCAGCTATGATGAGACATAGGTGTTATTTTTCTTAGAGCAGAGAAGGTTGTGGGTGGGGTGGGGGCGGTGTCTGATTGAGGTACACAAACTTCTGAAGGGGATAGGCAAGGAAAGACATTTCCCCTTAGTAGAAAGGTCCATAAGCAGTGGGTTATTCAGGCAGTTTAAAGGTGAAGAGTAGGAGGTTTAGAGAAGTTTTGAGGATTCTTTTTCACCAAGAAGGTTGGGGGTACCTGGAACACAGCACCTGAAAGGCTGACAGGGGCGGGAACCTTCAAGACACTTGAGAAGTATTTAGATAAACACTTGAAATGCCATAGCTATGGGCCAAGAGCTGGAAAATGGGTTCAGGATGGATTGCTGTTTGATGGCTGACATGGTCATGGTAAACCAGAGGGCCTTGCCTACTTAAAAAGAACCCTTGTGGCTCAACTTGTTCTCAACTCACTGGTCAACGTTTGCTCACTTTCCAGCATGACATTTAAAAAATACATGTTCACAACCTGGCCCCCATCACAATCATTGAATTGGAGTCCGTGCTGCAAAGCAGTGAGATAATTAAGTTGCTCGCAAAAGGCAAGGTGCACCCAAGTACATATGAATCCGCTTTCAAAAAAGGGTGGTTCAAGGGAGAACTGTTGGCCAGAGGTAAGTCGCTGCTCTACAACCACCTGAGAGGAGACAGGATTCAACACAATTTCTTTTCAGTTCAGATTTTCCTCCCCCCCCCCAAAAAAATCACAACCACGATTCAGAATAAAACCTTAACGCAACAAGTGATCTTCCACCTTCACAGCGGCAGCCACAATCTACTGAATTGTATTTCATTCGCGTGGGTCAATGTGAAATCGGGATCCTTGCAAAGACACTGGTCAGCCTGGGGGCAACTAAATGCCGGATTGTTTGATTAGATTTTCAGCGAGACGAGTCAGAGACGGGAGAAATACGGACCGACCCCCACCCGCCCTCTTCCAACCCCCAAAACTTTCGCGGTGTGAGTTCAACAAGTCTCCCATCGTCACAGAGAAACAAATGCCATCCACATGGAGCAGAGGGCTGTGAAGTGTGAACGGGAATTGTCCTCACCATCACCTCCTGCCACTGGAATCCTGAAGAATACAGCACTTCTCTCACCCCTGCTGGTAAACCCCTCTCCCTTGCCTCTCTGGTTTGAGCCATGGTGGACCATTATAGAAAGTTTATACACTGTACCCCCATCAGTCACTAACCCCATTCGTGTCCCGCAAATAAATGCAGGTCATTTTTGTTTTAAAATAATTAAATACAATTTTCAAAATACATTTCAGAGACATCTACTTTAAAACGCTCAGTTGAGGGAATGAGAGAATCCGTCTGTTCTACCAATTGCACTTTTTCATCAGCTTTATTCGATATTAGCTTGCATTTTCCGTAACTTCGGGTTTAAAACAAAATAGGGTCAGTCGTTGTGATTCTTGGCTTGCTCCAGTTTTCAAGGAAATGTCTAGAATTCTGTTTTCCGGAGAGCATGCAACAGGATTTTGAGGCGATCCATTATCCCTAGGCAACAGCCAACAAACAACAGGGATGTTCACTGCACAGATTCGTCTGTTCTAGTCACTTTGGCAGCACTTCTATCGGAAAACGCAAGGCAATACAGAAGTATGTGATCAAAACTACACTAGCCACGGAGGTGAGTGTTTTGAACCTGCACAGGAATTTCCCACGAATCGTTTTGCCTGTTAAAATCCAGCTGCCTCCATCCATACATCCCATTGTCACACTGATGATTCTCTTTCACCTTAGGCAATGGCTGGTTACACAAAGACTATATGTGCAGGCTCACTTTTGCAAATTTACACACACACACACAGTTTGATTCCTGGAGCGTTCTGCTCACCTGCTGCTGCTGCTGTTGTGACTGCAGGCCAGACCGCTTCACCGAGCCCTGCTTTGAACTCAACCTCTTCCAGGACTCGGCGAATTTCCCCCGGCTGGATCTCCTCTCGGCGCCCTCCTCTCGCACACTGCGCCCTTTCTCCGTCTCGCCCGGGCTCCGCCACTTCTTCTTACTCACTCGCATACTTCCCAGCACTCTTGGTGCAGGGGTCCTGCTTAGGCTAGGAAGAAATAGGAGAGCCACCTCTGTATTGAAAGCATAGTCTATTCCCTGTCTGCCTCACCCACTCTGTCCGTGTTCATCTGCCAATTGGGGAGGAAGAGGACAGGGTGCTGGAGGGCTCCGCCTTATGTGACAACACAGATGCAGAAGGGGTCCCGACACTGTTTCAGAAGCAGTTCAATAGATTCAGAAACATTTGCCACTGTGCGAGTGCAAAGGACACGGATGCACACTCTATCCCTTAACCTCACCCCTCCACACCGATGGAGCTCTCTACCTAGGTGTGGTTTGCATGTTAGACTGTTAGAGACTTAAGTGATAAAGATGCGTGAAAGATACTAGCTATGTGGATAGGTGGATGATTGTGGTCGGAATCCTGGTTTTTTTGATGCATCCACTCTCCAAACAGTTAGAGTCTTTGGTCACGTGAAGCATGAACCAACAAAAAGATTTGCATTTATATATCACTTTTAGGACCTCAAGTGATTCCCATCGCATCTTGCAGTCACCTTTTTGTAGTCACCGTTGTGATGCAGGAAACTCAACAGGTGGATTTACAGACAAGCTCCCACAAACTGCAACGTGACCATGACCAAACAATTTTGTGCAAAATACAGCACATGCTGCAAATCTGAAATGAAAACAGAAAGTGCTGGAGAAATGCTGGAGTACCTGTGGAGAGAGAAACAGAGGTAACGTTTCCAGTCTGGCATAACTCCTCTTCAGTTCTGAAGAGTTATGTTGGACTTGAAACATTACCAATTTCTCACCACAGATAATGTCAGACCAGCTGAGTTTCTCCACCATTTTCTGTTTTTATTTTTCATTTCATGATGTTGCTTGAGGAGCCCAACCACAACATTGTGTCAGTTCACAACTTTTAAGTGCTGTTGTACTCAATGGCCTGGAACATCATTTTCAAGGTAGGTGGCAAGATTTGAAAAAATTCCCAGCATCCTATATCTGCCTCTGGAGAAAGTGCTTGTAAAGATGGGATCCTCATTCCTGGGATTTGGAAAAGTGTGTTTTGCAGTCAGGTCAGCTGATTCTGGGAGAGAGCTTGGAGGCAGCCACACGGTCTGCTGGGTGTTCTTTAAAATACATACCTCAATGTCGTGGAACTTTATCCCAGCTCTAAAGATAAAGTAGTCCCCCAGCCTCCCTCACCCCCAAAACACTTTTATGCTCCATCCATGCCACCTTATGCCCTTTCACCCACCCTGGTCTCTTATGCCCCCATAGCTATTTAAGCCCATCCAGGCAACTCCTATGGCCCAATGCCAAGTTGTGCCCTAGACCCATATCTCCCTACCTATCCATGCCCCTCCACCCATATTCCATGGCCCCTTATGCATCCTAAGCCAAGCAATGGTACTTCCCATGATAGCTTCATAGAACCAATTAACCTTACAGTGATAATAGGATATGTAAAACAAAAGTTTTTAAAAGGCATTAATTTATTCATAAATTTCCATTGTGCTAAAATATGCACACGGTAAAGGACAATAAAATCAGGGGCCACTTAAAATATCAAATGACATGGACTTAAAACCAAAAATACATGGTGCGGTTTGGCTGAGATTCCAAGCATCCATTAGACTGTTGAAACATCTGAGCCCCAGTGAAAACTTTGTGTACTTAACAGAAATCCCAGAACCAGATCTGTCAACCAAGCAAACATTAATTTACATAAGGTTAAAGGGTTTAAAGTGATTTTGATGCCTCAGTGGAGCTATTGGATGGGTGACCATGGAACACATTGTCTATTGCCTCCGAACAGATGTCTATTGTTAACATGATGAGCAACTACCTGGCTAATGTGATTCTTGTCAGGGTGACTGTACATCTAATCCTTCCAAATGGAAACAAGCAAAGAGAGCCATGCTCTTCTACAGTGTGCCAACAAGTGCAAGGAGTAATAGACAGATACGTCAAAAAAATTTATAATGTAGCAAAAATCCTCATTCTAATAATGTTCAACTCTTAAATAATGCGGATCACCTTGCACATGAGTGGCAAATATTCAGGAACTTGCAAAGACTTGACTCTAGACTAATTCCTGCCTGAGTAGTTTGGCCAATGAGAAGCAATTAGATAGAACAAATCTATGTTTTATGGTCATAGTCATAATCATAGAGTCATACAGAATGGAAATGGACCTCTCAGTCCAACAAGTTCACGCCGACCAAATTCCCAAACTACACTAGTCCTACCTGCCTGCTCTTAGCCCATATCCCTCCAAAAATATCCTATTCACGAACTTATCCAAATGTCTTTTAAACGTTGTACCTGTACTTACATTCACCACTTTCTCTGACGGTTCATTCCACTCATTGATGACTCTGTGTAAAAAATTGTCTCATGCCCTTTTTAACTCTTTTTCCATTCACCTTAAAAATATACCCCCTAGTTTTGAAATCCCTCATCCTAGGGAAAAGATCTTGATCATTAACCGTATCTATGCCTCTCATGATTTTATAAACCTCAATAAGGTCACCCCTCAACCTCCTGCACTCCAGTGAAATAGGTCCCAGCTGTTCCAGTCTATATTTATATCTTAAATCCTCCATTCCTGGCAACATCCTTGTAAACCTTTTCTCAATCCTCTACAGTTTAATAATATCTTTCCTATAACAGGGTGACCAGAACTGCACACAGTTTTCCTGAAGAGGCCTCACCAACATTCTATACCACTTCAACTTGACACCCCAACTCCTATATTCAAAATATTTAGAAGAATAAGATGTGATTTCATCGAAAATGTATAAAAGGCTTAAAGTGCTTGAAAGGGCATGAGAGTCCAGAATGAACAGCATACTCTCAGGCTATGGGTCTTCTAAAATGCAGTGGATGCTCAGTTGTTGAGGATAGTCACAGTGAAATTGACCAATTTTTGGGCACTGAAATAGAATCTGAAGATAGGGTGGTAAAATGGAGTTGATGAAGAAGATCAGCCATGATTTCATTGATTGATGGAGCATGATGGAGAACTTGTGACTTTTCCGACTTGATTCATTAAGGATCCAGATTATCCAGTGTAGAAATGGCTGAGACTCCACTGAGGTTTCAACTGGTTCTGGCAGATAACAGACACAACAGGGTTTACACCTGGAAACTGCACCGCTGTATATGATTGGAATTAGTTTTACTCTTATTATAATAAATGTTCTCCATTCATTATATTGTATGTTATCACTGGGAGATATTGCAGTTTCATTTATCAAATTACAGAACAGTCATGAAATATGTTAGGAAAACAAAAAATAAAGCTGAAACCAGTCTGAGGTGTTGTTATAATTATCATAGAAAAATCATAAACCGTATTTACTGAATTTCCCCTAAATGAAGAAATGACCAACAAGATGTCACTTATATGTAGCATTTATTTTATGATGAATCAGAACTGCTGTAAATTAAACACTAATTAACAGGAAAATGATATTTCAAATAAAACAGGAGTAGCTGATATGACAGAAATATGCCTTATGCACCCATAAATGTTCCACTTCAGCATACATGGTGTAATATAGCTAACAGTTCCACAAGACGCTGTTCTTAATTAATGCAGTGTGGGTCAGGGGTCCTAGTCAACATCAATTTTCACCTATGAGCATCATCAATATGATTAGCCAGATCAAGCCACACTTCTTTGAACCCTCCATCCCTTGGCTAACAATAGTCGTAATGGTATAGCTTGTCAGAATTACTTTCCAACTGGCCAGCCAAAAACACACTAGCTCACAATTTGGCTATTTGTGGTAAAAGATCCAAAGCTTTGGTGTCAGAGATTCCAGGTTTTACACCCTTGTAGCCCATTCACAAGCAGCATCCTTTCTGTCTTCTTAGCAGGATCCTTTCTGTTTTCTTGTCTTGTGTCTGGCCACACAGCTTCTCGTATTAACCTCTTTCCCGTGGGCACTGAATCCAGGTCAAGCCAGATGGACCGCAATTGATTATCCCAGAAAATTGCAAATGGTCTTTTTACAATATTGATACAATTATTTAAATATCCTTATAAAACAAACACTTGAAAACAATTGAATATTTCATGTATATTTTCTTTATTTTACTGCTTCCAGATCAAGAATCATCACTATACGAATAGATGAAGAGACATAATCCTTCTACAACTGGGAAAATTTCTTCTGCCAATTTATTTCGTGAATTCAAAAGATTCCCAAGAGCTGTCCCACCTCCAACTCAGTGACCAACCTCTTCTTATGCAGTCTCTTAGGATCAAGGATAATTTGCTTCCACTCTAATTCAATGGGTTTTAAGATAGCAATAAATCCAGCTTGCAATCTGTAGATTCGGTCACACGTGGGTCATATAGTGCTCACAATGCACTATATTGTGCAAATTTGTGAGCTTCCTCCAATGCCTCAACTTCGCTGTTGAACATTCCTGAAATTTCTTTCTGGATTAAGCCTCTATTTTGGTAGGTCGTAAGTTAATATTCCCCATGAGTTCGAGGACATGTTTGAGGACAACCCATTTCAGAGATGCTTTGAGAATGTCCCTGAGGTATTTCTGCCAGCGATGGTGGTGTCAACACTCATTCCACTTTAATGAAGTTGCTTTATTGTAGTCTGTTCCCACAAACACTCTCACTGAAGTTCCTCACCATCCACTGTGCCACATTCCTTCATTAAATAGATATATATTTCCCCTACGTAATCTATACCTTCAAACATTGAATACATTTGCTTAAGTTAAGTAAGGACTTAATATGTATAAACTGTGGTTATTTTACAGAACAGCAATCAGTCACTATGCCTTTGTTACCGTTTGTCCAAGGAAAAATTACCGTCCACATTATTGGAAATCAGTAGTATGAAGGGTTAATCTACAGCTTATTTCATGAGAGACAAATTTAATTTCTGTAAATGCCAGAATGTTATATTCAAGATAAGTTAGCTATTAGGAACAGTAGAAGCAGATAAATGTGTGAGGGTTAGTTCATATAAATGAGCAATTAAAATGATCGTAAATCATAAATGAAAGATAGAAAGCAATCACCTTGTAACAGGGATCACAAACATATTACATATGGAGAATATGGAAACAATGATATTATTGCCTGAGATTCTTAATTGGAAGTTATATTTTGTCAGGAAGCAACACTTTAATTGCGAGCTGGCAAATGGCTGTTATTGAACTTAGCATTCAGTCCAGAAACGGTGTAAAGCCTGTAGAATTTTAAATTTCATATCCATTGAATTAACAATGAATTTTGTTGGCAGATCTTTCCTAAGCCTTTGCAGTTATGATTCAGTTTTGGCCATTAATTTCTTTTCATTTAAATCAAAGAAAATAGAAAACATGAAGAATTTAGCATCCAAGATCTATGAGCTGCTGTGTTCAAACACTGTGGAGATAGAATATGCGGTAATCAGTAAAATCAAACTCACTTTTTAGTCCTTAAAAGAGAGAGTAGCATGCATAACTTAACCAGTCTAGACAGCATTTCATGTGCCTTCAGATCAAAGGTGTTATCTGACAAGAGCATAGTGTGACAAAGAAATGTGATCCAATAATTATTTTATAAAGTTATGGGGACCCATATAAATATAACCATGAACTTTCAAATAAAGGAACGTCTTGCTAAGGGCAAGGCAATGGACGTAACAGCAATAATTTTGTACCTTTGACATGTAGGGAGCTTGGGTGGAGTCATCTGCTCTGGAAAACCTTCAGAGGGAGGTTTGTGGGTAGGACAAGAATTTATGTTTTTGATATCAATGTGAGATGCTTGACAGGCCACAGCCTATTGCCTGCTCCATCTTCCTTTGCAATGCCTCTCAGCAAAACATGCAAACTGTAAAACCCACTGAAAGTTATCTTTCCCATTTATAGGATTTTCTTGGAATCTTCCCACAATCTGAAGCAATGAGAACTCAACTAAATACAAACTGTTCCAGGAAATCATTCCACTGCTAGCAACATGTGTATGTGCAGATGGAATCAAAACTATTCAGGATGGTCTGTGACTTATTTATCCTTTCCTCTTGATTAACAATTACTTGGCAAAAGTATTTTAAACTTAACACTCAGTTTTTTTTGTTTCTTCTCAGACTTGTTTGCAGGTTAGTTTATTTAGGAGGAAAGGTCATTTATTTGCATCATCCAAAAATGTTTGGTAATAATCTTTGTTTAAGTAAGCTCGTATTTATTAATTAGCTAATATTTAGTAATAATGGTAATGAAAGAAACTTGACTGACTTGCTGTTAAAACTAGTCTGAGACCTGCATTGTTGACCATATCACCAACCAAGTTAAATTTAACTACTTGTGGTGATCAATCGAGGAATTGGTCTAAAAGAAGGAAACAGTGCATCCATCCAACCTCAGTCATGACATATATGTGGGCGTTTGCCCAAGTTTGAACCCATAGACAAAGGTGTAGAATTGGACATAGGGGCAATGGTTAGTATTTTCCTTTGTCTTTCAGTACAGGTTTCTTGTGCAGAATAAAGATTATGCTATCCAAAAGGTCTAGTTTTGAAATAAGTTTGTTATCGCAGCAGATTGGGATAAACTTTAATAATTTAAAAGCGTTGTCTCCTACAAACTGGAAAGTTTGGCTAGGAGTTGGATGTTGAATTTAGATCAAAAGCTAAGAAACATGAAATGAGAAACCAAGTGGCCAACAATCTAGTTATTTCATAAGGAGAGCAAGAGGGACGTGCAGAATTGGAAGTTGACAACGTAGCACTGGCAAAGATTCACTTTGATCAGAGGCTAGAACAAAAATTTCAAAGAGAGGGGAAAGAAAAGGCAAGCACATTTCAAAGAGTAAAAAAGAGAGAGAATAGAAAAGGAGAGCAAAGACCATTTCAAAGGGAAAAAAAAGAGAAGCAGGAAAGACAGAAAGTGAGCCAGAAAGCAAGTTCCAATTAAAAAGTCTGGAATTAACAGGGAAGGATTCTTTTCAATTCAATGAAAATGCTGATAGCAGAGATCTATCTCCCACTCAGGGCCAAGGGCGGAGCTGTTTAAATTTGGATAGGCAAACCCAAAGTTTGAAGAAAGGGATGTCACGGCATTTCACATTTCATTTGGAAAAAAACCCAACAAATGAAGTTATCAAGAAAAAGCTGAACACTGCTCATGCAGAGCAGGCTGAATGGGAAAGCTCATGAAGTTCAGATCAAGCCTTTTAAGGGGAATTCTCAAGGTTAGAAAATGGCTAAAAAGGCAGAATGCTTATTAGACGGACCCTGAAGCTTGCAGTTAGAAATTTTGAAACCTTTGGATGCAGTCTGGACTGACGTAACAGAGCTCAAGGGGGTAAAAGAACTGACTTTCGATTATTGGATGCAGGGACTTAAAATAGACTCCATCAATGAGAAGCTGCAGCTGTAAAGCTAAGCAAAATCACCACTGTAGGTGCAGGGGAAATAAACAAATCACAAAGGGTTACTGGGAATCTATCCTGAAGAAATGTCACTGGGCTCAAAATGTTAACTCTGCTCTCTGTCCACAGATACTGCCAGACCTGCTGAGTTTCTCCAGCAATTTCTGTTTTTGTTGTAGAAGCCACCCAAACCTTTTGTTGGGGAAAGATATGACTTTTCCAGCAGACAATGCATTGAATTCTAGGGTTTTAGTGAGTGCTGTTGGTGAGGTGTTTATGCTCATATTTTTGTGTTGCGTACACTTGGAGCATGACCTGGGCTGGTAATGGTGAGAATTGTCCACATGGATGGGGGTTGGCCTAATCTTGGGAAATCATTTGTTTGGGGTGATGATAGTGGCTTCACCAGTAATCCCAGAGACCATCAAATAAGGTCAAAGAGAGAAAATGGTTACACAAAAATCTTCCCAAGAATTTTCTCTTCCTGTGTAGTGCCCCTGTCAATGGCTAAGCAATGTTCAGAGGGCAAATTGGCACCTCAGACAGGTGACTCTCCCATTTGGCTGTCTGAAATCCTTTCCAGGGATTTGATTTACGTGAAGAAAATAGTAAGTAGATCTTCCTTGGTCAAGGTGCAGCAAGCCAACCTAAAGTTAAGTGGTATGAACTGCTCAAAATTAAGCAGGAGGTGTGCCAGAATGCTACACCAGGAGCAATGTGCTGATGAGAAGTGGATAGAAGTGCGGCTGAAGAGTTCACCAGATAGCAGTGCCACGCACACAAGTACCATCGAGAGGTAGAGTTTATTCCACAAAGTTCTAGTAGCTGGGCACATAAGGATCCAGAATTACTAAGGACTTAAAAATTGGCATTTTCACTGGCCATACCTCCTCGACAACTTGGGACAGTTTTGTAAAACTTAACAGATTGTGGGAAAGACCCAATCTGCACTAAAACCAGTGTGCTCAATTCCCATGCCAAGTTTTGTTTTGTAACGATTTAACAAGATATTCATAGACCGCATTGGATTCCTGCTGAAGACCAAAGGGGCTCACCACTATGTCCTCACCATTATGGATGTAGCTACCTGGTTTTGAGAGGACATTCCCCAGAGAACGATTTGGGTCAAGGTACTAGTGAAGAAGTTAAGCCAGTTCTCTGCCAATAGGGATTATCACCTGAGAGCCAGTCAGATCAAGGTGCCCATGTTATGTCTAAAATTTTTCTGGAAATTATGTGGGTTTTGGGTGTAATACAGCCAAAGATCTCACCTACCACCTACAGTCACAAAAAGCTTTAGAATGGCACTATTAGACCTTCAAGATGATGATCAAGGCACAGTGCTATGATTAGCCTTGTGACTGGGACAAAAACCTGGCATTTATTTTGTCTGCTGCCTGGAATTCACCCAAGGAGACAAATAGTTTTAATCCCTTCAATTTAGTTTATGGGCATGAGTAAGTGATTAAATCCGTCAAACTAATCAAATAATGGCTCTTGGGAGAAAAACAAGGTGGTTCTTTTTGGTTAGGTTACATATTTGTGTTCCAGGAGCAGCCCTTGACAACCTATAACATGGCTCAGCAGCACCTTAAATCAGGCAGTATATGATGGGAAAGCAGGGGGACTAAAACCAGAACATTTCAGCCAGGGGCTATGTCTTAGTATGGCTATATTTACTGCATGATCTGCTGAAAACCCAAATCAATGATCTTTATAACATAGCCCAGAGAACTGGGGAGGTGAATTAATGAACTGAAAGCCAGGCCAGTGGGAAAAAAGTTAACCATATCAAATTAACTTGCTGAAACAATACTGCAGCTAGGAGGAAGATTAACAAGCACAGATCTAATCAGGCAATAAATACAGTGGAGGATGAAAGGAATAGTGAAGATGAGACAGAATTGGCCTGGTCAATTCCCAAATTGAAGTCTGTCTAGTTAGCTAACACGAAGCAAATTAGAGAGAGTCTAGACATGCAGAACAGTAAGAAGACTAGGCCCACCTACTCACAGCATTTACTGGAGTCTATAGAAACAAACCAGAGCACATAACCTTACCCATACATGATGTGGATGTAGGAGAGTCACCTCCCATAAAGCAGTGTCCTTATTGCCTATGTCATGAGAAGCAGAAATCTAAGAGATATTGGAAAAACATTAGATTGAACCCAGTCAAAGGAGCTGGAGATCAGCAGTTGTGCTAATGGCCAAGCCTGGTGATTCATCCAGATCCTGCACTGACAATATAAACCTTAACACAGTAGCCAGGGCAGGCTCTGATTCAATTCCCGGCCTGGAGGACCGTACTGACAGCATTGGAAGTATCATGTTGATGACTAAAATGGATCTGCTGAAGAGATTTTGACAGATTCCTTAACACCCCAAAAGACAGAAACATCAGCCTTTCTCACACCAAGTATCCTTTCCAATGCCAAGTTATGCCTTTTGGACTGAAAAGAGTTCTGATCAGTTTCCAGAGATGACTTGTACAAGTAATAGATAGTGTTTCTCATTCGGTAAGATACCTTGATGATGTACTAGTATACAGTGACATTTGGAGAGGCCACTTGCAAGCCTTTTCAGAAAGTTTAGTGATGAAGCTTGCTAAGAGCATGTTTGCAAGAAAAGGTAATACATCTGAGGTATAAAGTGGGTCAGGGATAGGCAGTACCAAAAACAGCAAAAGTACAGGCCTTATCCAAGAACAAATAGGAAATTGAATTTTTTAGGGATGTGTGGTTTCCACCTAAGATTTGTGCCAAACTTCAAATTCTCTAGACTAAACTCAGAAGAAACCAAGGTGGTGTGGTCAGGGAAAGGCCAGACATCTTTTGGGGGCTAAAAGCATTCGTAATCAATGAACTGGTCCTGGCTATTTCAAAGTTCACCAAGCACTTCAAAGTAGTGATTGATGGCAATGAATTGGAGGGGTTGTGGGGGTTTGGGAGGGGCACAGTCCTGCTTCAAGAATATGGGTTGGATATCAAGTGAGGCCAATGGGATACTTACCCAAAAAATTGAAAAGAATAACAAAAGAAAGAGTTACACACAGTGGAGAAGGAAATCCTGGGACTATTATTGGCTCTTTGAAGTATATGTCTATCAGTATTGGGAGATATTTGGTAAATACTGAACATAACCCCATAAGTTTGTAGAAAAATTCAAAAGACAGAATGTCAGATTTTTTTTCAATGAAGTTTGCTATTGCATCCTATCTTTTAAAGATTACCCACATTGCAGTAAAGAAAACAATGTGGCAACTAATGCTTTGTCCAGAATTTAACTTTGTTCCAAATTATTGAGGATGAAGACAGGAAAAAGAGTAACTGTAGTGGTTAGATTCTAAGAGAGAATTGATGAGTATGTATTTTTTACTTCTTGTCTTTTGTCAAAAATACAAAAAGATTCAATTCCTGGTGGCACTGATTTTAATTACATGTAGATATATTCTTCCTGATCGGGTTACAACAATGAGTCTTGCAATTACCAAGCAACACAAGGAAGCTAATGGCACTATGCAAAAAAAAACGCAAGTAGTCTGGGTGTCACATCACTGCAATGAATGCCATGGTTTTCCAAATAGAAAGTAAACATTATTATAATTGTTTAACACCCCCACCCTGCCCTCCAATATTTTCATGTAAACAGACAATCTGTTGGCAATGTAAGAGGTTTATAAAAACCTGACTTCTGGTGCCCAGGCGCCATCGACCCCTATGCAGCCACCTTAAAACAAAGGAGGAGGCATTGTCTTCATACACACATGCAGATCTGCCTTCTTGCATTCAGGTGCAACCCAGTACATCTTACAGTGTTCCTTTTACAACAATGAGAACAACTTGCATTCATGTAGCACCTTTAACTATCCCAAGGTATTTCACAACAAAAGTTATCGAGCATCAAGCTACATAAGACTTCTGGTATTTTAAGCAAGAAACCAGCTCATAAGCAAAAGATTGAATTGAAGCATGACTTGCATTGAAAATTCATATATAGGTTGAGTTATCCGATAAAAACATGGAGACATTTAATAATTATGTTATAGCAAAAAATAAACAAATTCAGCAGATAGCAGGGAAATAATGAATTCAATATGTAAAGAAGAAATGTTGAATTCAAGTTATATTAAAATGACAAAGCATAAACCTTTCCTATATCACAAGCACCATAGTGCACATAAAGTGCATCATTTACAATATTAGGATGTGAGTAAAAGCTTGATTAATGAGAAAGCTTTAAAAAGATAGAGAAAAAATTGCATTTATACAGCAATTTCAAAACTACCAGACATCTTAGAGTGCTTTTCGACCAACGAAGTACTTTTGAATATAATTACTGCTATAATGCAAGAAACACAGCAATTTGTACACAGCAAGCACATACGAACGTCAATTTGTTAGTGATGGGATAGACTACAATTCTTGGCCAGGGTGACCATGGAGCACTTGCCTGTTCTCCTTCGGAATAGAAGCCACAGGATCATGTACATCCACCCAAGCAGGCAGATGAGGCTTTGATTTAAAATTACATCCAAAAGACAAAATACGTTAATATAGCAGAGAAAAGTGAGAGCGTAGAGAGGTTTAGGGAGAGAATTCCAGAGCTAAGGGCTTGGGCATCAGAAGGCACTGTTAATGATGGAGAGAGTAGAACAGGTGGAATTCAAGATGCCAGAATTAGAGGAGTGCAGTTATTTCACAGCATCATAGGGCAAAAGGAGATTACAGAGATAGAGGCGGACATAAAGAGATTTGAACAACAGGTGGTGCATTTTAAAGTTAACAAAAAGTATCAAGCATTTGCAGCAAACCAGTATTTGCATATGGCCGTTTTTCACAAATGCCTCAGCTTGTTCTTTTGATAGATCTGGAAGGTCCACATAGAATCTGCTACCAGAACTCTAGGGCTTGCATGAATGCTGCCAATTTCCCATGGAAGATCTAGCTTGAGATGGAAGGGATAACACATTCAGAAATTCACCCGCATACTATTTTAAATGAGTCAACTATCTTATTAAAGTATGGAAATAAAAAAGTGTCAGCAAACAGATAACCCAATATACATATATAGTCAGAATTTAAAAAGAAAACACTTTCAACGGACTCTCAATCCATGTATTGCAAATCGCAGTATGTTCCTGATGGATGTACTTTAAGAGATGGAAAATCATTGGGATGCATGCTGCAGAGGCCAGGGCTCTGCATGATTTCATTAAATTACCCCTCACAAATTATGATGATATGTAACTAAAAGGAGGTAATTTTCATTGTATTGCAGCCAAGGTCACGATTTCTTTAATCATTTATTACTTTGTTGTCAGAATGAAAAATCGCTCAGCGTGTGTCAAAGGAAGAAATATAAAAATATTCATCTTTAATGTTCCACACATACTTCTTGCATGATGACAGCCAGAGCCTAATTGGCAATACACTTGCTTTGAATTGAATTGAATCATTTGTTGTCACATGTATTCAATGTAAAAATACAGTGAGAAGTGCGCACCTTCGCCGTACATTCGTGGTGCCATTCACATTAACTTAGAATAAGATAAGAAAAAAAAACTTGAGAGTCCAACTTTCCTTTCCACTGCCACAGTCCCACTCAGGGTTTTCCAGCCCTCGCCATGCCCATGCCAGAAACCCACTCTGGTCTGCCTCACTGAATTGCTCTTGCTGCCACTGCCTCACTGGCCCACTCTCGTGGGCCCACTCTTGATCCACCACTGTTGCCCTGGCCCAAACTCAATCCGCTGTCGCCGCAGGACACAACCCATGTGTTCCCAGTCGTGACCCGGCTCCTTCCTGATTCCTTAGTTACGTAGTTAAAAGGGGTGCGGGGGGAATAGAATTACCACAGAGGGAGAGAAAAGAAGGGAGAAGAAAAAAGGAAGGACAAAGAAAGCAAGAGAAAGAGAACTGGCAAGCAGCGTGGAGCTCCAAATGGAGTGACTTACCCTGCCTCCAGCTTGCAGGGGGTGGGTTCAAATATCCCTCCAAAGATTTCAGCAGATTATTTACGCTAATGGACCCATTGCAGTATGGTAGAGAGGGAATGTGCACTGCCGGAGGTGCTGGTATGGTATATTAATAATTACTCCACGGCCTAATCTACCACTTAGATTCATCGAGTCATATAGCATAGGAACAGACCCTTCGGTCCAACTCGTCCATGCTAATCAGGTTTCCCGAACTAAACTAGTCCCATTTGGCCCAGATCCCTCTAAACCTTTCCTGTTGATGTACCTGTCCCAATATCCAAATGTTGTAACTGTATCTGCATCTGCCACATCCTCTGGCAGTTCATTCCATATGTGCACTACCCTTCCCCCTCTCACCTTAAACCTATGCCCTTTAAGGGGATTTAACAGATCCCTTGGCAAAGTGAAGGACTATGGCAGTTGTCACAATTAAAGTGTCCTGATCAACATTTAGCCTTTGGCCAATGTCATTAAAACAGATTACCTGCTCATTATCATATTAATGTCTGTGGAATCTTGCTGTGCACAAATTGCCTACCTACATTGCAATGGTAACTACAACTCGAAGGGTATTTTATTGACTGTGAGGCACGTTGAGATATCCTGAGGTTGTGAAAGGTATTATAGAGTTTACCACCAACTGGAGGAAAGATGTCCTCAGCTTTATATTATTTCCAGCATGAAAAGTAAGCCTTCCATTTCTATACAGCCTTGCACAAACCTCATGGCATCCCAAATGATTTTCCTGCCAATGAACTACTTGTGAATTGTAGTCAGTGTTCTAATGTAAGAAACATGACAGCCAATTACACACAGCAAAACCGAGCAAACCCTTGACAGCACCAAGGCTGGGAGATGAACAGACAGTGTCCAGGGTATTTCTGGATTGATCATCATTTGTAATGACTGTAGAGGCCAATTTGTGAGTGGCTGTCCCTTCCTCAGCCAAGATTGAGTGAGCCTTTTCTCCTGCTGGCCCACACCCTTTTCTGCCATCTGGTCATCTTGTTTGTCCTTTTCTTTCTCCAGGCCCTTCCTGTCTGCTTATCTCCAGGCAGTCCAGTCAGATGTGGACAACATGCTGGTTCTCCGAGCTCCCCCATTGCAAGCTCCAAATGGAGAAGGTCTTCAGAGCCATCACTCTTTCAGCTCACGTGACAAAGTCGACAGAGTTAACACTGAATCAAGAGGACAATCATGCCGGAGATCCTTTCACAATGGGATATTTCCACATTTGGCACTCTGTTTTTGCCAGGAGAAGCAGCGGGATCGGCCACTTTTCTTGGCTTGTCCTGCGTCATTAATCTGAGGAGGGCACTGTGACCACAAACTTTTTACATACACAGCAAACCGCAAAGTGATGACGACCAGATACGTTTCAGCCAATTTGACTGAAGGATAAACAGTGTCCAGGATACTGCAGAGAACCTCTCCATGCTTCTTGAAAATAGCACCCTAGGCTTATTTTGAAAGCCATCAGCAAGCTCAGGCAGGACCCTCACTTAACATCTCACTTGACAGACAACAGCTTTGACACTGCAGCAGTCCCTGACACTGCTCCAAGACAGCTAGGCTAGATTATTATGCTCAAATTTCTGGAATGGCCTTAATAATCACAAGTTTCTGACACCGAGGAGAGGGGGTTACCCACTAGGCAATGATGATAATTGATGGCTCAGTGTTGCAGCACCTTCATTAGCTCAAAGTCCACAATTAAATTTTTTATGAGACTTTAGGAGTAAACTGTAAACGGACCATTACAATCCTCTTGCTACATTAATGAATCCACCCAAAAGGTATGTTTAGATATTTAAACAATTATTTGTCACAGAGAGGTCTGTTTCATCAATGCCAAACTTTTCTTCAAGTTTTGTCGACAAGTCACAGACCTCACCTACCAATTCTGTTTCTCTCTCTGCTGCCTAACCTGAGTATTTCCAACATTTTCTATTCCAGTATTAGGTTTCTTAAAATCCATTCGTTCACAAGATCGGGGGGAATATCTCATCCACCATTATCCAACCCTAATCATCCTCGGGCTACCTTCTTGAATGAAAATGAATGGCTTCTAAGGCAATTTAACTGCAATGCTGGGGTCTGGAGTCACTTAGAGGCTAGACTAGGTAAGAATGACAGATTCCCTTCCCTGAAAAGGATGTTAATGAACTATAGGATATAAGATGATGCAGTAGTTTCATGGGGCGAAATCCTGTTCTGGCACTGGGGGCCTGGCCTACTGCTGAAAACCCTGTGCTGCTTTGCCTTCAGGAATGACAAGTAGCAAGGTCACCAGTAGCCCTATCCCTGGAAGACCTGGGCGACAGAAGACCCATGAGTGAGAGCTGTCAGCCAATGGCCAGCATCTGTTGTGCTCAGCAGTGCCACTGAAGGTACGACTGCTGCTACCAGGAGGTGCCCCAGAGCCCCAGGATCATGGAAGACAAAAGACATAATGTGAGCAAGGGAGCCATAAGTAAGGGCAGCTGGGAGGCAGGAGCTGGGATTGACTCACACCAGAGATCCACTTCCTGACATCCAGTTTCTCAATCAGGCAGTGATTGCGTTTGATCGTGACATCAAGGTGACAGCAAACCCACACAGTCTGACAGGTCGTGCACTCTGTTGGTTGACAGGGCTTCCCATAGCTGGGATAACCTAGAGTTCGAAGGGCAAGGGCCTTCAAACAATTAATGCTTTGTGTTCGGTGACCCTTCCTCAGTTTTTTTCTTCACAGTTGCTGCCAGACCTGCTGCGCTTTTCTCGCAATTTTGTTTATGATACCACCTTTGCCTGATTCAATGTCTTACCTGCCTCCATGCTTGCCACAGTGAAAGAAGAATCTGTCCATGGCCACTTGCTTTTTAATTCAACTAAATTTAAAGTCCTCAGGTGCCAATTGAAATCATGTGATCATTATTGTTTGGATCTAGATTACCGGCCCGGTAAATGTCCACTTTCATCTATTGTATCTGTCAACAACGAGTTAAGAAGGAAAGCAATTTGTTTATCATTGTCTCGATTTTGTACTCTTGATCCTGCAGTTACCCAATCTTCTCCTGGGAGAGTATAATGATCCAAACTGGGTCACACTTATCCTTTTAGTGTGGGAAATTCACTTCCTTCACTTTATCTACACCTCTACATGACTTAAGATCCCAACATGATTAAGTCTTAACAATGCTCCGAAGAAGTCATTCTAATGCATCCAGGCATGATGAAAAACTATTCCACCCACTTTACAATGTGCAGATATTTCTGATATCTGCCACCCTGTCATGTTGATCAGGAAGATCCCAGGCACGCCGCCGTCTGCATCAATGGTGCTGAAGTGGAGATGGTCGAAAGCGTCAAGCTCCTGGGAATGACGATCATCGACAATCTGTCCTGGTCTACCCATGCAATGGTCAAAAAAGCACAATAACGTCTTTACTTCCTCAGGAGGCAAAGGAAATTCGGCATGTCCACAAAGACTCTTACTAAATTTTACAGATGCACCATAGAAAACATTGTGTCTGGATGCATCACAGTGTGGTTTGGCAACTGATCTCCCCAAGACCACACGAAATTACAGAGAATGATTAACACAGCCTGTCCATTATGCGACCAGCCTTCCATCCATTGACTCTGTCTGTACTTCCTGCTGCCTCAGGAAAGCAACCAACCTAATCAAAGACCCCTCCCACCCCGGTTATACTCTCTTCCACACTCTTCCATCAGGCAGAAGATCTAAAAGCTTGTGTACATGTTCGAACTGATTCACGAACATCTTCTTCCCTGCTGTCATTAGACTTCTGAATGGACCTCTCAAATTTTAAATTTAATGTTGATCTCGCTCTCTGTGCACCTTCTCTGCAGCCATAACACTGTATTCATCACTCTGTTCTATTAGCCTAATGCACTTTGTAGGGTATGACCTGCTTGTACTACACGCAAAGCAAAACTTTTCACTGTACCTACGTACATGTGACAATAATAAATCAAATCAAATCAAATGTTAAATCGGTGCCGATCTGATTAATCTCAATGTAGTACCTTTCAAATACCTCAAAGAGTAAATCTCATTAAAATGCTAACAAAAAGGCAGCAATTAGTCATTTTCTTTTGAGAGTGCCCTGATAAGAAATCCATAAATCTTTAACGAGGAGCTAAATTTTAATTCACTTCTCACAGATGCTAACTGGTAGCCATAGCGATGGAGAAACCCCTGCCTGGCACACCATCATGAAATATGCAACGGTCATCTTTGATCTGGTACTACTCACTCACAGATCATCGCAGTGCTGCAAAGGCAGCTTCCTGTGTTTGGCAGTCATTGGCACTTCCCTATAGCAGTCACAAGAAAAAGATCACTCGAAAATGTTATCGCAGTCTCTCATGCAGGAGAACGCCCGTTCTATCTGCAAGAATCTACCTGCACGTGTGTTTTGAATGTAAACACATGTGCAGGTGGAATGGTGGTTAGCACTGTTGCCTCACAGTGCCAGTGACCTGGGTTCGATTCCAGCCTTGGGTGACTGTCTGTGTGGAGTTTGCACGTTCTCCCCGTGTCTGCATGAGACCCTCCGGTTTCCTCCCACAGTTCAAAGATATGCAGGCAAAGTGGATTGGCCATGCTAAATTGTGTTGATTAGGTGGGTTATAGGGGGATGGGTCTGGCTGGGATGCTCTGAGGGTCAGTGTGGACTTATTGGGCCAAAGCGCCTGTTTCCACACTGTAGGGATTCTATGATTCTACATCTCTTGATGGAAGTAGCTCAACGTGTAACTTATTAACTAATTACAGGAAAATTGCCAACTCTCTGAAAACAAGAAGAATGACTATGCCAGTTTTGATTAGATTCTATTCATATTTGAGCAAAAAGTTAAAATATTTATATCTGTATAGCACCTTTCACAACCTTAGGATACCCTGAAGTGCTTCATTGCCAATGAGGTTTCTTCTGAATCAGTTTCTGTTATGATTTGGGGAAAAGAAACAGTAGCCAATTTGTAAGCAACAAGCTCCCACAAATAGCACTGTGAACTGTTTCAGATAATCCATGCTAGTGATTTTGATTGAGGAAAAGTATTGATCAGGACAATGGGGAAAATGTTTTGTTTTTCTTCAGATGGTGCCATCTGATGTTTTACACCTGCAGGAGAGGGTAGACATGTTGTCGGTCTGATATTTAGTGCTTCAAGCCATGAAAATCTCTGTCGTAAATGGATGTCCTTGGTGTATGGTATCACTGAAATAAAAAGGCAGCCTGGTCGGTGCAAAGAAGAGCCACATCAGACTTGAAAGGTTAACTGTGCTTCTTTCTCCACTGATGCTGCCAGACCTGCTGAGATTCTCCGGCACATCTTTTAATTTCAGATTTCCAGCACCCCAGTACTCTACTGTTATTCCTGTATCACTGTACTGTCACAGAATCACAGAATTGTTACAGTGTAGAAAGAGAACATTTGGCCCGTTGTGCCTACACCAGTTCTATTACCCAGTGCCAGCCTTCTGTCTTTTCTCAATATCCCTGTATACCATTTCTATTCAAATAATCATCCAACGGCCTCTTCAATACCTCAATGGAGAATCTCAAAATTGTCCTCAAGTACCAAAGCAGTACAGAGGCTATAATAAAGAGATTTGCAAAGAGGTATTTTAATTATTGAAAACAGTAAGCATGGTCTATATGTCTGAAACTAAAACAATAGCATATTTCAAGATTTCATTGACTTTAAATCACTTGTCAATGTGACATTAATTGCAACATTGATATGGTCAAAACTATTTGTAGGGGCGGCATGGTGGCTCAGTGGTTAGCACTGCTGCCTCACAGTGCCAGGAACCCGGGTTCGATTCCACCCTCAGGTGACTGTCTGTGTGGAGTTTGCACATTCTCCCCATACCTGTGTGGGCTTCCTCCGGGTGCTCCGGTTTCCTCCCACAGTCCAAAGATGTGCAGGCTAGGTGGATTGGCCATGCTAAATCGCCCACAGTGTTCAGGTGTATTATGGGGAATGGGTCTGGGTGGGATGCTCTGGGGGTCAGTGTGGGCTTGTTGGTCTGAAGGGCCTGTTTCCTCACTGTACAGATTCTATTCTAACCACAGTGTCATAAGAGGAAAAGTACAGAAGTCTTTGCTGAGTAAAATTAACCTTTATGTTAAAATTCTAGTCAAGTATTTCCAATTTACTGAAAAGCATACCCATTCTAGCTAAGCCCATAGGTGACATTAGATTGTTCCAGGGCTTTTGCTTAAAAACTGAACTAAACTGGCCTTTTTTTTAAAGGAATAAAAGGGCTCAAACTGTAAGGTACAAAAACCATCAAGTAAGTCCATGGACTTCAATTACTCATGCACCACTGTGCATGGAGTGTGGAATAAATTGTTGGGGATCAACTTGGCCTTGAATGTCCTCTAACAAAAAGTATGAGCACAAATCAGAGCATTCCACAAGAGAGATGAGGCAACATATAAAAAGGACACAGGGACTCCTTTCGCTGTCTAGAATGGTGGGAGATTTTTTTTAGTGCAATCTGATACTTTGAGGTTTTGGAATGTGGTTTTTCTTCAGCCCCTCTGAATCAACTTTAACTGAAAGACTATGCACAACTCTCTAAAATAAATATACAGACAAAGTTGATTATTAAATTCAGAAACAAAAAGCAGAAATTGCTGGAAAAACACAGCAGATCTGGATGCATCTATGTAAAGAAAGCAGAGTCAACAATTCAAGTTCAGTGATCCTTCTTCAGACACCACCAGACACATATTCCCCTTTCCTCCTTGGTCATCCTTCCATAGGACTGTTCCCTCCGGGACACCTTGGTCTACTCCTCCTGCATTCCCAACACCTCCCCACATGCCCATGCTCCTTCCCATGCAATCACAGAAGGTGCAATGCCTCACAGTCCAAGGGCCCTAACACACCTTCTGGGTGAAGCAGTGATTTACCTGCACTTCACTCAATCTAGTCTACTGCATTCGCTGCTCACAATGCGGTCTCGTCTATGCAGGGCGTGTGAAATGCAGACTGGGCAACCACATCTGCCCGCAAAAATGACTTCCAGTTGCCTGCCACTTCAAAATGCCACCTTGTTCTTTACCAACATCCCTGTCTCAGGCTTGCTACCGTGCTCCAGCAAAGCTCAGTCCAAACTGGAAGAACAGCACCTCATTTTTCACTTGGGGATCCTGCAGCCCTCAGGGCTCAATATCAATTTCAATAATTTTAGGGCTGAGCACCTGCTACTATGTCCATACCGCAATCCCCACATACCAGGCTCTGTCAACATGTGGGTTTCTACCACAAACTAACGGTCCCCATTAGCAGCTATTCATTCTCCCAGACTAACCTATCCCCATTTCTTTGCCTGCCCAGTTGTGTTTCTCTCTCTCTGGGCTCCATCGCCACCCATTGGTTATTCCTCCCCACTGCCTCTCAGCCCACCTTTAGCGGATGTACCAACCTTTTCCTAGCTACAATCAGTTCTGAAAAAGGATCGCTGGACCTGAAATGTTAACTCTGCTTTCTGTCCACTGATGTTGCCAGACCTTGTGAGTCTTTTCAGCAATTTCTGGTTTGTTTCTGATTCCCAGCATCTGCAGTTTTTTTAGGTATTTTCTTGGTTATTAAATTGCCTGTCAGAAAACCTTCTTGGTTTTCCAGCCTGACTGCAGTGTTAACTAGGAACCTATTAACTTAGAAAAAAATGAGAGTGTGTGTTAGGCCAGATGAAAAGACTAGCAGGCTGTGACTATTAATAGGATAAGGATCAGACTGCCAATGCTACCAGAATTGAAGAGTAATGCTTATGACCCTATTGCAAAGAATGTCCTGAAGAACAGGAATCATGGGAGCAGTAAAACAACAAAAGAGTTTTTTATTCCAATATACTTGTTCTGTTTCGCAGACGTAAAGCTTGATGAATAGAGTCAAGGATCCCAATCAAGCAACTAGATCAATAATCAGAGATCACAAATGTAAAAAAACACTTACAATAAATCCAAAGGTGAGAGGATGGGGAGTATTTTCACTTTGAGTTGTCAAGCTCTGGGAATATCCAACTTGAAAGGGCACAAGAAGCTAATTATAAAGGGATTGGACAGGTATTCAAAGATGAGTAACTTAAGTTTACAGACAAAAGATCGGGCAGTTCGGCTCAGCACTGAGACTATTTCATAGAATCACAAGCCAGTGGGCTGCATGGCTCTTCTTCTACTGTCAAGTCAATGAATAATCCAATTGGGTAATTCAAACTTTGTCGACTTTTATGATTGGTAATGCAGTTTGCCAATGGACACATCAGACAAACAACGGGGTATCATGTTAAGATACCTCAGGAGTGAATCCAGCAAGAGTTAGGAATCTTTTATCTGGAGTCTGATCAATGTATCCAGTACATCTTAGTTGAGTTAAATAGGTTCGATCTTAATCTTCAGCGTTCGTTCAAGTTATCAGTTTTCTTTTACCTTTCCCTTAAAGCCCCTGATTTATCCAACTGAGATTTTAGTTAAAAGTAAACCTCTAGTATTTGTTCTGTTAAATCATGGTGAGAGAACCAACTGTACTCACTGCAGAGCAAATCTTTCCAGCTACAAACAGCTTTTCTGTATTAATGTAGTGAAATTCATCTATCTAACCACCTGCTTTAAGTATTTCCTGAGAGCCAACAGGTTTCAAACAGAATTGAACAGAACCTGCAGATAAATTAGACAGCCATCTGCAATGTTCCCATAGTAACCAGCAAAAATGATAGCTAATACGAAACAGGTAAGAACATATCAAATAGATTAAACGAACTGGGAGCTTTACAACTGATACATCAATGCACCCCACATACCAGTCCTTGAATCCAATTCATAACATGCCCCGTCAGATTGGAGTCACTTCATTAGCTGGCTCAGAGGGGAAAAAAGCTCATTATTCCGCATTTATCAATCATAACGGCCTAGATTTTGGGTTCATTTCACTGTCATTTGCTGTCTGCATTCACCATCATTACTCCACTGAAACTGACAACTTCTGGAGTTTCCCTGTTTGCTGTTAACCATGGAAATCCACATGTTTCTCTCAGTGATTTTATGCTTCCCACTGTTGCACACCGGCCAACTCCCAAATTTTGAAAATCACTGAAATTATGATCTTTTACATTACTAGCTGTTAATTATAAATTAATTGTGGCATTAATTGGGCATTCAGTGGAGCTCTTATGAGTACTATAGATTCAGACTGTAGGTGTTGCAGTTAGGACTAGTATGCTTGCATTGTCTATGGCAATAGATGAAGATGATTCTAAAATCTGTGTAAATATTGGTTCCTATTCTACTCTTCACCAGCTTACTTTCTGGAGTAAAGATTAGGTTTGCTATTAAAAAAAATTGTCCATAATTATATTGAGCGGCCTCATGGGACCTGAAAACTTACATATTGCAGTATGTCAAATTTCTGCTTCATAAAAAAATTCTGCATAATTTTCAAAATATTTTTAAAGTTTATCCGTGCTATTTCAGTTCCTACATTAATTTGTTGCATAAGCCCAAGCAGCTACATTATTCTGAAAAATAAATTAAAATGTGAAAGGTAATTGTTTCTGTGAGAATGATTGCTTGCATATTTGGCTTGAGACTATCACTGTACGTAGGCCCAGAGATCCTCTTGACATGGCACTAGAATCAAACTGTTATTGGAAAAGGTGAAATCAGTACCACAGAGATCACAGCATCTTTGTGGGAAGATTTCCTTGAGGTCAGATGCAAATACCATTGTTGATTCACTAATGACTTGCAAAATCCAGATCAATGAAACCCTTCCCCCTGCCTGTACAATGAGTACTTTTTACGTAACATGTGGACTCTGATATTTTAGGGTTGATCCATACCATTTGAAACACCATTAGCTTTGACCCAATAGAAATGTGAGCTTGACATGAAAAGTATCTACACAACATTAGATTTCAGGTTACAAGTAATGCATTTTTAGCTTCTGACATCATACACAACGTACAACAAGACTTCTTATTTTAAGCCCCTAGCTCCAAACACAACCATAAGGTAATTTCCAAACAGCAAAGCAAGATAAAATAGACATGCAACTCTAGTGAGAAGTAATTTACAAGCTGACTAATTATGTTGTACTCTATTCAGATAGTCAGTTGCAAAGATATACTGAGGAAAAGTTCTTAAAAGTTCTTTTAATAAATCAGCCCATCCCCAAGGAACTAACCTGAACACATCCTCCTACAGCTGGATGGGGCACTAAACGAACCATGGATCCGTTCAAGCCGCACACTGATATCACTTTGTTGTTCAACCAATCGACAGTGATCTTCTGAAGATAAGATGAATTTTATATGAGCCGGGATGTCCTCTTCATCTGATTGTTAAAGATAAGAGAAAAATTAATGTCATCACTTTCAGAGGAACTGGAGGAGACCATTCAATTAGAATTGAAATACATCTCCTGATCTATCTCCCTGCTTTCAGATCCATAATCTAATACCTTTGTCTAACAAAATTAGATCATCTATTTTCTAAAATTGACCCAATTTTTGGGGGGGGGTGTGGTGGTGTGGTTGGGTGTAAGCATGGGAGCAAGTTTCAGATTTTCACTGATCTGAACCCTGCCATCGCTCAGGAACAGCCCAACTCTAACTTTAAAAGGTTAAGCCTTCTTCCTTTGCATATCCCAAGAAAAAGGTAACAGCTCTCTCTTGAGCTTCACCCAATATTAGAGTTTAATAGATTGCCATGATTAAACAGATCTTTCTTCTATTTTTACAGTATGATTTCTCACACTGGCTGAATCATGTGGTGACATTTTTAAAATTATATACAACTAATGTATTTAAATGTGATTGTGAATATGCCTCCAACCAGGCAAATAATATCATCCATGACATTTTCTTTCAGACAGTCTTTTACTATTTATCTGGAGAGCTCTCAGGTTTCCATAGTGACACAAATATTACTAACCAGCCTCTACACTGGTAGAAAGCTCTGCAGTGTATATGCAATAAATACAAATCAGTTTCTAACTACAACAATTTGCATCGATGTGCTGTTTTCAATGTATAGGAATATCAAAGCATTTCACAAAATTGTAAGCAGGTAAATAAAATGAATGCCAACCCCATTGACGTTTAGGAAAGATGTTTAATTTATTTTTGATTTGTTGTGAGCATCACAGTCATCAGTGACAGCTTTGGCTGTCCATCCCCTGGGTGCTCTTCAGAAGGTGGGGGTAAGCTAGCTTTTTGGACTGCTGGAGTCCAAGTGGTGTCATAACGCCCACAGTGCTTTTCCTGTTTGTGGTTTGACTCTGTCTGAGTAGCTTGCTGCATCCATTTTAAACTCAAGCACATTGCTGGGGAGCTGAAGTCACATCTAGGACAAGCCAGACAATTAATGCAAGTTTCCCGCTCCCCCCCCCCATAAAACATTACTGAACCAAATCGGTCTTCACAGCAGTCCGAAATTTTATTGTTAATATGACCAGCATCTTAATTCCTAAAATGAGACTAGAAGTTGAAGCTTTACAACCTGCATTCAACAAGAAAGAAATGCAAGAAATATATTTGGGAAGAAAAAAAGAGACACCATTTTATACAGAATAAAAGAGGGTGCTGATTGGTTGGGCCAGCATAAGCACGGGGAAACAAAGAAGCAAGAACAGTTAACTGTCAATCATAGTTCTCAGACCAGACAGGTAGATTCTGATTGATCAGGATATTGCCATGGAAATGTAGCAAAGATTGGCAGTCTCCATGACTTTGGTTACCTTTTGCAAAAAGTGCAATTCCTTTTGTTTACATATCCTGAATATTAACGCATAGCTCCTAGCATTTAAGAAATGCATCATAATGTGAGCCTGACTAATGATCTTAAATGAGATAACAAGGTGTAGAGCTGGATGAACGCAGCCCAGGCCAGGCAGCATCAGAGGAGCAGGAAAGCTGACGTTTCGGGTCTGGACCTTTCTTCAGAAATGACCTCTGATGCTGCCTGGCCTGCTATGTTCATCCAGCTCTACACCTTGTTATCCCAGATTCCCCAGCATCGGCAGTTCCTACTATCTCCTAATGATCTTAAATGGGTTTCCAGTGCTTAAGCACAGTCCAGATTATTTAATAAATGATTGTTAATAGCAGAATCTCATCTTATTGTGTGCAGATCTTTGAGACTTGCAAGCATGGCCTGGTTGAATACAATCAGTGTGCTGCGCACAGTGAACAGTTGATAGGACCATAGAACATAGAACATAGAACAGTACAGCAGAGCACCAGTATGCACTCTAATTGTCTTTTCAGCTGCGCAGGCCTCAGAGGCCTATTGGCAGCACCAATTTTCAGAGATGGAAAGTCATACCATGATCAGTGTACTGACACCGGTCTCCATGCTTGGAACCTCAGATACATACATGCACACCCACTCAACTTAGAGGGAATGCTGAACAGGGCATTTTGTTTGATATAGTGCCAGTCATTGGAACATATAGCTTATATACCTGGCACCTCACTGGTACTGAAACTCATAACACATCACTTGTAGTGTTCAGCAAAAAGTCTTTTTGGCTTGTCAGTAAGATCCAGTTAGTGGAGAAACTCTCTTGTGGGCTCACTGCAAAGTAACAGCATGAAATAGCTAGCTTCATCTGTCAAATCTTTGCGATACCTTCACCCTCCAGGGTAATCTGAAGTTCACTGGGCACTGCTCGGGTCCAAAGATGGTGGACTGAAACCTTTTCAAGTGTTTGCCCGAAATGCAACAAGTGGTAATTTGGTCAGTGTAAGCGTTACCATGCAGGATACTTTTGGTAGACCCTATCTCAGTATCAAGCTTACACGGTGAGCAGATGGCTGGAGCTGTATTCATGAGGTTGCCAATAAGTTTAATCATGTAGCACATGAATCTGTAGGAATCCTATGTGTAATTTGACCAGTAAATGTAAGCTTTCAGGAGACAGCATTGGAGAAGTCATTGGTAGATTTCCTCAACTAATACATTGAGGGAAGGGAGATTGTTTTACATTATTGGTGAATTTAAGTGCAAGTTGAACTGTGTAAAGAAATTCTTTGATGCGGCTGTGGACACAAATATCACAAAGATGTCATTTAGGTGTTGGATTTATGCAAAAGTAGAAGTTTAGTAGTTATTCCATTGAAGACCTGCTTCTTGTGGTAACCAAAAAAGTTCACAAGAGCTGAGCTCAGAGGGGATCCCATGACAATGCTATTTATTTGGGCATACATAGCATCTTTGGAACCGAACGCAACTGCACAAATTGTTAGATTCATGAGTTCAATGAATGCAGATTCAAATATTGGGTGATGGATATAAGTTGTCGTGCTAAGTGACATCGAACAAATGTCAATGGGTTCTTTAAGTGGAGTGCTAGTAAATAAGCTATGATTAAGTTTTGTACAATCAAGCAATTATTCATTCTAATTCCATATTTATTGATTAAATTCCCTTAGCTGCCACGTTGGGATTTGAACACACATATTCGGAGTATTTGTGTACGTTTTTAAACCAGTATTCCAGTATCGTAACCATTACACTATCGTTCGTCTCGGTCAGCCATGCTTTGCAAGGAGCAAAGGGCAGGCAGAGAGGTAGAGAGGTTAACAGAGAATACGTCAGTTTATGTTCACTTATTCTGCTTGATAAGGGTGAAGAGAGGTGTTGCTGAACAACATAGGGGTTGGAGGTGGTCATGGAGATAATTGGAGGTGAAGCCATTCAGAGAATGTTAAATTTAGGAAGTTGGCCTATCGGGAGTCAGTATCCAATAACCACAGATGGTAACAAATAAGTAAGGATAACTTACAGATATTGAGCATTGGGTGAACTAATCATGGAATTCCTACAGTGTGGAAGCAGGCCATTCAGCCCATCGAGTCAACACCAACTCTCTAAAGAGCATCCTTCGCAGAGCCGTCCCCTACCCTATCACCCTGCATTTCCCATGGATAATCCACCCAGCCTGCACATCCCTGGACACTGTGGGCAATTTAGCATGGCCAATTCAGCTAATTTGTAACTCTGTGGACTGTGAGAGCAAAACCCTCCCAGACAGAGGAAGAATGTGCAAACTTCACACAGGTAGTCACCCAAGGCTGGAATCAAACCTAGAGCTCTGGCACTGTGGGGCAGCAGTGCTGACCACTGAGCCACTCTAAGGTTTTTGAGAGTGGAAGATAGGAAGCTGAGTTGGGCAGCAGTCAAATCTGGTGCCATCAAAGACATAACGAGATTTTCAGTAGAGCTATGACCCAGATATGTAATGATAGGGGAATGAGCATTGTTGTGATGTAAAGGAAATTGGGAGATAGAAGATAAATTCCAGACCTAATAGGATATGGAGATTTTAATCAATTACACCTTGTATTTTGTGAAACCTCCTGTGGGATTTCATGGCTGCTACGACACCAATATAAAAAAAACTATAGGTACCAGAAAACTGAAAAAAATAATAAAAAAAGCTGGAATTACTCAGCAGGTCATGCTGCTTCTGTGGTGAGAGAGTTAAAGTTTCAGGTTAATGGTGTTACAAAGCAATTGTTTTTATCAGAACAATCAACTGGACTTTACAGCACATGCCAAATGAATTTGGAGTGGCATGGGGCATGTAAGATGTGATGGGTGGCCTTTCTGCTCACCTCCATCATAGTCCCCATCATAGAGTTGGCAGAGAGGCTGACAAAATTTACAGCTCACCCTTTGTGTTTAAAAATATAAGTATCAAGCAATTGAGCTCTTTAACAAGCCCATTGATTGAAATAATATGCTACCCCTGACACAGAGTGGGTGGCAAGGACAGGCAGATGAGAGACAAAAGGTGAAAACTGAAAGAACTGCGGATGTTGAGTCTTCTTTAAAAATACGTTTGTGGAAAAGGTGGGGAGGGTAGCCCTCGAGCATCAGGATCAAGCGTTACCACCACCCAAACCATTTCTTTGCTTGGTCTGGTGGCGAGAGCTAAAGACCATAGTTTCTGTACTTATCTGCAGAATACAGAGGCTCACTCAATAACTGAAAGCAATCCGACAAGATAGAAACATTCAAGGCGTCGAGCACTCAGTTATGACATGGATTTGTGAAGTGAAATCAGGCAGAAAGCGGGTTCCAGGTATTTTCTAAGTAACCTCTTCAGAGAAGTTATCAGACATCTCTGGAGCAGGTGGGCCTCCTAGTTTAGATGCAAGGACATTACCACTACATCACAAGGGTGCTCAGAAAGTGGGTTTTATTAATTTGAATTCAATATTAGACTGGCCAATGCTGTGTTATAGATATTTTCTAATCAACTCACTCAGAGGTGCTGTTACACAAAAACACTACCCCTATGCCATAAGAGCCCTGATACAGAATTATTCAACACTTTCGTACATCTTTCATGAATTAACAGCGTCACGAACTTTCAATAACAGTGCCAGATGAACAGCATTCATTCTAAAACACACAAAACAGAAATTGCTGGAGAAACTTAACAGGCCTGGCTGAACTATTAGGTAGGGGTCCTTGGACTTGAAACTGAGCTCTGTTTCTTGCTTCACAGATGCTGAGTTTCTCCAGCAATTTCTGTTCTTATGTGTCTCAGGTCTCCAGCATCTGCAGTTCTTTGTTTTATTTCAGCATTCATCCTAAGCTGTACTTGCTTAAGCTAAAAGCCCACTAGAAGAACTCTTTGATACAACATTAAGAGCTTTTAGTTCCACATCAGCCAACACCTTTTTGGGTGACAGTAAGTTTAATACTAACTTGTGCTTAATTAGACCCACTACTTCAATCATTCTCCAAACTTATGCCAGGTCAGAGACACAAAAATATATTTCCAATGTGAGTGAATTCTCAGAAACTTTGGTATCATCAGATGAAGGAAGGCAATTCACTCCCTAGTTTTATAATCCTCTAACAGTCAGTTACCCTGAATATCTTTTATTTCTTTTTGCACTCAGCTATCATACACAATTTAAATGTAGTTAACTGGACCAAAATCAAGAAGGTTATTATAAGTTATTTTGAGTGAAAGAAAAAGGAATTTTATTTTAAAAATTAAGAGGTAGCACATACACACACAGGTAATACCTGGAATCAACAGACGGAAATAAGATAATACAGTTTAAAAGTCCATGGAATCTTGAAAATGTTAGACTATTTTTCTCTTGGGTAATATCTTCCAAGATGAGGGGGTACAGTGAAAGAGAGAAAAGGAGCACCTGTCAGGTTCTGCTGTTATGAATCAACGTTCTTCTCTCTGCCTTGTCTCTCAAAAGCAGTTGCTGAAATATCACTCAGTATGTATTCTGGAGTCCGGCCCTATTGCCTTTCCAAACTGACCACTGGCAGACGGACCTTTCACTTCCCAGTATAAAAAGTTATTCTCTGAATTAATACAGGAGATGTGATTTTCTTAATGCTGCCTCAGCTGTCTAGTGCCTTTTGATAAAAATAGTAATTTCAGTTCCAGGGGCTTTGTTTATTCCATATGGGTCTCCTGATGCTTTCCTTACTCTGTAGTCATGTGACCACCATAGCCATTTTAGTGGCATGTTTCTTCCTTTGCAAAATCAATTTAGCCCATGAAAGGTCTCCAATATAACAATCAGATAACAAAAACTAAATCAAATGGAAAGGTAAAGTCACCCTTGTATTACTAGTCCATGAGGCTGCTCTCTTATTCAAGACACATAACTGGTGGTGGCTTTAACTTGAGGGTCACCACACCTCAGGCAGAGAGAGAAGTTGAGGAGTGTGAGTCCTCCATAGCAATTTCACCTGCTGCAGGAGTTGAACCTGTACTGTTATCATCACTCTGCAGTACAAACCTGTCTCCAGCCTACTGAGCTAATCAACCCCATTTCTGAATTCAATTGTTACATATTTAATTCATCATAACAGAATCACAGAATTGTTACAGCACAAAAAGAGGCCATTCTGCCCATTATGCTTACACCAGCTTTCCTCGTGACAATCTCCAGCTTTGCCTCCACATCGTTGCAAGATATTTCTCTCCAAATAACTGTCTAATATCCTCTTGAATACCTCAAGTGAACCTGTCTCCATCACACTTCCAGGCAGTGCATTCCAGACCCTAACTACTTGCTGTGTGAACAAGTTTTTCTCTCACATCCCCCTTGCCTCTTTTGCATGTGACTTTATATCTGTGCCCTTCCAATTTGAAAAATTGTCAATTAAATTATGTTTCTTTTCCATTCCTAATGAAAATGTGAGAAAATAATCATGACATTTGAGAGTGGATTTTGTTTCATTTTGACTTCAATTTCCCCCCACCCAAATCAACGTGTCACTCACTTTGTTTAATTAGTGGGAGCAACAATGAAATTCTACTAGAGATGAAGACAGTGACAGCAACAATGTCCACGAAAAGAATTATAAAAAATTATAGAAAGCGACAACATAAAAGGAGACCATTAAATCCTTGCCAGCTGACACTAATTTCAACCTTTTGCTCCAAAGTGTTGTTATAACACTTTATCTCCAAATACTTCAAAAATGTTAAATGTTTAACTGAATTCCAGGACCCTACCATCCTCTGGATGAGCTATTTTCCCTAAACCTTCTTACCTTAAATTCAGAGAGTAAACATGGACCTTTCAACCAAGGGGCACAGGATCTTCGGATTGACTCTATCTATACCCCTCATAAGTTTATAATGTTGCAATTATTCCCTCAGTCCCATCCCCAACTTCCATTCTAAAGAAAACAACTCAGCCTATCATGTTTTTCCTCATAGCTAAAATCCTCCAGTCCAGGCAATACCCTCTGGGCTCTCTCATGTGCAATTAAGTCTTTTAAGTAAACATGTCAAATATTCTCTGATTAACAAATATTAAAGATTAGATGTGCTTTAAAATTCTAACACCACAACCCAAAATGCATTGGTATTCCGTGCTCATCACCCACAGAGTATTAACTTACTTCCTTCACAGAATTGTTACAATGCAGAAGGAAACTATTCAGCCCACTGAGTTTGTATCGACTCTCTATATGAGTATCTCACACAGTGCCATTCTCCTGCCTTTTCCCCATAATGCTGCACATTTTTCCTCTTTACATGACCATCTAATCCCTTTTTGAAAGCCCCTGTTGAACCTGTCTCCACTACATTCTCAGGCAGTGCATCCTAGATGTTATCCAGACCCAGCAAGTGAAAGCTTTCTCTCATATCACTTTTACCTCTTCTAACTAATTACTTTAAATCTGTGCAGTATCATTCTTGATCCTTACTCAATCGGGAACATTTTCTCCTGATTTACTCTGTCCAGACCTGTCATGTTTTCCTCCCAGAGAGGTCAGTCTCAGCTTCTCCTATCTATTTTTCTAATTGAAATTTCTCATTCATGGCATCATTCTCTCCAGCCTCTTCTGTACTCTTTCCAATGCCTTAAAGGTGGTGCCCAGAACAGAGCACAATGCCCCAGCTGTGGCTGAAATACTGTCTTATACAAAGTTAAAACATAACCTCACAACTTTAACATGGAAGATTCATCATTCCCTCCATGAGCTAAATTTACCGATTAATTCTCAGTTTTGCTTTCACATCCAATTAGTTGCTCAAAGTGGGTCCTATAATGCCAGTTTTGTTGGGCTGACAACATAGATCTCAGAAAGCAGAGCCAGGAACCTCTTTAATGGGTTGTGGATGTCACTGGCAAATCCAGCATTTGTTGGATTCACCCAACTGCCCTTGCATAGTCATCTCAGAGAACAGTGAAGAGTGAACCGCACTGCTATGTACATGGAGTCATGTGTAAGTCAGAAGATTTCCTTCTGGCAAAGGACATTAGAGAACCACCCCCCAACCCCTTGAATGGGTTTTCTGACAAGAGTTGCCAAAGTCACCGGTATGAAGACCAGCTTTCAATTGTAGATTTTATTAATTGAATATAAATTTCAGTTACAGGATTCAAACCTACATCCCCAAAGCATTACCCTGGACCACTGGTTACTAGTCCATTAGCATTAAACTAGCATGCTGGAGTTAGTTAGCTCAGTTGATTGAATGGCTGGCTTGTAATACAGAGTGATACACCTGCATAGTTTCAATTCCTACTTTGGCTATGATTACCATGAAGCTCCTACCTTCTCAATCTCACGCTTCACCTGATGTGTAGTAACCATCAGGTTAAACTCCTCACCAGCCATTTTTCTTTCTAATGGGAGAGAGGGGCTAAGGTAAATTTACCTTTTTACACTATCATCTCTGGTATTCTTAGTCTTCTCCAGTGGGTTTATGAACAGAAGTTCTCTTTCATTTTATGCTCTGGCTTCTTCACTGAAAAGTAATGCTGTAGCCTGTGGCATCATCCCAAAAAAAGACATTGCGCATTATCTAGCAGTTTATCCTTACTGCTTAATTTTCCTGTGTGTACAGATAGTCAGTTCTAGTGCAATAGTGAACAGGGTAGCTACTGTCAAATCAGGCACCCTTGACACCAGATGTCTACAAACTGTCCAACAGTGAATGTAGGAAACTGCAGCCGGGACAGCAATCCTGCCCCTAAACACAACAGCACTGTCCTTTTGGAGAGAGTAGGAACTGCAGATGCTGGAGAATCTGAGACAACAAAGTGTAGAACTGGATGAACACAGCAGACCAAGCAGCATCAGACGAGCAGAAAAGCTTATTGTTTCGGGTCTTGGCCCTTCTTTCCAGAACCGAAACATCAGATTTCCTGCTCCTTTGATTCTGCTTGGCTTGCTGTGTTCATCCAGGTCTACACTTTGTTAGCATTGTCCTTTTCCCTTCCCTCTCTGACGAAATCAGAAATACACCTCAGTTGTATGGTCCAATACACAGTGCACTTAATGACTGAGCAATCACTTTTTCTTCTAATTAACGGCTAGGAAAAATATCATTTACCACATATATATAATATATACATAAGGCTTTTCAAACTAATATTGAATTCAATCAAACAAACTTACCCATATTGAATGAAATTCTTCAGTCAAGAATTTAAGATGTCTGCTGTAGCTCAGTGTAGAGCACTTACTCGCGTGTGTTAGGAGTTTGTGGGTACAAGCTGAATTCTAGTGACTGGGAGAGGAAAATCTAACCATACTTCATATTAAGGAAGTACTTTATGAAAAGTCATTAAACCAAGACTTGTTCTGCCATCTCAGATGCAGGCAAAACTCTATGGTATTATTTTGAAAATTGGGAGGGTTTCTAATTCACATTTATCCCCTAATCAACATCATTAATATAAATAATTTACTCTTTATCTCAGCACTATTTGTGGGAGCTTGCAGTGTGCCAATTAGCTGCTGTGTTTTTGACATTACAAACAGTGGCTACACATCAAAAAGTTCTTTTTTGGCTATGGTCTGAGGTTGAGAAGGATGTTACGAAATTCAGGTTCTTTCTTTGAAGCCTGGGAAATACTAATTGGGTCCTGAAATCTTCCTCAAGTGACTTATTTGGTAAATGTTTCTCTATTATACAAATCTTGATATTTTCAGGCTCACTGCCTCATCTGTGGTGAGTTAATGGTATTAGTCACTGCAGTACTGTGACATCTTCAGCCCAAGAACCCTGCACCAGAGGAAAGATGAAAAGCAATCAAACCCTCCCAAACTCTACCATTTGGCCCTGACTACTGGATATAGCCTACCGTCAGGTGCAGATACAGTTAGATTACTACCTCAGTAACTGAATAACCTGCCAATATTTAGGGTCACATATGAGAGTTGAGAAACAAGAAGAATAGGACCACCCATTGAGCCAAGAGAATGGGACAATGGTCCCCAATGACATACCTGATTAAGGAATGTCAGTCCACACAGGAAAAGCTGTGCTTTGTGTAAAAATGTGTGTATTTGTTAATGTTTGTTCAGAAGTGTAACTAACTTTGTTAATACATTTAAATAAGCTAATTTCAGCTTGAGTCCTTCCTCAACCTATCAAAGGCATTTGCCAATCTCAACCAATATCCTGTGCTCTGGATAATGCCTGTGTTAAAATAACTAATACAACATAAACCACAAAACATGATTAGTATAAATATAGTAGTTTTGAGTTATCTTAGTATTTTCATTGCTTCTGAAGCTTTAGCAAGAGTTAGCATTAAGATTGTTCTTAATGTTAATGTTCCATTTATGCAGCATTAGGACAAGGGCATGGGTACAACACCACCTGCAAGTTTCCCTCCAAGCCACTTACTATCTTGATTTGGACATAAACCACTGTTTCTTCAGTACCACAGGATGACAATCAAGGAATGCGCTGCGTAACACCACTGTGGGTGAATTTAAACTGAATGACTGCAGCTGTCTAAACAGGCAGCTCACACTACCTTCTCAAGGGCTTAGCCAGTGATGTCCACATCCCATGAAAGAATTATGACATTATGAACATTATTTACAACTATAACTGATTTAACTGAGGCTAGAAAACTGGAGAAGGCTCTCAATTATGTTTTATTATGCTTTATATTTGAATCTTATCAAAGACAACTAGAGATGGGCAATAAATGTTGGCCAGCCAGCATTACCAATGTCCTATGAGTAAATAAATTCAAATCAGGTCGTGCCCAAGTTCACATCGAAAACATGACTCTCCTGGAAAACCCATATGGAGAACTTGAGTTGCCCCACGGACATCAACTAAAAACCAAAGAAAAGGTTACCTCTTCTTTTAGGGGCATGCAGCTAATAAAGAATTGAAACATGGAAAAAATAAGAAGCTTAAATATTATTGTTGCCCAACACTCTATGCAATTCAGTCCCTTCAGTCCCCAACAGTTGCAAAACACTTCAAATAATTTGATGGAAATATTGTATTTCCTCTGCAGGCACACCTCAGGTGGGGAGAATAGCAGCAGCAGGAAGGTGAGTTGACAGAGTGACCAGCATGTCTTTATACCACCCCTACCCCTTGACACAATCCCCATGGTGTCAGCATGCAATCAGGACCTGTGGATGACCACCTTGGCTCAGTCTAAGGCACCAGCCCCTGAGGATGTCCTCAAACGTACCAGTCAACTCTTTCCTGCATTCTGCGCCCCTCTTGAAGATTGAAAGCTGGCAAAGGCAAGATTATCATCCTGAGTCAAGCCTAGTATCCAATACCACAACAATAGTAGCTGCTGCAATGAGTCTATCCTTCAGATCTTTCACAGACAGAAGGCAACTGAAAGAAAGAAGTTTCCTTATTTGATTTGAGTGCAAATTTGCCCGAGTGTGTAATAAAACTCTGATTTCAATAGTTAAAATAAAGCCTTTTGTCATTTGTTATTAAGTGTCTGAAGTTTATACTTGATTGAACTGACATCAATAACCAAACTGAGAGGTTGGAGAAAAGCAAAGCCTATTGCAACGGACATATTAACCCTGATAAATATTTACACAAATGAAACAAAATTTTTTGACACATTGGACATGAACTTTCCAATATAGAAATGTTATGAGAAAAACTACAGTAATTTTAATTGTATTTCTAACATGTTTAACCAATTAATTCATTTATTAGGATGTAAAAACTTGACTTTAAACAATAGGAAAACCACAATAATGAAGAAACATTTTAGAGAAACTTACCAGTGTTTCTTAAGTTTCTGGGCTTCTTTTTGCAAATGAAGATCTCACGATTATATCAGAGATGGAAACCTTTGAACTCAGATCACTGCATAATTATTGACACCCTGGATACCATTTCCTTAGGGTGCACCGCACTCCAGAACAACAGCTACCATGTTTGAGTACGTGCATGTGTGAGTGCGTATTGTGAGAAAATCATAGAGTGAGGCGGCGAACGGAATACTTGCAACACAGGTTGAAATGACAGTCTTCGACCGTCGCTTGTCTGTCAATCTCTCCCTGCCGTGTTTGGGCTGTGCGTGTGATGGCACTCTGCTGTTAGCCCTCACGCTGGCTCCAGAGGTTTACCAGAGTGCTGCCACACTGAAACAGTAAGATAATCATTTGCCCAAAAAGATGATTGCTGCCTGTTGCAGAAGATCACACAAGGGCTAGTTTTGAACATTAGCTTAATCGCTCCCACAACCTAACTGCTGCAAAATGCTCTATTGGAAGATAAGTAGATGTGAAATTGATTCATTAAGTCCTCTGTGATACGATCTAATTTGTGTCAGCATTATTTACTATTTATAGACCGTGCATGTTCAGTTGATAAAATATTACGCAGTCTTGGGGAGTATACCTTTACCCCTGAATCTTGTTTGTGCCCATTAATGGTGGCTGGCTTGATGTTAAATAAGAAAGAAGTGTCAATAGGTTGGTGGGTGGTAGATTAATGACTAACCTGATACTTCTTATAATCAGAATGGATGATTGGCTTCCTGTAGGTAAGCTGCGCAAGTGTCATGTAGAAACTGGGCAGGTGCAGTCTGTCGAGATCCTGCTGTGGCTTGGGACTCTGCAAGCAATGGCATGAAAAACTCCTCTCTCTCTTCCTGCTGATCCTAGATGAGGCAATGCATCCTATTCTGATTTATCCCTCAACTGCAGTGATTAAAAACCATTCATTTATCGCTCTGCATCTGTATAACCACTGGATGAAGTAACCCTTTCAGTCCCACATCACGTCTATGGTTTACACTGCACCTTGGAAGGCATATAGTGAACGATTGCACTGCAGACTATGTTGAGATAGGTATCTGCAGGGGTCAGTGTTAGAACCATTGCATATTTTGATATACATTAATAAGCCGGACTTGGCATACAGGGAAATTTTGAGTAAAGTTTGCAAATGACACAAAACTGGGACATGTGACAGTGAGGAGGTTTGTGGTTGACTTCATGAGGACCTGGACAGATTGGTGGAATGGGCAATCACATTTCAGTTCAATATAGAGAAGCGTGGAGTGATTCATCTTGGTAAGAAAAATGTAAAGGTATAGTAATATAAACTAAATGGTGCAATTTTACTGAGAAATGCAGGAATAGAAAGATCTGAGGGAATATGGACACAAATCTTCTAGGAGGAAGGACAAGTTGAGAAGACTGTTTTAAAAACAAATTTGAGAACCTAGGTTTTATAAACGCAGGCATTAAATACAAAAGCAAGGAATACCTATATAACCTAGATAAAGCATTGAAATGCCCCCAACTGGAACAGTGTATCCAACTCTAGGCCCTAGACATTAGGAAGGCCATCAAAGCTATGGGGAGAATGTTAAAGAGATATGCTAGAATGACACCAGGTATTATGTCTTCAGGTACCCATATATTAGAAATATTCACACTGTAACTTGGAAAGATTAGAGGTCTTTATACAGTTTGCTAATCTGCATCCCCACTCCTAACCCACAGAATGATGTCAGAACAATTGGCTTCTAGCTAATAAGTTCCTAGCTCTTTACAGACAACAGCACAATATAAAATATGAAAGATGCAATTAAGAAAAGTGAACCAATAATTTAGAGATTTGTCCTTAAAATGAGAAGATTAAGATTCATTTAGTAGATGCTTAAGACCATCAGGTCAGGTTTTGGTTGGATAGATAAGACAAATTTGGCAACACCTCTCTGGCTTGGTTTAAATGAGAACATTAGATAGAATACAGAGTGTTGAAAATGGGCTACGCTTACTAAGGATTTACTTCCCTAACACTTTGGGAGCAGGTAGAGAAGCCTTTGAAAGAATCTGCATAACCATTCCCTTCATTGGATCCTATGCTCTGATGAATAGTTCTGTCCAAAACAATCATTTTTTTGTTTACTTTTCAAATGGCAATAGACTGCTTCCAGCACATTACGATTTTTTTATTTTAGTTATGTTAAAAGAGCACCCATCACACACACCAATACCTTGTTGCTCAATCAACAGAGTTTAAGGTTGTCAACAAACTGGTCAAAAACCTCTAGAGATTTAGACTCAAATATTATGCAATACCGCAGAATGCTCCAACTAGTTGGACATCCCGTATCACCTGTCCCTCATGGAGAAATTTGTGAAGAAAAACAGCTTTGACCACATGTCCATTAGAAAGTGATCAGCACATAGCGTCCTTGAGACCCTTCGGGAAAAATAGTGGGTTCATCCTGTCAGGTGGTTCCCTCAGCCAAAGCCATTGGCAAAATGCATCATTGCCAGAACTTCCCAACAAGCACCAGTGGTGAGGAAGGCACAACCTGTGAGATCCTCCCTGTGCGCCCAGACTCTCTGCACCATTACATGCTGCCCTCAAAGTAGCTGCAGGGTGTAGGGGTTGGGGGTGGTGGGCATGGTGGCAGAGACTGTCGCATATCGCCTTCTGGAATGTGCCTTTGCAAAGGAAGTCCGGCGAGAGATATAGTGGTTTTTGTCAAGGTTCATCCCAAGCTGCTTCGTGACAGAGGATTCCGTGTTGTACAGCCTGTTCCCCAAGATTCACACCAAGACAAACTTCGGCTGCACACGGAGGACCATCAGCTCAGTGTAAGATGCTCTGCCCAAAACTTGCTGGTCTTCCAGTTAAAAGAGTTGATCCCGACCAAGTGTTGAAGACCGGCATATTCCGAGGACTGCATACTGAGGGACGCACTATGCTTAGGGCAGCTGCCCTAAGATGCAGCGGGGAATGACCACCATTTAAGGTCTTTCTGCCAAAGTACAACAGGGGTCTTCTTTCAGTTATTAGACCCACTCCCTCCCCAGATGCCTCAGATATGTGTAACTAGTTCCTATTACATTGCATAAGTAAGAAATGCCTTTGGATTAGTTACAACTATCGAGAAAGTCAAGCCCCAATGTTTGTTTTCTTCTTTATACGCAAAGCTGTAAAGATCTGAACTGCTTTAGTAGCTGGGTATGTACATAAAGATTTCTTTTTTTATGAATGAAGTATATTTTTGCAAAAAAAATGCACTGTACAGTGGATAAACTGTAGGTCTGTCCTGGGGGACAGTGTTGAGGTTGTTTCTAAAGTATCCTGAGCTCTCTGGAGGGAGCGAGTGCGAGATACATAGTCAGGATCACACATATTATGGTCCTCAATAGATTAATATGGATTAATTATATAATCAGCAAACAGTGTATTGATTATTGGAAGCCCCTCCATGAGCTGGAGGGATGGATATCCATCCTAAGATGGACCCTGGAACCCCGCATCCAATTGCTTGAACTCCAAACAGTAAGCGTGAAACATGAACTAGGTCCCCTGAGGATTTGTATAAGTCCCAAGAAATTGAAGGTTCAGGAGTAAAGTATCTAACCAAAGCATGTTTATACTGATGTGGATCTCCTATTGTAGTTTGGTATGAGATATTAAACAAGGGATCTCAGGGAGGTGTGAAGATCCCAGTGCCACCACTGGGAGAGGTGCTGGACAGATTTCCACTGCACTCTGATTGATATTTATCTATCAACAAATCTTCATTTATTACAAAAATATACTTCATTCATAAAATAATTATCTAAATAAAAAAGGTACCTATAAGCACAGACAAAGTGTTCTCAATCCATTGTGTACAATCTTTGCAGAAAGAAAAAGCAAACACAACTGGTAAACTGAATTTGACATCCTACAGGGCTACCACGCAGATACAAAAACAAAGGTATTTTTAACTCATACAGGAAAACATACTTACATTCATTTTGAGGCCATGAGGGTTCTGAGAATTGAACAGACCCCCATTGTACCTTGGTAGAAAGACCTTAGGCAGTGGTCTTTCCCCATACCACCTTGGCAGTAGCTGCCCCAAGCTTTAGTGCTTCACTCAGCACAGAGTCCTAGATGTTGGAATCTGCTGGTTTCCAACACTCGGTTGAGATCAGCTCTTGACACTGGAAGACCAATAAGTTTCAGGCAGACCAAAGAACAGCTTTCACCAAGTTGGTGATCTCCCGGCACAATTGGCATCAACCCACATCGATGCTACATACAAATTGGTCACCAACTGTCACTACATTACTACACTGATTGTATTTCAGAAGTGCTTCATTGGGTGTGAAATGCTTTGGGGCACCCTGTGTAAAAGCCGCTACTGATGTGAACATTCTTTTGCAAAGCTGCTGGGGAATTCTCAGGACAGAGCGAAAGAAAAATATTATCAATTTGCTGCTTGGTTCTGCACACACCTCTTGATATGGCTGATTGATGGATAGCTGAGCTGAACGTGAGTGGATATTCTGCTAGCATGAAGTCTATATATGGTCATCTCAAACACAACTGGGATTCTTGCTAGACTTCTAATGACATAATATTGTCAGCTCACAAGAATTGCACTGCAAAACACAGAAACAGGCCATTTGGCGAACCTGGTTTGAGGCTAGAATCAACCCTTCTAATACACTATTCAGATTTACTCACTACATTGCAATCTTTTTAATCCTTTCTCCCTTCATCCAACTAGCCAATCTAATCTCAGATGGGGGGCTTAATCTTAAAATTAGAGCTCAATTGTTCAAGTTTGATGTCAGGAAGTACTTCTTGGCATAACCCAAATCCCCAAAATTGGGGTTGATAGATTTTTGCTCAATAGTGAACATTAAGGATTTTGGAACTAAGGTAGACAGATGTAAGATACACATTAGCCACGGTCTAATTAAAATGTGCTGAAATTGAATGTGAATGGCCTCCTCCTGTGCCCATAACATTATGTTCTTATGTTCCTAAAGCTGATACATGTTTCCATCAACATTTAACCTGGATGTAAGTTCTACAGCTCTTCCATGAAGATATTTGCAAATATTGTGGTGATTCAAAATATCAACTCACCACCAACTTCTCCAGGACAGTTAGGGATGGTCAATAAACCTTGACCTAGGCAGCAACACCCACATCCCCTGAACAAATTTTTAAAAAAAGAATGGTGTACTGCTAATAAGTGAATGATGTTTGGTGTATTTTCATGTTTGCTTCATCGCTGCATTAGTTTATCGGGTTTCGTTCATCAGCTTTTGTTCAGTGGCACTAGGAGTTTCCCCAGATACAAGATCTAAGCTGATGCATGGATTAGCTGCTGGGAGCGGATGAAGACTTGCAATTGGTATCTACTAGTAACTGTGATCAAAGTACAGGACCCTAGATCACAGAGGGACCAAATAGTGCATCTAAGGCTAGTCATATATGAGCAGTATACCAGTATACTTTGCCTTGCTTATTGGTCAGAATAGGCACATACAAATGTAAAAATATAGGTAACAAACACAGGATGCTGCAGGAACTCAGGTCTGCCTACAAATTTAGACACCGTTCCCCTGCCATAGTGTTCCCATGTAATAATGACTCCTTCTGGCTCTTTCTCCAGAAAGTCTAAGCTAGAAATTGAATTGTATAAATTGTCACTATGGCATTAAACAGACACTGAAGACTTAGGGCTACTGTGTGAGATGCCTATTCAATCTAGTTCATGCCAATATTTATTTTCCTCACCCAAGTCCATCCAACCTCATCATCTTGTCTTTATGTTCCTTTCTCCTTTGTGTACACTTTTAGATTCACTTTAAATGTATTACTTCAACCAATCCAAACAAGATGGAATAAAACCAATGTAATGATACTTACTTTATGTATCGATTGATCAGTTGTATTCCTGAACCTTCTTGCCCTTTTTTTTTTAAAAGCAGGCCATTAATTGCTACCACACTTACTGACAAAACAGTGTTGGAGCTATCCTTCAAATATGACACATCTTGAGGTTGTGAAATACCCCTTATTAAGGTGCTAGTTTTGTTCTTTCCTGATCTTTCTAAACAGCATTGATATGTGCTGTTTGAATATTTTAGAGGTTTATAGAAATCAGAAACACTTTGTAAATAATAATTAAAGTCGAGAAACTAGAATGTGCTTGGGAAAAATTACAAGTGCAGAATTTAAGCTGAACACACTTAGTCAAAATGCATTGGTAGCTCAACTCAGAATGTTAAATCTTTGGAACTTTTCTACTAGTTTAAAGGAGTACTGTTAATGTAAATTGTTGCACCTAAATTCCTGAAATGAATTAATTTTTGTATCATTAAGCAGGTCACACAGTATAAAAATAGAAGAGTTTAGAAAACACCAGAGAGAAATATAAACAGAGAAGCTTAACAATTTTAATATATTACAAGAGCCTGTGCATGTCTAGTCAAATGTTACAGAAAGTAGATTTGATGATAATTCTAATGATGGTTACAGTTAGATAGTTGTATTACTGCAGCAACATCTTCTAAATGTGGCAGTACTCACCTCTGTCTGATAAATTACAATTTTATGGACTATAATTATGTTATTGTGTTAGAGAAGAAGTGAAAGCACATACAGCAACAAACTTTGATCCCACAGCATTTAAAGTACAGCATTACCAGTTTTTCTCCAGCAACTCACTATTCATGCTGGTGCTGCAAATCGGTGATGTTTAACATGTAAATTAAACGTTGCATTCTGTATCTTAGGAACATAGGAGGCTATTCAAACCCTCCAGCCTGTTCTGCCATTCAATTGGACCACAACTAATCTGTACATTATCTCCATCTATCTACTTTGGTTCCATCACTATAACATCCTCAGCGACAAAGGTCTATTCTCTATGAAATAACTCCACAGAGGCCAGCACCTTGTCACCAAGTCACCCTTTATTTACGCACGGAGAGCCCTTGACACTAATCTATCTCCCTCAGAACCACTCTCAGAGTAAAGAGGATATCTAACACTCCTGTTTATATCTGTCAGCCCGGGCTCCCTGATTGGACCAGGTTAACAGCCCCAAACAAGGAACTTATTCTATGAGGTCCACCTGGCTGACCTTGTTACAATCACAACCTCTGCAAAAGATATAGGACAGTTCTTTTTTTTTTGAAGCTCCTGTTGCGGCATTTGAGCATCGGGTCGGAGTCCTCTACCTTTGCCTCTGACACGGGTGATGTGTAACGCACAGTGGCTCACTTTTTGCGCATGGAGCATCTCGGAAGAAATTCATTCTCTTCTTCAGGCACCAAAGGCTTTAAAGTGATAACACCCACTGTGCCTATCCCAGATTCTAAAGTCTCTTCAACACTTGATGGACATGGAGAACCCATGGCTTCTGGACCAGTTGGAAAGGCTGTTGAGGAGCTGGGTACATAGTGCTCCCATGCCATTTGCGAATTTGCAGTTTTTATATGGTCATGTTATGGACCATCGCACCTGTCCGAACTTTATACATCACTGGACCTGACCTCGTGTCAACCATGCCTCTTACCCAAGCAGGGCCATTCTTGTGGTTCCTACATTAAACTTTGATCCCTGAAGTAAACCATCTCTCTCACTCAGTGGAGACATGTGTCATTTCACCCTCCCCCCAGGCCTGGGAAATTAGATTTAACCTGGTGTGGAATCTTCTCCCCATTAGCAACTCTGCTTGAGCTATCCATGTAGCTGCATGATGGGTGATCCTAAAATCAAATAGGAACTAGGACAGTTTGGTATCTAGTGAAGCTGTAGGCTGTTTCCTTAAGCCTGCCTTCAAAGTTTAGACAGCTGTTTATGCCAGACCATTGGATAATGAATGGTATGGAGCTGTCCTTATATGACAAATACCATTCGACTTTCTCTGCAGGTAAACAATGGCCCTTTAACTATGACCAATGCTTCTGGGGATCCATGTATTGCAAAAGATGCACGCAGTTGTTCTATTGTCATCCCTGTGTTTGATGAATGAAGTCTATACATGTTTAAACACTTTGAGCAGCATCAATTTAGGTCCAGTGGGGCTCTTTTCCTGTCTTTTATCCACAAATTAGCAGCAACTACATGGGCTGGTCAACCCAGACCCTGAAGAAAATGCTAACAGTTTGGCCAAGGCTTGGCTTTGTTTTGCGGTTTTGCTGTGGGCTGACCTAGAGTCCCACTATACAGGATATGTTCAGAGTGAGGTTATACAATTTCCTTCACTCAAGTGGTGTTCCCCAAGTTGTCGGACTGGCACTATTCTATTGGAATACCCTGTAACTGATATGCTCCACTTACCACATTTTCCAAAAATAAAGCCTGTTGTAGTGCCTGTTTGAAGACCAGCTGGGCTTCAGCTAGTAAGTGCTTTTACATGGTCACATCATTAATCCCACATTCCAAACCGTCTCTAGCATCTCATGAAGGGTTAAACGAAAGTCATATGCCTCTGCCAGTCATCTTAACCTAGCCAAAAGTCCTGATGCCGATGCCCTGGTTCTCAAACTGCTGAGTAAAACTGAATGCATCTCAGAATTAGAGGAGTTGTAATATTCCTTAATAAATCCGTCAACTCTTGAAAGGTTTTAGTATCTGGTGCTTCGGGGACAGTTAGGTTCCTAGTAACTGAAAAAGCTACGGGTCCACAAACTTTCAGGAGAATCACTTGTTGTCATCTGCCCCAATGTCCTTTGCCCAGGAAATAAAAACACATTCTTTCCACACACTGGTCCCAGTCTTCAATGGCACAATAAAATGGCTTAAGTTTTCCAAATATCAGGATGATGCCAGAAATGCTTATTCCAACTCAAAGATGACGGTTGCAAGCGAATTTCTTCAGGTGTGTGCTTTTCTCTCATTGCCACAGAAATAACTGTACAGAGGCTGGTTTCCTGTCACCAAGCTACCCTTTATTTACATGTGGAGAGTTCTTGACGCTGATCCAGCTGCCTCAGAGCCAGCTCTCAGAGTGAACAGGATGTCTGATTGGACCAGATTACCAGCCCCAATTAAGGAATTCATATTCTACAAAGCCCACCTGCCTGACCTCATTACAATTACTATGCTCAATTTTGAAATTTTCAATTGATCCCCAACTTCTACAGATTATTTTTTGTTCAGAGAATTCCATATTTCCACTGCCTTTTGTGTGAGGAAATGCAACATGGTAGCACTCCTAGATGGCCTCATTTTAGTTTTATACTCCCTTACCCTAGGCTCCCCAACCCCTTCAGAGGAAATAGCTTCTCTCAATCTACCCTGTGCAAACTAATAATAACCTTAAGTACCACCATTAGATGATTATTGGGGGATACAAACCAGCAGTCTGTCCTCCCAACTCAATTCCAGTAACTCCAGTGTCATTCTGGTGAAGATGTCTAGCACGAATTTCAAGATCAACTGATTCCCTAAAATAGTTGGATGTGGGAGTCGCCAAAATTCCAGGGTGGACTCAATGTCTCGAGGAATTGTAGATTAACCTTCTGAACAATCCAGAGTGGAAAAATTATACATCCATTTTAAATAATTTCTTGTTCTTTCCTGTCCTTTGACAATTTTTCCTTATTAGTTAGCAAAACATTGAAGGTGAGAATAAAAAGCTGTTTGAACTAACAGAGCGGCTCATCTAGAGAGGTTGCCTGTTGAAACCTCTAGAAACACAGAGTTAAAGGAAGATTATCTTTGGCCAGTTAACAACCATGCAAGTTCTGAAAGGCTTCCAGTACTCAAACAGGATTACATCTGCCATTTGCTTTCAGTAATGTGTATAGCACTTTCTTTACGTGATAATTTTTTAAATAGATTCCACTATTGTTGTGAAGAATTTACTTTAAATTTAATCCCTTTTTGTCAATCTGATCACACTTTTGAAAGGAGGTTGTTTGGCTGAGTTGGCTGGATGGCTAGATGGCTAGTTTGTAATGTAGAGTATTATCAACAGTGTGGGTTCAATTCCTACACTGGTTGAGGTTACCATGAAGAATGTATCAGAGATAATAGGTACTGCAGATGCTGGAGAATCCGAGATAAAAAGGTGTGGAGCTGGATGAACACAGCAGGCTAAGCAGCATCATAGAAGCAGGAAAGCTTGATGTTTCGGGCCTAGACCCTTCATCAGAAAGGGTCTA
>JAHRHZ010000024.1:20066621-20142642 GCA_024137785.1 Ginglymostoma cirratum
GCCTGCTGTGTTCATCCAGCTCCACACCTTGTTACCATGAAGAATTCTCCTTTCTCAATCTTCCACACCCCTCTCCACCATCTGAGCTTTGGTGACCCTCAGGTTAAACAATCACCAGACATCTCCTAAAGAGAGAGAAGCCCTATAGTGACTTTACATTTTTACACATTCACAAAGGAAGATCTCCTTTTCAACTGCACTGAATTTTAATTGAAGTATTTAACTGAAACCGGTAACCCTCTGTGGTTGGTAAGTGTACTTTCAACTGAGATTATGATTGATCCTCTATTTTTTAATGCTTATTATGTTTGAAATTAGAATATTAATGGATGTTCTTTTTTTATCATAGAACTATTTCGTAAAGAGCTCCTTCTATAATCTACCCACAACACTCAAATCTCCATAAAGTGAAAACCATCATGAGAGTGTAAGAAATAGGAAAGCAAACAAGCTATTCATTTCCTCCCTGCTATTCCTCAATCATGACTGATCACACCCTTGACTCCATCTTCTCATGCTGACTCCATATCACTTCGGTAATTAGGCATAGTCCACAAGGGATTATGAGGGCATATATAGTTTGACGGCACCACTCCACATTAAGGGTGAAGCAAAGCAATGAGATAGGTCCCTGTTCTACTTCAGCCGGAATGGAAATTGAGCCCAAGCTGCTTGCATTACTCTGGACAACACACTATCCATCTAGACAACTGAACTAAGTGGTAATTCAATTAAAATGGTGACCATGTAAATATTGTTGATTGCCATAAAATCAAATCTGGTTCATTAATGTCCTTTAGAGGAGCAAATCTGTTGTTGTTTCCTGGTGTGGCCGACATGCAGCTGCAAGGTGCTTAACTTTTAACTGCCCTCCAGGCAATTAGACATGGATAATAAACCCAGGCACAGCTGGTGATACCCATATCTTGTGTATGAATAAAAATAGTACAAAGATCCTGGAGGGTTGGAGAGTTGAGGAGATCACGGAGATAGAAGGAAGGAAGTGAAAAATGTATTAGCTATTGAGTTATGAGCAGGTGCCAACAATGTTGAGCAGTCACTTTCTGATAGTATTAAAATATCTTTAGGCTACCACTGATCAAAATCACCAAGGTTCTTTGCTGTGCACTGACATTAAATCAATTGGTTTCTGCTTGATAAAATCATAGAACAGTTACAGTTCCAAAGGAGGCTATGTGTCCCTATGTGTCCATGTTACTCTCTACACAAACAATTTGGTTACTCCAAATCAGTGGCCCTTTCCCAATAGCCCTGGAAACACCCTCCATCTTCAGATAATCATCCAATTCTCTTTTGAAAGCCATGGTTGAATCTGCTTCCTCTAAGAATGCATGTGCTGCATTCCAAACCTTAATGAAGCAGGGCGAGAAAAAGTTTTTCGCTTGTGCCGCCATTGTTTCTTTTGTTAATCTCCTCAATTCTGAGATTTTTTATACAAGCTTTGGCAGCTTTCTTTTCAATATAAAATAATAGCCACACTTTAGTGATGCATAATGACTCATGAAGAACCAACAGGAATTTCGCTTTGACAATTTTCACCAAGTATAATATATCCATTTGCGTTAAATTATACTGTTGTATTGTTCAGTAAAGTCATTTTGCAAACTACTGCAACTGAAATACCTTTCGTAAGGAAAACAATTTATATTTTGATTGACAGGGGGAGAAAAGGACTGGACAATAAGAAAGGGAGAAATAAAGAGCAAAATACCTAAACAAGGATTATGCAATTTAAATGATCAGCTAAACTGTGAGGCTTAACGTGTAACATCATCTTTGTTTCCAATGGCCTTGCTACTCCCGATCCCTGTAATGTCTTGCAGCCTACTACCCTCTGAGAGCTCCGCACTCCTCCAATTTTGGTTTCTTGCACCTCTCAAATTTTAATGGCTCCAGTCATCTGGTCTGCTAGCTTTGGAAATGAGCCCCCAAAACTTTCCTACCTCTCCACCTCTCTCTCTTGCATTAAGTTATTCCTTAAAAAAAATCTACATGGCGAATATTTGGTCACCTGCCCTATTACATTCCCATGTTCCTTTGTTCACTTGGTGCCTGATTTGATTTCAATGTTCTTTAACTCAGTTTGCTGGATCTTGGGAATCTCAGCAGTTATGAGTGGAGTTGGAAGCAAAGAGATCAAGTAGCTAAACATTATCTCTTACATAGCTAACACACCTGGAGGAGTGGTTGTTTTTCTGTGCTCCAGCCCAAGATCAGGCACTGTACCCCTTAGGCAACATTTTGTTCCGCAATTAGACTGACCCATCAATTTCTAGCCTATAATAACAATCTTATGCCTTGAGACCACTCCCTCATCTGTGATTATCAATATCTGGTATTCACACCACATCCCCAGCCTTGTGCCATGTTATCTTTTCCAGATAAGCCCTCTTGCCCTCAAACTGTAGGACTGAATCTTACCAGAAATTGGCTAAATGTCATTTTTGGTGAGTTTCATGGAGAAATCCTTACTACGTGCCCTAGTGAAATCGTTTAAACTATCTTCCCAAACTCACCTCATTAAGCATGCATCATGCCTCTATGGCACCCAGTTCATCTTATCCTCCCTCTCTCCACAGGGGGAAGAACAGGCCACTAATAGGACCTTGCAGGATTCTTGGCACCAGCATCATCTTCAAAGCTCAGCCGTGCACCCAGTCAAGTGCTTGCAGAGTTGAATTCTGAGGAAGGGTCACCGGACCCGAAACATTAACTCTGATTTTTTTCTTCATAGATGCTGCCAGGCCTGCTGAGCTTTTTCCAGCAACTTCTGCCTTTGTTCGAAGTGCTTGCGGACCACAGTTGCCCTGCATGGATTATTTTATTGCCCCAGGCATGTCAGACAGAAGGTAATTGGCACCCTGCTTGGCCCATGGGGTCCTGGAGCTCTGTTAGCAGAGCGGTGAGTGCAGTCATTGTCCATGGAGCATGCCCTGAGATGTTGGTGACCGATGGAGATCAGGAGCAAGCAGTGAGCTGGAATCGCTGGATTACTGCTCTGACTTTCATATCAGCAATCATCTAGATTGTATGTGGCAAGTGGGAGATCGGGAAACTACATATTAATGTGGGAAACTGATGTGATAATGAGGATTTTAATGCATGCTAATGAATGCTAATCCAAGCAAATAGGCTTTTTGCCACTCACTAACGAGTACCCAAACTCACCATTTATTTTCTAATCAATCTGTTCAGAGGTGTTTTTACATGCCTCTGGAGAAGGTGGCACTTGAACCTGGGCCTCCTGGGACAAAGGTAGGGACACTCCCACCACACCACAACTCTTGATTGGAAAATGGGATTTCTCAGCTGTAAACAGCTGAAAGCCCCTCACTGCCAAATTTACACGGCTCTCCTCTCATTCAGGAGCTGGGAAGATTCTGCTTGTGTGGATTCCCAGTTTCTGTGGATGGCACTTGTTCCTGTCTGCAATGAACCATGACTGTCTTCCTCAGCCAACTCTGTTAATTTGGCTGGCTGCTGAGCAGGATAGAGAATAAAAACAACTCCTGGTTTCGTCCCTCAATCCCTCCCTCCTCCAGTAATTATCAACACCCAACATTCCAATTATAAAAAATAATGCAGACAAAGCAGTAAAAAAGTTGAACAGCATTTTGTGGCATGACTGCTTCTTGAAAATTGGAGCCTGTTGAATCACTTAGCTAATTCAAATATTACTTAGCACCTCTGAGTGGTCAGGTTGAATGCTAACATTGGATCAAAAGAATCAAATTTTCCCAGCAAAATAGCCTGTTTTTTTTTCAAACGAGGGCAGTTTGTTTATGTACAAAATAAGATCTAACATTACATGATGTAGAACGATTCCCCAAGAACCAGCATAAATTCTGCTTTGGCATGGTAGCACAGTTCTCTCCTTATAACAAATTTATTTGTGTTAATTATCCAGCCACACTGTTCAAACCAGACACTTAGCACTTTACTGCAAATTGAGATACCTTATTGTGCAAAAAATAATTTTAAGTTTTGACAGACACAATAAAAAAAGTAAGAATTGTCTACATAAATAGATTAATGAAGAGCCAGGGAAGTCAGAAGGACAATGTATGTAAACAGGAACTATTGAAACTTTAGTTGTGTGACCATTTTAGAAATATGGAAACGTGACAGTCAATTTTATTCAAAGGAAGACTCCATGAAGTATAATGAGCTAAACGGCCAGATCATGTCTTTATGTGGTGTTGATCAATGGATAAATGTGGCCAGTCACTAGGAGAATAATCTGCTTTTCTTCAAGTCATACCATGTTTTACCATCTTTTATATTCACCCTAGTTTAATCTGACATGACCACCATTCACCTTCTTGTTTAGAGGAGAACATCTCCAACAACAAAGCTCAAACTTGTTACTGCACAGAACTTATGTCCTTACCTTTATCAATTGAGTTTTCAATCTACAATCTTCCGATTCAGAAATAAATACAGTCCCACTGAGCCAAGATTGACACAGCCTTCTAGTGGTTTATTTTCAACATGGTTTAAGACAGGCAACTTTTATTATCTAGCTCTAATTACCTTGGGAAGGTGGCAGTGGGTGGAACTGCTACTGCCTTTAGTGTTGATGCAGCTCCCAGAATGAAATCAGCAAAGAAATTCTGGAAGATTGACACAGCAAAAACTGGAGAAACACTCATTGCATTGAAGACAGTACAGTGAAGGTTCATTAAGTTGGTTCCTGGGATGAGGGGGTTGAAATATGATGATAGGCTGAGTAAATTAGCTCCATATTCTATGGAATATAAAAGACCGAGAAGAGATCTCATCAAGTCATACAGGATTCTGAAGGGGCTTGACTTTGTAGAGGCAGAGAGAATGTTTCTGTAGGTTGGGGAATCTAAAACACATAGAGATGCACAGCATGGTAACAGACTCTTCAGCTCAACTCATCCATGCTGACCAGATATCCTAAATTAATCCAGTCCCATTTGCCAGCATTTGGCCCATGTCCTTCTAAACCCTTACTATTCATACACTGATCCAGTGCCTTTTAAGTGTTGTAATTGTACCAGCCTCCACCACCTCCTCTGGTAGATCATTCCATACATGCACCACCCTCTGCATGAAAACATTACCCCTTAGCTGCCTGTTGAACCTTTCCTTTTCACCTTAAACCTATGCCCTCTAATTTTGGACTCCCTTACCCTGGGGCAAAGACTTTGACTATTCACCCAATCCATGCACCTCATGATTTTATAAACTTTTATAAGGTCACCCCTCAACCTCTGACCCTACAGGAAAAGTAGGCCCAGCCTATTCAGCCTTTCCCTATAGCTCATGAGCACAGTGTCAGCATAAGGGGCTCATCACTTAGGACACAGATAAAGAGAAACTACTTGTACTTTTGGAATTGTCTACCCCAGAAGAATGCCCCATCGTGGAATGCATTTAGTGCTGTGAAGTACCAATTTTTGGTCTCACAGGAAATCAAAGGATACATGGAGTGAGTAGGAAAGTGCAGCTGAAGTCCAGAATTGGCTAGTATTGTACTAATGGTATGTTCAACAGGCGAATATCTACTTCTGTTCCAATTTCCCCCATTCTGTGTTACATCTAAATGTGTGACATGCCAGGCAACCTGGAAGCAATGGTGTACCTATGCCACCCCCCACCTTGGTAGTGGTGGTTGTGGAGAAAGCAGGTGTTGTCAAAGTTAGTTTGCCAGGTTGCCGCAGCTCACCTTTTAAACAAAACATATCCCAGCATAGTGACTGCTAAAAGTATCCACACTAGGAAATCGATAGCATTTGACAGTCCATTCCTCAGCCAGAATTTTATTTCTTTAGGAATGATAAATGACTCCTCTCACAACTGAAAACAAGGATTTTTCAACTAAATTAGTCTCAGTGAGAGAGGTATGAGAGACGATGAGGTCTGATAATAAGACATACTTTCATAGCAAGAAGCAAAATGACATTCAACCATGTTACAAAGGCTCCAGTGAAATAATTCTGCTCTGCACAGAGTAAGTCACAAACAGTGAATAAATGGAGAGACAGAAGTATTCCACACAGTAGGCTGGCTATAGTGCCTGCAGTAATTCATTGATTCTGTATCCCCATGAGAGTGGGACTGGAGTAATTGAGGTATTGGTGGGTACTTACAAATAATATCTTCAGGCATTCCAACTTTAAAAGAAAGTAAAACTTACATTCACTCAGTGGTTTTCATGACTACCAGACTTTTGAAAGTTCTTTCCAACCAATGAAATATTTCAGGGCCAGCACACCAGTTAGCATTGCTGCCTGACTGCACCAGGGTCCTGGGTTTGATTCCAGCCTTGACTGACTGACTGACAGTGTGGAGTTTGTACATTCTCCCCATGTCTGTGCAGGTTGCCTCCCACAGTCCAAAGATGTTGCAGGTTAGGTGGACTGGCCATGCTAAAATTGCTCTGTGATGTGCAGGCTAAGGGGGTTAGCTATGGTAAATGTGGAGTTACAGGGACAGGGTGGGGAGGTGATGACTCTAAGCAGGATGCTCTTCAGAGGATTGGAGCAGATTAGATGGGTTGAATGGCCTATTTCCACACTGTAGGATTCTATGAAGTAAAGACACTGCATTTAAAGTCTCCCTGGTATAGACACCAGGGCAAGGTCCCCTGCTGTTCTTCAAAGAAATGCCATGGCGTCTTTTTGCATTCATCTGAGAGGGCAGTCAGGGCTTCAATTTAATGTTTCATCCAAAGGACAGTGTACAGCTAAAGGCTAAAATAGAAAGCTATGTCAGTCTTGTTTAGTTTACACATGAGCATTCTTAGCGTCTTCCTTATTGAGGATGATATCGGTTTCAATTTTTTTTCTCCAGCAACCCGACGACTGTTGCAGCAGCTTCCATCTCCTATGCTGATTGTTTACACCATGGTGGACAACTGTGTGTTAGGTATCACTAATCCTGTGGCTCAGGATTCCCACTCTGGCATCACAGTCTCTTCTGCATCCTCTACAGTGGACGACAGTGGGCTGAGAAAGTGTATGACTCACTGGCCTCTGCTTTCTCTAGGCCTTCTTCTCAGCCTAGCTTTCTGTTTCTGTCCACCTCTTCCAACGCCTTTTCAAACAGTCAGCTTCTAGAGTTCACAAATGTCAGTGACTGTCACTTAGTTCATCCGCACTCTTTATATCTTTCTTGATGATGCCCTTATATTGGAGGTAAGGACACCAGAGATAACCCGTTAGCCTGTTCACCATACAGAGAGTCTTTGAGTTGTTTCCATATTCACTGTGATTCTATTTAACAAAGCTTTTCATTCCATGATTCAAGTTTGGAATTTGATTGAGCCAATCAAATTATTTTCTTCTAAACTGATTTCTGGCAACAGCAATGTTGATCTTAATTATCTTAGTCAACCTGGTACTCAGACTAGCAAATTTCTGTTGCATTTTCTTAGTCAGAAGTGTCTTTCATTTACATGGCAGCTTTCATATGCTTAGGACATCCCAAAGCACTTTACAATCAATGAAGTCCTTCAGAAGTATAGTCATTGTTGTAGTATAGGAAGTAGAGCAGCCAATTTGTACACTGCAAATGTCCACAAACAGCAATGTTACTTTCCAGAAAACCTGGTGGCCAAGGATAAAACAGGAGTCAATTTCTGCACATTGTTAGATGTATTAATGCATAGATATAACATCTTCTAAACAGAAATAACCTTTCCAGCCTGTTCCCACTTATTGGAGCCTCAGAAAGTCCCCAGTTAGTGTCCACCATCGGCATCCAATTTTGTTGTTGGATGAGAGATCAGTGTTGGTCACCAGGGACAACTGCCCTACACTTCTTTTAAATAATGCTATTGAATCTTTTAAATCTGTTTGACAGGGCAGCATTCCCTCAATAGTGCACTAAGTCAACCTAGAATAGAACTTGAACCCAAAGCCTGATGACTCAGTGATTAGAGGGTTTTTTTGCTCATTCATGGAATGTGTGCATCATTGTCTCGGTCAGTATGTATTGCCCATCCTAACTGCCCAGGGGGACAGTTGAAAATCAACCACATCGCTGTGGATCTGGAGTCACATGTAGACTAGACTATGTAAGGATGACAGATTTCATCTCCTAAAGGACATTCTTGAACCAAATGGGTTTTTACCACAATCGATAATAGTTTCATTGTCATCATTAGAGTATCTTCTTTTTTCAATTCCGACTTGTTTATTGAATTCAAATTTCACCATCTGTCAAGCAGGGATTTGAACAAATGTACCCAGAACATTAGAACTATCCACGGAGCCACAGCTAACGCATACACTGTATGAGAGATTTAATGCATGAGGAAATAAAATTATTTCTGAGTTGCTCATTTATGAAGAAAAATTTTTCAACCAATTTTACTCTGCTCATAGATCAGGACAGCATTGTTTTGTAATTATGTGAGATATTAAATAGTGTTTTAGTAATGTTAATGGCAAGATGATTTGAGCACGGGAGTAGTGAAGTTTTGCTTCAATTGTATAGGAGCTTGTTTCGACCACACCTGAAGTACGGAACGCAGCTTTGGTCTCCTTTTCTCAGGAAAAGATATTATTGCAATACTTGGAGTCCAATGAATGTTCATCAGACTTTTTTGCAGCATGAAGGAACTGCCCTATGAAGAGAAATTGAGGAACATGGATCTGTGTTCACTGGAGTTTTGAAGAATGAGAGGTGATCTCATTTTAAAAAATACTTAAGTGGATTGACAAAGTCAATGAACAAAAGATGTTTCACCTGGTTGGAGAGTCCAGATCTAGGAGGCACAATTTAAAAATAGGGAATGCCATTTAAGACTGAGATGACACAAAATGATTTACTTAGGTACTGGTATATAGATCATCATAGATCATAGAATCACTACAGTGTGGAAACTTACCCTTCGGGCCACCAAGTCCATACCAACCCTCAGGACATCCCACCCAGAACCATCCACCTCATCTGCACCTCTCTGAACACTATGGGAAATTTAGCATGGCCAATCCATTTAGCCTGCACATCTTTGGACTGTGGGAGGAAACTGGAGCACCCCAGGCACGGGGAGAATGTGCAAACTCCACACAGACAGTCATTCAAGGGTGGAATCAAACCCAGGTTCCAGGTGCTGTGAGGCAGGGAGCTGTAGAACCCCAGACTTTGAGTATATTTAGGGGTAAGTAGATTTCTGTTTACCAGTGGCATAAATGTTTATGGGGATAGTGTGGGTAATAGGCTTTGAAGTGTTTGATCAAACTTGTGTTCCTAGGTTCCTAAAACTATAGTCACTAATAAACCCATTGGGAAAATTCAAGACAAATGTCTTTAGTTAGACAGCAGTCAAAATATTAAACTCACTATCACAGGTAATGTTCTGTTTAAGTTGCACAGGATCCATGCACGCCTGTTGGCGTGTGAACACAGTGAACACGTCTGGTTCTCAAGCCTCTGCTGTGCATGGACCTCAGCAGGAAATGGGAATATAGATCATAGGGAGTGATTGAGGTGACTAGCATAGATATATTTAGATTAGAGCCAAATAAACATAGGAGTGGGAGTGGAATAAAGAGAATTGCTGGTTGAGTGAGAGGAAGGGGGATGTGTGGAGTATAATCACTAGCTTGGGTTAGAATTCCTACAGTGTGGAAACAGGCCCTTCGGCCCAACAAGCCCACAACAACCCTCAGAGCATCCCACCCAGACCCATCCCCCTATAGCCCACGTGTATCCCTGAACACTATGAACAATTTAGTATAGCCAATCCAACTAGCCTGCACATTTTTGGACTGTGGGAGGAAACCCATGCAGACATGGGGAGAATGTCCAAACTCCACACAGTCACCTGAGGCTGGGATTAAACCTGGGTCCCTGGTGCTGTGAGGCAGCAGTGCTAACCACTGAGCCACCGTGCAGCCCTAATTAGTTAGTTGGGCGAAGTGGCCTGTTTCTCTGCTGTACATTCTATGTAATTCTGATGACAAGTGTACTGTCTTTTAGATGGTCATTATATGACAGGGATTTCTCAAAAGCTTAATGGGTTTAAACACAGCAACATTGTGTTTTGGTTGCATCAACTTGATGTAGCAGCACTAAATAAAAGCTTAAGATGACACAAAGCAAACAGCATAACCTCTGTCCTGCAAATCTCCCCTTGTAGTACGATAACTTTAAGATGATAGACTTGTCTGAAAGTAGGACAATCATATACATGTTCACTTGCAGTTGGTGGATGTATTGATAAGAAGGTGGGCAAAGGTTTTGTAAGGAATGCTGTGAGTGAGAAAATGGAAAATAGGCAGGCAGATGGGTCAAAAAATCTGAACAAAAAATATTTTGAAGTGATCAGAAAGTGACGAAGTCGGGTGGATTATTCGAATAAAGAAAATTGACAAATTAGGTTATAAAGAGGACGGTGAAAGATCAGAACTAAAACGCGCATTCCGTTCCTCACTCCACAAATACTGCCATAACGTACTACATATGAATAACTGTTTTGATTTATTAGAAATATAAACTGCAAGAAAAAAGAAAGAATTTGCAAGAAGTGATGAAAATAAAAAAATACAAACAGCTGGAATGAATGAGCTGACGCACATTAAGGCAGAGATAAAAGGTACTGCAAATGCTGGAGAATCCGAGATAACAAGGTGTGGGGCTGGATGAACACAGCAGGCCAAGCAGCATCATAAGAGCAGGAAAGCTTGACATTCTGCCCTTCAAGGGTCTAGGCCCAAAACGTCAAGCTTTCCTGCTGCGTTCATCCAGCCCAGCACATTAAGGCAGCACGGGACCATCATCAGGCCACAATAACCCCGCCCCTGTAAAGCCCCGCCTCCCAAGCGACATGGCCGTGTCCCACAATCGGGCCGCGTCAGCAATCACCCCGCCCCTTCATGACACACCCGCCTCCTTCGGCTATTCCCCGCCCCCCTTCATGTAGTGCACACAATCAGGCCCCGCCCACTGGCCGCGCCCTCACCATGTGATCCACCCCAACACGGAGCCCCGCCCTTGTGCCCCGCCCCTTACCACCCCTCACCCACAGCCACGCCCTTCTGTCCCGCCCCTAACCACCCCAAAGCAGAGCCCTGCCCCGTACCACCTCAAACCACAGCCCCGCCTTTCTACCTCCCTTACCACCCCAACCCACAGCCCCGCCCTTCTGTCCCGCCCCTCCACGTGGCCTCGCCTCTCCACCCTGACCTCTGACATTGTCCCCCGGCCCCTCCACACCGTTTGATCCGCCCCACCTCAGGGCTCTGTCCCCTCCTCATTGCCCTCTGGTGTGGTTCATGGAGGCGAGCGGAGACCCAAGCCCTGGGACTTCGCGCCGTGGCCTTAGATCTGAGGAGCATGAGGGGTCGGACCCTCGGAAGAAAGACCAGGCGGCCGCCGCCGGTGAGGGGCGCAGGTTCTGTGGTTGTCGGGAGGCCCCGGTACCCGTTGTGTTGAGAGGCGGAGGGCCCCAGCTCAGCGCCGGCACGTTCCCACTGCTGTTCGACCCGGACGGGAGGCTGGTCAGAGAGTCTTACTTTCGTAAACTCATCTTCAAGGAGGGTGAGTGATGCCTACTGCGGTCAAACAGCTCATTAGGGGTGTGATGCCCACCAGAGTCGAACAACCCCAGGGGTGTGATGTCCCCAGGTCTGAGCAGCCCTTGGGAGTGTAACGACCACCCAAGCTCAACAGCCACCCAGGGAAGCGATGAACAATTCCCCTGAAGAGGGACGGGAAGTGATCCCTGGCGAGGGACGATAGTCCTTCTATGACAGGATCTTCAGGGGATGAGGAGAGTGGTGAATGATAAAGTGCCTTGTAGATTTTCTTTTTGTATTTGTGATTTCTCACATCCAACATGGTGAGTGAGTGAGTGAGTGAGTGAAGGTTAGTGGAGCTCCAGGGAGAAATGGGATTGTGAAGTGTCCCAAGGAGGAGAATGACCAAGGAAGATGAATGAAAAAAGTATTGAAAGATCTTATGTTCCAAGTAATTGCTTGTATTATCTGTAACGAGTGACTGATTAATTCCGTGATATTCCTCTGCAGTATGTATTGGGCTGATGTGTTGTACAGGAGAATCTAGTTTGTTCAAGATGGGGTTATCCACTTGCTCTGTGGTATCAGTCCTACAGTGAAATTTAATAGAGGACTATGTTATTTGTGTATATACTAGAATGAGCAAATGGTTAAGCTTGAAACAAAAAAGAAATTACTGGAGGAACTCTGCAGGCCTGGCAGCATCTGTGGAGAGAAAGCAGTGTCAACATTTTCAGGACCGGTGACCCTTCGTCAGAACTAGTAGGAGCTGGAACAGTGTGGTATTCGTGCTGAAGACGGGGTGAAATGATTGAGAAGTTAGGTGGAGACAGAGCCCAGACGGAGAGAAAGACAGTAGGGCAGACAAAGGGATGAATAATGGTATGCCAAGATAAAAGAAGAGACCAGGAGTAGATGAAAATGGGTTGCCAGTGCTGAAAGCAGCCCATGTGATGACAAGGCTTGGGGTTAAGTTTGACTTCACTTTTTCCTTTTTATGCTGATGGTGTGATGCAACCATATTCTTTTAAACTTGCGTATATATTTCAGTATTGCGAGTGCAAAGGTGTTTGTGATCGCAGATTCAAAATGTCCATAAGCCTGGCAAATTTCACATTTGCAAGAATTTGCATAAAGTACTGAGCTATGTATTTTAGTAATTAGCATCTGCTTCAATTGACTTAACCTCACGAAACCAGTGGAATGCTGGTTTTGCACTTTGTAATGGGGACTAAAATGAAGGCAGTCTAAGGGACTAAAATTTGGACAGTAGGTAAAATTGTGCCAAATATGTTTCAAAGTAGATAACCATGAGGCCATCCACTGAAGGTTGAAACCCTTTGAAATACTTGCTGAAGTAGGGTAATTATTGTAATGATTGGAAATTAAGTGATGACAAGTAAAGCTACAGCTATCTTAAGCTTTGGTTACTGTGAACAGTTCTGGGCACCACACTGTAAGAAGGCTAAATTAGTTTTGGAGAAAGTGCAGCATAGATGTATAGAGTGTTAATCTGGAGTTTGAGAAGTAACCTCAGAGGAGAAATTACACAAGGTATCCTTATATTTCTTGGAATTTAGGAAGTTCAGGGGTGATTTAATGAAAGTTTTCAAAGTAGACTAGGGGCTAAAGGAGGGGAAGCTGAATAAATAAAACTATCATGGGTCAACTAACTGCATCTCTAATGTGTGCCATTCAGTCAGAAACACAATGTATTGTGTGATTGACAGGTCGAAAAAGTTGTGCTTTTCCCACTGCTCATAATAGTGATGATAGTTTAGTATCTTGAGCTCTTGGAATATGTTGGCAGAAAGAAGTGTGTCTCTCGGCAGATGGTTTTGATGATGTTTGTTGACTGTGAAAGCTGGTGATTATTCACATTTGCTAGATTCAAGCAAAAGCATTCCTACTTGTAAGAGTCACATCTGCAGAACTTGGCAATTCAACTGTTTCATATGCAGCTGAGGAAAGATTCAATCCTGTTTTCAGGTTTATAGGTTTTACTAAAGCTCTGAAAGCTTGTGTTTACAAATAATAAGGTTGGAGTATAACCTGGTGTCATGTGATTCCAGAACAAAAACAGAAGTTGCTGGGAAAGCTCAGCGGGTCTGGCAGTATCTATGAAGAAAAAATCAGTTAACGTTTCGGGTCCCTTCCTCCATGTGATTTCTGACCTCGTCCACCCCAGTCCAACACTGGCACCTCCACATCATAGGTTTGTTTTGACCATTGCTGGTGGTGTTACCCTTGTAAAAGTAGTGTATCCTTCTCAAAAGGTATTAGCAACAGAGTCCTTGAACTTAAGGTAGTGGTTAGTATATTCTTGATAACTTTTCACTCTCTGCTTATCAGAATAGGCAGAAATGTGGAATAATCAAATCAGCCATGGTCTTATTGAATGGCAGAGCAGGCTTAAGGGGCCAAAATGTAAGGTTGTGCTTGTAGAATCCCTACAGTGTGGAAACAGGCCATTCGGTCCAACAAGTCCACACCGCCCCTCCGAAGAGCATCCCACCACGACTCATTCCCCTTACCCCTGCATTTCCCCATTTCTAACTCACCTAACCTCAACATCCCTGGACACTGCGGGCAATTTAGCATGGCCAATCCACCTACCCTGCACATCTTTGGACTGCAGGAGGAAACTGGAGCACCCAGAGGAAACCCACACAGACACGGGGAGAATGGTGCCTTTACACCGACAGTCACCCAAGGGTGGAATTGAACCTGGGTCTCTGGCGCTGTGAGGGAGCAGTGCTAATCACCGAGCCACCGTGCCGCCGCACATAATTCCTATGTTTGTATGTATAAAGTTGCAATAGGCTATTCAGCCCGACTGATCCATATGGTTTATGCTTCATTTGAGCTTCCTCCCTTCATGATATGGTTCTTTGACTTGCTGAAACCTTGCTGAACTGAGTAGGTGCTGGCATTGTGGTAATGTTGTCAGAATTGTAATCCTGAGGTTTTGAGTCTGGTGTCTGGGTTCAAATCATACTGTGGTTATTTGTGGAATTTTTATTTAATTTAAAAATTGCAGATGATAAGACACATGGAGGCGTTGAGAGCTGTAGGGAGGATAATGGAGAACTTCAAAAGGACACAGACAAGCTGGTTTAATGGACAGATAAGTGACAGATTAAGTTCACTGCTGAGAAGTGTAAGGTGATTCATCTTGGTAGGAAGAGCATGGAGAGACAACATAAATAAATGATATAACACTAAAGGGGATGCACGAGTAGATGGACCTAGGTGTCTTTGTGGGTGAATCACAGTGACAATGTAGCAACTACGTGAGTTTTCAAAGCATGCTTTGGGTAGAGTCACAAAGGTTGTTATGCCACTTGGATCTTGCCATCACACCAATGCAGCAACTCCCATAAGCTGGTAAGCTTTTTCATTCAAATTTAAAATTGCTTGGCCTGCTTAAAGGCATGTTCAGTTGCATACTGACAGTTCTCAGGTAGCTGGGTTTAAGGTACTGTACTTGTGGTACCATTCCCCCACCTTCTACATATAACCCTACACATTCTTCCTTTTCAGATAATGATCTGATTCCCTGTTGAAAGCCTCCATTGAATCTACCTCCACCAGACTCTGCAAAAGCTGAATAAGGAGTATGGGGTGGGTACCTCCACTATTTGATTTTAAGAAGCAGAGAATCCAGTTTTCATGCTGGGTATCACATTCAGGAAAAAAAAGCGAAGCGTAAACCGAAAAGTGATGAGTTAGACTGAATGATGATGGAATAAAACAGTGCCATTGACTAAACCATTGTTGATTAAGCAAGCTCCAAATTCCATGAACTGAATATTTAAACTTAATGCAAATAGTGTTCTGGTTGGTTCTCAAATCTAAAAGGTGCTGTCAAGTAAAGTAACTTAAGTGTCTGGAGATAAATCATCAGTACATTGAGGCAGCTGAAAGTTTCATAGACAAGTTGCCAAGTCGTAGAGTCATAGGATTGTACAGAGTGGAAACAGACCCTTCAGTCCAACTCTTCCATGCCGACCAGATATCCTAAATTAAGGACCTGGGACAAGGATCTAGTCCCATTTGCCAGCATTTAGCCCATATCCCTCTAAACCCTTCCTCTAACCATCCAGATGCCTTTTAAATGTTGTAATTGTACCAGCCTCCACCACTTCCTCTGGCAACTCATTCCATACACGCACCACCTTTAGTTTGAAAAAGTTATCCCTTAGGTCCCTTTTAAATCTTTCCTCTTAAACCTATGCCCTGTAGTTTTGGACTCCCCTACCATGGGGAAAGCGCCCCAGTTGCTAACGAAAACCTTTCTTTTGGAGAAATCTAAAATACCAATGCTATATCCCTATTTTGGCATTATGCACCAGGAAAAACCTTAGTAACAGCTCGTGAAAGGGCACCAACAGATGGAAAAGACACAAGATAGATTTAATGTGCTTAGTTGTACTAGTACAGCGGGAACAGAAAAATGTAAATTGTTGTACATTGGAAAAAGCCAGTGCCCATGATGTTTCCAGGAGATAAGAATATTTCCACTGCATTATTATTGGTAACTAGAGCATGAATAATCAGGCAAGTTTGTCTGGACTGGTTTCAGAAGTACTTTGTTCCACGTGGTGCACTCATTGCAGGTCAGTTGGGCTTGATGAAAACTGCAAGATGTTGTTCTTGCATTACGTTTGCTCAGCACGTGCACGTGCTGGACTTCTATTTTGTGTGTTTAGCATATACTTATCCCAGAATGTGACATCATTGATTTAGCTAAGGAACCACAGAATCTTATAGTCCATAAAGTCTCAGCATAAGGGCAAGTTTATAAGGCATGTACATTGTGCAGTGATCTGAGGCCGGGAGATAGCATGGTTCCAGAAAGCATTTACAGTGAAAAGTGCCATCTGGACAGCAGAACATGTAAGGGACAAGACATCTGACAAACACTTGGCACAGCCTGTGGTCAGCATCTTTGTTTGCTGATGAGGAATATGCTGATGGTAATTTTAAAGGATCCAGTGTGTCTAATGGGAAGATGATTTTGGAATTGTTAGATCCTGTGAGAAGGATGTCTTCACAAGCTGCATGCACATTGTAAGCAAGATGTTGAAGAAATTATGAACATAAACTGTGATGCTCCTGTTGTTCATGCACTTGCATATGGTGACATCATGGTAAGGATTTTGTCCAGAGGAAAATGATGAGGAAAGTGAGAACAGTGCTGACCAAGTATACAAAGTAACCATAAACAGGTGTACAAAAATGTGTTTGGTATTTTAACCACATTCTCTATACTTTGTCAAACTTTAAATGCAGGACAACCAACGAGTCAGCCCTACTTCTCTTACCAGAGAACATGACTGAATTTCTCCCAGCAATGGTATTGTTAGTTTGTGGAAATGATTTAGTTTTGCATGATTTCAGTGCAGATGTGCCAATGATGGTTCAATTGACCCAAGAAGAGCAAAAAGCCCTTGAGCAGGATATTTTCAAGGGGTGCATGAAATGAGCAGCCTAATTAAGAATTGGCTAAAATTGGATCCTCATTAGCTGACTTAGCTAAGCCTTTTCTGTTGCATGCATTTTTCTAAGTAGCCAACTCAGTTCAGCTTAGCAAATGTGAATTCCACCAGAGTGCTAGGTTTCAGTGTCTCAGGAGTTCAGGCAAATGAGAGAGATATTTGCTCAATTTTTGCCTAAACAAAACATCTGGTGAGTATTTCTAGCATAAGGTTTTTGTATTTAGGTCTTCAATCATTTTTTGACTCCCCCTCTCTTACAAATAGGCTTGATGGGTATAAGATTGACACCAGTGTGTCAAAAAAATTAAAATAAATACAATTTAAGCATTCAAATTGGGGATACTTCAAGTATAAAGAGGAGGATTACTTGAATGACCTAATTCATAACAAGTAAAATATGTTAGAGAGGTCAAGTTGGCTGATGTGTTGCAGCTACAGCAAATAGGAGTTGCTGGACACCAAGGTGATCCACAGTGAATACGCCTGTAGCAAACGTTTGCATTTTGAGCAACTTCACACTCAAGTTGAGGAGTTGGTGTCTGATCTGTAAATGTTGCGCTGTAACCAGCAGGAACAAAGTTACCTGTTCACTTTTTTCTCCAGAGGTGGAAACAAATCTTTAAATCGGGCAATTCAAACTTGGTCCGCGGTCAAGAACAGGAGGGTATGATTATAGGTGTGCCGGTATGGGGACTTGAGGGATATCCCTTAAGGAGCCTGCAATTGTCCAACAGTTACAAGGTTCTTGCAAGTCACATGTCCAGGAGTGGGGACTGCAGGGCAGATGAGTGAACTGACCGTGGTACCTCGGTACAGGAAACCATTTAAGTGGGTGGAGGAAATGGGAACTTTTGGTCCATAATTTCCAGGACTTTTCCACTTCAGTTATTTATTCAGTACCCTTTTGAAAGTTGCTTTTGAACTTGCTCTTGCCTGTCTTTCAGGCAGCAGAATCCAGATCCTAACAACACAATTGGTGTGGTGGCTCAGTGGTTAGCACTGCTGCCTCACTGCGCCAAGGATCTGGGTTCAATTCCATCCTCGGGCGAATTTGTACATTCTCTGTGTCTGCTTGGGTTTCCCCCCACGCTCCAAAGATGTGCAGCTTAGGTGGTTTGGCTGTGCTAAATTTCCCGTAGTGTGCAGGGTACGTGGATTAGCCAGGGGAAAAACAGGGTAACAGGGATAGGGTGGAGTTTGCGTGGGGTGGCCTTTTGAGGTTTGGTGTGGACTTAATGGGCCGAATGGCCTGCCCCCACACTATAGGAATCTATGAACACTGTTAGTTTTTAAAAAAACTCATGTCTCCTCTGGTTTCTTTGCCAATTACCTTCAATCGGTGTCCTCTAGTTACTGATCTTTCTGCCGAATGAAACAGTTTATCCCTATACCTGTCCAGGTTTCTTCAGTTGTCCAGAAACTAGTGCTGTGAATCCTTGACTGCCAATCTGCTTCTTGAAGGCCAACAGCACTGTGCCCCAGTGTATAAGTGGCAATTATGGCTAGCGCTGAATAAGAAGAGTGGCATTCCAAGGCTTGAACCCAGAATTCCAGGCTGAATCTGCTGCTATTATGTGGGCACTGCTTTGTGCAGTATAGGGTGCCATCACACAGATGGTTGTATAAATTCCTGTGCCAATATTGCAAAGCTGAATGGGGGAGCGTCTCCTCCATGGTTCTCAACTAAAATTACCATAACAGGTTGTTTGGTCATTGTCACATGACTTTGTGGGATCTTACCGTGCGCAAACTGGTTATTGTGTTTGCTATATTACAGTAATGTCTTGCTACTTGAAGCTGTTCATTGAATTAGGCCTGAAAGGATTGTCAAAAGAAAGATTTTAAGAGTCGTCATGGTCAAGTCTGAAAGACAGCTGTAGTTCTAAACCTTCTAAGCTGTTTCATGCAGGACTATCCCATTAATAACTGCAGATTGCTTTTACTATTTCAGGTGCTCCAGTTTTGGAACTGATACAATAAACTATAATGGATTGAAACTTGAATCTTTGATAGACCTGTGACAAAATAAGAACTCTCTATGTCAAAATGATTTTGTATTACTGTATGTTCTGACATTTTTAATATGCTGCATGCATGCTAGCACCTGTTTATACATTTAAGGAGAAAATTGTATTTGAAGGGGAGCTGGATAAGCACACAAGATAGATAGGAAGAGAGCAGAGCAGACTTGTCCAACAAGCAGCCTATTTCTCTCCTGCTGTGAATCGAACTGCATCAAAAGAGAGAGCAAAACAGTATCTGATGGGAGGAGCAGTGAGCAGCACAATGTGAGCCATTTAATTCAGTCAGGGGCCTGGAGCGTTGATATACAGGAACGATTTTTGGAAAATCCTTCAGGACAATCAGATCCAGGGAAGGGAACAAGTGGCTTGAGTTTGGTGGGTTTAGTGGCTTAACAGGGGAGCTGGTTGAAAGTGTCAGTGAGGGGCTGGGTGAGTGATGAACTGGAAAGGTGAAATTCATGCTTGCTGCTCTGGAAATGATCTTTCTGCAGTTTGCCCCCTTCCCAGGATGGGAGAGAAATTGAATTATGGCTCCTACTGGGCAAAGAGATTGAAAAGCCCTGGAGTAAAAGGTTGTGTGGATAGGGAGGTAGGGTGGGAGGAGGCTAGTGTGGGCCGTAAACACCACCATTTATTTATCTTCATAGATGTGGGTGTTACTGGCAAGGCCAGCAACTGTTGCCAATTCATAATTGTCCTTGAAACTGAGTGGCTTGCAAGACTTTTTCAGAAATGAGTTAAGTGTCAACCACATTGGCATTGGGTTTGGGGACACATGTAGGCTGACTGATTTCATTCTAGAATCTAGAATCCAGAATCCCTACAGTGTGGAAACAGGCCCTTCGGCCCAACAAGTCCACACCGAACCTCGGAGCATCCCACCCACACCCGTCCCCTTGTAACCCACCTAATCTACACACCCCTGAACACTATGGGCAATTTAACATGGCCAGTCCACCTAACCTGCACATCTTTGGATTGTGGGAGGAAACCGGAGCACCAGGGGGAAAGCCATGCAGACATAGGGAGAATGTGCAAACTCCACACAGCCAGTTACCCGAGGCTGGAATCGAACCTGGGTCCCTGGTGCTGTGAGGCAGCAGTGCTAACCACTGAGCCACCATGCTGCCCACATTCACTAAGGGACATCACCTTTGAAATCCTGGATGTCTGTTGTGTCTTTAGTACTTGATGTCACTTGTTGTCCTTGAGATAGTTACTTGATGTGCAATTTAGATCTTGTAGGGCTGACTTCAAGCATATTAAATCAAGAACTATGATTATTTAAAATGATCTATATTTGCCTTTGACCTGGTGAGTTGAAATCCAAGCATGCAGGTGGTCTAAGTGTAGCTGGCTCCTATTCTAAAGTTTGTTGCTGTAAGTGCTTGCTTTTGACATGTGGTGAAGTACAAATTCTGAGGCGACAGCATAATCACATTATGGTCTTTAAAGGACTCCATCAAAAGTTTATAAATAAAACATTTAATATTTTTGACCAGCCTTTATAAAAATTTTTCATATTTGGATATCTTCCTTATGTTATATTTATTCTGCATCCCTGGAACTATAATATTGTAATTAAATTAGACTGGTAGTTTTAGCCTTTAAGTACAGTGCTAACTGTTGTTATTCACTCATATCAATAAAGGACAAAAAAGTGAGCTCAAATTCAGCACTTTTATGGGCGTTATTGACAATGGGTTCTTTGGAGTACTTTGCTATCAATGCCTTACCTACAGATATAATGTTTGTTAGATGGTTAGAGTTCTCAATGAAGCTGAAGTGAGGTAAGAAATATCCTGAATTATAAGATGGGAATGGATTAAGACCACCTTCTTCAAAAATGTGACTGCCTAAATGCCTTTACAGTTTTTAAATCCCATTACCTGCGTGTCACTGGCACTCTCACCTACTCCCAACATGGAAGTTTGTGGATTCAAGTCCCGTTCAAGAGATCTGAACACACACAATTGAGGCTGGTGCTGCCATACCAGTGAGATATTAAACTGAGGACACTTTGGTAGTGGTTCTCAGGAGATCATAAAGGATTGCATAATGCTGTTTACAAAACAGCAGAGTGATTTCCCAGACCCACCCTCCACCACGTCTGCTTTCCCCAGCCACCAGTGTCTCTAGCCAATTTTGACCTCTCAAACAACGTCAATAAAAACAAGTGATCTGGCCATTTAATTAGTTGCTATTTGTGGGTTCTTTCTGTACGCAGTATTAGTTTTTGAGTCTCCTTGCCCTTGTACAATTATACGATTAGGAGCCAGGAGCATGCTATTTGGGCTTTCTAGCTTGCTCTTTTATTCAACAAGACTGCAGTAGATCTGATTGTGATTTCAACTCCAGGTTCCTGCCTAACCATGGTAACCAACAACTCCTTGTTAGTCAGCTATATATCTGTCTTTGTCTTAATAGTCAATGACTCAGCTTTTATCACTCTCTAGGGAAGAGTGTTCCAAAAATTAACTCCCTACTGGAGAAACAAGAAATTCTCCTCATCTTACTTTTAAAAATTAGAATCTCCCAGTTAAAAACTGTATCCCAAAGTTTTAGTCTAAACATCTTTCATCATCGACCTTGTGAAATCCCATCAGAATCCTAAATCTAAATAAGATCACCCCTCATTCCTTTAATCTCTAGCATGACAAAAATTTGTAATTATTGTAATGTAAGTGTCTATGCTTCAAAAGTAATTTGCTGGGTGTAGAGCATTTTCAGGATGTTCTGAGGTTATGAAAGATGCTTTATGATACAAATTACATCCTTTTTAATACAGTGGAAGATAATTTTAAAAGAAGTTTCAAATGAAAGTTCTCTAGTGCATATGAAAGAAATCTGTTTAAACCCAGCGTTTTTAGCAGTTACAGCACAGGTGAAAAAGCTGAAAGCATTGTAGAGTGTTAGAACAAATAATAGTTTTATGAGCTCATTCAACTGCAGGGAAGCATGTTCCAGCAAGATAGCAGCCAGTTTAGGTAATAGGGAGGATGCAAATTTAGCTATTGATCGAGAGTAAATTGCAGCACAAAAAACAGGCTGTTCAAACCAACTGGTCCATGTTGGTATTGGTACTGTATCTGGATTTCTTCCCGTCCCCTCGTCATCTCATCTTATTGTCATTTCCTCCCAATCCTTCGTCTCATGCTTTTCCACCTTCCCCTTCAACAAATCTGTGCTCTTCACATCAAATCGTACATGTGGTTGTGAATTCCACATTCACGTCTTTATAAAGATGTTTCTCTTGAAGATATTTTCTGATCAACCTATTCAGAAATGTTAATGCACACTCTGAAACAGGCAGAACTTGAACGCTGGTCTCCTGGCTCAGAGGGAAGGCCCTTTCCATTGTGACACAAGAACCCTAAGCTTCTCCTGAATTTTCAGTTGGTTTATTAACTATCATCTAATCTTTGAGCCCTGGTTTTGGGCGGTCCCACAGCAGTAATATGTTCTCTACACCTATGCTATCAAACTACTCCTAATTTTAAAGATCTTTAGCATGACAGCCTCCTGTCAGTAGCCTATTCAGTCTTTCCTGATAGCTTTGGCCTGTCAATGACATTAGCTTACATAGAATGTGGTAACAGGAAATTCAGTCCGACGGCATTTACTTTCTACTCGAGCTTCGCTCCATCCTTACTCATCTTCCTTTCAGCCTCACCTATTCCTTTTGTACATTTATCCAAACTTCCCCCTAAATGTATCTATACTGTTCATTTCAACCCTCTTGTGGTAGCAAGGTTCACCTTCTCACCACTCTAGTGACAAGGGGAAATATTTTCACTCATTGTGCAGTTCTGACATTCCAGATTTTTAAGAAAGTATTATTAAAAGAACATTACTTTCAAATCTGTAGCTTGAAGAGAAAACTCTAAATTATGTTTCAAAAGTCCCTTTGGGATGAACATTACAGCAAATCATTTGTATTACTGAGGGGATCATTTAGAATTTGATTAACCATTGGACAATATAACAAATTCTTCTAAAGGTGTGAGAATTCAAAGCTTTTGAAAGAACAGAACATTGGACGGATGTCATGGTAAATTCTGAAGTAATTAATTTCTTTGAGTCTGGCAACATCTGTGGAGATAGAGACCAATATATGGAGGAATTCCTGCAGTGTATACGGGATGGTTTTCTTGACCAATATATGGAGGAAGGGAAGGGAATCATTGCCACTCTAGATGTGTGAGACCCTTTGGGGATGAGCGACTATGATATGATAGAATTTTTAATCATGATGGAGAGTGAGGTTGTTGATTCGGAGACTAGGGTGCTGAACCTTAATAAAGGAAACTGCAAGGATATGAGGTGTGAGTTGGCCTTGATAGACTGGGGAGAGTTACCTAAAGGGATGGCAGTGAATAGGCAATCGCAACCGTCCAAGGAACGCATGGGGCAACCGCAACAAATGTTTATTCCTGTCTGTCACAAAAGCAGAATGGATAAGAGGGCCAATCCATGGTTTACAAAGGAAATTAGAAAGAGTGTCCAATCCAAGGAAGAAGCGTACAGATTGGCCAAGGAAAATAATATGTCTGAGGATTGGAAGCAGTTTAGAATTCAGCAAAAAAGGACCAAGGGATTGGTTAAGAAGTGGAAAATACAGTATGAAAGTAAGATTGCAGGGAACATAAGGACTGACGCTAAGAGTTTCTATAAGTACATGAAGAGAAAGAGATTGATGAAGACGAATGAGGTCCCCTACAGACAGAAACCAGGGAATGCACAGTAGTGGACAAAGAAATGGCTGATCAACTGAATACATACTTTGGGTCTGTCTTCAGAAAAGAGGGCACAAATCAGATACCAACAATGTTGGAGAATGCAAGATTTAGTGACAGGGAAGAATTGAGAGGGATCAATATTAGTAGAGAAATGGCGCTGGGAGAACTGATGGGATTGAATGCGGATAAATCCCCAGGGCCTAATAATCTACATCCCATAGTATTTAAGGAATTGGCTGTAGAAATAGTGGATGCATTGGTGGGTGGTCATCTTCCAGGATTCTGTAGACTCTGGAACAGTCCCTACAGATTGGAGGATAGTTAATGTCACTCCAATATTCAAACAGGGAGGGAGAGAGAAAACAGAGTTATAGACCAAAAAGCCTAACGTCGGCAGTAGGGAAAATTTTCGCATCCATTATCAAGGACTTTATAACGGAGCATTTAAAATGGAGTGGCGTGATCAGACAGAGTCAACAAGAATTTATGAAGGGGAAATCATGCTTGACAAATCTGTTGGAATTCTAATCTAGAATTGACAAGGGGGAGCCAGTTGATGTAGTATGTTTGGACATCAGAAAGTGTTTGACAAAGTCCCATGTAAGAGATTACTGTGCAAGATTAAAGCGTGTGGGATTGGGGCAAGTGTATTGAGATAGACAGAAAACTGGTTGGCAGAGAAGAAACAGAGTAGGGATTAATGGGCCGTTTTCAAATTGGCTGGCGGTAACTAGTAGGGTGCCACAGGAATTGGTGTTGGGACCCCAGCTATTCGCAATATATATTAATGATTCGGATGAGGGAACAAAATGTAACATCTCCAGGTTTGCAGCTGATACCAAGTTGGGTGGGAAGGTGAACTGTGACAAGGACGCAGAGATCTTTCAGCATGACCTGGACAGGTTGGGTGAGTGGACGGATCAATGGCAGGTGCAGTATAATTTGGATAAATGAGGTTATCCACTTTGGAAGCAAAAACAAGAAGGTGGATTACTACCTGAATGGCTGTAAATTGGGAGAAGGAAGTGTGCAGTGGGACCAGGTGTCCTTGTGCACCAATCGCTGAAGGTAAGCATGCAGGTGCAGCAGGCAGTAAAGAAGGCAAATGGTATGTTGGCCTTCATTGCTAGAGGTTTTGAGTACAGGAGCAGGGATGTGTTGTTGCAGTTATACAGGGCCTTGGTGAGGCCACATTTACAATATTGTGTGCAGTTTTGGTCTCCTTTTCTGAGGAAGGATGCTCTTGCTCTCGAGGGAGCGCAGTGAAGGTTTACCAGGCTAACTATAGGGATGGCAGGACTGAGATATGAGGAGAGATTGACTAAGTTAGGATTGTTTTCGCTGGAGTTCAAATAAATGAGCGGGGATCTCATAGAGACTTATAAAATTCTAACAGGACTGGACAGGGTAGATGCAGGAAGGATGTTTCCGATGGTGGGTGTGTCCAGAACCAGGGGTCACAGTTTGAGGATTCAGGGGAGACGATTTAGGACGGAGCTGAGGAGATATTTCTCCACCCAAAGAGTGGTGAGCCTGTGGAATTCATTACCACGCCAAGTAGTTAATGCCAAAACATTGAATGTATTCAGGAGGCAGCTGGATAAAGCACTTGGGGCAAACGGGATCAAAGGTTAAGGGGGAGAAAGCAAGATTAGGTATTGAGTTGAACAACCAGCCATGATCGTGATGAATGGTGGAGCAGTCTTGAAGGACCAAATGGCTGCCTCCTGCTCCTATCTTCTGTGTTTGTGTTTGTGTTTTGAGTCTGATATGATTCAGTTCTGAAGAAGTGATAACAGTCTCAAATCATGAACTGTCTTCCCCTCTCCACAGATGCTGCCAGATCTGCTCAGTTTCTCCAGCGCTTTGTTTTCATTTCAGATCTTGAGCAGTTGCAGTATTGGAATTGTAATTAACCTCTTTGCCTGGTGGAACAATGGCTCGTTTGAAGTTATCATAGCAGCCATTTTGCTTCAATTTTGATAAGACAGATGTGAACCATTATTTTGAGTAGAACTCCAAGAAAACTCTGGGCAGTACTCTTGAAATGAGTGCTTTCGACAGGGTAGTGGAGGAAGGCATGCCAGCTAAAGGACTACGTACTGAACCAGGCTGCCTAGTGCCTCAACACAGCTTGCTGTAAATGCAAAATTGAGGAGCCTTCACTCCTTCCCAGACCTGTTCTGCTCTGTCCACCTGTGAGCAGAAATTCCAACTATTCAACTACAGGAGCCATCATGGCTGCTAAATTTTGACTCTTCCTTCTCCCACCCTCACCCACCTTCACCTCCAAGAGAATCTTCAAACCAAAGTAACAAGCCTAAAATGATCTTAGAAACTGATCTTTCTTTCATTTTGGTAATTAACTTTAAACTTCACTTTTAAACCGTGTTGACTAATAGATTTATCACCTATTTAGTTAAATTACTTTCAGTAGTGGTTGTTTACTAAACTAACTTTAAAAATTTTGCTTAAACCACATGCTGTGCTGCTGTTTATTTTGAAACTGAAGCACTCAAAACTAAAAGGGCATTATAAAATGCTATACAAACATGGATTTAATAGACTATGTTGAGGACATGCCTAGGTGTGGTCATGATCCTCCTGAACTCCCAGTCTCATTTTTTGTGATTGTCACATTGATTGCATCTTGTTTTGGTATTCCTAACGGGATGAAACATTCTCTCTTGCGTCAACTTAAATCAAAAGCTGTTGTAATTTTAAAAGTCTCTTTTCAAACTCTTCTCAAAAGCAAAGTGATCTCGGCCTATTTATCCTTTCCTGATGAGTGTAACCTAACAGTTCTGGCATATTGTTCTCTCAGGGTCACAAAAACGTACTAAGTTATGGGCTTCCAAAGAGAAAATCTGGCATATTGCCATATGAAGTCATGTTGCTTTAATGGTATGGCACGTTGCAGATAAAGAGCGGTTGAGTAGTTGGCAGGAGAGGATTGCAAACCAGATCAGTAGGTCAGTTGTGGAGTGATTGAGGAGAGGTGGAGGCTAAGGTCAAGCAAGCCTAATAGGAAGAACAGGCAGGGCCAGGTTAATGAACACAGTGAGTCTGGTGGTCTAAAGAGCATTTCTTTCCACACAAGGAGTATAACAAGTCAGCTGGATGAGCTTAGAGCCTGGATTAGTACATGGAACTGCAATGTTGTACCCATTTCAGAAACTTGAGACCAGGGCAGGACTGGTAGCTCAGGGTTCCAGGGTTTAGACGTTGCGTGCATGATGGAAAGGGATTTAACAGGGTTGGGGGAATTGCGTGAATCAATAAGGAGATTGTCACAGCTGCACTAAGAGACAACATCTTGGAGGGTTCATTCCATGAAGCCATATAGGAAGAAGTCAGGAATAAGGAAGGTGCAATCACTATGATGAGTGTATACTATAGGCCTCCCAATAGCCATCAGGAGATAGAGGAGCAGGTCATGGAAAGATGTAAAAACAACACGGTTATTGTAGTGGGTGATTTTAACTTCCCTGCTGTTGATTGGGGCTCCCTTAATGTCAGGGGCTTAGAGCACAATTTATTAGGTGCATCCGGGAGGGTTTCTTGAAACAGTATGTAGACAGTCCAATTAGGGAAGGGGCTGTACTAGACCTTGGATTGGGGAATAGGTCTCTCCAGGTAATTAAAGTTTCGGTGGGGGTGGGGACATTTTGGGAACAGTGATCATAATTCCGTAAGTTTAGGGCAGCACGGTGGCTCAGTGGTTAGCACTGCTGCCTCTCAGCGCCAGGGACCCAGGTTCGATTCCAGCCTCGGGTGACTGTCTGTGTGGAGTTTGCACATTCTCCCTGTGTCTGTGTGGGTTTCCTCCCACAATCCAAAAAAAGATGTGCAGGTTAGGTGGATTGGCCATGCTAAATTGCCCGTAGTGTTCAGGGATGTGTAGATTACAAGGTTACAAGGGGATGGGTATGGTTGGGATACTCCGAGGTTCGGTGTGGACTTGTTGGGCCGAAGGGCCTGTTTCCACACTGTAGGGATTCTAAAAAATTCTTCCAAAAGTTTTAAGATACTTAAGGATAGGATTAGTCTCCAGGTGGAAGTGCTGGATTGGGGGAAGGCTGATCATAACAGTGCAGGAACTGGAGAATTTTGATTGGGGACAGTTGTTTGAGGGTAAATCCACAGACATGTGGAAGTCTTTTAAAGGCCAATTGATCAGAGTTTAGGACCAGCATGTTACTGTGAGAATGACAATTAAGGGTGGCAAGATTCTGAAACCTGGATGATGAAATATTGAAAGTTTAGTCAACAACAAGAAAGGAAGCCTGTATAAAGTTTAGGAAACTGAAATCAGACAAAGCCCTTGAATATAAAGGAAGGAGAAAAGAACTTAAAAAATAACTTAAAAGGGACCATGAAATGTTCATGGTAAGTAGAATTAAGGAGAATCACAAGGCATCATATACTTCTGTTAGGAACAGGAGGGTAGCTAGGGAAAGGATAAGTCCACTCAAGGATGGAATTTATTTGGAGCCCAAGGAATTGATGTTGGGTGTATTGAAAAGCATTAAGGTAGATAAGCCCCCAGGGCCTGATGAGATCTATTCCAGGATAATAAGGGAGGCAAAGGAAGAGATTACAGAGGCCTTTACAGAGATCTTTCTATCTTCTTCAGCCACAGGCAAGGTCCCAGAAGATTAGAGAATAGTCAATGTTGTTGCTCTGTTTAAGAAGGACAACAGGGAGAATTGTAGGCCAGTAAGCCTTAAATCAGTGATCGGGATATTTTTAGCGACAGTATTTACTCACAATTGGAAACTAATGCACTTTTTAGGGAAAGTCAGCATAGCTTTGTGCAGGGGAGGTTTTATCTTTCAAATTTGATTGTATTCCTTTGAGGAATTGATGAAGATGATTGAAGGTAGGGCAGTAGATATTGTCCACGTGGAATTTACTGAAGTGTCTGACATGGTAGGCTGATCCACAAGATTAAGCCACAAAGGATCCACTATGAGTTGGTAAATTGGATACAAAATTGTTTTGGTCATGGAAAACAGGGTAGGTGTGGAGGGGTGTTTTTTGCTAAGAGGAGGTCTGTGATCAGCAAGGATCAGTGCTGGGACCTCTATTGTTTGTAATATAAACAAATGATTTGGACGAAAATGTAGGTGGTCTGGTTAGTAAGTTTGCAGATGACATAAACATTGGTGGAGATGTGGATTGTGAGGAAGGTTACAGTAGGATATAGATCATTTGGAAAGTTGAACAGAAAAGTGGCAGATGAAATTTAATCCAGACAAGTGTGACATGATGCATTTTGGGAGGCCGAATCCAAGAGCTAAGTATACAGTAAATGGCAGGAAGTTTAGGAGCATTGATATATAGAGGGATCTCAGTGTGCACATCCCCAGTACTCTGAAAGTGGGGTAAAGTGGTAAAGAAGGCATTGGGCATGCATGCCTTTATTGGTTGGGGCATTGAGTATAAAAATCGGCAAGTTAGGTTTCATCTGTATAAAACGTTAGGCCTCATTTGGAATGTTACGTGCAGTTCTGGTTGCCACAGTGTAGAAAGGATGTGGCTGCTTTGGAGAGGGTGCAAATGAGGTTTGCCTGGATTGGAGTATATTAGTTATAAGGAGAGGTTGTACAAACTTAGACTGTTCTCACTAGGATGTCAGAGGCTGAGGGGTGACCTGATAGAAGTATATAAAATTGTGAGGGGCATGGAAAGGGTGGATAATCAGTGTCTTTTTCCCAGAGTGGAAAAGTCACCTACTAGTTTAAGATAAGAAGGAGAAAGATGAAAGGAAATGTACGAGATAAGTTTTTTTATGCAGAGGGTGCCATGAGAGGTGGTAGAAGCAAATAGGCTTGCAGCGTTTAAAGGACACTTAGACAGACACGTGAAAGACTGGGAATAGATGGTTACAGACCATGTGCAGGCAGATGGGGTTAGTATAGAATGATATCATGTTCGGCACATATATGGTGGGCTGTAGGATCTGTTCCAGGTCAAGATAGCAGCTGAGGAGCAGTAGACTTCCTGCGTGCTTGCTTTCTTTCTTTTTTCTTCCTTTTTACTTGTCTTTTTGTTTCACATTTTTTTTGTTTATTTCATTTTTCCTTGGAGCCTTTGGATGTGGGTTAGTCAGTGAAATGGGCACGGCAGCTAGAGCGGCTCCTCCTGACAGTAGGCGTATCTCCTCACGGTGACTGGAGGCAATGGTGGCAGCAGCAACAGGGACGTCCTCCTTGTGTTCGGGACTGGTGTCAGCAGCAGCAGAGGCAAAGCTCCTCCAGCGATTGGAGGCGGCAGTGGCAGCAGACTTTTCAAGATGGCGACATCTCAGAGGAGGGCAGAAGGTGTGGGACTCTTAGCAAGGCAGCGGTGGCAGCCTGGTCTGGACGGTGATCCAGGGATTTCTAGATGCAGTACAACGGGGTCTCCTGGCATTGGCACGGCAGCAGCATGCTAAGTGTGGAGCTGGGACTCCTGGTTATGGGGTGAGTATGGCTTCAGCCCAGGACCCAGCATCAGCAGCGTTGGCAAGGTGAACCCAGCAGTGAATGGTGCCTCAAGAATGGTGACTCCTACTTTGGTGTGTCTAGCACAGGCCTTGTTGAAGCGGTGGAAAAGGGGTGGCAGCACAGGTGTCGTTGGTGATCTGGCTCTGGACTCTGTCTTTCAGTTATATCATTTGACCTATTTATTTTTAAACTATTCAAAATGGCACTCCATTGTGCCAACTGTTGAAGCTTTCCATTTGCATGTTACAGTGAAAAATACAGTAAAATACAGTGACTAATCATTCATTCATTCATTCTGTACCTGTGCTGTACTGTTCTATGTTCTATAGCGCATCACTTAAAATCTTTGGTCTGTAGTTTAAATTTACAACTTCGATCATCTCAATTTATCAGAGAACAAACCAGGAATCGACAACATTCCGTACACTACAACAATGACTAAGCTTCAACAAGTACTTAGTTGTAAAAGTGCTTTGGGACATCCTAATGTTGTGAAAGGTGCTGGAAGAAGCCATGCCTTCTCTTTATTCTAAACTGAATAGGTAAATTTAAATTAGTCCCAAGAGTTGTGGTGGTTTAACCTGAGCATCACCACACCTCAGGAGTGGGGAACGGTTGAGAAGGACAGACTTCATGGTAACCTTACCCAGTGCAGAAATTGAACCTCATGCTGTTGGCATCATTTTGCACTGTAATCCAGCCATCCAGCCGACTGAGCTAAGTGACTCAGTTTAGAATAGCAGTGTAAAGAACTGCCGATGTAACAAGTAGGGACCAAACATAGTGCATGATTCATCTTTCATTGGAGTATCTGGATTATGCAGAATTTTCACAGCAGATGTAGGTACATAATCCATGCTATTGTATTCGGAAGCTATTGCAAACACAAGTAGAAGCATACACACTTAAATCTACTTAAATCTACAATGAGTAAAATTGAAAGTAAAGCTCTTAAATTAATCATATAATTCCTTTTGCATCCTCTCCAGTGCATTTTTGTAATATTGCATCAAAAATATGTTAAGTTAGCTGGGGTTTCTGCCTCTGTTTGCCATGGCTACTGGAAATGTTCGTAATGGAACTGCGCACTCAGATTCCACAACTCTTCACTTGATTTAAGATGGCGAATACCAAAATTACTGGAGTGGGTACTGGTAGGGACCAAGAGTGGGCATAAATTCTGAGTCCAAAGTCATCTTTACAATCTTGGCTCAGCGGGTGGTACTGTACTTTCTGTGAGTGGGGTTCCAAACCTCATATCTAGGATGAAACTTTCAGTGAAACACTGAGGGAGTGCTGCATTGCCACAAGTGCCTTTCTTGGGACGAATTGCTAAACTAATACCCAATCTGTCCTCTCAGATGAACAAAATCACACGCCACTCTTGTAAAGAGACAAGGATGAGTTCTTCCTGGTGCCCAACCCAGTATTTAACCCTCAATCAAAATCTAAAAGCAAAAAATCTGTTCTCACGTGGCTTTTTGTGAGAGTCGGCTGAATGCAAAGTGGCTGCTGTGTTTCCTGCAATGGTGACTACACTCAAAATATATCAATTTGTTTGCAAATGAGTGTCCTTAGATTGTGACAGGTGTTTTCAAATTGTGTATAGTTTCTTTCCAAAACTGTTTTTAAATGTCCAATTTAAATCAGCCCAAATCTTGCAGTGTTGCAGTAAACTACAGAAGTAATGATGTCGTAATTTCACAAGTCTCAATCTAGTCCTTAGGGAAATTCCCCAACTTCTTGAAATCTGAACGGATGCTTAATAAGGACGGAGACACTAGTCGCTAAAGATACTGTGAGATTACCAATGCCACCTGGATCCCGAGGGTTCGAGGAAGCAATTGGACCTGTTAGTTTTGTTCACTTTTTTTCAGGTGGTGTGGATCCCAGTATTCGTAAGGATGTATGGAAGTTTCTGTTTGGGATGTATCCCTGCTCCTCCACAACTCGGGAGCGTAAAGTGCTGGCATTGGAGCGCTACGTTCGCTACAAAATGATGAAGTGTCGGTGGCAGACCCTAATGCCAAGTAGCAGGAGGATGAGGGTGGATGAGACTGACAGTAAGTATTGTCTCAATTGTGTTCTCTATATGGTAGTGGAAGACTGGAGTAGTTTCTTTTTGCTTTGTTTTCAAGTTTCACAGGGGATAATTAAACATAAGATATAGGTCCCTCTAATCTACTTTGCAGTTCAAAGGTCATAGCTGACCACCTACATCAACTCTACTTTCCCTCTTGATCTCCTAATTCCTTGATTCCCTTAGAGATCCACTAATTTCAGACATGAACATGCTGATTGGCTGAATGTTAGCAGGATAAGAGAATTCTGAAGATTCATAACCATCTCAGTGAAAACATTCCTTCTCCTCTCTGTCTTCGGTGTTCTTATCCTGAGACTAATCCCTAAAGAGTGCTTCTGAAAATTGAAGGAAGATTGTTGGCTTGGTTTGGACTTTGCTGGAATGGGGCATCTCCAAGACTGCCCCCAGAAGTTCATTTCCCATTTTCCCTGCAACCGTGCTCCCATCCCATCCAAGCCAACAGCTCAAATGTAATTTTGTGTTGCAACGCACTACTAGCATGAACTGGCAATGGTACGACAAAGGATTGGAGCATCTGGGATGAGTACAGTGTGCATCAGACCTGATTCCCCCAATCAGTGTACTGATATGGAGATGTAACAATTGGCCAGCTCATAAGAATGTTTAGCTGTAGTGACCCCTATATGATAACTTAGGGATGGGTTGCATATCTGCACGGACAGAATTTCAGTCTAAGACTTAATTTTGATAAATCTGTGCTGGAACAGTGTAAGTATAGAAGTCAGAATTGATCTACGTGTGCGCGGTTGTTTTCTGATTGCCCCGATCCCCAGTTATTTTTTTTCAGCAGTTGTGATCCATGATTGGTGCTGAACTATTAGTCTAATTTTAACCAGGCAAAAGAAGAATGTGCCTTTCTTTCAAAAAAATTGTCTTGTTCCTTAATTTAGGTTAAAATCATGGGGTGCTACAGCAAAACGGAGGCCATTGAACCCATGGGGGAAGAGTTGTATTTTTGTGAAATTTATTGAATTAGTCCCACTCTACCTGCTGCTTCCCTGTACTCTGCAAAATTCCCTCTTTAAATATCTATCTCATTCGTCTTTTTGAATGTTACTATTGAAACTGCTTCCACCATCCTTTTCAGGCTTTGTTTCTAAAACAAAAAAAAAAATTCTCCTGTTTACTCATTATGAAGAAGGGCCCCAACCCAAAACATTGCTGCCTGGCCTGCTGTGTTCCTCCAGCTCCACACTGTGTTGTCTCTGACTTTAGTACCTGCAGTTCTTGGTATCTCTCCTGTTTGCTCTGTTGGGTTCTTTTCTTTTTTGCCAATGTCTTTGAAATTAAAATTGCAAATCTTTTAATTCTCCTGTTACAAACAAGTAAAAATAGTGCCCTTAGACAGCCTTGTGAGTAATTTACCCATTCCTTCAGCACTATTTCATGATGGTCTATGTCAATCAAAGTGGCTTTGGTTCAGAAAAACTGATCCATCTGCTGATCTTAATGAAATGCATGGCTGTGAAAGAATTAGCTGTTCAATTAATTTAATTCTCTTACTGGAGGCATATACCTGCACTGGAGACGGTTCACAAATTGTTCACCAGATTGCTTCCTGGGAGGAGAGGTTTTCTTATGGGGGATGGTTTAGCAGGTTGAGCATATACTCGTGGGAATTATGAATAAGAGGTGATCTGATTGAAGCATATTGAGAGAGTTTTTTGACAGAATGGATACTGAGAGGATATTTCCCCTTTTGAGTGAGTCTAGAATGGGATGACAGTTTAAAGATTTAAGAGTTTTCCATTCTAATACTGAGTTAAGGAGACATCATTTCCCTGAGGTTCTTGGTCAGTGGAATTCTTTTCCTGAAAAACCAGTGACAGCTGGGTCGTTAAGTTAGTTCAAAGCTGAATTCAATAGAAATTTATTTATACGGGAGTCAAGAGTTAAGGGGGGCAGAAAGGAAAGTGGAGTCAAAGCTACCAGTGATTAGTAGACCAGCAGACCTGGAACAAGGGATGAATGCAAGAATTTCTCCTATTTGTGTTTTTTTTTTATGGGGGTCAATCTAGATTAGTGCAAAATTCCCAAGGAATCTGGATGTTGCATATGGAATGAAATAAGTCAATCGAGGCAGTATTTCTTGGAATTCCTGTACTGTAACAATGATTGCATTTTAGATACTATGGTATAAGTTCTTTGCAAACTCAGGCCTTCCAATTGTTTGACAGACTGATTTGCGGAATTCTGAAACTCCTTTCTTAACAGTGTCACAGGTGTACATTCACCGTCAGGCCTGCAATGCTTCAAGGATACCTCCTACTATCATTCTCGGGGGCAATGAGGAATGAAGAATAAATATTGCCTTTCCCGTGATGCTTACATCCCATGTAAGATGGAATCTTCACCCATAAGCTCTTTGGATGTGAAGCAGATTTAATGTTATTCTGAAGGGTACTTCCATCCTGATTACCTGAACTTGTTTCAGTTGAGTGGTGTTGAAGTACTTTTTTAAATGTTAGAGCAGTAACCACATAGATTTCACACCTTTAATGAAATTTCAAACATATTCTTGAAATATTTTGGTGTTTAGCTTGAACTGATGGGATAATCTATTGACGTGGCATTAGATCAGGATTATCAACTATTGTTGGACATACCATGGTGGCTTTCTTATGCAACCTCCAGACTCTTCACCTGATCAAATGTCTCCAATATGGAGAAGATATAGAGTTCAAAGAAGATGTAAAACTGTACATGCCTTTTACGAATGGCCCCTAGATTTTTCTTCCGGTGTTCCTCACTGTGTTATCCAATAGATCAAACTTCATTTCCTGGAGTCTCCCTGGTAATCAACAATAACTTGCATGTGTACAGCCCCTTTAATTTAGTTAAAAATGTCAAGGAGTATTGTCAAATGTAATTTGACATTTAGCTGCATTAGATGATTTTAGGTTAGGTTATCAGAAGCTCAGTCAAAAAGGCAAATTATAGTGAGTGTCTTGAAATGGGAGGCAGAGGCAGCTGAGGTTTAGGGAGGAAGCTAGGGTCCAGGCAACTGAAATGCAGCTGGCAATTATGGAGTAAATGGCCAGAACCTGCAGTCATGAGGATCTTGGTGAACTCCTGAGCTGGAAGAAGTCGTAGTAAGATGGTCTAAGAGGAAGAGGGCTAGGGCATGGGGAATTTGAAAACAGGTTGAGAATGTTAAAATCAGGATGATTGATAATCCTTCCTCAGGCAGAAACAGTGCAGGCAGTCTCAGCTCCATCCCAACTGCTGAGAATGATATCAACAGAGTGTGATGATATCCCACTCGATCTTGGCTTATTTCAAGTAGATGATGTGTGTTAGGCTGATCTCTGGTGTTTCTTGCTTTCTGTTTGTAGCACAGCTTTATGAAGCAGCTCTTGCTTATCAACAAAGGGGCAGTGGCTGCAACCTTAAAGGGCATGAAATGGATCTTTCAGAGGAAAAGACTGAGCAGATATCCTTCATAGAGCTGCAGGCAAAGGTCAGTTTCATAAATGGCATGGGATTTGCTTTTGCTTGTGTTAATGCTAATACAATATCATCGATTAGACCACAGTTTAGAAACAAAGAAAACTAGAGACGAGTAGGGTATTCAACCCTTCAAACCCACTCTACTATTCAATATGATCACGGATGATTCTTCATTTCAATACCACATTGCCACCTTCTTTCCATTACCTTTGGTGCCTTTAAGATCAGAAAGTTTATCATTCTCTTTCTTGAATATACTCAGTGATCCAGCCTTCATATCCTTCTGAGGTAGAGAATTCCACAGGTTGACCACCACCTTCAGAGTGAAGCAATGCTACTTCATCTTAGTCTGAAATGGCCTACCCCATGTCCTGAGACGATGACCGCAGGTTCTAGACTCTGCAACCAGGGGAAAAGTCCTCCTAGCATCTAGTGTGTTAGAATTTATGTTTCAATCAGATCTCCTCTCATTCTTCTAAACTGTTCTAAATTCTAGTGAATGTAGGCCCAGTGACCCAGGCTGTCCTCTGAGGACAGTCCTGCCTTTCTTGATCTCAGTCTGCTGCACTGCTCTATGGCAGGTATTTCATCCCTTGGATAGGGAAACCAAAACTACATATAGTACTTCAGGTGCGGTCTCACCACTGCCCTGTGTAACTGCGGTAAGATACTCCTATTTCTGAACTCTGATCCTCTTGTAATGAAGGCCAACGTGTACTATTGGCTTTCCTACTCATTGACTGGTGTACAAGGGCACCCAGGTTCCTTTGTGCCTCCACTTTCCAATACACATCACCACTTAAATAATGCTGTATCTTTTTGTTTCTCACACCAAAGATTTCATTATCCATCCATGTTATGTTGGATCTGCTATGTATAAGCTCACACTCAACTTGTCTGGATCGCCCTGAAGCCTCCTTACACCATCTCTCAATTCACAACTGTGTCTAAGAGTGTCACCAGCAAAACTTGGAAATCTTACATTTGGTTCCCTCATCTAGATTTTAAATTTATATATATATGGGGCCCAAACACTAATCCCTGCAGTATTGGAAGTCACAGCCTGCCACCCAAAAAAAGACCCATGTATTCCACTCTGTTTCTGGTCTGTAAGCCAAGTCCCACTTCATGCAAGTACATTACCCCCAATACATGTTTTAATTTTGCCCAATAGCTTCCGATGTGGGACCTTATCAAAAGCTTTCTTCAAATCCAAATGCACCACATCCATTGCTTCTCCCTTATCAATTCCACTTGTTACATCCTCAAAAAATCCACTAGATTAGTTAATTATGATTTGCCTTTTATAAAACCACACTGACTAAATTCGTTAATGCTTTTCAAGTGTTCTGTATCACATCTTATTATAAAAGATTATAAATGACTGTGGCATTTTTCCCATGACTGATGTTAAGCAAACTGGTCTTTATTTCATTGTTTTTTCTCTCCCTTTTTTGAATACTGGGGTTACATTTGCCATCCTCCAACCTGTACGAACTTCTCTAGAGTCCACAAAATTTTGGAAGATGACCACCAACGTGTCTAGTATTTCTAGGGTACGCTGGAATACAGATTATCAGGCACTGGGGATTTGGCAGACATTAACACCATTAATTTCTTCACTTTTTAAAAACTAATACTAATTTTTCTTCAACTCATCCCTCTCACTAGACCCTCAGTTCCCTAGCATTTCTGGGAAATTAGTTAATGTCCTCCTTCGTGAAGTCAGAGGCGAAATATGTATTCAATTCTTCTGTCGTTTCTTTAAAAATATACTACCTGGAGCAGGAGGCTGCCAATCAACCCTTGAGTGTATTCTGCCATTCAGTTAGATCTATCCTTCTATTTGTGTTGTGAAGTTAAAGATACAATAACTGAATGTACATACTCGAGAGGAAGCATCAGAAATCTCTGATTTTAATAATCTGTTCTGTGAGTGATGCAACTTAATTTCAATTGATGTTTCATAACACAGATGTTGGTATAATTTTGTTTAAATTTAAAACCAGGTTACTCAGTTGGAATTGGTAGAGGGGACCTTTTCCTGTTCTGCCAGGTTCTCCTTTTGACCACCCATTGCCTAATGAGTTGAAACACTTCCACAAGTTAATTGCTCCCATTTAAAATTATGGCTGAAACTGCGGATTCAAGGTATTGGCATCTTCTTCATCCTGTAACTTGAATATATTCCACTTTCCATACAGGGGCACTTCCACTCCCGTTGCCTATTTATGAACAAAGCATTCAAAAGATGTTTTGAGTATAACTTAAGTGAAAGGCAAAAATATTAGATGTGCTAGAAATCTGAAATACACCGTACATTCTCACGTAAAAATAGAGCTGCTGTGACCAGATTTTTAGCAAAATAGTAGAGGATTGCGTTATACATGAGTAATAATCCCAATGGATTTCTCTTTGCCTTGCTAGCCAATTGTTTACAGTGGTGTCATAGAATCCTAGAATCCTTCCAGTGTAGAAAGAGGCCAGTTGGCCCATTGAGCCTGTACTGACCCTCTGATGAGCATCCCCCAGATTCACATCGTATCTTCACAACTCCGAATTTTCCATAGCTAACTGACTGACTTAGCTGGCACTTCCCTGGATACCATGGGGCAATTAAGCATGGCCAATCCAGTTAACCTGCACATCTTTGGACTATGGGAGAAAACTGGAGCACCCAGTGGAAACCAGTGCAGACATGGGGAGAAGGTGCAAACTCCACGTGGACGGTCGCCCAAGCTGGAATTGTACACAGGTCCCTGGTGATGTGAGGCAGCATGCTAACCACTGAGCCGCCATGCTGCCCATACATCAGCCAGTTGCAGACTCCGTGACTGTTCCCCTGAATCCTGCCCCAAAACAAGCACAAAAGGCAATACAGTATTTTTATTTATAAAGTAGTAATCTTCATGGAGAACAACAATTTCTGTATACTAAATTCAGCAAATTCATAAGCTATATGAAAATTTTAACAATTTAATTCAGTTTTTTAGTGCGGAAAATAATACTGTTTAGCGGCGGAATGTGCACTTAATGTATATTTCGATATACAAAACCCATAAACCCAAACCACCCCACAGTCTTCAGAACCAAGTAACTCATCCCTATCTGCTACTCAAATGGCACCATATGAAAATGATTGGCAATCAAATAGTCGTCGGCCATATCATTCCTAAGACAATCATCTGTCCCATAAAGTGTGTTGATGTCTCACATTTCTTGAATGATTTGATGACTGTGTCCATTTTGATTTCATCCCAGCTGCTATAACCAATTGTCATAAGGTTGCCTATGTTGGAGCTCACTTCCTTTCTCCTTACAGGTGAATGTCCTCTTTCCTCTAATCATTCAGTCACTCTACGTTTTATTCCTGTTACCCTTGTTTGGAGAGAACAATGTGAGCAAGGTTGTTTTGTGAAGCAGATTCTCTGCAATACCTGGTTTGCGATCAATATTCAGTGACAAGATCATTGTTAAGGTGTGATGTGAATATGTTCTAAATGAGAAGATTTTGGTGGCCAACTTGTATTTGAGGTTAGTGGCAGGTCTGGTGGTAGCTGTGGAGAGAGAAACAGCTAAGATTCCAAATAAGTCACCTTTTCATGCCATGATACTGCCAGATGACTATTTCCAGCAAGAGAATCAGGCATATCTATTGACTTCTCAAAGGCTCCATCATTGTTGAGTCTACCACCTTGAGGTCGCTATTAAATTTTGATAAAAAACTATTTACCTAAAATGTTAACTTTCTCCAAAGATGTTGCCCAGCCTGCTAAAGAATGCTTGTATTTTGAGTAGATCTTACCCAGCTCATGGGGTACCATGTTACACATGCACAAGAGTCTATAATTGTAATATTTTCTGCATGTAAAAGGCCTGTAGTTGGGTGTTGAAATTTCTCATTGTGTGGAGAAGAGCTCGGAAACTAAATTGACCAAAGTGATTGCTAGTGGCGATCAGTTGATTGCAACAGTTGATTTTCAGGTGTTATGGAAAGAAGTTATATTAAGCACAGTACAGCTTATTTATGTCATGCTTTCCACACATAAAACATTCCAAGGTGCTTAACAGGCACATTATGTCGCAGGATCTGACTCCTGGTTATATGAGATATTAGAACAAGTTTCCAAAAGCTTGGTCAACAGGTGGGTTTTAAGGAGTGTATTAAATGAAGAAAAAGAGCTAGAGAGATGGTGGTTTTGGGAAGAAATTTCAGAATTTGGGTTGCTAATAGTGGAGCAATCAATATTAGACTTGCTCAAAAGACTGGAATTAGATGAGTATAGAGATCTCCAAGGATCTGAAAGGCTAAAGGAGATTACATATATAAATTGTGTCTGGCTGAAATATAGCCTACACTTGTCATTACTGAATCTTGTTCATTGGACACTGACACTTCTAACCATGGAAACAAAAGTTCTTGCAACACAGAAGATGAGTATTCAGAGATAAAAGGAACTGCAGAATCTGAGAACCTCTGATAGCTCTACACCTTGTTATCATAGATGATTATTCATCCCATCATTCCTTGCTAGTTCTTTCAAAGAGCAGTCCAGTTAATGCCACTCCCCTAATCTTTCCCCATTTACTTAAATATTTTCTCCACTTAATATATTTATCCAATTTCTATTAGAAAATTACTTTTGGATTTGTTTCCACTGCTCTTTCAGGCAGTCTGTTCTAGATCACAGCAAGTTGCTGTGTAGAAAAAACATCTTCCTCACCACTTCTGTTGTTTCTCAATTACTTTATATCTGTCCTCTGGTTAGTCACCCTCCTGCCACCAAAGCAGTTGTCTTCTTATTTACTCTTGTCAAAATCCCTTTATGATTTTGAACATCTCTATTAAATTTCCCCTTAACCTTGTCAGCTCCAGGGAGAACAATCCCATTTTTCTCATAGGCTGTCTTCATGATGCCCAAATCTTTTGATCTAGCTGTGCAATTGAAAATTATTTAATTTAAAAAGTAAAACATTTTTAGGATGACATAAAGATGAACCTTTTTGTAAACTATTCTCAGTTTTATGTAGACCGTCAGAAAATCAATGTACATGAACTGCATGAAGCAATTAGGATCATAGACAAAGATGTGCCTAGGACTGAACGAGTCTTGGATTACTATCAGTAAGTGTGTACTTGTTTCTAAATCTATATATTAATATACTAGATTGATTGCTTTCAAATCCTTCTATGGTATATCACCAAGTCACTGTTGAGGCCGGAGTAGATCATTTAGCTATGTCACCACACAGATCTTTGTCAGTCTACAACCTAACTCCATTTTAAAAATGTACCACTTCTGCCCTGTGTCCCCTAACACGTTTAGCCAACAAAAATCTTATCAGTCCAAAATTTAAAATTTACAAGTGATGAACTGTAATTTTCAACTTGCAGAAGAGAGTTTCCAATATCTGCAACACTTTGTAATAGGTCTAACCCTAATATTTCTGTTGTATATTCCTGCCCTAGGGATACAGCGTATTCTTTATCCAGTAAATGTAGTTTCAGTCAGACAGCTTAGCTTTATTAGTTCCCGTTGAAATCTTGTAAACTTTGATCAAGTTATCTCTTCACCTGCTACATCCAGGAAATGCAACCATAATTAGGTATGTGGAAGGAAATTATTGGGTGCAACCGGAAATCCAAAATAAAAACAGAAAAAGCTGGAAGTGCTCTCTGCAGAGTGAAAAACAGAGTTAATGTTACAGTTCAATGAGCTTTCAAATGTACAGGGAGTTTTCATGAAAAGCCATTGAACTTTAGTGTTAACTGTGTTTCCATGTCCACTGAAGCTGTCTGATCTGTTGCGTATTTGCGGCATTTTCTGTTTTAATTCTAAATTAATGTAATCTGCCCACCTGTTTTAACCCTTGGTTCTCGGGGGTCATTCTGGTAAATTAATGCTGCACTCCCTCCAAGACTAATATGTTTTAATTGTTTTCTCCAGTCAAGGAAATGTGGATGTCACTGGCAGAGCCAGCATGTCGTATCCATTCAAGTTGCTCCAGAGAAGGTGGTAGGGGACTATTCTGTTGAATCTCTCCAGTCCTTGTGGTGTAGGAACACTGTGTTGTCAGGAAGGGAGTTCCATGATTTTGATCCAGTGACAATGATGGAAAACCACTATATTTACGTGTCAAGGTGATGTGTATTTTGGAGAGGAACTTTCAGGTGTTGGTGTTCCCATGCATCTGCCGCCTCTAGTTGGCGGAGGTCATGGCTTTGGAAGATGCTGTTGAAGGAGTTTTGATGCATTTCTGTGGTGCATCTTGTGGTTGGTCCTGGTATGCCATTCTGCACCCTTAATTGAGTCAGGATTGATCCCATCTCTTCATGGTAGAGTGGGGTATGCTGGACCTTAAGGTTACATATTATAGTTGAGTATAATTCTGCTGTTGGCCCACAGTGCCTCATGGATCCTCAGTTTTGAGTTGCAAGATATGTTTGAAGTTTGTCTCATTTAGGGTGGTGATGGAGCCACCAGAGGTGTATATTCTGCTTCATCTCCACAATTTCTGCATGGTGATTGAAAAAACTGCACAGAGGCCAGTATCCTGTCACCAAGTCACGTGGAAAGTCCATGATACTGGTCCAGCTCCCTTAGAGTAGCTCTCAGTATCAGAATGCCTGACACTCCTGTTTAGATCTGTCAGCCAGGACTCTCCCGTTTGACGAGATTAACAGCTCCAATCAGGGAACTCATTCTTTGAGGTCCACCTGGGCGACCTTGTTTCAATCAGTACAGTGATCACCCTTACTGATACTATAGTAGACAGATGATGAGGATGAAGCCAAGTAGATTTTCCTCTCTGAGTCTCCTCACACCGGCCACAGACCCAGTTTATTTGTTATGTAGCTCCTAAGGTGTGGTGCCCAGAACTGAATACAGTATTTTTTTTGCGTGTTATTCATTGCTCTTTTTCATAAGTTCAGGTTACTCTATTTGACCTTGGGCATGATGATTGCTGGAGTGGCGCTGCTTAATGCTGTATGTTTGACACCACAACTGTATTAATAAAATAAAATCTACCTGTTCTGATAATCTATTTATAAACGTGCTTATTCTGTTTCCTAGAAACGAAGGTGTGATCAACCTTTTGGTGTTGAGAGATATACTGATCACTTTTGCTGCATTTCATCCAGGTACACTTGCTGCCTTTGAGTATTGTTTCCTTGGGTCATTTATTTAAAAATAGAGATTTGCATTTCTGTAGCAAGTTTCCCTTGACTTTCAAAGGGATTTTGTAACAATGAAATACAGTGGGAGTCTGTTTTAACATGAACGTCAGGTCCACAAAAATCAGACAGTCTTGTAACTGATCTGCAGATAGGTGTAGGAGCCCAAATGCAAGAGAAGTGGACCAAGAACTTGTGGGGTGAGATGGGAGTCAGTGAATGAAGAGAGTCTGGGGAGGAGGAGAGCGTGGTGTGGTGGTGGGGGTGCGATTCTGGGTCTGGCTGGAGGGGGATGAATTTTGTTCACTGGGATCTTACTTCACTTTTCAAATATAACACGAAAGCATGCTCTAGGAGTGGGACTTTGTGTATAAATGCTGTCAGAGCTTTCTGGTTGATACATAATATGTAATGACATGAGCATGATGATACAAAGGAATAGCCATAAAGAAATAGTGGTCAGAACGCCAGGGAGAATAGCTCTGCTGCTCATTACAGTATTGTGGGATTTCCTATACCCATCTGAAAGGGTAGTTGGCCCTCAGATTAACTTTTTAACTGAAAAATGACAGTGCAGCACTCCCTCAGAACTACCCAAGAAGTGTCAGCCTGGATGTTATGTGCACGTTCTGCGCTAGGCCTTGAAAGTGCACATTCTGAACTAGAGAGGAGAGCATTAGCCACTGAGCTAATAATAGTGAACTGCATTTTAATACAAACTATAAGACTGGTATATTATCAAAGCCTAGGAAATTACCCTGTCATCTTTGAGAACAAAATTTCCCCAGTTTCACCACCTTAAGAGCAATTAAGGATAGGCAATAAATGCTGGCATTGTAAGCGACTCAGTTTTTTAAAAGCCAAATCTATCATTCGGAAGACGACTGTAGGATGACAAAAGGACCAGATAATCCATTTGTAAAATTAACATTTAAAATAAAGACATTTTTGATCTAAAAATAACTTGTGAAGGTGCTCACAGTGTGTATTCTATGAGACTGTTTTCTACTTGCGCGTTTTAGACGTAAGCTATGTTCAAGGCATGAATGACCTCGTTAGCCGCTTCTTGGAGGTACTGGACTCTGAAGTGGATGCATACTGGTGCTCTACATTCTACTTTGAGAAGATTTCTTATGATTTCAAAGAAGAAGGCTTGATAAGGAAAATCAGTAAGTCTGCTTTAGCCATACATTCAGGGTTGGGCTGATATCCTGTTGTTTTTATGTATACCCAGCTCCATCTCCACTTTTAAGACTTTCTTTAAAGTATTTTTTTTTCCACCAAGCTTTTAGTCAGAAGCCCTAATATCCCTTTTAAGCTCTGAGTTTTCAGCACAGTAGTTAAGCAGGACAGCAATGAGAAGAAAGGTGGTCAATGCAGCACTGAGGATGTTGTACTTAAATGCACACAGTATATAAAACAAGGTAAATGAGCTTGTAGCACAGATTGAAATTAGCAGTTATGATGTTGTGGACATCATGAAATGTGATGCAAGGGAATTGGGACTGGGAACTAAATATCCAAGGATTTGCATCCTATTGAAAGGACAGGCAGACGGGCATAGGGGGTGGGTTTGATTTGTGAGTAAGAAAAGACATTAATCAATAGCAAGAAGCAGTTAATGGGTTGGAAGATGTAGAATCTGTGTGCGTAGAAGAACCGCAAAGCTAAATAGACCCTGCTGGGAGTTATGTGCATGCCACCTAGCAAGTGTTAGGATATGGGGCAAATATATTTCAGGAAATAGAGAAGGCATTTAAGAAAGGTGCTGTTACAATAATCATGGGCAACTTCAGTATGCTGGCGGACCAGGAAAATCAGGTTGCTAGTGGATGTCAAGAAAAGGAATTCGTGGAATATCTTTGAGATGGGTTTTTGGAACAGCTTGTGGTAGAACCCAAGGGAACAGGCAATTCTGGACTTAATGTGTAGTGAGGCAGACTTGCTTAGGGAGCTAAAGGTGTAGGAACCCCTAGGGAGCAGTGACCACAACATGATTGAATTCACCCTGCAGTTTGACAGGGAGAAGCTGGAATCAGATGTAATGGTATTACAGTTGAGTAAAGGTGACTGCAAAGACATGAGGAAGGAGCTGGCCAGAGTTGATTTGAAGGGCAGCCTCACAGGGAGGACAGTGGAGCAGCAATGGCAGGAGCTTTTGGGGTAAATTTGAGAGGCACAGCAGAAATTCATCCCAAGAAAGAAGAAACTTACTAAGGGGAGGATGAGGCAACCATGTCTGACAAGGAAAGTCGGGGACAGCATAAAAGCAAAAGAAAAAGCTCACGATGTGGTGAAGTTTAGTGGGAAGCCAGAGGCTTGGGAAGCCTTTTAAAAACCAACAGAGGACAACTAAAAAAGCAATAAGGGAGGAGGAGATGAAATATGAGGGTAAACTAGCTAGTAATATAAAAGAAAATTCGAAGAGACCTTTTTTAGGTCAATAAAAGGCGAGAAGCAAAAGAGAACATTGGAGTCTCGCGAAAGGAAACAGGAGAAGTAGCATTGGGGAACAAAGAAATAGCAGAGGAACTGAATGGAAATTTTGCATCCGTCTTCATAGCAAGGTGCCAGTAGCATACTAGATCTTCAAGAAAGTCAGGGAGTAGAGGTGAGGGTAGTGACCATCACTAAAGAGAAGGTGCTTTGCATTTTGAAAGGTCTGAAGGTGGATAAATCATCCAGACTGGATGGACTACACCCCAGAGTTCTGAAGGAGATAGCTGAGGAGATTATAGCAGCATTGGTGATGATTTTTCAGCAATCACTGGAATTGGGGAGGGTCCCAGAGGACTGGAAAATGGCTGATGTAACTCCAATGTTTAAGAAGGGAGGGAGGTCGAAGATGGGGAAATTATAGGCTGATTTTCCTGACCTCGCTCATTGGTAAGATTTTAGAGTCCTTCATTAAAGATAAGATTGTGGAGTACTTGGAAATGCATGATAAAATGGGGCTTAGTCAGCTCAGCTTTATCAAGGGGAGGAAATACCTGACAAATCCATTGGAATTCTTTGAGAAGGTAATTAGACAAAGGAGAGCCAGTGGTTGTGATCTATCTGGACTTCCAGAAGGTCTTTGACAAGATGCCACAAAGAAGGTTGGCTAAATAAGCTAAGAATCCATGTTGTTAGGGGCAAGGTACTGGTATGGGTAGAGGATTGGCCGACTGGTAGAAGGCAGAGAGTGAGCATTAAGGGTCTTTTTCAGGATGGCAGCTAGTGGCAACTATTCACATTATGCATCAACGATTTGAATAAAGAAACTGAGGACATTATTGCTAAGTTTGCAGATGACACAAAGATAAGTGGTGGGACAGGCAGTGTTGAGGAAGTACGGAAGCTGTAGAGGACTTGGACAAGCTAGGAGAGTGTGCAAAGAAGTGGCAATGGAATACAGTGTGGGAAATTGTGAGGTTATGCACTTTGGTAGGAAGAATAGGGGCGTAGGCTAATTTGTAAATGGGGAACAGCTTTGGAAATCTGAAGCACAAGCAGACTCGGGAGTCCTGGTTCAGGATTCTCTTAAGGTTAAAATGCTGGTTCAGTTGGCAGTTAAGAAGGCAAATTAAAAGTTAACATTCATTTCAAGAAGGCTAGAATACAAGAACAGGGATATACTGCTGAAACTGTTTAAGGCTGTGGTCAGACCACATTTGGAATATTACGAGCAGAGGACATTCACAAGAATGATCCCAAGAATAAAGGCTTGTCATATGAGGAGCAGGTGAGGACTTTGGGTCTGTACTAGATGCAGTTTAGAAGGATGAGGGGGTCTCATTGAAAATTACAGAATACTGAGAGGCCCAGATAGACTGGACGTGAGAAGATGTAGGTGAGACTGCAACCTAAGAGCACAGCCTTGGAGTGAAAGGGATGTTACTTTAGAACTGAGATGTGAGAATTTCTCCAGCCAATGGTGGTTAATCTGTGGAATTTATTGCAGCAGAAGGCTATGGAAGACAAGTCATTAAGTGTATTTAAGACAGTGATAGGTTCTTGATTAACAGGGCTCTCCAGGGTTACAGGACGAAGGCAGGAGAATGGGGCTGAGAAGCCTATCGGCCATGAACAAATAGTGGGGCAGACTTGATGGGCCAAATAGCCTAACTCTGCTCCTATACCTTACTGCTTCCACTTTTTTATCTGAAATACTCGCCATCCACTACCTGTTTAGAGACGTTTTCTTTGTTGTTCCCTACTTGGTTACATTCAAATTGAATGTTTAAATGCTGCAGTCTTCTTTACAAAGCAGGTCTTTCCTGTTGCAAGTAAACTGACAATGCAGCAATCCAAATAAGGATGGAAATCCTGAGGATGTTACTCTAAGGTGTAAATGTGCATCAAAACCCTGAGAAAAGCTAAAGGACAGATCTACAGTCAAGAGGAAAGAATGTACATTTGTGAATTTCCTTTGACCTCAGAACATGCTAAAGTGCCATACAACCCATGAAGGACACTTCGAAATGTAATCGCTGTTCTAGCAAACATGGCAGCCAATCTGTGCAAACCTCCGCAAGCAGCAATGTGAGAATGGTGTATTGATTTTATTGTGTGTGCTGGTTGAGGGCCGAAAAGTCAATCAGTGCGAGCTGAAGTATGAGTTTGGCGCAAGAGTAGGCCATTTGGCACTTTGAGCCTGCTCCACAATTCGATAAAGGTTGTTACTGATTTGATTGTAGCCTGATACCATTTGACTTCCTTGTTGGTCAAGAATCAGTCTGCCTCTGCCTTAAAAATATTTCATGATGCTGTCTCCACCTTTCTCTGGAGAAGAGCACTCCACATACTCAATGACCCTCTGAGAGGAGATATTCTTGCAATCTCCATCTTAAATGGGAGACCACTCGTCTTTTAAACCGTGTCCCCTAGATGTAGTTACTTTAAAAGGAGAAGCACATCTTCAGCATGTCGCTATCAAGTCCCCCTAAGGATCTTACGTTCAATGAGATTTCCAGGAATTCTGCTGAACTCCAGTGGATGCAGACCCAACCTGTCTGCTCTTTCCTCATAAAATGACCCATTCATCCCAGTGCTGTGGTGTCCACACAAGAGAACAGATGGTGCTTTAGTTGAATCTGTTATCTGTGAGGTGGCACCTCGACAGTCCAACACACACCGCGCAGCTCTGGCAATTTCAGCCTGGATTTTGTGTTCAAATGTATGGCGTAGGATTTTAACTGTCAATTGTCTGATTTGGAGGAGGTGTTATCTGCTATGTAAGACTGACACCTGAAACAGAAGCGTTTTTTTCTCTACTGAAATTTTATTGTTTTACCTTTTGATTTCTTCACTCCACCCCCATGTTTCCTTTTCTCTGTTTTGTTTTTGTGACATCACTTTAAGTTTCACTTTCTTGCTTGGAATTTTGTTGCTCCTTCACTTTGCATGTCTTTATTTCTCCTCCCTTGCAACAGCACTGCCCCCTTCTGGATTCCAGACTTACTAAGGTCTCCTCAGCACCACACCAGGTTGTGTGATTGCTTTTCAGCTGATCCCAGCGACAGTTCTGAACGTCAAACTTGAGAAATACCAGAGCCAGTCCTTATACCAACTTAGTTTTTTCTTCATATTGGCATTTGCAGGGTTGTCGTGTGATGTGAGAATCACTGGAAATTTGAGCATTCTGGTCAACATCTACAAGTGACATTTTGTTTTTCTCTGGTTCCAGAGGGCAGGTGACCTGGATCATCATCCTGGCAATTGTTTGTACTTCATAGCACTACTTCAGGTGATAGTGGGTGTCACTTGCAGTGACATTTATTTAAATTTCACATCTCATCCTGAGACACTTGGAAACATTGCTCAGAAGAGATCCTGGTGTCCAGGAAAAGATTTGTTCATCTCTTTATGAATCAGAAAGCTTAGGTGTGACCTGATAGCTGCGTTTACAGTTATAAAGGAATTTTGTAGGTTAAATGTAAAGACCCCTATTCCACTTCTAAAACATGAGGCCATAAAAGGAATAGTAATTAATAAATCTAATGAGAAAACCCCTTTAGCCAGAGAGTGAGGAGAATGAGCAACTCGCTACCACAGGAAGTAGTTGAGGCAAATACTGTAGATCCTTTGAAGGGAAATTAATGAAGTACATGAAGAGGACCTGAAGAATAACAGCTGTTTCCCACAGTCACTCAATTAGTTTTTCTTTTCAGACGTTTATCCAACTCCCTTTATAGCAGGAACTTTGAATCTGCTCATACCACTCTTTTCAGGCAGTAAATTCCAAATCCCTGTCAATTGTGTTGAAATAAATTCCATCTCCCCTCATCTCTGGTTCATTTCCTAAATTATTATAAATCTGTCCTCTGGTTATTTACCCATCTGCCAGTGGAAACAGTTACTCCTGATTTACTCAAACCTCATGATTTTGAAAGCGTCCATTAAATCTCCCCATTTACTTTCCTGTCCTAAAGGGGTGCAATCTCAGCATCTCCAGTCTCTCCACACAACTCCAGTCTCTGAGGCCTGGCACCACTACTTCTAATTACACCACATCTTTGATTTAGTCTCTGTGTAAACTTCCTTTGTACATGACTGTTTGTAATCTGTGGGCTTTACGTAATTCTGCTGTTTGTATTACTGATTCTGACACTTTGCTGCCATCTCCTGTTCAGTAACCGTGCCATTACCAGTTTGCAGTTTCATGCTCTGTTTTTATTGCTTGTTAGTTATCTTTGATTCAGAGCGATTCCATTGCATATTGGGGCTGTGAAACTGGTAGATGTGAAGACCTTGGAGGGGGTGGCAGAAGAGATATTAGAATGGTATCTGGTATACGGGACTTCAGTAACTAAGAAATTAGAGGTTAGGCTTGCCCTGTTTAGATTAGAGAAGATGAAAGTGAGATTTAGTAGAAATGTTCATAATGACAATGGCTTTATTAATATTAACCAGTACACCTAGGAGAAATGTTCTGCTTTTTTTTGTTTGAACTACTGATATGGAATTTTGTTTTTACACATACCTGAGGGGGCATTTGGAGTCTCCATTGAATGCTTCATCCAAAAGAGAAGACCTCCTCCAATACAGCATTTCCTCAGTGTCACACCAGCAGTGTCAGCCTGGATTGTGTGCTTGTGACCCTGGAACAGGGATTGAACTCAGAGTGAGAGTGCAACCCACTGAGGCACAGCCAATAGCCATATACATGTATAGGTCCCAGAAGTCCCCCCACAATCCAGAGGTACTCCTAGTGGAGCATTGAAACCCTTAGAAGCAAGTTGCAGTGTCTCTGCTACTTCCAACCAGTCTTGTAACAACAGAGCAACTACCATACGTTTGCAAAGTCAGTGTGGTCTGCGGCAGGAACTCCCTATCAAAAACAAAAAACGAAGTTGCTAGAAAAGCTCAGCAGGTCTGGCAGTAAACGATAGGTGGGGATATATTCCAAAGAGAGAGAAAAGAACAGTTGGACAGACAAAGGAGTGGACAACAATCTGGTGAGAAGAGTGAATAACTGTTAGTGGAGACTGTTTAGTGGCTAACAATGGGAAGTGTGTAATGGCAGACTGTGATAACAAGGCCTAGTGTGTGGGGTTGGGGGTTAGGACATAGGAGAGTTTAGGTCCTTAATTCACTGCTCACAATGTGGTCTCCTCTACATTGGGGAAACAAAGCATAGACTGGGTGACCACTTCTGAGAACATCTACATTCTGACTGCAAAAAAGACCCTGAGCTTCCAGTTGTCTGCCGCTTTAACACACCACCCTGTTCCCTGGCCAATGTCTTTGCCTCAGGCTTGCTGCAGTGTTCCAGCGAAGCTCAGTGCAAGCTGAAAGAACAGCACCTGGTTTCCTGCTTGGGGACCCTGCAGCCCTCCAGAATTTAGCATCCGCAGTTCTTTTGGTTTTTATTTAGGAACACCCCATGCCAGGAATTCCCAGTGGCATGATTGAGTCTGGAGATGATCTATCCCTGAATGTGGGTACCAACAAGTGAGTGTGGGGTCCGCTGGTCGTCAAGATTTTGGCAGCATTTGAACTGAGAAAGGCTAACTTGGATGAGATGACTGAGGCAGAAATAGGTGGTCTTAGAGATGGCACATGCATCATCTCACAAGTTCATCTTGCAATCACATGTAACATTACATTTGTGAACAGGCTGGCTTATTCCTTAACTCTAGCCAGGTGGTTGAGAAACTGAACAATTTGTTTCTATTACTGGCTTAAAGTTAAACTAAAGGCTGTCTTACCTGTTGGCTCCCCAAGGAATGCCAGCAGTGTTGTGTTTAAGAACTCTTAAGATGCATGACCAAGATCAGGGAATGCTAGGCTACCCGGTTTGCCCATTCCTCCACTTTAGAGTGCAGCCAGAGTTGCATTGCTAATGGTGCTTGTAACCAGCTGGCCTATACAGATGAAATCCCATCCTACAGTCATCTCAAACACTGGTTGTCAGTATCAGAGGGCAAAGCCATCCAGGTCTTATTCTGAATACAGTCAGGTTTTGGGTCCTGTGATGGGCAGAAGGCAGAAACAGGGAACTTAGTGGACAATCAGCCATGATCATATTGAATGGCAGACTAGGCTCAAAGGACCGAATGGCCAACCTGCTCCAAGCTTCTATGTTTTATAGCCAATGCTAAGTGCCAGCCTTTCATCATATTTCGAGAAGAAAACAGCTTTTTATTCGTATAACACTTTTAATGTGGTACAAACATCCCATTGCAGTATTGGAAGTGTTATAAAATGAAAGGTAATTCAGAACCACATAGAGGACATGAGGCCAGATGATCAAAATCCCAGAGCTTGGGACCTAGGCGATGAAAACATTGTCACTAATCGGGGAGCAATTAAAATTGATTGCACAAGATGTCAGTGTTAAAGGAGAACACACCACATGGAGGGTTTTGGGATTGGAGGAGATTAGAGATAGAGAGACAGGATTTTATAAAACAGGGATGAAAATTTTAAAATCTCATGATTTTTTTTGAGAGAGAATAGCCTCTATACGAGAAAATAAAACTGTGCTGTGGAAATTTATTTTAATTAACTTTTTTAGTTCTCTGCCTGAGGGTGGGGGCAAGGGTGGAAAAAGAGAAGAGATCCAGTTCTAAATCTTAAGCTTCTGTAGATGCTAGCATATAAATCGACCTTTGAAGCCTCAAAAATCACTTCAAAAATGAGGAATGACTTTATATCAAGCATAAAAAACCACTTGTATGGGTGTACATGGTCATTTTAAATGACATTAGCATCTGACACAAAACATAGGCATATCTTAAACTCCTGTGCATTTTCTCCACACAGCCCCTATTTCCTGCTTGATCCCATGTGCTCAGTTATATGATAAGGGTAAGCAAAACATCCATTTATGGGGTAAAAAATTGAAGCTGACTACTAATATGAGTACAGAATGATGAAACTGAAAGGGGGGGGTGGTGTAATCTTGTACCGAGTAGATGCCAAAACACTATTTTTGCAGATGGTAAAATAGGCTTGTTTTGTATGCTGTACTGATTTGCAGGCCACACTTCGCAGTCATCATCTGTGGCACACTTGGTAAGATGTCCATCTCTGAATCATAGTGTTTTGGGTCCAAATCCAACTCCCAAGATGTGAGCCCAAAGATCAAAGCTGATACACTAGAGCTGTACTGAGGAAGTGCTGCACAATTGGAGGTGCCTTGCACAATTGGAGGTGCCTAGCACAATGGTTAGCACTGCAGCCTCACATGACCAGGGACCCGGTTGGATTTCAGCCTTGGGTGAAAGTCTGTGTAGAGTTGGCACAGTCCAAAGATGTGTAGGCTGGGTGAATTGGCCATGGTTAATGTGGGACTATAGAGATAGGGTGGGGTGCTGTTCAGAGGGTTGGTACAGACTTGATGGGCTGAATGCCCTTGATCGGCACTGTAGGGATTCTGTGATCTATCATCTTTCGATGAGATAGTAAACCAAGTCCCCTCTGTCTGGTCTGGTGGAAGACCCTATTCCACTACGTCTAAGAAGAGAATGAGTGTTTTCTCAGTGCCCTGTGCAGTGTTTATTATCTTGAACAACATCACAAAAAACTGATGATCACATTGATTGTGGAAGTTTGCTGTGTGCGTTGTCTGCTGGGTTGCCTACATTGCAGCAGTGATTACAGTTGATAATGGTCCAAAAAGTACTTCATTGGGTGTAAAGTTTTTCTTTTATTCATTAATGAAGGGTGGATGCTTCTGGTTGGGCCAACATTTGTTGCCCATCGTTAGTTGCTCTTGAGAAGATGGTGGTGAGCTGTCGATTTAAACCACTGCAATCCATTGTGTGTAGATAGACTCTCGATGCTGTTAGGGAGGAAGTTTGAGGATTTTGACCCAGCAACTGTGAAGGAATGGTGTGTGACTTGGAGGAAACTTAGAAGGTGGTGGTGTTCTCATATATCTGCTGACCTTGTCCTTCTAAGCGGTAGTGCTTGTAGCTTGGAAAGTGCTGCTGAGTATTGATGGTGGAGGTAGGGAAATGCCAACTAAGCAGGCATTGCTGTGTCTGGATGGTGTCAAGCTTCTTGTGTTGTTAGATCTGCACTCATTTAGGCAAGTGGGAAGTGTTCTATCACACTCCTGACATGTGCCCTATGGATAGTGGGCCTGCTTTGGAGAGTTAGGTGGTGAGTTACTTGCTGCAGAATTCCTGGTCTCTGACCTGTACTTGGACCCACAGTATTTACGACTACTCCAGTTCACTGTCTGGACTGTGACACCATCCCAGGATGTTGATATAGCCTGAGGGGCTTCCACTGATGAGCCAAGATGTGTTTTTGGTCACAGTATTTTTTTTTTTTTTGTTTTAATTTTGTTTGTAATAATTAACTACAATGTACTTCATGGTTGTCCAGGACTTGTGGAGCAACTCCTAAAGGAACTTGACTCGCAACTTTACGCTCACCTCCTGAGGGATGGTATGAATGGACTCACTTTCTGCCACAGGTAAGGTAATAGATGCTTCCCCACACCTTTCCTCTCAGAAATGTTGGCTTTTTTTTGGAAAACACCAGGTTTGACTTTGTGGTTCTAGCCCTCCTTTCATCTCCTCTGCTGAGCTGAAAATCTCCAGAAGTTACAGCCGTAAATCATTCTCCTTTCTAAGAAAAAGACATCAGTTCCCACAAAGGCTGCCCCTCATTCAAAAACTAATCGAGGCTTCTCTACTCAACACTGTTCAGAGAGACTGTAGAATAGTGGATGTTATGGAGAAAGTTAAAGTTTATCTGTGGTTATTAAGGAGTGATTGGATTGGGATGTTAGTAAGATGATTAATGGATTTAATAGAGTAGATGGAAAGAAACAATCCCCTCTGGGCGAGAAGGAACGTAATGTTGAAGTTAGAACCAGGCCTTTCATGGTGATGTCAGGAAGTACTTCTTCACACCAAGAGGAGTAGAAATCTGTAACTCTCTCCCTGGGAGAGCTGTTGAGGCTGGGAGTCAATTGAGTGTTTCAAAACTGAGATTTGTTTGATTTTTGTTGCGGAAGGATATTAAACGTTACAGAAACAAGGCGGATAGATGGAAGTAAACAAGGATCTCATTATGTGGTGGTACAACAGGTTTAAGGAGCTGAATCAGCTTCCACTTGTCCCATGTTCACCCTTTCAGTGGTTAAGTAATGTTGGAGAGTCAAATTGGGGTATCTGAAGGACAGTAACTGAACTTAGTTTTAAGCTATCAGCAAAAATTAAACAGACTAGGGCTCTTTTCTCTAGAAAAGAGAAGGCTTAATAGAGAATGGTTAAGGCATATTTCACCCACAAGGCCGGTGCCCCCTATCTGCGAGAACAATTCAGTTCATCCTGCTCTCCTGTCCTTGCAAATTGGATGCCCTTCAGGTGCTTGTACAGTTCCCACTTTGGAGATGACAATGGAACCCGTCTCTACCATTTGTCTTAGGCCTTCTTTTCCAGATCCTCACTGCTCAGTTTTAGTTTTGCTTAGTTTTTAATTGTAAGCTGTTTGTTCTGTCCCCACCAACCTCTGTAACCTCCTTCAGACTGTCAAACCTCAGATTCTGAACTCCTTTAATGCATCCTGATTTCAATTGCTCCACCATCGCTAACCAAGTCTTCAGTTGCGTTGGCTCCAAGCTCCCTATGCCTTCCCACCTTTCTATTTTGCTTTCTTCTTCTGAGATAATTTAAAATGTTTCTTTAAATGAGCTATTGATCATCTGATCTAATGGCTTTATTTGTGGCTCTTTATCATGCTTTATAATGTCTCAAGGAGCATTATAAAATAAAGACACCGTACAAATTTTAAGTTTTTGCTTGAAAGTTGCAACTGACTTTGCTTCCAGCAACCTTTTTAAGGCAGTGTATTCAAAACCGTAACAAAGACCTGAGTAATATTATATTCCAGACAATGGGACAGAACTTGATAGGGACATTTTGTGCATCCATACAAGAATATAATCGCTATTGTCAAATCCTTAAGTGTCACGAAAACCACTACCATTTAATGCAAGATCAAACCCATGTTCTTGGAGCAAAACTTTTTCTGATGTTTCTTTTAAATAAGTCTTGTGATATTGAGCCAGCATTGTAAACCATGGTGAGAACACACGTTCACCTTCTCTTTCCCATTTGGCTGCTAATAAACCTCTGACTGAGTTTGACATGCTAGTCTAAGTTCATGGTCACTGCAAACTGTGTCAGAGCACATCACCTCCAACAAATGGGCTGGTACTCTCAGGGAGTTTAATAAGATCTGTCAGTTCACTAAAGAGCTTTCATCACTGAGATTGAATGTGTAAAAGACACAGGAAAAGAACTTAACTGCTTCCTTAAAATAGGAAAGGTCTCTCCTGGACTTCTGGCAGGTGTGAAAAAAAAAAACTAATTAGCTCCTTAGGCTTCCTGTTTTTCAATGATGGTGAAGAGAGTTGTGTTTAAGGTGATGGCTGAGCTGTCAATCAAGCAGGCTGTTTTATTCTGGATATTGTTCAACTCCTTGAGTGTGCTAATACTTAGTCTCCTTTTTTTAAATTCTTTCACAGGATGTTGGCATCACTGACACCCATCCTCATTGCCCTTTAGAAGGTGGTAGTTGTGAGCCATCTTCTGGATTCACTAATCAATCAGGAAGCAGTCCCACTCCTAATGTCATTTCCAAAAATTATCAAGATTTTGAAGGGCTTGACAGTGTAGAAAAAAAAAAAGATTTCAACTTGAGGGAGATCCAATCTAGGAGTCAATGTTATAAACTGGTCTGTATTAAATTTAGTAAAGAGTTCAGAGGAAACCACTTTACCTGGACAATGTGGAACTCTCTATCACAGGAGACAATTGAAACAGAAATGAGATGTGTTTGGGAGAAAAAGAAATAAGACATATTCTAATAGGATGAGAGGAGGGTCCTTCTACAAGTTATCTTAAGTCATCTTCCTCAGGTTACTGACCTTACTTACTACCAGTGGACACAGTTCCTATGAAGAGCTTTCATGACTTTGAATCAAAAAGTTCAGTGTTGGTTAGTTTTGATTGAGGGTGTCTTTGAGAGGCAAAGTATAGTTTCAAGTGGTATTACTCCAAGTCATGATGGTGTGTGTCATGGACGGAATTCTACATTGCCCGAGTATTTTCTATAAAGACTTGTGGCTGTCTCTAGGTTGAGGTCTCTGCCCTGGTCCAAACCTAGTCCACCTTCCTCTCAAAGTCAGAGTCAACATTCGCCGTTCTAGCTGAAAGCACATTTCAGAGACTCCCTATGCTCTGGAGAAAAGAAGGCGTTATTCACAATGCAGTCAAACCTACAATATAGGAGCCACAATCAGAATTATCATCCACAGACCAGTTGGTCCGAATGGCCTGTTTGTCTTGTGAAACTCTGTAATGACAGTTTTAAATAAAAGTGGGCTAACAACCTATTCTACTCTATCCCTTTGGGACTGACCTGCCTTTCCTGTTGGCAGGTGGCTGCTGCTGGGGTTTCAACGAGAGTTTGAGCACAGCGACGCAATCCGTCTGTTTGAGATCCTCAGCAGTCACCACCTCGAGCTAAACTCACTGGAAGCAGAAAGTGCCCGTCATTCGGAGAGAATGACACATTTCCAGAGGGCAGGTGAGTAACCTGGGTGGAATTAGATACAATGTGTCAGTGAGCTGTCAAACAGAACAGATTGCTTTGAGTTTGACTATAAAGTTTCTGGTTATTGGCTGAAATTTCATGCTACATTCCAACTTGTTTCACTGGATATATATATTAATCAAACTCCAACTTCCCCAGTAGCTCTATTCTAATAGGAATATATGATAGCAAGAAAAATCTGCCTGGTCTACCAAGCCTAAATCATAGAATATTTTAGTCCAGAAGGCCACTTGTCCCATTTGTTTCTCTGCTGGCTTTTTTTAAACATGCTATCTAATTGCTCACACTCTTCCACAGACCTGAAAATGTTTTCTCTTCAAGTCTGTATACTCGTATTGAAGTTTGTACAGCCAGGTTTACTGAACCAATTCAGAGGATGAGGAGGTGTTGAGAAGCTGCGTAAATTGGGGGATATTATTTGGAGTTTAGAAGAAGAGAGAATTTCAGCTAAACATCCAAGATTCTGAGAGGGCTTGATAGCTTACATATTGCTCGGCAATTGTTTTCACCAATTGGGGAATCTTAAACAGGTGTCATGGTCCCGGAATAAGGGGACCAATATCTTAGTACTGAGATGAGGAGAAATTACTTCACTAAAAGGGCTATGGGATCTTTGGAATTCTCTACACCAGAGGATTATGGATGTCCTGTCGTGTAATGTGGCATGTACAGACCTTTTGATCTCTTAGGGAATTGGGAGTAGGCAGGAAAGTGAATTTGAAGCCGTGGATCGGGTGCGATTGTATTGAAAGACAGATAAGGCTCGTTCAGTCTCTTGTTTATCTTTTTCTAGTTCTTTGCAGAATATTAATTTTGAGTAGTGTTCTTCTCCTCATATCATCTCTCTGATCTTCTTGGGAGTTATCTTCGGCCTCCTTCTTCAAGTTACTGACCCTACTGCCAGTGGAAACAGTTCCTCCTCAGAGTCCAAAGTCATACAGCACGGAAACAGACCCTTTGGTCCAACCAGTCTATGTTGAACTTAATCCCAAACTAAAGTAGTCCCACCCGTCTGTACCTGGCTCTCATCCCTCCAAACTTTTCCTATTTATGTACTTATCCAAGTGCCTTTTAAATGTTGTAACAGTACCCACATCCACCACTTCCTCAGTTAGTTCATACCACATGCGCACAACCTTCTGTGTAAAAAAATTTGCCTTTCATGTATTTTTTTTAAAATCTCTTTAGTCTCCTGTCTAGTCTGTTAAGAGCCTTCATGAATTTGAATCAAAACTTTCAGTGTTGCTTCATTCTGATTGAGGGCGACTTTGACAGGGAGAACATAGAACAAAAGGAGAAGAGAGAAGTACAACACAGAAACAGGCCTTTCAGCACTCCAAGCCTGTGCCGATCATCATGCCCTGACTAAACTAAAAAACAAACCTCCAACTTTATTTGGTCCGTATCCCTCTATTCCCTCCCTATTCATGTAACCATCCAGATGCCTCTTAAATGTCGTCAACTTGCCTGCTCCACCACCTTTTCTGGCAGTGCGTTCCAGGCACTTACCACTCTGAAAAAAATTCCCTCGCACATTTCCCTTAAACTTTCACCCTTTCACCTTGAACCTGTGCCCCCTTGTAATGGAAACTTCAACACTGGGGAAAAAGCCTCTGACTATGCAGCCTATCTATGCCTCTCATAAATTGTAGACCTCTATCAGGTCTCCTCTCAGCTATCATCAGTCCAGTGAAAACAATCCTAGCCTTTTTAATCTTCCCTCCTAGCCAGTGCCCTCGACAGGCAACATCCTGGTGAACCTTCTCTGCACTGTCTCCAAAACTTCCATGTCCTTCTGGTAGTGTGGCAACCAAAACTGCACACAATAATCCAAATACGACCTCACAAGGGTTTTATATAGCTGCAACATGGTTTGCTAACTCTTGTACTCAATGCCCCAGCCAATGAAGGCAAGCATGCCATATGCCTTCTAAATCACTTTGGCCAACTGCATTACCACTTCTAGGGAACTGTGGACCTGCATGTCCAGATTTGTCTGTATGTTAATGTTCCTAAGTGTTCTGCCATTTACGGTATAATTCACGCCCAGATTTGATCCTCCAAAATGCATCACCTCGCATTTGTCTGGATTAAACTCCATCTGCCATCTCTGTGCCCAAGTCACCAATCTGTCTATATCCTGCTGTTTCCTTTCACAATCGATCATCGGCACTATCAACAACTCTACTAATCTTCGTGTCAGCTGTAAAACTACTAGTTAAATCACCCACATTTTCCTTCAGATCATTTTTATATATACTACAAACAACAGGACCTAGGACTGATCCCCGTGGAACACCACTAGTTACCAGTCTCTATTCTGAAAAACATCCTTCTGCCACTACCCTCTGTCTTCTATGACCAAGCCATTTTTGTGTCCGTCTAGGCGGCCCACCCTGAATCTCATATGATTTTAGTTTTAGTACCAACCTGCCATGTGGGACTTTATCAAATGCCTTACTGAAGTCCATATAGAATACATCCACAGCCTTTCCCTCCTCAAATTATCTTTGTCACTCTTCAAAAAAATTCAATCAGGTTGGTGAGGCATGACCTTCCCTTTAAAAAACCATGCTGCCTGTCACTAACTAGTCCATTTTCTACCAAATGTGCATATATCCTGTCCCTTAGTATCTTCTCCAAGAGCTTCCCCACCACAGAGTCAGGCTCACCACCTATAATTTCCTGGATTATCCCTGCATCCTTTATTAAACAAGGGAACAACATTGGCTAATCTCCAGTCCTCTGATCTTCGCCTGTGGTCAAAGAGGATGTGAAGGTATCTGTTAATGCCTCAGCTATTACTTCCCTTGCCTCTTGCAGCAACCTGGGATAGATCCCATCTTCCCCTGGGATCTTGTTTACCTTAATGCAATTTAGAATACCCAAAACTTCAATGTATCGATATTCTCTAGAATATTTACACACTCCCTGACTTCAACATCAGTCATGTCCTTCTCCTTGGTGAATACTGATATAAAGTACTTATTAAGGATCTCTCCCACTTCTGTGGCTCTGCGCATAACTTCCCTCCTTTGTCCTTGAGTGGGCCTACCCCTTCCCTTGCTACCCTTTCTCTTCTAATATATGCATAAAAAGCCTTGGGATTCTCCTTGACCTTGTTTGCTTAAGACATTTCATGGCCCCTTTTAGCCTTCCTAATTTCCCACCTAAGTTCCTTCCTAATTCCTCTATATTTCTTAAGGAGTTCATTCGTTTGTAGTTGCTTAGACTTATCGTATTCTTCCTTTTTGCTTTTGACTAAGCCTACAATTTCCTTTGGTTCCTCAATTCTGCCATTCCTATCCTTCAGTTTTTCAGAGACATGTATGCCCTGCACTTTAATCAACTGGTCTTTAAAAGCCTCCCCTGTGCCAAACATAGACTTGCCCTCAAATAACTGCTCCCAATCCACATTCTCCAGTTCCTATCTAATTTGGATATAATTCGCCCTTGCCCCGTTAAGCACCCTCACCTAGGGACCACTCTTGTCCTTATCCATGACTACTTGAAATCTTATGAAGTTATGGTCACTCAGCCTGAAATGCTCTCCTACTGAAACATCAATCACCTGTCCTGGCCCCCAGGACCAAGTGTAGTATGGCCTCCTGTCTGGTTGGATTGTCAACATACTGCCTCAAAAAGCCCTCCTGGACACAACTAACAAATTGCTGTCCATCCGAGCCCTTGGCTGTAAGGGAGTCGCAGTCAATAAGAGGAAAGTTGAAGTCACCCACCACAAATACCCTGCTTTTTTTCCACACATTTCTAATACCTGACTACATATCTGCTCCTCTCTCTCCCGTGGGCTGTTGGGAGGTCTATAGAAAGCTCTCTCAGCATTGTGATTTTACCCTTCCAATTCCTGAGCTCCACCCATAATGCCTCACTGCAAGATCCCTCTGATGTGTCCTTCCTCAACACAGCTGTGATGTGATCCCTAATCAGCAATGCAACTCCCCCACCCCTTTTGTTTCCCTTTCTGTCCCGTCTAAAACAGCGATATCCTGGAATGTTAAGCTGCCAGTCCTGCCCCTTCTTTAACCATGTCTCTGTAATGGCAATAACATCATAATTCCATGCAGTAATCCAAGCTCTTAGTTCATCTGTCTTACCTGTTACACTTCTTGCATTGAAGTATATGCACTCCAAACCTCCAGTCCCTCTGAGCCCCATGACTTCTCTCTGCTTGCTCTTACTCTGCGCTATGCATATCTTGGTATCTCCTTTGTCCTGAGTCCCTGCACTTACTGGCCTGTTGTTCTGGTCCCCACCCCCCTGCCGCACTAGTTTAAACCCTCCTGAAGAGCTCTAGCAAACCTGCTGCCCAGATATTGGTGCTTCTCCAGCTCAGCTGCAACCCATCCTCCTTGTACAAGTCCCACCTTCCCCAGAAGACATCCCAATGATCCATATATTTAATGCCTGCCTCCTACACCAGCTCTGTAGCCACGTGTTCAATTGTACTCTCTCTCTGTTCCTGGCCTCACTAGCCCGTGGCACAGGTAGCAATCCTGAGATTAGTATTCCTGCGTTTTAGCTCCCTACCTAACTCCATAAATTGTCTTCACAGAACCTCTTTCCTCTTCCCTCTTCCTACCTATGTCATTTGTGCCAATGTGGACAATGACTTCTGTCTGTTTTCCCTCCCATTTCAGCATGTCCTATACCTGCTCAGAGACGTACAGAACCCTGGCACCAGGGAGACAACATACCATCCTTGACCCTCATTCACGGCCACAGAAACGCCTGTCTGTGCCCCTGACTATTGAGTCACCTACTACTATCACTTGCCTGGACTTTGCCCCAACCTGCTATACAGCAGAACCAGTTGTGGTGCCACAGGCCTGGCTGCTGCTTGTACCCTCTCCTGAGAGGCTATCCCCACAACAGTACCCAAAACAGTATTCCTGTTTGAAAGGAGAATATCAACAGGAGACTCCTGCACTGTCAGCCTGCCTCTCCTAGCAATCACCCATCTATCAGTCTGGACCTGTGGTGTGACCATCTCCCTAAAGCTAGTGTCTGTCACTCTCTCTGTATGCACCACAATGTGTCCAGCTGCAGTCTGTGAGGAGCTGCAGCTGGTCACGCTTGCTGCAGATGTGGTTGTCAGGGACACTAGACTGCTCCCTGATTTCCCACATCTGGCAGGAAGAGCATATAGTTCCAAGTCAGGATGCCTCGCCCAGGTGTTCTCTATAAAACTCCTGGCCTTCTCCGTGTTGTATTCTCTGCCCTTAGTGGAAAACTAGTCCACCCTCCTGTCAAAATTAGAGTCAACATCCACCATGCTATCTGAAAGCACATTCCAGTAGCTCTCTACATTGTGGAAAAAAGGAACTATCCACAATGCACACAAATCTACAATACAAGGAGCCGTAATCAGAACCATTGACCATTTCATTGCAAAGAAACAATTACCCAGCATTCTTACTCCTGATCACTATCCAGTGGTTCCTGCTGAAATGCATGCATGAGTTGATGTCAGTTCAGGAAGTTATCAAATGTGCTTTCAACACTGAGTGCAAGTAGTGTTCAGATATCTGTGAAGAATATCCATGGCTTTGGGACCAGAAAGTATGTCGAGCTAATGAAACTGGATACCGCGATGAATCAGTGCCTCCAAAAATGTGGGCAACAGAATGACTTGGTTACACAATATTTTATTGCTGCAGAGTAATCTCCCAAACGTCACAGAGCATAGTTTACTCCAGTAATTCAGCAATGTAGGATACAGGTTTACACCAGTACCATTTTTAGTGTGAGATATTCTATATATGCTCTATATGGAGAATATTGTGAAAAAATCCACTTTGAATGTACAGAGTAGTTCTTTAATGGTAAGAGTTTGAAAAGTGTAGATGCACAAAGGGACCTAGGTGTCTTTGTGAACATGTAACTGAAAGCTAACATGCAGGTGCATCAAACCATTAGAAAGGCTTGGAATGTTACCTTTTTTTTACAAGAGAATTTGAGCACAGGAGTAGTGAAGTCTTGCTTAATTTGTATAGGAGGTTGGTTAGACTGCACCTGGAGCAGTTTTGCATTTCTGGTCTGTATCTCATGCACAATGTCACTGCCATAGAGGGAGGACAGTGAAGGTTCACCAGACTTATTTCCAGGATGGTGGAACTGTGCTATGAAGAGAGGCCAGGCAAACTGGGTCTGTATTCTCTTGATGCTTTGATGAATGAGACATGATCTCATTGAAACTTACAAAATACTTAGACAGGGTTGATACAGGTAGGGTGTTTCTGTCAGATGGGGAGTCTTGAATCGGGGCCGCAATTTAGAAATAAGGGGCATGCTTCTTAGGAGAAAAGCTTTTATTCAGAGGAGGTTATGAATCTTTGGAATTGTCTACCTTGTAAGATTTTAAAATCTCAATCTTTGAGTATGTTTAATGTAGAGATTGCATGCCACTGGTGATCAGCAATCAGAGTTATGGAACAGGATGGATCAAAGATGTTGAAATGTTCGATAAGCCATGATTGCATTGAATAGCAAGAAAACTCAAAGGGCTGAATAGCCTCCTTGTGTTGCTATGCATTTAGTCGAGTGAATATGGAGCTGGAATACATGCTCAACGATTATAGAGCATGGAGCAGTGATTCTAGAAAGTGGTATATGGGTTTAGTCCAGTGATAATGCGGCAAAGGATGCTATTTAGTCCAGTGATTATGGGGTGTTGGATACAGTTTTAGTCCAGTGATTATGGAATATATTGCGAGGGTTTACACTGCTAGTCTGTTTTGTGTTGATTGCAATGCAGTTATGACTGTATGTTCAAAAGCAAAATAAAATGATAAGTTTTATTCGGGATACATATTGAAATGAATCCATTTCTGCTCCAATGCAAGGTGTGGAGCTGGATGAACACAGCAGGCCAAGCAGCATCATAGGAGGAGCTTCCTGCTCCTATGATGCTGCTTGGCCTGCTGTGTTCATCCAGCTTCACACCTTGTTATCTCGGATTCTCCAGCATCAGCAGTACCTATTACCTCTGCTCCAATACATTTGCCTAAGTGAAATTCTATATCTATCTTCCGTCTCTAACGCTTCACTACGTTTCTCTGCTGGTGGTGCGTTGCTCATATTTGTAAAATGATATTAAGTACAATTTCAAACACGAAATGCAAGTTTTCTGAAGATGCATTCTTGAGCACATTGGCTGGGAAACTCCCTGAAGTGACTACTGCATTATGTTTGCTAAACAGACTCCTGTTGAGATCACTGCTGGTTCACCACAGGCACCACTTGCAATCAACAGTTTGTACAAAGAATTAACACAATTGCTGCAGTACATCACAGAAAATTCCAGCACCTTTTTCCAAATCAGTTTATGGCCATGCTTCATGGTGGAAACCTAGCCCAAACACCCTTGCCAAATTTTCTATTTCTGATTTCTTAATTCACTATAAACTGCACAGACAAATGTAAAAGATCTAGCACCTTTCTTAGTCGTGAATTACTTCCTTGTGATGTTCATTGAATGGATACAGTGAAAGGAGGCCATTCTGCCTATACTGTCTGTATCAGCTCATTAAGAGCATTTGCCCCAGATCTATTAAGCTGATTTTACTGCATTGACCTGTTGATTTTCTTCTGTTGATAATGACTCAGTTCACTTCTCAAAGTCCCAATTGAATCTGCCTCAACCACATTTTAAGGCAGTGCTTTTTAGATCCTAATTATTAACTACATAAAGTTTTACCTCGCTGCTGTTGCTTCTATTGCCAAACCTCTTTAATCTGCATATACTGGTTCTCAATCCTTCCACCAATGGGTACAGTTTCTCCTTGTCCTGTCCAGACACCTCATGATTTTGAATACCTCTATTAAACTAGTCTGTACCTTTCCTTCTCCAAAAATGGCCCCATGACTCAAGTTCCCCACACCTGGAACTACTCTCAAGAAACTTATCTCTACCCTCACTGCTACCTTCATATCCTTGCTGAAGAATGGCACCCAGAACAGGACGGAACACCCCAGTTGAAGCTGAGCCAATTTTTTATAACCCAACTTCCTTGTTTCTGTACTCTATGCCCTTATTTATATAAATGCAGCATCCATATCCCTTTTGAGCCAGTTTCTCAACCTGCTCTGCTGCTTGCAATGATTTGTGTACATCTACCCAAAGTCCATCTGCTTCAGCACCCCTTTTGGAATTGTTCCATTGCCTGTTTTTGTTCTTCCTACTGAGTTGAATCACTGCTCGCTTCTCTGTATTAAAATTCATCTGTCACTTGTCTACTCATTCCATTGGGCTGTCTTTGCTCTGTTAAAGATTAACAATGTCCTCCATTTGGTTCATAGTACTTATAAGTTCTGCATCTTTGAAAAGTTTTAATTTGTTCCCAAAAATGAAAACCTAGATCATTGTTTTGCAGAGATAACAAGCATGGGGCTGGATGAACACAGCAGGTCAAGCAGCATCGTAGGAGCAGGAAAACTTGACGTTTCGGGCCTAAACCCTTCATCAGAAAAATCATTGTCAGAAAAATCACAAAACTCATTGTTTTGCATCAAGGAGGGGATCTAATATTGATCCCCAGGGGATTCCTACTGTAAACCTTCCTCCAATCCAAAAAACCAACATTCACTATTACTCCGGAATAGATGCCAGGTATATTTATGTTGTAATGGAGCACTAAATCAAGTGAACAGTTGTGTGGTGGTAATGTTACTGGGCTAGTAATCCAGAGGCCCAGACTAATACTCTGGAGACAAGTGGGAGTGAATTTAAACTTACCTAATAAATTCCTGACCAAAAAAGTTCTTGCCTGAATAATAATCATCAAGAAACTAGCAGATGCTTGTGAAACACATCTGGTTCATTAATGCCCTTTAGAAAAGGAAATCTACCATCTTTACCTGTTTTGACTTCATACACAAAGCATTGTGGTTGACTCTTAACTGCTGTTTGTAATGATCTAGCCAGCCATTCAGTTGTGGTAAACCACTATAGGATAAAGTATTGTGGTTGGACCATATGGACTGCGGTTGTTCAGGAATGCAACTTGCCACTGTCGCCTCAAAGTCTTTCAGGAGTGATCCTTGCTACTGAAGCTCCATTCTAAGACTGATTTTTTTTTTTTTTTTTTTTTTGAAAATACCTTCTGTTCATTGTAATGCTCCATGCAAGTGTATACACTTCCACAGAACATCGGCCCCAAACTGCAGTCATCTTGAGTTAGTAAGGGATGAAGTGTTGTTTATGATTAATTATAGTTCAGGAACATTGGAACAGGAGGATATCATTCACCTGTTTGAGTCTACTTCATTTAGTTACTTGATTTTCACCTCAACTTCATTTACCCACTTTGTTTCCATGTCCCTCGATACCCTCGCCCAACAAAATTCTGTTGAGCTCAGCTTTGAAGGCCACAATTTCCCCAGCATCCAAACCTTTTGGTGGAAGAGAATTACAACTTCCATTTCCCTATGTGAAGAAGTGTTTCCTGACAACTCTTGAATGACGTACCTCTAATTTTAAGGTAATGCCTCCCTAATACTTTACTTTCCCATCAAAGGTTGTCTGAATCTCACCCAATCAAATACTTTTAATGTTCTAAACATTGATCAGGTTGAAGCTGAATCGTCTTTACTCAATGAAGCCTGATCTCTTACTTTTAACTATTTTAGCTTTGATTTCAAATGCCACTGTATCCTTCCTGAAGTGCAGTGCCCAGAATTGAACAATAGCCCATGAACTATCATGGTGAGTTATTACAATCTTGAAGCAATTCCTCAAAGGCCTGTTCAGTAATTTTCAGAAGGGAATTGGACAATACTTGAAGGGGATAATGTGTGTTGGGCAATGGAAAAGAGGAGGGAGTTAGGCCAAATGGATAGATCTACCAAAGGACTAGCGCAGGTATGATGAGCCAATGGTCTCGTTCTGTTTTTTTTTAAATTATTCTATACAGGCAATGATGTTGCCTGCCATAAATTGTTGGTATTCTTAATTTTAAAAAGAATTTGCTTGAGAAACTACATATAATGATGTGAAGAAGGAGATGATATGGAGGACTAAACTTTTCTGGCAGGAAGAATGGGAGAAAGTGTGACTGAATCATACAGCACAGAAGGAAGCCATTCAACCCATTGTGCCTATAACCCTTCTTTGAATACCCCCTCCTCAGCCCTACGGGTGATTTTTACTTTTCAAGAATGCATTGAATTCCTTTTTGGTAATATTTTAGATGATTATAATTTGGCTTGTAAGAAAATTCGATGAACAGCTCAGTCTAATTTTAAGCTGCCTTTTATAACTCTAGAATTCTTTGTGCAGAAGTATTAGCATGTACTATTCTTTTAAAAGATTCATATTGAGTTATTGAACTATATGGATGATTACAGTGCAGAGGAGACTGTTCGGCCGTATGTGGCAATATTGGCTGTATGCAAGTGCATTCTGAACCATTCCCATTGTCCTACGCTCCCTATAGCCCTTCCCTTTGAAAGGTGCAGAATATTTCCTTCGGCTACTCTGTGGGAAAGTATCCCATGGTCCAACACCCCTATCTGTGTAAAGAAATATCTCAATTCTTACTCCTTTCAAACAGTCCAGAGCACAGAGGAAGCTATTTGGCCTGTCAAGTTTTATGGTTTTCATGGACCTGACTGTTCAAATTTTAGTGCCAATATTAAATCTATGGCTTTTTATCCCATTGCCAAATAGAGGAAGCAATTTTTCTCTATACAGGGTATGAAAAGTGTTTATAAGACCATAAAGTTAGGAGCAGAATTAGGCTATTCAGCCCATCGAGTCTGCGCTGCCATTTGACCATGACCGATTTGTTTCTCAAGGTATGTTTCTTTTATGGAAAAATCCCTTGACCTTAGCTATTCTGATGAAAACAGCGTCGGAACCCTGGCTTCCTAACTTCAGTCTCCCACCCCTGGGATCATTCTAGTGAATCTCAACTGAAGCTTGATGCTGTCCATAGAGAAGCCACACGTCTGTTCACAATACTGGAACTATGGCTTAAGTAAAGCTTTTGTATAAATTTATCACTATTTCTTCACCTCTGTTTGCCTGATGTCCCAATTTCATGGAATAATAACAGCTTGGGTCACTATTTGTTGAACCCCATTCCTTATTTTTCTTCCTAAGACACATTAATGAACACTTCACCCATATTTAACTGTATCTGCTGCCAGTTTGCCTATTCCTGAAGCCTAGTAGTGGCAGTACCATTCTTTTGCAGGAAAAGCAACTTGGAAAGTTAAAAGAACCTCCAAACTGTGCTCTCCTTTTAAATAAATATATTGTGTTTTGTTTAAAGCATTAACTGTTATGTGATGTGCGGTTCTGATATTCACCAGTTTTTTTCTTTGTCTTCTGAAACTGTAGAAGGCAAGATTATGCCTGAGTTGCCATTGACCAATAATGATTACACCTTTGAACTTTTCATCTGCGCCGCAATCTTGCTAGAGAAAAAGGAACTGTTACTAAAATGCTCAGATGAAGTGGAACTCATCCAGTTTACTAACAGGTGAACATACTGTCAATCACTTGCTGTTCTCAATTCACCAAGGACAATAGATTAGCTTTGCCTGAATTTAGTGTGCAGCATTCAGATTTAAATGTCATACAGCAGTCTGTCTTTAAGCACGTTGTGTTTTACCTGCTCGATGTGCCCAGTGCTGCTGCCTGAGGGTCTCTTGCCCTGTGGGAAATTTCCCTGAGCAATAAACTCCAGGGCCTTTCTAAAAGGGTAATGGGGGATCACATTCCAATCTTAATCGATTGAGATATTTTCACCTTAACAGGACCAGTTTTGCTGAAAGCAGCCCCACTTTCAGTCAGCTTTCCTGAAGGCAATTTCTTGCTTGCTATTACCAAAATATAAGCACACCCCTCATTATTGCACGCTTTACACATCTGACATTGTTTATTGATTTCTTAGTTGGGTCTGGGTGATTCCAGCAAGCATTTATTACCCTGGGAAGACAGTGGTGGAGGAAGTGGAACTTAATCACTGGGACCCAGTGGTGAGAGGTGGGCAGTTTCATGATTTTGACAGAGTGATAATGAAATAAAGTAGGGAATGGAAGCACATTGGCTATGTTACTGGGTGAGTAATCTGGAAGCCCAGAGTAATGCTTCAAAGATATGAGATCAAGTCCTGCCAAGGGAGAACTGGGAGAATTTAAATTCAATTAATAAATTTAGAATAAAATGCTGGTTTGAAATGACCTAGTAAGCCATTTAGTTTTAGGACAGCTCCAGGGCAGTTCCGGATGGACATAAATGCCAGCCTTGACAATGTTTTGGTTTGAGTCCAGTAGAAGTAGCACTGACCGAGCAAACAGCTCTGCTCAAGGAGGAGTTAAGTTTTTCAGATGTTGATGTTGTTCGCATCCATACATATTCTGACTTGAACCTTGAAAATGGTGGAGAGCTCAGGGGAGGAATCGGAAGGTGAGGCACAGGTCACAGAATACCCTGACACTGTTGTGACCACAGGGTTGATAAGGCAGTTTTAGTTCGGTGTCTGATCTTTGAAGCTCCTCCATCATTGAGGTGTTAACAGTCTGATCACAGTCACATTGATGTGTTTGGCCAAGTAAAAGTGGCATGGTTTTCTCTTGTTGGGATTAGTCATTACCTGATACTTGTCAGCTCCAATCTTGGTGTGATTCAGCTGTGAATGGAGCTGGAAAATCATCAGCGAAAATTTGAACTTCTGACTTTTTAATGGAGGGTTGATCAATGATGAGGCAGCTGACCTCGGTTTGACCTCGGTCACCACCTTGATGTAGTCTTGTAGTGATGTCCTGGGGTTGGGATGATTGTCCTCAAATAACCACAACCATCTCCCTTTGTGCTAGGTATGACACCACCTGTTTGGGAAAGAGGCTTCGGGCACCTTTTTAGAAAGGATCATGATACTTGGGACATAGATTCATGCAAAGTGGTAGGAGGAAGAATAGATGGATACAGTTAGTGGTGAAATAAGTTGGGGTGGGGCAAGGTTACTGCATATAATACTTCTGATAGCCAGTTGGAGAAAGAAGATACTAGAAGTAGTCATTGCTTGGAATGGATTTATTCATTGAAATTAAAATTACAAGTCCTTATCTCCTAACTCCACTCCTCTCTCAGTAAATTACTGTTTAAATGCTCATTTGCTCAGTACCCTCCACCTTAATCGCCGTTGATGTGGTTAATGGTGTAGAGCAGGAACATACAGACACCACTGGGGCTGAATGGTCTGTTTTGTTCTATGCACCCTAAATAAAGGGATGATCTCAGGACAGACCCATATCTGGCCTGCACCGGCTGCTGTCTCTTGGAGAACCCTTGAGTACAGGGAAAGATGTAGTGTGAGGAATAGAGCAGGATGCTCACTGAGGAATCCCTGGCTCTGTATTCCTGATGTTACAACTGACAGGAGAATGAAAACATTAATTCCTCTAGTCATAAATTCCTTTCCTGAACTTGCCACTCATTAGCAGTCAATATCAGGTTCCATAAAAGTGTTCCTGATTCTTGATGAAAAGGCACCAGGTTCAGGCTCTGCATCAGATTGTCCAAGTAGATGGAAACTTGTCTGGATTTTGGGTCTCCATCCATCAGGATAGCGCTGCCTGATGGGTATAGCTGGCTCCCAGTTTGCCGTTTTGTTGATTTGTAAAGCAGTCTGCATGTATTACTGAACTCCTTGTTCAATGGGTATCAGGCTACATGTAGAAGGAATTTTCACATCAGGATCTGTTAGCCTGTCAGTCAGACTATAAATTTCTACTGTTCATGAGAGAAAAGGTCTGGGGATATGAAGACAACATTAACAATTCATTCGATTCCTAGGGCCAATATGTCCCTAAAGCTGTTCTTGGTTTCAAGAATTTGTGGTCAGATTTCCAAATTAACAATCAAGGTTATTTTAAATTCTACCATCAATCCCATTCTCAAACTTAATAAGGTCAGCATTGGATCCGATGGGATCAAGATGATTGATGAGTCTGCCACAATAGCAGCTGTTTATACCAGCTGGCCATTTCCTGAGTGATAGCTTGGTTCATATAACGATACTGCATTTCTATGTTTGTTCTGTTACACCACACTTCTTGTACCTTCAGCTTGCAGGGAGCGCTCAACTTGGACCGTGTTCTTGAAAGAGCAGAGCAAACATTCTTCAACTACTGCAATAAATCTGTGCTGGACTGTTTCAAGAAACTCTGTACAGAACAGAAGAAAAAGAGCTTCTTTAAGTTTAAGCTGATGGATTTGTTTTCCTGACAGCCAAAGTTCACCGATTACTTCAAGGTTATGACCAGCAAGGAGAAGTATTTCTCTGCAATTCAGGACTCAAATCCCGAATTTGCAAAGGCAGTCTCCAAAAATAAATATGCCTTTGCAGGAACCTTTTGATGTTTACATTGTATTTTTAAGCCTAGTTGGTTGATTGGTCAGTCTTATCACTGAGGTCCCAGCTACAAAAGTCTTACATTTAAGAGCACATGGTTTTATTTTCCCTTGAGTTTGGTCCTTTGCTGTGCTCAGCAATTCTCCTTCAATAACGAGATGCACAAGATTGGATAATGTTGGTCCTACTGAGACTTCTCAAGTTAGGCATGACCGCTTCTTGTCATGAGGTGATTGTCTGTCACCATTAAAGTTCCTCAGCTCAGTGCTTTCCTACAACATAGCTGAGACTGGGAGTGTATTGTGACAAGAACCCTGGTTAGGAACTGCCATTCTACCACTTGGTCTGTTAGTTCTTTAATAAATTAACTGGCCCGGTACTGATATAAATGGTTCATAAACTGCATTTAGGCCCTACCAGAGATACCTCAGCGGGCTGTAAAGAATCTGCATTTCTGAAACATTTGACTTCACTTTAAAATTTTTGCAGTGGGGAAAAAATCTTGAATAAATCTTTCATAATTGTTACTAAATAATGTTAAATAAAATGTGATCCTGGTATTGAAACTCTTTGTTAAGCATTGAACTCTGAACACTGCCCACATAATTATACAGAAGGGCACAATTTCATTGTAAATACTCGAATTCATTTTATGCCCTTTAGGATTCTCCAAAGTCCTTATTGGCTGCCCATTGGTCCAGGCAATTTTTAAAGCAGTGTGTTCATAGCAAGCTCCCACAGCAACAGCGAGATTAATGACCAAATCCGTTCTCTGGAGTTGTTTGAGGTTTTATTATTAACTGGGACACCAGGGAGAATTGAAGGACACCACCTGTGACAGCGCAGCACTTCCTCAGAAAACCATAGATGGAGTAACTGACCATTACTGAGTCTAGGACACTGCCCTGAAGAACATTGTGATGTGGGATGATTGTTGTCCAGCAACTGGAACCATCTTCCTTTGTACCAGGTGTGACTTTAACTGTTGAAAAAGACAGTTTTGATTAGGAAAAGAAAAGCACTTTCAGCTCTGACTTGTTGATTAAAATCCCTTTCAAAAAGAGTCCACCATTCATTAGGAACAAACCAGTGGCTCACTGCCTCTCAGTCGTTGAGTGCAGTATCTGAATCCTGTTTTCACAGACTCCAGCTTAGTTTGAAGGTGCATCCTTTCTCCTCTTGAAATACTATGGTATAATATCTGATAGCTCCCAAACCACGTTGGAGCAGAATCCGATTCTAGTTAACTGAAATCCAATTCCTTCTCCTCTATCATAAATATTCCGTCACCTAAAGTACAACTCACTATTTTCTTTCCTATCTGGAGCACACTCAGACCTGCAAATTATCACTATGTAGCCTCTTTCTTTAGCTAAGTCTCACTAACTTTGTTCATATGTGTTAGTTCACTAATTACAGTTGCTTGGAAGTCTACCATTTCATACTTTGCATGTGTGGTACATTTCTCAGTGCACAGAATTCCCAGAACTGTTATAGTATGGCGCTGATTCTTGGAGCAATGCTATTCTTGTCGTCTTGTAGTGACCCTACACATTCTTCCTTTTCAGATAATCAGTACCCTCTTGAAAGCTTTGATTGAACCTGCCTCCACCACACATGCAGGTAGTGCATTTCAGATCTTAACTACTGGCTGCGTAAGTAAGCGTTTCCACATCTCCATTTTTTTTTGCCCAGCTACCTTACATCTATGTGTAAAGAACAGCAAATGCTGGAAATCAAAAACTTAAAAACAAACTGCTGGAAAAAAAAACTTAGAAGGTTTGGCAGCATCTGTGGAGAGAAAGCAGAGTTAGCACTTTGGGTCCAGTGACCCTTCTTCAGAACTGGACCTAAAACGTTAATCCTTCTTTCTCACCACCTTACACCTGTGCCCTGATTTTTGATCCTTCCACCAATACAAACAGTTTTTCCTTACTATTCTGCCTGTATCCTTAAAGATTTTGAATCTCTCCATCAAATCTCTCCTCAACGGCCATTTCAAGGAACATTGACCCATCTCCCTCAATCTAGCTGGTAACTGAAGTTCCTCATCCCTAAAACCATTCTTTAGAACTGGATACATTCAACCTAAATTTCTTGCTCTTGTTCTCTGTACCCCTGTTATTAAAGCCTTAGATACGGTAAGTTTTATTAACTACATTTCTTGCTGAATTCACATGACTCAGTCATATAGACTATAGAAACAGGCCTGTCTAGTCCAGTCTTGTGTTCTTTGTTCCAAACAATCCTCTCCCAACCTACCAGTTTGCTATTCCTTTCTCCATTGTCATTCCAGCTTCCCTTAAATGAACCTATTTATTGTAATCACCCTCCAGGCAGTGAATTCTAAATTCTCACTGTCTTCTGGGGTGAATAGGATTCTCCTGAATTCATCAATGATTAACTTACAGTTGCATCTCTATATTTCTCTGGTATGTATTCAATTACAGCAAAAGATTGTCTAAAAACGTGCTCTGGGCCTAAAGTAATGTAATGCACCCAACTTCATGAGAGGCTGGTTAGAAAATATTTAAAGGGCCAAATAGCTTTCTTTAAAGGTTGTATCGAATCGGTGCAGGAACACAACGCATTGTTTTGCATCAAAAAAGAAGCAAAATACTGCAGATGTTGGAAATCTGAAATAAAAGAAAATGCGAGAAATAGTCAAGCAGCATCTGCGGAGAGTTAACAATACACATCAACCCAAAATATTAACTCTGTTTCTGTCTACAGATATTGCTTAACCTTTTGAGTATTTCCACTGTTTTTTATTTAGGATTATTATCTAACTTGTTTTAAAATAGGAGATTATAAATATGTATGAATGGGAGAAGGGTTTAAAAAAAGACTATAAAACCAGCATTAATAAAATAAGTTAGTTCACATTTTATTTAAATTGATGTTCACTGTAAAGCTTTTTGTAAAAGTTCCAGTTCCTTTCTTTGTGGTTTGGTAACATTAGTGCAGCCATAGTCCTGTAGTTGAAGCGGAATGTATTTTTCCAGGAGTGGCAGGCTCTGTCCAGCAGGGCTGCTGTACAGCCCAGTCCATGATGGGTTAAATTCCCCCTTGTATCCAAAGAAAGCAATGCTCTCTGTAAACGAATAAAGAATATATTGTCACTCGGGTGGCGTGCTACAAACATGAATCATTCTGTCCTGCTGAGAAAAGCTGTAAACGTTAACTCAGTACGCTTTGATTAGTCTGCTTTTAACCAACCAACCTTGAAAAATAAACCTGATACTTTTGTTTTTTGCATTTGCTTCAATTGATTTAACCAAATGTGCATAACTGAAACAAGGTAGGAATTGATTCCTTTTTTAAAGATGAGTGCTGGCTTTAAAAACTGTAGAGGTGGCCATGATGCCCTTTACATAAGTTAAAGATTTATGAATTAGAACTATATACAACCAAATTAATGAATGTCTAATCAAAACCAAAGGACTCATGCTCGTACGTTCATATATGTTGCAACTAGAACATCAAGTATATTTATGTATGATTCTCCTGAAGGCATTATTCTCATCTGAAATGTGTGATTAAAATGCTGAGATTATGTTAACCACTGTTCTGTTTCCCACAGCTGTGGGGTGAATGAAAGATATTAGGTTTTTTTTTATGCAATCTTGGATGAAAGGGTGGTGGCAGTATTTTGAACAGTAACTTGAGAATTGGATAAATTTATGGAAAAATCTGCAGAGTTTTAAGAGAAAGAGCAGAATGGAGAATGAGACTAGGTGATTGGATAACTGAGTTTGCAGAGGCATAATGGGCTGAATGGTGCTAATCAGAGACTAGAAATTTGGGAGCAGCTATAAGAGGGGAATCAATAGCAGCAAAAGTCCTTTTTCTTTTTTTAAAAAAAAAAGTGAGCCCATTTAACAGCAGAGCTATTCCTGAGCCAACCCATCAGCCATATACTGACAGACTTGATAGATGTAAAAATTAATTCTCATGCTACTTAACTCCACAGGGTGTTAATAACAGACAGTAGGGAGTACAGACAGGGCAATAATTTAATCAAACGGATTTAAAATTGCATAAAGAATCGACAGTAGCAGATCTCGAGTGGCTTATCTGCTGTTTAAATGCTTGAATGAGATTACAGCTTTGAAATAGTTTGAGTATATCTTGGTCACGTATCCTGTGGAACATTAGACAGTTACTCCGTTTAGGCTTTATTGTTGGAAAAAACAAGTGCAGCTGCCCTAAATACTCCACATGCTCTACTCCTTGGTGTCATTACATGAGAATGTTAGCCTGGTGACAATATTTCCACATGAAATTTGTGTGCAATTAAAACGGTCTGATTATATTAAATATTCTGCTTGTCCTTCGCAGAATTGATGGCACTCTGCCTTTCATAAGACCAAGCACACATCCTAAAAGCCCCAAAGCAATTTTGCATTCAGTTTATGACTGCGAATATAGATTGTATTCAAAATACAAATTCTGAATTTTCATACATTTGAATAATCTAGTGGAGTTCTATTGCTAACCTCTCGAATACCTGCCACCCAACAGTGGCAACAAGCATGGGGCTGGATGAACACAGCAGGTCAAGCAGCATCATA